>OX276373.1:80706854-81350000 GCA_946251855.1 Alsophila aescularia | reverse complement strand
GAAAATTGAAAGTTTCTAAGGCATAACTGGGAAATGTCGATTACTCGCTGTAAGGAACGGTTGCCATGGAAAATAAATAATGTCTGTCAAAAAACTTCAAGAGCATTGGTGCTATACCTACTTTTGCATTGGTTTTTAATATGCTAGAAGAACATAGGATGCTTTTTCCGCGATAAATAGTAGTCCGCGTGAATGAAGTCGCGGGCGGGTTAAACTAGTTATTAATAAAATTATTCTGTGCTATTTTTAGTTAAGCTACCAAACCACAGAATAAATAATAGTACTACGACCAAACTACGTTAGTCCCAATCCAGCTTTTAAATACCTCATTGCATGCTAAAAGTGATTGCATGATGGCGTCGCGTGAACAAGGCCTCTTCGCATGAAACCTTTAATTAAATACTTAAGTATGGGTTATAATACTCAAGCCATCAAACAGTTCAGATCCCTGGTAGTTTCAAGAACTCTCCGGCAATGCCGTCCAAAAAGGGTCTTAACGATTTTCCTATGGTGTAGGGTTGCAGGTCGGTCCCTTCTACTCTCATCCATACCAATATATGAAAGTGAACCGTTGTCTGTTTGTTTGTTTGTTTGGGGAGCTTTCACGCGATAACGGCTAGGCGGATTTTAATGAAATTTGGAATGGAGATAGCCTGGAATAAAACATAAACTTATTCACGAAAAAACTGGAAAATCTGGAAATTATGTTCACTACTCGCTGTAAGAAACGGTTGCCATGGAAACGAAAAAACAAGTAAATCAAAAAAATTAGTGCTATAAGTACCTACTTTTGCATTGGTTTTTAAATCCTAGAAGAAC
Source organism: Alsophila aescularia (assembly GCA_946251855.1). Taxonomy (NCBI): domain Eukaryota; kingdom Metazoa; phylum Arthropoda; class Insecta; order Lepidoptera; family Geometridae; genus Alsophila; species Alsophila aescularia. Next base: position 81,349,181 of record OX276373.1, on the reverse strand, counting down.
ATAGGATGCTTTTTTCGCGATAAACAGTAGACCGCGCTGACAATGTCGCGGGGGGAAATCTAGTACATATATAAAATACTAGCGATCCACCCCGGCTTCGCACGGGTAGATATGTAGAAAGATAAAATTAGTAGGTACTTTATTTTGACAAATAGAACAACAACAATTTCTTACACAAAATGTTTATGTTTATAGGTTTTATACTCACGTACCATTTCTTCTAAAGTATTATTCCGTTAAAATATCATAATAAAATACGTACACAAAGTTTCGTGTCTGTGTTGTTAGCCTTTGAAGAGTTGCTTTATCTGGAAGTAATCCTGGATGTCAATTAAGGTCATGCTTACCATAAAAATGCATTGTCATCGAAACTGAACCAACACGTAAAAATTCACCTAAGTAGGATAAGATAAGAGGAAGTGATTCTAATTCAGCTTGCAAGATTTGACCACAACATACATAGGTACATATATACATACATCAAACATTCAAAGTTAACTAATAGCTTTTAAAAATGCATTGTCATCGGAGCTGCACCAACATGTAAAAAAACAACTTCTAAACAAGCATCTATCTAAAACTCCTCGACCGATTGCGATGTGGTTTTCACTGTTGGAAGGCTTAGGGTTTGACTCACGCAAAGCCACAGCTAGTACTTATAATAAGTCAGTAAGTAGCAAAAAGTCTGTACAAAGAAGATAGGTCAAAAATAAAATGTCTAGGGGACTAAAAATAAGCAGCAGAACAAAATGTCAGTTTTTTAAATTGTCTGTCTGTCTGTCTGTCTGTCTGTCAGTATGTTTGTGCATCACGTAAAAACTACATAACTAGGATGAAGTTGTTGGATAGCTAAGGTTTTGCCTGCAAATCTGATATACTTCGCATCTCCATCGAATGAGTAGAAGCCGAGCAATCGATAAAAATCTATTTGACGGTTGAACAAATTTTGTTGAAATTTAATATTTCGTACTTTAAAAGTACTTTTATACCGGCTAAATATCCACGCGAGCAAAGCCACGCACAGCTAGTCAAAAATAAGATTATGAAATATAGTGCAACAATGCATAACCATGCATCATTTACATCGAGTTCAATTACCAGTTTAGAATATTTACTGAGTAGCAAAACCAAAAACGTTATATATCTGTTTTAGTTCGTAGAACGTAAAAGAGCAATTCATATTTTCCTTCCTACCGAATATGAAGATTAATTTTGGTTTAACTGGGACACACGCTTATCTATTTCGTTAACAAGTGTAGGTTAAAACCTTTTTATTCGTACAAAAAAAACAGTGTCATTCCCTAAAATATCATTAGGTATGTCCGGGCAGTAACCACTTAGAAGTTAGTGCTCTTGTGAGTAGTTGGATGAATTGAGACCTTTGTTTTAAGCTTTATAAGGAAGAGGCGTCACGTCTCTCTTTGGTACAAAACTGGGAAGAAAAACTTGTAGCACCTCGAGCGACCAATTTTATTACAGCATTATCCATGCCGAAAAGTTCACGCGACATTGTGCAGATCTAATTAATGGATCCGGTGTGTATGTTGCATTAACATATTCAAAATGAGATCGTGACCATAAATATTTAAAACAAAATCCTTTATGATATGTTACGCCATTTGGGCTTTTGCTACGTGTTTGGCTACTGCATCTTGACGAATGCGTTTTTGGAGTTCTTAGGCTATTTTTTAAATTTAGAATAATTAAAATGTTTGCCATACAAAAAACTGTATTCAAGGAAGCTAAATAAATAAAAAAAAACCCTTATTTTGCAAAAAAAATTGCATTAGGCCCGTACGGGCTACCGATAGCCGTCGAGTATCCATATCTCCAATTATGTAGCTGCAACGGTTACAAACCTAGCACTTGAACTTTTTTTTAATAAGTTGTATGGTTTTATTGAAAAGAAGATAATGTACTCAAAGCTAAAAAATAAAATAAAATCGTGGGCTTGAGAATTTCTATTACTCAATTAATGCAACGCCCTACGATTTTATGTTATTTTTTAGCTGTTAGTACATTATCTTCTTTATAATAAAAACGTTTAACATAATTATTTTTTTTTACTTATTTTATTTTCAAGTTTTTAGTTCTTTAATTAGAAAAATTTGTAAAGTGTACTATGTTCTACTTGTCAAGGCCCTTTCATTTGATATTCAGGGGATTGAAAATTAATAAACCCATTCCGCCATTTGTCATCTAGTATTTGGAATTTTCATGGTGTACTGTATTCTTGATATATCACCCATTACGAGGGGGTAGAAAAAAATATAAGGATATGGATTTACAATGATATTGAATATGCATAATTTTACTGTCATTAGAACTAAAGGTGTGTACCAAATTTCAGATCCATCGGTCAACAGGAAGGGGGTAAAATTTCAATGACTAAATATGACCCAAAAAAACAGCAACAAATTGGGCAAGCTAAATAAAACCTTTTTTATGTTTTTTATAGCAGTTAACGCCTGCTTAGCGTAAATAGATAATAGTTTTTTTTTATATCTAAATAAAACCGTTTAGAAATGATTAAAAAGCTTTAAACTAGGTCAGGACTTGTTTGATTTTACTGCATCAATATACAGAGGTGTATATCATTATTATTAATACGGCACGATTCCCAATTATTCAGGTCAGCTCTGTTAGCTCAACACCAGCCATCAGTCCAGTAAGCTTTATTTAACTGGACTTTATCCCCTGCAGATTGTTGCATTTTTAATAACAAAGCAGTCTTGCCTTCTACAAAACGTTTTCATCTAGTTTGTCAACTTTGTTGGCGATACGTGGAATGTTCCGGAAGTTGTTAGTAAAACCTAAAATATTTTTGAAGTTATACGGTTTTATTGTAAAGATGCAGACAATGTACTTAAAGCTAAAAAATAATTATGTATGTACCAGACCATTCATCACACCACGAAAATGAAAAGTTACTCTGAATGTAGGAAAATTCGGGAAAAACTGAACGTACATGTGGATTTTTTAATTGAAACAAAGATTTTGAATTACGCTTACTGGTATAAAATCTCTGTACGATTCAAAATTATAGATTAAACAGTAGAACCAGATAGTCGTGATTCTCTCCTATAGCGGCCCCAAAGAGGTTGAATTACGTTACGTGCACGTCATGGATAAACAAAAGTTTCGAACGAAAATTCGTACTTTTCAGCATTTTCATACACGCGGGTGAAACCGCGGGGCGCACCTAGTAATGAATAACGTAGAAAATCATCACACGAAATGCTTCACGTGGCACGTTCAATGAATTCAAATAAAATGAAAATTTGCAACTCATAACTTGCCACGCATAAAGGGCCGACATCCGGCCTAATTGCGGAAAGAGCCCGCGCACCAAGTGCCAAGTACCAGTTTGTAAATGTAGGCAGTGTTTTTTTACATTTAATTTACCTTTCAACACAATATAAATAGGCAACTGAATTATATCCACAAACTAAGGAGAAGATACGGGTATATTATAACAAATCGAAAGCATTAGGCATTAGGCATTAGATTTGTTATAATGCAGTAACAGTTGTATATGCTTGAGGGCAATAATGAGTTTTGAATTTGGAACATGAATGTTGCTCATTGGGGCGGACCAAAGAGTACCTATTTATTACGCTTATTGTTGTCGGGCGCACTGCACCGCGTAGCTCGCTGACTGTATCTAAAATATGAATAATTAAAAAGTTAAATTAAAAAAACAGTAGCTTTTACGAGCTTTTTTTTAATGCATGTCACTTTTTATGTATTTTTTTCTTGTACCTTTTTTTGTATTTTCACTTTTTACTTATTTCAGTTTTTTTGCTTAATCATTGTTTTGTGAGCTACCCTGAAAGTTTCACCCGGATAGGAACTCGGGAAGTTCTCGAAATTTGAATTGCATGGTTCCAGGACAGACAGAAATACATACTTACATATGTAAATACTTATCTATGTAAATAAAAGCTTTTAAAAAAAACATGTGAATCCATACAAAGAGAGGAGTCCGTATTGTTGACTGATTATTGATGAGTGCATTGTTGCCATACTACAATGTGTTCATTGCGACGTTCGTCAACACCCTCTATAGAGTACTGAGTAATGTTGTTATAAATGCAAAAATTGAATCCGAAATATTTTAATAAAAGATTTTTCTGTGGCTAAAAACTTTCGGGACAACCTATATATCTTCTGTTAACGTGGGGATAAAAGAAGCCAGTCACGCTGACAATCCTCTTCATGTACTTTTCTCATCCGCAAGCTCATATTGAAAGAATCATGTAACGAACTAGACGCTCAATAGTATATATGTATGTCGAATGAGTGCCGACCATAATGTCAGAGAGGCTGCCCATGGGCTTTTTACGTGGCTAAAGGATTGCTGTCACATGTTAGCAACCGAGATCGACGAGACGTCTTAACGTGCACTTATTAAACAACTTATTCGGGGAAGACCGAAGATTGAACCCATCAATTATTTGGATTTCGCCAGAAGGACTCACCAACCTATAGATGTAATTGTGTCAATATTAGTTTAAGCAAATCAGTGGTCCCACGCCGCCAGCGTGGAATACCGCTATGAGGCTGTTATGGCACGTAGGTTGTCCAACTGTTTCATGTAGTAGTTATTGGTATTCTGTAGTAGGTTCTATACTTCTTACTATACTTATATAATAAAGCAATAAGAACGAAAAAGCCTGTATAAAGAAAATAATTTTAAAAATTATATAGGTTACATAACATAAGCTACTGAACAAGAAAAACATATAAAAAAATCGTGTCTATCTGTTTGTCTGTATGTTTATTCGCGCATCACATAAAAACTAGTGGACCGACTGCGATGTGGTTTTCACTGTTGGATAGATTAGTGTTTGATTTAAAACTGACATCTTAATCCTATGATTAGATGCCGAGCAATCGATAAAAAACTATTTGACGGATGAATTTTAAAAAATTGTAGTTTTTGGTCTTGGAATAATATAAAGTATGGGCTACTTTTAAATGAAATTACCACGCGGGCAAAGCCACGGACACAGCTAGTATCTAATAAAGGCACTTATGTGTTTGCGTAAATAAAGGTCAATACAACACTGATGTCAATATAATTTCATATATTTTTACATGTCTGCCTTGCATGCGCAAGTTGCAAGCCATTGTTTGAAAGTTTGATATTATTACCCTGCCACTTAACGCCTAGCTTGACGCTTGTTGGACTTTTTGCATTATGCCCTGCTTGTAAATGATCTCAAGTTTAAATATAAGCATTTAGATATTATAGATTTAATTAGATTCTAAAAGAAATTACATTAAAACAAAGAAAGAATTTTATTAGATCTTCTAGACAGTCTTGTAACCACCGAAGTGGAAAAGGATCGAATGGCTGCAAACAAAATTTTGTATGAAACTAAGGGTCGCCTGTTGCATTTTCGAACGATTTAATAGTCTCAGTTAACGCACAATTTTCAAACATATATTACTCCTATTCGTCACGTATTTATTTTAGAAGCTTAATTTAACTTGTATCAATCTATGTATGTATTTTCTTGCAATTCAAATTTCGAGCACTTTCCGATTAGCTATCTGGCTGAAACTTTCAGGGTTGCTTACAAACCGATGACAATGCAATAAAAAAAACAATAGAAAAAAATAGAAAAAAAGAAAAGGCAAAAAAAGGAGAAAAAAAAACCTAAAAGTTACAAAATAACAAAAAAAAAACACCCGTAAAAGTTTTTTTTTTAAATTTAATTATTTAAATTATTATGCTTATTAAAAAGTATAAACGCTATTCGCACCTCTTAATACCTTATTATGGGATAGTATACGGATGATTTTCCTACGCGTCTTTATAAAAATCATCAAAGACAAAAAAACATGACAGCCATAACAAAAAACGAACTTTTAAAAAAAAACCTATGTTACTAGTTTCACCAACTATTATTTATTCTGTGACGATACCCCATACATCCAAATATGTTCAGGCATTTAAAAGTTATGGTGGAACAAAGAAACTCGCATACATACATATACATAAATTAAGCCTGAAAACAGTACACTCCTTTTTTGGGAAGCCTAAGAACGGTCGCATGCAAGAAGCTTATAATTATATAACATGGCGCACCTGTCACGCTAACATAGTCTATCTACTTTAAAAAAAATCTCTACGCTTGTGACTAAAAGCTGCCTCGTGAAATTTCATGCCATTTCCTCGACAATTTTCGCCTTTTGACACTTGTTGCAAGTGAACTTTTGTGAACTCAGCAATAGGAACCCTGGCTTGGAATGATGCCAAAATCTGAAGCAAATGTCTCATATTTATGAACCACGAGAAAGTGATGAGTAAAACTGGTCCTTTGGTTTATAAAGGCTTTTCCGATGTCAACCTTTACCGTGGGAAGTTGGCCACATGATAATAAAAGCTCATCGGAGAAATTGAAAGGAGTACATAAAAGCTTTTATTTATCATTAATAGATTCACAGAGCCTAGTTGGCACCGTACTCAACAAGCTGGAAGCATTGCTTCGCTGAATTGCAATGCTGACTCGATCAGGCAAAACAATATTAATAGAATTCAATTTTCAATGTACGCTACACTTGAACAATAAAAATAACCAAGCGTAGCTACTGTCGTCTGCCGAATATAGCTCATTTACTTTCACTAATCAAAATAGTCCCCGAAGGATTGAGAGCGTTCAGAGGCGACAGTAAACATTTAGGATTAGATAAAAGTAGTTTGTTCTCTAGGGCTATAATTGGGAAGTTGAAACAAGTACAAATTAAAAATGTATATAACCCCTGACTCCCCACCCCCCATTATAGCTAAAGAGCATCTTGATCACATCAGTTTTCAAACATAAAAATCATTCCATCCGTTTGGGAGCTACGATCGTCACCCCCATTCCTCGCCCCCCCCCCCATTATAGCTAAGAACCATCTCGTTTATCTCAGCTTTGAAACATGAAAAACTACAGCTAAATTGGTCCATTCGTTTGAAAATACGATTCTTACCCCCCTTTTCTCAATTCCTCCCCCTCCCATATGGCTAAGATCCATCTCGATCCCATCAGTTTTCAAACATAAAAAAACGTCATCAAAATCGGTCTATTCGTTTGGATGCTACAATCCTCACCCCCCCCCCCCTCAACCCCTCACCCTCATCCCCATTATAGCTATGAACCATCTCGTTTACCCCAACTATCAAACATAAAAAAAAACTAAAAAAAAAAAAAAAAAAAAACGGTCTATTCGTTTGGAAGCTACGATTTTCACCTCATTTTTCTCACCTCCCCCTTCTCCCTTCCCCTCCCCATATATCTAAGAGCCATTTCGATCACATCAGATTTCAAACAGAAAAAAACGCGAAGCGTTTTTAGCTCTGAAGCGTTACCTCACGAAGCCTCAGCAAGATTGTAGCTAGTGGAAATTGAAATCCCTTGTGCAATCCCTCAAAAGTAATTTATTTACGTCAAAGGTTAGTGGTGCACAACAAATAAATATGCACGTTTGACCTGTTTATGGAACTTGAATAATGAAACAGTGACACGTAATGTTTTCATTCAACATCGTAGATATTATTAAAAGTGGGGAGATTAGATACCAGCTACCAGCCTTTTTTGACCTTGGTCACAATCGGAGTGGCATTTGTATAGCACGTGTTAGCAGTGACTCATTCGCGCTACAGTCTGCGTATGTTTTTCTATCTTTGTTGTTGATGCGTATGAAGCATGACACGGTGGGAATTTAGCTGTGTGAGTGTAACCAGTAGTTGTATCTAGTCCAGTTTATGTTTACGTGATATTAAAGAGTGCCGTATTTTTCCCCCTTTACCTAGATCTATGTTTAAAATACGTCCAGTTGTGCTTTTAAATCCATTTTACTCAAACAAGCTTGTAATGTGGTAATTATTTCGATAACCTTCTTTAGGCAAAGTCGACCTTGCCGCGCTGCTTGAATAGGCGCCAGCAAAGTTGTATGGAATTTCATTACTGTCGTGTTTTTTTAGTACTATTATTTATTCTGTGGTTTTGTTAACCACCTGTCTCGAGGCGGTCCCAGGGTTTGGGTTGCTCCCACTAGCCCAGGATCCAAACCTCAGTGACACAGAATTACAGGAACAATAATAATTAGGAGCACAAGAACTCAGACAGACTTTTATACTTTGACGGATTAAAACCACTTATGTATGTATTGTAGGTATTCTGATATATATTTAAAAGTCTTATATATATATTTTCAATAAACTTATTTATGTATTCTATAGTATTATTTCGGTTATTTCAAAAATCAATATATCAATCACAGGTTATTTGTATTTAGAATGAATAATGATCAACTATCAAAATGAAAAGAAATGGATTATGAAAGAATTAAGAGATCAAAAGAGTATTATTATGAAAGAGGTTTTGACCTCGTCACAATACCCCGCCTACCCGGGGAAAATTTTTTTTTTTGAAAGTAAACAAAAAAATATATTTTTTTTGTAGTAAGGTATGTAAAAATTTAGTTGTTATTGGTATCCTAAAACATAAGGTTTATTTAAAAAAAAAAAGAGAAAATAAAAGATATGCTAAGGACAAAAGAAAAAAAAATAGTAGAAGTTAATAATAAAAATATAAAGTTAAAATAGTAAAATAATTAATTAAAATAATGGAAATGCTGAGAAGTCTTTTTAATTTTTAGGTGAACATGTTTATTTACAACTAGCTTTGCCCGCGGCTTCGCTCGCGTGGTCATTTCTCTAGGTTAAAAGTACTCTATGTGCTATTCCAAGACCTACAATAAACATTTGATCAAAATTCCTTCAGCCGTTTAAAAGTTCTTATCTTATCATTGGATTACGATAACAAGTACCCTAGGTCTTGGTCAAACCCTAAGCTATCCAACACTGAAAACTGCAACGCAATCGGTCTAATAGTTTTTACGTGATGCGCGAACAAACATACAGACAAACAAAGAGACAGACACGAATTTTAAAAATGTTTTATTCTTGTTCAGAAGCTCAGACTAACTTTTTTAAATTTTCTTCTTTGTACAGACTTTTACGTTATTATTGCCTATAGCTGTGCCCGCAGCGTTGCTCGCGTGGTAGTTTTTCTGGGATATAATGATCCTATGAATTATTCCAGTACGAGAAGTACCAATATAGGTACCTACCTACCTGTGTTAACAACCTTCAGTGGCGATCCGACATGGTCGTGATAGGTTAGAAGACGAAGGCGGGAGCGAAGCGTAGCTAGCATAAAGCCCCATTATAGCTAAGAACCATCTTGTTTACCTCAGCTTTGAAACATAAAAACCCGCAGTTAAATTGGTCCATTCGTTTGAAAGATACGATTCTCACCCCCCCCCTCCTTTTTTCAACTCCTTCCCCCCCATTCCCATATAGCAAAGGAACATGATAAACCATCTCGATCAGATCCTTTTTAAAACATAAAAAACTGCATCAAATTTGGTCCATTCATTTGGGAGCTATGAACTTCACCATATCCCCCCTCCCCTCCCCCCTTATAATATAATATAATATTATATCCCCCTTATAAGACAAATCTTGTTTACCTCAGCTTTGAAACATAAAAAATCGCAGCTAAATTGGTCGATTCGTTTGAAAGGTACGATTTTCACCCCCTTTTTCTCGAAACTCCTCCCTTTTCTCGCCCCCCCACCCCATATAGTTAAGAACCATCTCAATCTCATCAGTTTCAAACATAAAAAAACACATAAAAATTGGTCCATTTGTTGGAGATCAACGATCCTAACCCCCATCCCCATCCCCCCTCCCATTATAGCTATGAACCATCTCGTTTACCTCAGCTTTCAGATATAAAAACTCGCAGCTAAATCGGACCATTCGTTTGGACGCTACGATTCTTACCCCCTTTTCTCGCCCCCCCCCCATATAGCTAACCTAAGAACCATCTCGATCACATTTGCTTTAAAAGAAAAAAACCTGCATCAAAATCGGTCCATTAGTTTAGGAGCTTTTTTATGAGGATGCCACAAACACACACACACACACACACACACACACACACGCATACAAACACACACACACCCTCACACACACTCACACACACCCTCTCACACAGTGATACACACCCTAAACTTATAACACCCGTCTCTTTTTTCGGGGGTTAAAAATGTAAAACAGTAAGCAGTTTAGTTAACAACAAAAACAGCCGCAAGAGGTCGCTTTTTTATGAGGGAATGTAAATTATGTATGATAATTTATTTCTTTTTTAAACATGCACTTCAGGTAAAATTAACAAATTTACAAAGTTAAGAAAAACAAAGTAAATTGACAGAATTATTTTCTGTTTTTGAGTTTTTTCTTAGTTATCTGAATTTGAATTATTGTGACCTATTTTGTTGTAACAATTTGACGGTTTAATTCAGGAAAAAAAAAGCATTGAAATTGTAAAAATAACGCATTAAATATGTAAATGCATAAAAATATGGAACAAAACGTTTCATTAAGCACGTGATTTCGATCCACGCACGTCTGGGTTGGCAGGCAGAAATGCTCCCACTAAACCAGACAGTATAGTGGCGAGAGGGTCGAAATTATGATACCGTTTTAATGTTTTATTTAAATTACCATAACTTTGAATACCTATCCCGCAGAAACCCTGTATTTTTTGGGGATAAAAAGAATCCATAATTTTAATACATAATATGTACTTTGACTGTGCCAAGTAACATCAAACTCTGACCAGTAGTTTCAGCGTAATATGTGTTCTTTTAAATAACTTTTAACCCCTATCCTGCGGGAACTCATGATTTTTTCGGTATAAAAAGTATTCTAAATGTTAATCCATAACATAAGCTATGATTGTGCCACGTTGCATCAAAATCCATCTGGTAGTTTCAGCGTGATGCATGTTCAAAGAGATAGACAGACAGACAGACATACAGACAGACAAAAATTAAAAAAATATCCTTTTTGCACTCTATATCGATTTTGAAGTTTATCTCAATTATAATTTTCAAAAAATATTTAATGTACAGATTTAGCCCAGTTACAGTTTTATTAAAGTATAGATGTCAATATACAATTGATTGGATTCCTAGATGCATTCAAATTCATAAATCACACATTCATTCATCATCATTCATAGTCTTATTCCCATTCCTTGGAAATAAAACTCATAAGAAAGAGGAACCTTAAATATTAATAAGGTCACTCGTGGAACCAATTCAGTGTAGTGTAGGCCTATTTATACAGTCACTATCCGCTGATCAGGGTGATTATGTGAGTGTATGTGTGTATGTGTATGTGTGGTGAATGTGTGGTGTGTGACGTGTAAATGTATGTATGTGTATATTTATATACAATTAGTTTGCCAAAATGGCTAAATGTACCTTAGGGTACGACGTGCCTGTAGCACGTGTATGTACATAATAAACGTTGTGTTAGAACGTTAAAATAATATGAGTAAGGTAGGTAGGTAATAGCATATTAAATATAAAATAATACTGGTTTTGTGACCTAGGCTTGGTTTATAGAGTAATCACATTTGCCGCTCTTTTCAGTGTTGGAAGTTTTGTGTGTAGGTGTAGTAAGAAATAATATATGGTACTGGTTTCACTTTATACTGAACATTATGATTGTAAATAAAAAAAAGTACATAGCTAACAAGTAGGGTATTAGCTATTGTTAGTACCAAATAATTCAAGTATGTAGTAAGTACAATAGCACTGAATAGCGATACGTAGGGACTCCGTAAGGGGAAATTATATTAAAATTACATTATTTACAACTTAAATACAAGGTTATTTGTAAGTAGGAAACCTACAATGGTCATAAGTAGGTATTTAAATAAATGGTAAGGTACAGGAATATGAAAGCAATGTAACTTTCATTGTACATAATTATAATAAAGTATGTAAGTAGACAAGTGATGGTTAAGGTTAAGACGTATTAACCCATAAGTGCCTGCTGAACTTATGGGATAATTACGTTTCCATATAATGTCGCCTTGGTTAAATTCAAGGTGTTGATGATGTTTATTATAATATTTTGCGTTAGTTTCATGAGCACGGAATAAACGTGCTTGAACTTCAGCAAATAAAGAGCTTAACTGACCTATGTTGTCAGCGTACTCATCGCGTGGAGCAAAAATCAATTCTTCAGTTAGATCCGAAGCATTATATACAGAACCACACGTTATAAGTTCGCGACCAAATAATAAGAAAGCTGGTGTGAATTTAGTAGTTTCATTAACAGCTGAATTTATGGCAAATTGGATTTGATTTAAATATAAATCCCAAGTACGATGGTCATTATCAACAAAAGAAGCAACTGCTGTTATAATTGTTTTGTTGTAACGTTCAACAGTATTGACTTGCGGACAGTAACGGGGGGTGTAATGAATTTTTGGTATGTTGTAAAATTGAAATAAATCCTGGAGTTCATGACTAATTAGTTGAGGGCCATTATCTAGGATTATGGTCTCTTGAATACTATAAACCATAAAAACTAAGTTCTTAAGTATATGTTTGATTACAGAAGAGGTAGCTCGCTTCATGGGGAATATAAGACAATATTTGGAAAAAAAAAACATGTGACTACAAAAATAAATCTATTAAGTTTACGTGTCATTGGAAGTGGACCAACAATATCAATAGATATGCATTGGAAAGGACGAGAACAGTTCTTAGCTTTACCCAACACATCAATGGTATTTTGATTCTGATGCTTATAAGCGAGGCATGTTTCACATGTCTTTGTACATTCCTGGTCAGAAGTATTTTTCTTTAATACGATGGTATGTTTTGAAAGTGCCAAAAGGAGCTGCTGTTGGTAACGAATGGTTTTCGTCGATAATAGCTGTACGAAATTCAGATGGGATTACTTCTTTCCAACTTAATTCTGAGTTTATGAGGGTATTACAACGGGTGTACCTGTAGAGTTTATTGTGTCGTATCATATAATCAGGAGTTAATGTGAGATTTGTGCTACACTTGGAGTATACAGAAGTGTACCACGAATCAGAAGTATGTATTGGATCATAATTAATCACATTAATTGGTTTAATACGAGATAATGTATCTGGGACAAAATGTTCTTTGCCACGTTTATATTTAATGTCAAAATTAAACATTGATAAGCGTATGCTCTAACGGGCAAGTCTACCTGTAGGATTATCTAAGTGTAAGAACCATTGAAGTGCAGAATGATCGGTATAGATAGTAAACTTTTGACCATTGTCTAGATAGCAACGCCAATACTCTAATGCTGTTATAACGCTTAAGAGTCCACGTTCAGTGATAGAATAGTTTCTTTGGGGGCCTGTAAGTAATTTGCTCATGTAAGCTATGGGTTTTTCAACTCCATCGAAGTCTTGGGTAAGCATTGCTCCAAGTCCAAAAGCGGATGCGTCGCAATGAAAAGCAAAGGGTTTAGAAAAGTCAGGGCAAGTTAGGATAGGAGTTGATATTAAAGCTTGTTTGATTTTATTAAAAGCTTTATCAGCTTCAGAAGTCCACTTGAAAGCGGGAGCTTTCTTACTGGTAGACGTAAGTTTAGTGAGGGGAGCAGCTAATGTGCTAAGATTGGGTACGAAGCGTCTATACCAACTAGCTGTACCGAGAAACTTTTTCACTTCGCGAGCAGACCTGGGTGCTGGTATTTCTAAGATTGCTTTGACTTTATCAGGGTCTGTGTGGAGACCTTGATCATCAATTACGTAGCCTAGGTATTTAAGTTCATTTCGGAAAAATGCACATTATGGAAAATTTACTGTTATACCTGCTTTTGAAAGTTTTGCATGTAATTTGTTAAGTAAACGTACGTGTTCTTCGTACGTTTTTGTGGCTATTATTATATCATCCAAATAATAAAAAAGAGAGTCGTTATTAGACTCATCAGAAAGAAGATTATCAATGATTCTTTGTTGCGTAGCTGGTGCGTTAGTAAGACCAAAAGGCATAACCTTAAATTGAAAAGATCCACGACCTGGAACGTGAAAAGCAGTCTTAGATCTGTCTTCTAAACGTAAAGGCACTTCCCAAAAAGCTTTAGCAATGTCAATTGAACTCAGATATTTAGAATCTTTAAGGTTATCTATAATGTCTGATATGAATGGTAATTTATAAGCATCTTTTCTAGTTATGTCGTTAAGCTTACGACTGTCGACGTAAAATATCCAAGTACCATATTTCTTAGGGGTAATAATTACAGGATTTAGCCATGGGCTTTCACAAGGCTCTATAACATCAAGTTCTAGCATTTTATCAACTTCTGCTCGAAGAGCTTTCTGTTTTTCAGGGGTTAATCGATAGCAACGTTGACGAATAGGTGGGTGGTTACCTGTATCAATACAGTGTTCAATAAGGTTTGTTCTTCCTAACGTCGGTAGAAATATTACGAAATTGTTCTACGACTGCATTAGCAAGAATCAATTGTGTATCTGTAAGTCTGTCATAAGACTGTAAGTAAGTATTATTATTATTGATGATAAACATGGGAGTATCTGAACTCTTGAGCATACTGGCCGTATTAAGTATGTCTGGAGCCAGCTTAAAAGTTTTCCAGAAGTCGATACCTAATATGAAAGGTTGAGTAACAGCGGGTATTATATGGGCAGTAATTATAGCAAACTTATTTTTAAATAAAGTTGGAAACTTAATAGTACCAATTGAATTGATTGTTTGACCATTAGCAACAGAACCTTTGATAATTTGGTCATGTTGTAGTTCCAAACCATGTTTATTATTATACCCAGTAATAATTTATGTGAGTTTTTACCTAGAATTGTAATGGCACTGCCACTATCCAGCAAACCGTTAAGGGTTAAATTCCTAACATTCACTCAAAGGTATGGACGTTCAGTGTCCGATGTATTATTAAAGAGGAGCGTAGAAACGTTGTATGTTTTGAAAAATATTGAAATAGTTTTAAACCAATTGTTCCAATCATTTTGATCAAAGTTATTGTTAGTATTACAATTTTGTGTTAGTTAATTTTTTGTACATACAGGGCAATTGGTAAAAATTACGTCTTTTTAACCGCAACGAAAACAAACTTTATGTCTGTAGGGACATTTACATAAAGCATGACTGTCGTTTCGACAGCGAGGGCAAAATATAGGTAGTGCAGGTTTCTTAGAACAGGTTTCTGCAGGTTACTGCAGCAGTTGAATGTACAAGGTAAGGATGAGGATAAGGGTGTGTTTGAACAAGTGGTTGTTGCAAGGTATTGTACGGATAATGTGGTATGTTAGGTGTAGCAGTGACTTTGTGTTGGGTATTAGAAGTTGAAGGCTTCGCTAAGTCTTGTAATGTAGAAGGAGTATCAGAGTTGGAAATTTCAATGCAACTTTCGTACCATTTGCACGATTTTAATAATGTTGCGACCGAGTCGAGATCGTTTGGAGATAACCTTTGACCGAATTCGGGTTGCAAGTTACGCCTAAGAATATCAATCTTGGCTTTTTCTGAAATAGGCTCACGTAATTTCGCAAATAATGATTCTAATTCGGTAAAATAACAAATCACACGCTCATTTGTTTTTTGTTTGCGATCATCTATGATTTTACGCAGTTTATAGTCGTAGTCTGTAATTTCAAATTCTTTTTGTAATGTAATTTTGAAAGATTCCCAATCCGAGATTGTTTGTTTGTGAGCTCGAAACCAATCCAAAGGAGTTCCTTTAAGAATGTCGTACATGTGGTTGTATAGTTCAGTATGTGAAATATTTCGAGCAACTGCGAATTCCTCTACTTTTTCAAGAAAATCTTTTGGACATTTTTTTTTATCTTTTTTTGTAAATCAAAGAAACTTTCTGAAACATTTTTAAATGTTTCTAGTTGTACTGTCGTAAGTTCGGTGGTAATATCCATGTTATTTAATCTATATTTAACGTGCAGAATATAGGACGCATTCTTCTCCTTTCGTACCGGGTAAGCTATTAAACGTGCAGAAATAACGGTTAAACATTTTTAATTTCAGCTATATCCTGTTCAAATGTATACGGACTCTGAAAATCTTGTGTATTCGAGCTGTCAAGTAAGGTCGATAACCTTGAACGTAAATTTTCTGCAGTATCTGTTGTATGAACTTCAGCATTTCTACATTTTAATTCATAGATCAATTCTGGTTTATTTAGATGCGCAGGGTCCATTTTTATTTAATATGAGACCAGCAAATAAAACTAAGTGTTTACTTTGTAGGTAACGTTACGTTAAGTGCGATAGTAACGCTTTAAAAATATATATAAAAAAATAGCGTTAATGTAACTACGCGTTAACGCGTCACGCATAATAACGCGTCAAAGTTTAGCGTAATTCGGAACTAGGTAGGCCGATAGTAAAATTCGGAACAAAGTACGTATTAATGAAAACGTCTTACTTACATGAATGACTGGAATGCAAATATAAAATACACTTGAGTATAAAAAACTGTTCTGGGTTTGCCAAATAATTCAATCCAAATTTAAATCAAGATGGCCTAGTGCCTTTTAGAATTTTGTGGGGCGACTTAAAAATTGAACACTGATTAACAAATTAAAACACATGTAGGTATTTTGAAGACTTGGAGGAATCAGGAACTTGTAGGCAGGTAGAGCAGGCTGGGTACGGGACGTTGAGGGCGCCAGTGTCTCGAGGCGGTCCCAGGGTTTGGGTTGCTCCCACTAGCCAAACCTCAGTGACACAGAATTACAGGAACAATAATAATTAGGAGCACAGGAACTCACAGACTTTTATACTTTGACGATACGGATTAAAACCACTTATGTAGGTATTCTGATATATATTTAAAAGTCTTATATATATTTTCAATAAACTTATTTATGTATTCTATAGTATTATTTCGTTTTTTTCAAAAATCAATATATCAATCACAGGTTATTTGTATTTAGAATGAATAATGATCAACTATCAAAATGAAAAGAAATGGATTATGAAAGAATTAAGAGATCAAAAGAGTATTATTATGAAAAAGGTTTTGTTAACCACCGAACTCGAAAAGAGTAGCTCCCAGACGAATGGACCGATTTTGATGGTTTTTTTTTCTTTTTGAAAGCTGATGTGATCGTGATTGTTGTCGTTGTTTTTTCTGTTTCTGTTTCTGTCACTGTTTCGTTTTCTGTTGTTGTGGTCGTTGTTGTTGTCTTTGTCGTTGTCGTTGTTGTTTTCGTTGTTGTTGCATAGTTTGAGTAAATTCTTATTATACTAAGCTGGTTTTATTTAAATTCCTCGCATTGTTTGAGTAAAGCACTATACAAGCCTTGGTCCGCAATGACTGCCCTGCTGGTCACGCTATGATGGCCTAGAGCTTTGCTTAGTTAAGTTCTCGACCATCATCATCGCTGCCAGCAACGCAGTCATTACAGGCCGCGGCAGTAATGTACTAAAACTATTATTATTATACTCATATTACTTACAAATAACTAAGCAATATAAGGTATAGATAAATAACAGAATAGATTTTTAGAAGACATACATTTTAAAAAGGCATTCTAAAATAAATAAATTACATATATTTTTAATAAAGTTATTTTTTATAAGTGATATTTTCATTCAGAAAAACAATTTCTATAAAAAAAACAGTTGTTATGTT
Source organism: Alsophila aescularia (assembly GCA_946251855.1). Lineage (NCBI taxonomy): Eukaryota > Metazoa > Arthropoda > Insecta > Lepidoptera > Geometridae > Alsophila > Alsophila aescularia. The sequence continues at coordinate 81,331,646 of OX276373.1, read as the reverse complement.
AACCTAAACCTAGCTAATATTAAACTTAGCTAATTTAATCAGTAAAGTAAAAAGTAAAAATTTGTTGTTGTAAGAAAATAGTTTGCATTCTTGTGGGAACAAACATCATCACCCTCCCCCTTCACATCCCGATCACATTACATTTAAAACAGAAAAAACAGCATCAAAATCGGTCCATTCCATCCAGTTTGGGAGATACGATGCCACAGGCATACACTCGGATACAGTGACAGAATGATACTTACATACACACCCTAAATTTATAACAGCTCTCTCTTTTGACTTCGGGGGTTTAATATTTTAATATGTATTAAAATAGTATAAAATCAATTACCAAAACACATCCGATTAACAAAAACATATAAAAAAATATTTGTTTTTTTTTTGTTTGAAAACGACTGCTATTAATCAATAACAGCCGGGACCGTCAGCTTAACGTGCCCTCCGAAGCACGGAGCGATGGAAAACCGCACATAACTCAGAAAAGTCATTGGTGTGGAGCCTAGGTTTTGAACCCGGTATCGTTGGATTCTAAATTGCACTATAGAACCGTTAGGCCACCATCGCTCTAAAAATTATTTGATACCTATTGGTATCGATCGATACGTATAATGCAATACTAGTATCGAGTACATTATCTATCCTTTCGCTTCGATATTAGGTCGAATTGAGAACCTTCTCTCGAAGACGGTTGAAAATAGGCAAATTTATAATTACATACCTACCTAAACTATCTAAATAATAATAATAATAATAAATATATTCGGGACATTTCCACACCAATTATCTAGCCCCAAACTAGGATACCCTGTGCTATGGGCACTAGATAACGGATAAACATACATAGATAAGAATATTACATCCATGACTCGGAAACAAACATTTCTGCTCATCATACAAATGATTTCAACTTGCAGGATTCGAACCCGCGACCGTTCGATTGTATATAATAATGATTTAACTGTTTCTGTCATAAATGTAAGCAAAATGTTTTAAGATCTCTATTCAATGCTGTCTTCATTTTCGAACGTCCAAAAATGTGGCATCTCTACTTGTTTTTTAACTTTTTTTCAGAGCTGTATCTATTCCCTGTGAATCTGTGTTCAGAACCTCTAACAGCTCTAGAATTTGTAGACCGTACATGACTTGAGATAAGTAATTGAAACAGGGGTTGTTGGGAAGTCAGACAAGTACATGATAGCCAAGTTCGTACGAAACGTACGTTCGGTCTACAAGTTAGTTTATTAGTTTGTGACTTCATAGAGGTCATCAAGCCCTCAGTAGATTTAAGTAGGCATCTACGTGGTTTTATGTGGAAAATTACTGCTTATGTGATTTTCCTACGGTGAATGTACTGTCATTTGTGTTACGATTCACCGAAATCTGTATGGATCACTAATTACTTATTATCTCATTTATATCTTTACTTTCTGAGGGGGCACTGACACCTGATAATTATGCAGGTTCGCACGGTTCGTACTTACCTTAATCGAAAGCCATATGAAGTTACTGTGGTTTCGCTCATGAATAATTACTTTGGTTTGACAGGTACCTTGGTAATCGTTACCACAATATGTGAAACATTATCGTAATGATGGGTCTTCTTTAGTATCAGAACAAATGGGTATATAATATTTGACTTCCTCAGGGATCTAGCTTGGGATCAATCCTATTTATTTTGTACTCGTTTGATATTCAAAAGCTTATTAGACACTGTAAATTCCACATTTATGCAGATAACTAGTTTTCCCGCCCGCGACTTCGTACTCGCGGACTACAGTTTATCGCGATAAAAAGCATCTTATTTTCTTCTAGGATATTAAAAACCAATTCAAAAGAAGGTATAGCAATGCGGTTGATGTTTTTTGACAAAGAGAATATAAAGCTTTTGGACAGGATTGTTATTTCGTTTATATGGCAACTACAGACAATTCTGTGATGACAACCGTTCTTTACCGTGAGTAAGCAACAATTTCCAGTTTTCCCGTGTAAACTTACAATTTTCTGAAATAATAAGTAAGTATCCTATGTTTTACTCCGAGTTATAAGCTATCTCCATGCAAAATTTCATCATAATCCGTCCAGCCGTTATCGCGTGCAAGCTCCCCAAACAAACAAATAAACAGACAACGTTTCACGTTTATATAATGATATGGATATTCAATAATAGATATCACGCAGACCAAGTGATGTTGTTATTGCCACAGCTACGCTGAGGTGAGGAACTAGCGAGAATATAGCTGGTCTGTTAATAATTGCTTATTGCTATATCAGACTTGTATTCAAGGGGTTGAACTAGGTGTAAATCTGGATTTACACCTAGTTCAACCCCTTGAATACAAATCTGATGCACAGTAATCCCCACTATACATATATATGGATTTGACAGTAATAATACCGAGGCAATGAAGCGGCTAGGTGTTAGTATTGAATATTGAGTAAATCAGTGCTGTTAACCGAACCGCACTCCATTTGTAATCAACCTGTAGACCACAGGTTCCAGATATTCAACTCGGGTGTATTGTTTAAAACTTATATTGTAATTTTTAATATTTATTTTTTGTTCTTTTGTGTGAAGAGTCGTTCAGGCTGCTAGCATGATGGTAAGCGTCATGCCTGCCCATAACTGTTGCAGTGCCACCCAGAACCCATCTTGCACGTCCTTGCACTGCGCATACCCTGAGACATTGGATTTTAAGTCTCATGGCCCAGTAAATTCGCTGAGAACATTGCCCTTCAAACCGAAACAAATAAATATTTACACACTACTGCTTGGCTGTTGAGTATCTGACAAAGGTGCGGTACTTCCACAAGCGGATTCTTGCGTTAGAGGCCTATCATTACAAAAAAGTTATTATTGAATATTATAATAGTTAAATTAGTGTTTGACCTTTTTTTATTTCATCTTAGTTTGATATTAGGTGGAATAACGGGTTATTAAAATACTTATTCATAAAACAAAGATTATAACTAGTGGCTCTGTGAGCTGTCGACCTCGCGAGTACAATCTAGCGGTGCACAGTAGCGCCATCTATTTACCTTATTGTATAGCTAACATTCATAACCAAGGTGCTCCATCAATCCCTACATAGTGGTAAAGGGTTGATTCCACAGGTAGAAACCTAAAAGTGAGCAATTTACTGCATTTTGAGGAGCTATTCTTCTCATCATGCCGAAGATCATCATCAGATAATCACAACTTTTTATGAGAACAACTTAAAGTTACTACCTTTCAAATAAAAAAATAACCATCGAAATCGGAACTAATAAATCGGAGATATTCAATAGCCCCCTTTTTACCACCCCTTTTTGAGGGGTAAAAAGGGGTAAAAGGGGGTAAAGCTCAATCATAAATACCCAACAGTTAAATAAAAACTAAAATTCCGTATAACCAAGTTTCGTCTAGACCGGTTGAGAAATGCGACCAGTAGAGGAGAACAGCCAGAGATTCGGACATAGATCCGGACATACGAAAGCATTTTTGCCCAAGCTGAAACGGAGACGCTTCGCTCGCGCTTCACGCTCGTTAATAAATGCTCGTTAATAATTGTTTATAATATGCTACTAAACACTAATAAAAATAGCAATTTTAAAATTCGTCTCTCTGTTTGTTTGTCTGTTTATCTATATGTTTGTTCGCGCATGACGTAAAAACTACTGGACTATTTGCGATGTGGTCTTCACTGTTAGATAGGGGTTTGACTTAAAAACTGGTGTACTTGGTATCTCAAACCGAGGAGTAGAAGCCGAGCAATCGTTAAAAACTTTTTGACGGCTGAGGGAATTTTGGTCAAATGTTGGTATATTGGAATTTTAGGCCTTGGAATATAGTACTTTTAACCTAGAGAAGTGACCACGCGTGCGAAGCTACAGCTAGTTAAGCAATAAGAACGAAAAAGTCTGTACAATGAAGATAATAAAGAAAAAAATGGTCTAGGGTACTTAAAATAAGCTATGGAACAAGATTAGAGCATTTTTTAAATTCGTGTCCGTCTGTTAGTTTGTTAGTGTGTCTTTATGTTTGTTCGCGTATCTCTACTGGACCGATTACGATGCGGTTTTCACTGTTGGTTAGCTTAGGGCTTGTCTTAAAACTGGAATACTTAGTATCTCAATCCGACGAGTAGAAGCCAAGCAATCGATAAAAATAATTTTGACGGCTGCAGTAATTCTGATCAAATGTTGGTATATTGGTATTTTAGGTCCTGGAATATCACAAAGAGTTCTTTTAACCTAGAGAAATGACCACATCTGCGAAGCCATGGGCATCAGCTAGTTATTAATAATTACTTGCTTTCTTGTTGTATGAGGTAAAGTTGGCCTCTGGTGTCAGAGTTTGTCAGGCTGCCCGTGGACCTCTGACTTCGGGGACCGACAGCAAACGTGCCCTCCGAAGCGAACTAAATGTGAAATAAATAATTAATTTATAACATACCTATACAAATATATTTCGGAAAGGCATATTTTGTCTGCGAAAAATAATTGAAAGACGATCGAATTAATTAATAGACAAAATGTCGTTCGGGTCGTTGCCTCTGTTTGTCGCAGTTGTTTCCAGTAAACATATATTTGTAACACAATCATTATATAATATTATGGAGTTATATAAGTGGTATTTGTGATTTGTATAGACCAAGGCCATAAGTGTATATAACCGACATCCGCTATACGGCTATACCATACCATAAGCCCGCCTAAAAGCCGTAAAAGCTTTTTAAGAAATTCAGTAGCACTGAAATCTGATCCAGCTAAGAGAAGATGCGAACTGTGGCAAGCACAACACGCGGTCCCACCTGATTTTATAACCACAGCACAAACCCTTTCGCCAGGACATAATCTCCAGTGGCCAATCTGGGAATCCCGTAATCGGCTTCGCGTCGGGGTTGGCCGCTGTCGAGAAAACTATCGTTGAAGCAATTGTGAATATTCTTGTGGCGAAACTGCCAATTTGATACGGTTGAACCGGTACTACGGAATCATGTACGCCCATTCGAGATAAATCAGTTCAAGAGGCATGCACTGATAGGGTATAGGATATCAGATGGAGTGCAATTTACTACCGTCCAGTCAATGTTGTATCTTCTCTGTTGCCCCGTTTGTGCGGATCATTGTTCTAAATAAGACCTTAATATGGCCGCTGATCAAGCGGTGGAGGTTGCCAAGTTTTGGTCCAAAACCATATAGTTACCTAATATTTAAGGGATTCAAGAAGAAGTGTATATAATGTATAAATATTATTTGCCAAGGCAGTGTTTGGCAACCTAACTTTGCTAATTGATTTATTGCACTGCTTACAGTCATGTCTGTGTGTACCATATGAGAGATTTCACAAAACGCATACATAATTCAAAAGCTTTGTACCTTCTGTTATTTTATGAGAGCACCCCTCGTGTATCTGGGATGGTGATACGTATTCATATTGGAAATTATAATAATATCGCAACGTGACGTCTATACGAAACTCTCACATATATCAAGTAGGTACGAAATGTTTCAAACGTGAAGGTACATAACCTACATAATGTACATTTAACATACATACAATTCTGTGGATTTAAATCTCAGTAGGTATGTAAATAAACCTTAACAATACCTATTGTGTTTTAAACCGTTTAGGTCAAGATCGTTCTTATCATATAATAACCTTAGAGCGATGGTATCCGAGCGGTATACTAGTGTCCGCTAGAATCCAACGATGCCGGGTTCGGTCCTTGGCTCCTCACCAACTACTTTTATCTCTAAGTTATGTGCAAATTTTCATCACTCCGTGCTTCGTAGAATACGTTATGTTGTCGATCCTTAAATAAAAAAAGTGAATGTTAAAAATAAAAGTTAAAATTTATAAGTAATATTTTCGTTTCATGTGAAAAAACAAAATAAAACAAGTACAAATAAAAACATCATATAACCCCCTTTCCTTTTTAATTATATTATTGGTTATATTTCAATCAGTTGTCAAACATAAAAAACCGCATCAAAATCAGTCCATCCGGTTTTTTTTTAGGTATCGCAAATAAATAATAAATAAATATATTTTGGGAGCCTACGATCCTAATCTCCACCCCCCCCCCCTCCCGCCTCCCTCCCATTATAGCTAAGAACCATTTCGTTAAACTAAGCTTCCAAACATAAAAAACCGCATCAAAATCGGTCCATTCGTTTGAGAGCTACGATGACATAGACAGACAGACACACCACACACACACAGTGATACACACCCTAAAATTATAACACCCATCTCTTTGTTCGGGGGTTAAAAATAATCGAACTTTTTATTTAGCTTCCAGCTTTATATTACTTACTACACAGGTGACGTTAAATAATGAATCATCCACCTTAGAAACTAACCTTCATAAGTAAATAGATATTTTGTTCTTCCTGGAACATAAGGTCTTATTTGATGAAAACAAGAACTGCAATAAGGATGCAATATTTTTTCAAACAACTCTATATTTTCCACCAAGAAAACATTTCGCAAAGTAACTTACTGATACAGAAAGTAATTTTTTGATAAATTCTGAAATATCGTTGTATATTTATACAGTCTCTGTAAAGTTAGTGTTAATATTAGGTACACTATTACCTAATATTAACACTAACTCTTATATTAGGTACACTATTACCTAATATTAACATTGACTCTAATATTAGGTACACTATTACCTAATATTAACTCGTATTTATTACAAGGTATATCAAGGTATCAAATTCATCCTGTTCCTGTCTGTTCTAAATTTAACAAATTTTGTTTGCTGGTTTTTCCCTTGATGCCGCTTTATTTTTCCCCATCCTGTATCTATCTATCTAATCAGCCCGTTCCACCCACTCCTAAGTAAAGGCCTCCTCTCGTTCACGCTAGTCATTCTGGTCCTGTTATAGCCTCATCCATTGGCCTCCAGCGTACCTCACAATATCGTCTGACCATCGGGCAGGTGGTCTGCGTCGAGGTCTCAGCCCATCTCTCGGATACCATTCGGTGACTGCCTTTGTCCACCTGTTTTCCTCCCGTCTTGCCAAATGTCTCTGTATAATAGATTCAATTCAAGGCAATGAACTCGGTTTTGACTTCATTGCCCTCACGCGTTGAAAATATATCCTTGCATTTTCTTCAACTGTTGATTTGTTTTTCGTAGTTTTATTTACCGAAATAAAAGTGGGAATTGCATTTAAAAATGCAGACACCTTCTGCAGCGCTAGAAAAAAGAAAGCTATTTACAATATAGGTTCATTTACACACGGTATCATTTAATTTAAATCCCTTGAATGCAATTATAAAGTGGAACCATTGTAAGCAGTAGCGTTTAGAATTTTAGATTTGCATTCAACGTGCAACTGGTCCATGTTAAAGTGCATCAGCACTAAACTTTGTCTATAATAAGGTACATGCCTTTATTATTACCTACTTGCAATACACCGGTTAAATAGTTATGAAGAGAAAAACTTGGTAAGTTAATTTGATTATTAAAATTAAGTTAAACGTCTTTATTTTAGTCATGTATACTTATTATAGCAACAATTTATTATGTAATGTGACATTAAAAAAAAACTTCTTATTACATCGTATAACAGTTTGTTTCTGAGGTAATTTATCAATGGGTTCTTGTTATTTTTTCTAAAGGGCGTATCTCCGAAGCACTGAACAGAAAAATACCTACCCATTTTGTTTTCCTTTGCGAAATTCAACTCGGAATCGGCAAATTAAAAGGAAATTCCCGTTATTAGCTTACCTAATTTATTGGTTTGGTCTACTTATTGACAGAGTGAGCGCGAAGCACGAGCGAAGCGTCTCCGTTTCAGCTTTGTCCTTCCGGATGTCTGTTCTCCTCTACAGGTCGCATTTCTCAACCGATCTAGACGAAACTTGGCGAATTTATTGAATTTTTTACTCGTCGGGGATTTTTGATTGAGGGGTACTTCTCCCAAAAAGGGTTAAAAGGGGGCTATTGAATATCTCCGCCTTATTAAATCCAATTTCGATGGTTATTTTTTTATTTGAAGTAACTTTAAGTTAGTTTCATAAAATGTCTCAGTTGTTTCTACGGAATCAGCCCTTTACCTACCTACTAGGTAAGGATTGATGGAACACCTTGGCTATTAATGTTAGTTTTACAATAAGGCAACTAGATGGCGCTACTGTGCACAGTTAAATAGTTTGCAAAAAAGTTTGTAAGCGCGAGGTTTACAGCTCACAGCGTTATAATTTTTTAAGATTTTATTTTTTGCTTTATATTCACGATAATGTTTTTGACTTGTACTTACTTTAATAAAATATTTTAGAGTTTTAGATTTGAAATAACAAGCAGGCACCTTGAATTCGTATGGATCGTTGATACAGTTCCACGAAAATTAATACATATTATTAATTTAAAAAAAGGTGGTATCGTAATCTTTGTGAGAACTGTAACTGTACATACAAGATGGATCTGGTTACCCAGCAAGCATTGATGGCGCAAAAGCCACTAGCTTGAACAGTCACTCTCAGAAGCCAAGAAGTATAGAAGCTGTCGGCTGTCTGAATGACGCTACGACAAGATCGTTCACATTTTCATAGGTACTCCACTGTTTGTGATAAGCCGCGATTCGTTCCCGCGTAATGGCCCGCGGCAGTTTACTTGCGGAGATAGCCTGAAATTCAGGAGTTTGTTCGATAAGTTGGCTCATGAAATTCCGTACCGTGTAGCGTTGTCAATCAATCAATTACCCCCCGAGTGGTGGGCCGTTGTATTAAACCGGAAAGTTTCATGCAATTACTTTTATTTTATGTGGGAACATTTTTTTTATCATTCTTTGTCATTTTTGAGCTCTATAATGATATGAATTTAGTAAATACTAGCATACCACGCGACTTCGTCCACGCGGACTACAGTTTATCGCGAAGGTATCATCATCATCTTACACCTACTTACTCTGTGGCACCAAAGCTCTTGATGATTTTTAACAGACTTGTTATTTCGTTTCCATGGCAACCGTTCCTTACAGCGAGTATTCAACATGTTCCAGTTTTCCAACTTCCACGGAAGTCGTGGAATTTTCCGGGATAAATAGTATCCTATGTTTTATTCTAGGGTATAAGCTATCTCCATTCCAAATTTCATCAAAATCCGTCCAGCGGTTATCGCGTAAAAGCTCCCCAAACAAACAAACAAACAGACAACGTTTCACTTTTATATATTGGTATGGATTTTAACAATACCAAGCAAAACGAATTTATACTCCAAGTTTACGTGTCAATCTATTGAATACAGGCCAAAGTTTAATAATGATTATAGTCTATGTTTTTGTTTCTCTTACTCCAGGTCTGGGGTAAGAGGAACACTTACCATATTAGTTTTTAATAATGCATTTGGGAGATATCTTCTTTTGTTGCCTGAATCCTTTTCACATACTTACACACTAATGCACCTTCGTCTTGTACGAGTACTATTAGCTATAGTTTGTCTTCTTATACGTTTGTTGTTATCATAGTGTAGTGGGGAAAATAATGCAAGCTACGAGTATGTTTGTTTGTTTGTCGTGTGAGGTAGTGCTGGCCTCTGATGTCAGAGTTTGTCAGGCCGCCCGAGGGCCTCTGACATGGCTTAACGACTGCTATTAATCAATAACAGCCGGGACCGACAGCTTAACGTGCCCTCTGAAGCAAGGAGCGATGGAAAACCGCACATAACTCAGAAAAGTCATTGGTGCGGAGCCTAGGTTTTGAACCCGGTATCGTTGGATTCTAAATTGCACTATAGAACCGTTAGGCCACCATCGCTCACTAGCTACGAGTATGAAGTTGTTAGTTTTTTTTTTGGTATTTTTTTTTTACTTTAAGGTACATTTTTAGGGATTTAATAGTTAATTAGCAAAAAGTACTTCAAAAGCGTTTATTTTGACAAGGAAAAACACAAGGCTTAAACGAAACTTTTCCACACGAAAGAAGTCGCGTGCAAATGCTAGATACTAAAAGGCTGTTTGACCATCACAACTAAATGATTCACCGTGATACACCCAAATCAATTTACCAAAGTTTAATAATGATTATAGTTGTGACACATGATTATATGAGTTACCAACAATAAATAATGGCTGACTAATTACTTGTTACTAATTAACTTCGCCTGGGGATAATAAATTGTTAATGTTATTTTTCCAGCGCTGTTATAATGAAGCCAGGTAATACAAACCTTCACTGTTTGTTTACTGTACAGGGTTTTTGTTATTACCAAATATCACATATCAAAACAGATTCGTATTTATTAACATTTTTGTAAAAATACTTGTTTTTATTAGTTGACATGAAAATATACGTGTTTTGGTATTTGTGTCATATGCCTACACTCCTGCACGTTAAAGAATAGCTAATAGTTATTTTTCCACCATTATTACACATTATCACTCGAAGAAACGCAAGTTTTAGAAAATAATTCAATGCAAAACATACGTCTCGATTACGCCAAAAAATACTTTTCATAGCTCTATTATGAGTTTTGATAAACCATAATACACTAGCAATATATACTTGGATTTGTATAATCTTACATAATCTTATATACGTGAGGAACTGTAGATTTTAGTCCATGACGATTGTCTCGTTTGTTGTGTATCTCTTTCTCAATACTAATGACAAAGAGAGAAATAACGACTTTGAAATGGAACTACAATAATTTTGAGCTGCTAAGATAAATAAAGTTGCATTAAATAGAATATATTTCAATTGCATTTATATTTCATAGGAGGTATATAAGTTAGGTACATGGACTTACTATATTAAATCAACATTCATCTGCTACGCCACTTTCCTTTTTCCATCCAAAACCGTCCACTATTAGAAACCGCAGACAGGCCTGTCAAAATTCATCTTCAGTTTATCAGTTTGGATCACGAAATGTCAATCTAAAATAATTTGGACGCTTTTCCCAATAATAGCACAGGACAGTGGCAAATAGTAGCCCGGAACGGTTTATATAACTAACATGACATTTAATCCTGCGGGAATATGAATATGTAAACGTTATTTATTTCATTTAGATTCATACATCACATATAGACATATTTCTTCAGAAAATTACCTATCCAATGTTCCTCGTAAAAAGTTATTTCGTTCTGCCAAACTTACTTAATAAGAAGTATTAAGTAATAAGAAGTATTAAGTAAGTAGTACAAAAACCTAAAAAGTACAATGGGTCGTGGCTCTATTACTAAATGGTAATCTCATCCAGGCAACATCCATATCGAACTAATATCTGTACATATTATTGTAATGTGTTTCGATCAACTTTGCTACTATTATTACTATCATTCTGTGATCGAAGGTAATATAATAATATTCATATGGTAATTACTAAAGCAGTGTGTGTGAGAGATCAAATCTATTTGTCGTCGCCGTCGTCGATTACTTGCCGCTTCAAGCTGTCAGCCAACAACGGAATTGGTTGAAAGCTCGAAGTCGTATGTAACATTCTCTGTCAGGCTTGTCAGAGACGCAAAGTTATTTCGAGTATTTTGCATTGAGTGAACCTCATTCATTCCACTGTTTTTGTACTAGCGTTGCGAGTTAATTATTTTTTATAATTTAAAACTGCTTTTACAACGTTTTACAATATTTTAATTTTAATTACAGTCCGGTAGGACTCGACGTCAACGTTGTCACGGAATTCATATTTCACTATGTAACATTTTAATTGTACAATAAAAACCACAAATCTAATTGAAAAGGGAAGGTAATAGGCACGTTTTATTAACACGTATACAAAAAAGCTGGGCGCTTATTCACTATGCCGCATGAAATTCCTTGCCGAAAACGTGTGACGTCAGTACAGCAATTGCCGTACGATTCCACGCAGATATCTTAACGGGGCACGTAACGTGTCTTATTGGCAATAGAGAATAATGGCCCTGGACTAGATACAACTACAGGCAAACACACCCACACAACTATATTTCCACTGTCGTGCTTAATGTGGTCGATGATTTATTCGTCAATCATACGTAGGTATATATAGAGTTACCCTTAGTGCTAGTATTAATCTAATTAGAGCCCGTATAGTCTGTTCTCGAAGTCTCTATGGACACAAAGCTTTGTGATGTATGCATGGATATCGAATGAGGTAGTTCCGACCTCTAGTGTCAGAGTTAAGGCTGATTCACGTTTCACTCTGCAGGGGCCGCGCTGTGTCAAGGACGGTCCACGGCCATCTATAGTGTGCTTTTGTATGAATGTTAAATAGGACCAGCCCCAGGTGCCGAAACGTTGGTGAGCATTTGTTTAAGATGATTCACGGCACACCGTGCCGGGACCGGGCCGTGCCCGTGCCGTGTAATTTCCACCCGGTCCCAGTACGGTGTAACGTGTCACTCAGGCACCTAACGCAATTAAATATTTTAATAGTAATTTAAGGGTTATATCCCAAAACAAACGTAGGTGTCGTTTATACCCTGTTGAGTCTGTGGTTTGTCAACTGTCACCCAACGTTACAGAATACAGAATACCTAACAAGTTCGGGGTCTTTTGATAGTTGACAATGTTTGATAACGTAACGTCACGGTCTGTAACTTCACGCAAAATTCAACGTCTAAGATTCTATGATTCAAGGAAAACGTAAAGAGTTAACCCGATGAGACTATGGTACCGGAAAGATTTTAAGATGTTAGTAGGTATATCTGGCTGAATTGAGTTACACTACGTAAAAGAGTCTGTGGCTTAACTGTGTCCACTGATTTACTAAGGTCTGACCAAATTAAGTTGACTGACTTAAAAAAATGTTTTCATATTAATTACTTATCACGCAATCTTAACGCAAGGCACTATATCCCAAGGGATAGAAAGTTCTTTGAATTTGGAACGTCAAAATTCGTATAAAAACCAAGGAAGTTAAATTAAGTAGTTTTCTCTATGATGAAAACTTAGCATAGATACGGGTCATACGGGCTTTGTAAACTGAGTTTATTCGAAAATTGAACTGGCCAACTCAAAGCAGAACACTAAAATAAAATAAAAAAGGCGCGATTTTAAAGAATGTGAATCAAAATACTGTTTTTGGTGTTATTTTAACAGTTCCGTATTTAAACATTTTCAAATTGACACAAAATGGACCAGAATTTATTATAAATGGTTTACTGTAGTCCTGTGTTTTTATTGTCTCGCAAGAAGGTTTGAAAAGTAGAGCATTACCCTCGAGAATAAAGTCTGTCTTACGTCACGGGCAGCATATTGGACCCCTCGCTTCAGTCAGGACTCTACATACATTTAAAACTACCTTGCTGCGCTCGGGAGTTCACTCTAGAGTCCCCTCGTTACAAAGATACTGCTTTGTAGTAGGTAGGTAGGTAGGCAAAGCAAACTTTGAGAAAGTCCTAGTCAGGTAGAATAGTAGATTATGCACCGAGGGCATAAAGGCATCTTACGTCACGGGCGGCATATTGGACCCTGAAGTTTAATGTTAACTCCCGAGCTGATGATGATGGTACATTAATATTTTTCGAAAGGTGATACTGTGGTGTCATGAGCACTTCTAATATCCGCCGACATAGTATTAAGTAGTTATTAGTAAAGTCAGTCATCGTGTAGACGCCTAGCAATAAAGACGCGTCCTAAACATCCTCGTTCATTCATCACTGCAAGCACCAACTAACCACATTATACATGGCGACCCAGCAACAACATTACACTACCAAACACATAAAGTTCACAGACAGTAATACAATCTGCACAGCATCTTCCCACATCCAAAGCTCTAAAAATTATACAATCTCTTATAATTGACCTAATCAATATTGGTTGGTTGGCTAGTAAAGGGTAACACGATGTCTTCTAAATTAATCGAGGCTAATCACCATTTCAGAACAGCACCACTAAACTAATCGTAAGTAATAAGGGTTAATTTTTATACGCTTTATATTAGCTTCACTTGTATGTTTGTAACCGACTCCTTTGAACGTTATTTTGACCCACTTTAAACGTCAAACGTAACGTCAGATTTCATTCAAATTTTGCACACCTGTCAAAGACTGATGACAATGCAATAATTCGAAAAAAATAATAATAAAAAAACGCTCTTTTAAATAAACCAAAGAAAGAAATTAATTATTAAAAATTAGCTTCTTGTTATAGGACGTAACTGCCAGAGTTCGGTGGTATGAACAAGATTACCGAAGCCACATTCGAAAAAAATAACATTTCTAGATCTTTCAAAGTCAGGCTCTAGCGTAGTATTTTTTTTTCTTTACAGGCACCTGTACTTTATTATTCCACCGAACTCTGCTTGGTTTAGAGTTATTACTAAATATCTTTGTAGTTACTGCACTCAATTTTTTAGAAAAATAAGTATTTTGATCAGCGGCGGAATATCTCGAAATGGTTTTCGAATTTCATTGCCTTATGAAATATGAAAACTTGTCAGTTGTCGTAATGAAGTCACACGTTTTCTGCAAGGAATTTTATGAGTCATAGCGAATAAGTGTCCTGGCCGCCCAAGGCACATAATATATAATAGTACAAAGCCAAAGCCTTGACGACTGCTATCAATATGATTATTGTTTGCAACCGAGACAGGCGGCATTGTGATCGGCAAGGAGATTCAGAATCAGAATAATTGATTGAATATCTGATAACATTACAATACATGTATACATATATAGAACTCATCTACCCTAGACTAGATTACTGGGGTAGACGAGTTCTTAAGTGGAGACCACGTATAGGCAAACGTAGTGTAGGACGTCCTCCGTCCATTTGGAGTGACGATTGACGCAAAGTAGTTGGCAGCAATTACATGAGAAGAGCCGAGGCTTGGGCTCAGTGGCACGCAATAGGACAGGCCTATGTCCAGTAGTGGACTAATGCAGGCTGTTTATGATGATGAGCTATGCCCACCGATTTACGCGCGTGGTCTGTACTCTATGTGCTATTCCAGGACCTTAAATTTCAGTATTTATATACCTATCACATTAGATAAAAAAAACTTGAGTCAACGAGCAGAAATAAAAAATGTATATGACCCTCGACCCCGCTAATTATAGCTAAGAAGCATCACATTCAAATCAATTTTCAAACATAAAAAACCGCATCAAAATCGGTTCATTCGTTAGGGAGCTACGATCCCGACCCTCCCTACCCCCCATTATATATCTAAGAACCATCTCGATAATATCAGCTTTAAAACAGAAAAAAACCCGTTTCAGAATAGGACCTTTGAGAACTACAATCCTCACCACCCCACAGGGACCGCGGAAGTACTCCATGACAAACATTTTTGGTTACCCTTAAACCAAAAAATATTGCCCTCCCAAAAGTATCTAAATACTAAACCCAAAAGTTTTTAGAGTTTTGTATTTACTTCTTAAATGTAAAGGGACGGGGAGTTGGTAAATTTGGCATAACTTTTTTTTTATATAATGCCGGTATAGTAGACTTTATGATTTTAAGGTAAAAATCTATGATCTTGAAGATCCTGGTCAGGGTAATGGGACAACCTTATGAAATTATTGAATTGTCATCGGTCTTGATAAGTGTGTAAGTTTCAGTTCAATCTGAATTGTACTATTATTTATTCTGTGTCTCAAGTTTTGAAGTGGGTGAAAATCTCGTTCAAAAGTTCCGTTACAGACAAACATACATTCAAGTGGAACAAATTAAAGCGTGATAAAAATAGCCCTATGCTCTGCTCTCTCCGGCAATTTTTCTTACGTACCAAGCGATGTTTAATATAAAATATAAGGAAAAACGAAGCTCTGTGAAGGATAGCAAAGAGAAACCTTTACCAGGGGGCCGATTTCGCTAATTATATATAAAATGCCATCAAAATGTCATTCCAGCGACTGTTCATGATCATGTATGACAAATTTGGTATTCTGCTAAAACTTTAGTGGCTTCCATGGCTGTTCACTTGCCTGTCGATTCAATGGATTGAACAAACTTCACACTACATATTTCTATCTCTCTTCCCCACAAGCAAAAAAATGAGACAAATATATTCCACCATGTTTGACGTTTTCTTTCGTATGTCGTTTTTATCTGTGGTCTTATTTGGAAAATAAGATTATCGATTTACGTTGAATTGATGTAATAAATGGAAAGAACGTTTTTTTTGATTCTGTAAGTACCTTTGGTCATTAATTTCGTTCAGTACTAACGAAGTTACGGACCAAAGTAATCCGACAACACCTATGTATTTTAGATCCTCATGCCTCAGTATCTAGCTTCAATGTAATGCTTGTTTTTTAACCCCCGAACAAAGAGAAAGGTGTTATAAGTTTAGGGTGTGTATCACTGTGTATCACTGTGTATCACTGTGCGTGCGTGCGTGTGTGTGTGTGTGTGTGTGTGTGTGTGTGTGTGTGTGTATGCTGTGGTATCGTAGCTCCCAAACGAATGGACCGATTTTGATGCGGTATTTTCTGTTTGAAAGTTCATGTGATCGAGATGGTTCTTATATATATATATATATATGGGGCATTGCGGGGGGAGAGGGGGGAGGTGAGAAAAGAGGGTGAGAATCGTAGCTTCCAAACGAATGGACCGATTTAGCTGCGGTTTTTAATGTTTGAAAACTGGTGTAAACGAGATGAGTCTTAGCTATGATGGGGGAAGGAGGGAAGGGGAAAGTGAGAATCGTATCTCCCAAACGATTGGTCTGATTTTGATGCGGTTTTTTTCTGTTTGAAAGCTGATGTGATTATGATGGTTTTTAGATAAATAGGGGTTGGGGAGGGGTGAGAATCATAGCTTCCAAACGAATGGACCGATTTAGCTGCGGTTTTTATGTTTGTAAGCTGGGGTAAAAGAGATGGTTCTTAGCTATAATGGGGTCTGAGGAGGGAAAGGGGGGGGGGGGTGAGAATCGTAGCTTCCAAACGATAGGACCGATCTTGATATGTTTTTTTTATGTTTGAAAACTGATGCGATCGTGATGGTTCTTAGATATATTGGGGGAGGGGGGGGAGTTGAGACAATAAAAGGTCCAAGAAATCAACATTTTTAAAATAAGAATCGATTACATATTTTAATAATCGATTATTTTTTCACATTCCTAGAACAATGAAAATACCCAAATGGTCCGTTCGTGTAGAAATAAAATATATATTAAAAAAACATACATCATATATTCGAACATATAACCGTCTCTTTTTGTGAAGTCGATTAAAAAGTAACTTTTGTTCCATGACTACTCAATTGTAGTTCGATGAAAAAATGCCATTGAAACAAATGTCAATGTAAAAAGTTTCCTCAATTTTTACCCATTATATAAACTATGACTGTGGCAAGTTTCAACAAACTCCGTCAAGTAGTTTCAGAGTGGTAAGTGTTTTTTGAAATAACTTTCAACGCCTATCCTGCAGGAACCCTTTAATTTTTCGGGATGAAAAGTATCTTATGTCCTACCTCGAGGTATGAACTCAAATAATAGCAAATTTAATTTGAATTAATTGAGTATTTTTGGCGTGATGCACTTCCAAGGTGCAGACAGACAGACGGACAGACAGACAGAAAGACAAAAATTAAAAAAATACAGTTTTGGCTTTAGTATTGAATATAGAACGGCCCCCAAAAAATATATAAAATATCTTTAATTTACAGAATTTGGGACATTATCCCGCGGGAACTCTTTATTTTTTCGGGATAAAAAGTATCCCTAATTTTAACTTATTATATAAACTATGACTGTGCCAAGTTGCATCAAAATCCGTCCCGTAGTTTCAGAGTGGTAAGTGTTTTTTGAAATAACTTTCAACCCCAATCCTGCGGGAACCCTTTCATTTTTCGGGATGAAAAGTAGGCTATGTCCTACCTCGTAGTATGAACTCAAATCATACCAAGTTTAATTTAAATTAATTCAGTAGTTTCGGCGTGATGCCTAGCCAAGATACAGATAGACAGACATACAGACATACAGACAGACAGACAAAAATGAAAAAAAAATACAGTTTGGCTTCAGTATCGAATCTAGAGTAAGGTCCAAAAAAATATTTCAAAATATTTTCAATGTACAGAATTGGACCCGTTACAGTTTTATTATATGTATAGATTATCTACATTGAACAGACTGTTACTGTTATGTTATTTGTTTACTGCTTTATTATAAGCATAGAACGATAGATTATTAGCGAGGTAATTCAGGACATGGGCAGCAGGTTTTTGCTGTGTATTAGGTACTAGATGTGCCCGCGGCTTCGCACGCGTGGCCATTACTCAAGGTTAAAAGTGCTCTATATGATATTCCACGACCTAAAATACCAATATACCAACATTTGATCAAAATTCCTTCAGCCATCATATCGATTTTTATCGACTGCTCGGCTTCTACTCATCGGATTGAGATACCAAGTACACCAAAGCTATACAACAACGCATCGCAATCGGTGCAGTAGTTTTCACGTAATGCGCGAACAAGCAGATAAACAACAGACAAACAGACAGACACGTTTTTTTTAATGTTATATTCTTATTCAGTACTTTATTTTCAGTACCTTAGACTTTTTTTTATTATCTTCTTTGTATTAACTTTTTCGTTCTTATTGTTTTATTATAAGTCTAGATAGATAAATAGATAGATATAGATAACAATACTGCGATGCCTGCCGAGCGTAGTGATTAATGCAAACCCCCTCATGATAGGCAAACAGCGAGCCTAGCTCGTTGGCGTTCGTTCTATGGAAGAGGCGGATGTTCAACAGTGGACGTATACCGGCAGATGATGAGATGTGACGATGATGATAACACCGTAATATGCTAGGTAATTATAATTATTATCATTTTGCCCTCGTCGACCATTCTACACTCACTGATACCTACTTATTACATTTTAAAACCATTTCCCTCTAGAAGAGAGAGACTAACGGGTACTTCCGTGCTATGTGCTCTAGAAATAGAAATGTTCAATATGGAAACGCTAATGCTAGGCGCTCTATTGGATAGCTTAGGGTTTGAACTAAAAACTGGGGTACTTCATATCTTAATCCGATGATTAGATAACGAGAAATCGATAAAAAAAACTATTTGACGGCTGAACGAATTTTAAAGAAATGTAATTTATGCTACTGGAATAACACGTATGGGCTACTTTTAAATGAAAGAACCACGCAGGCAAAGCCGCGGGCACTGCTAGTTTAATATATAATAAGTACTGTACAATAAGTTGTCATACAAATAATTGGTAGTGGATAATAATGGTGTGTTGTGTGTCTTGAGAATTCTAAATTTTTACAAAACCAAATGTCGGTATATTTGGAGACAACGCTCGCCCTTCTCGAAGCTGACACCCGCTACTTCAGTCTTCTCGTGACCACGATCAATGCAATTTGATCGAATCGTCGAGTTAAATAAAAATAAAGTATTCAAACTCATTTTACATGTGTAATATATTAAATATCAAGCTTACGCCCGTGACTTCGTCCGCGCGGTCTACAGTTTATTGTGAAAAAAGCATCCTATTCTTCTAGGATATTAAAAACCAATGCAAAACTATAGCGCCAACGCTCTTGATGGTTTTTGACAGACTTGTTATTATTTCAATTTCATTGACAACCGTTCTTTACAGCGAATAATCGACATTTTCCAGTTTTTCCACGGAAACTTACCATATTCCGGGATAAAAAGTATCCTATGTTGGTCTCTATATTGTACAGTACCTATTTACCAAGTTTCATCAAAATCAGATCAGCCCTTTTGGCATTAAAACTCCCCAAATAAACAAACAAACAAAACAGCATTTTCCTGTGAATATTATCCATGGTGTGGATAATATTCACAAAATGCTGTTGTCCTTTCCTGCATTCCATTTGCAGAAAGATTGATGCAAACATTAGTGAAAATTTTCCCAGCTCATCGATCGTCTTCGTCAGCTCTCGCTCCTAGATACCTCCTGACAAAAGAGCGAAGCTTATTTCAAATGACACTTCACCGAAGCCCCTCCTGTTAGCCAAAGTCCCCAAAAGCGGCAAGTACTAGTGGAAACGGTTGAGCGTTTAATCTGCGCTTATATTGCATCTCGCCGAAACCGAATCTGGGATTAAGCCACTTATCTCCCGATTGCCAAAGCGCGTGGGTGATCCGGGATCGGAAATAGAGCACTCTGATACTGCTTGAATGGCTAAATGACTTGTGTACTTTATTTTTCTGGTTTTTGGATTATATTACTTATTACTGACTGAGGAGGGTTATGTGTTTGGGTTGTATGTATGTTTGTTTGTTTGTATGTTTGTACGTTTCTTAGGCGCGTCCTACAGCCTAAACGGCTTGATGGATTTTGATAAATGAGGTATTATTGGATTCGTCTTGATCACGATTATACTGACACTTTTCTTTTAAGCTTCTTACAACATACTCATTTTTAGATTATTCAAGTTAATGTTAATACTATAGTGTAATGTTGCAAATGCAACTATTAAAGTAAAGTAAAATATGTAAGTAAAAATAAGCATTAAATTTATTTATATATATATAAATATATTTAATGTTTTTTATTTTTTGGCCACAGCTAGTGCTGTGCCCCGCGGTTTCACCCGCGTTCCTCAGAAACAGTAGCCTATGTGTTAATCCAGGGGATAAGCTACCTCCATACCAAATTTCATCCAAATCCTTAAAGCCGTTTAAGCGTGAAGAAGTATCAAACTTATATACAAACTTTCGTGTCTATAATATTAGTGTGATTATTTTTACGGGCGTTCGGCTCGTAGTTAACAATTTTGTACGCAGACAGGTTTTTTGTATTTATTTAATAATTTTACTGGTTTTAACTCTATGAACAGGCTGTTGGATTGTCCCCCAGACGTCCAGAAGTTTCATTAAATCATCTTCACAACTTTTGTAATTGTTGCTCTTCTTCGATTATCCGCCTCTTCTTCCTACATGATTTTACACTTTTGCCAGATATTCAATCAGTAGTGTACTTAAATTAACGTTTCAGTTATAGGGCACTGCTTCTACCGAAATTACTATATTCAGTTCTAGGTTATTTACTGTTCCCATCTAACATTCAGTGATCTAAAACCAATGTCAAGGGTGATGAGCGCAGTACAACGCCGCGCAAGATTTTGCAACCAAAGTTATGGGTGGCACTGCAACTGTCATAGCGTGGTGCATATAGGGATTGCAATCCAGCAGTTTTGGATAGACCACGGGGTGATTGCTGGATTGGTGATAACAATTGGTGAATTGTCGCGTATTTATTTTACATTTTGTATAACGTTAAATGAACGTTTGTTTTGGCAATAATCAAACCAAGTTACTTTAATAACATTTAAAAACAAGCTTTTATGCAATAAGTAGCCATGTAATGATTAAAACTTAGAACGGACTATCACAATTAAATGCGTATACAACATTTCGTGTCTATGCAGTTGCCGTTGAGGATTTCCCTAATCAGGAGCCATCCCGGAGTGCAGCAACCATGTCATGGTAAAACTTAAAACCGGCTAGCATAATTTAATGCGCACACAAAGTTTCGTGTCTGTGCTATTAACCGTTGGGGATGTCCCTAGTCAGGAGCTAACCCGGAGTGCAGCAGCGATGTCATGGTAAAAACTTCAAAGTGGCTAGCATAATATAATGCATACACAAAACTTCGTTACTGTTCTGTTGACCGTTGAAGAGTCCCTTTATCTGGAGCTATTCCTAGACGTCGATTCAAGTCATGCTTACCATAAAATGCATTGTCATCGGAACTGAACCAACAAGTAAAAATTCAACTCCATAGAATAAGAGGTAGTGGTTCTAATTCATCTTGCAAGATTTGACCTAATAAACATACATACATACATACAAACATTGTAAGTTAAATAAAAGCTTTTAAAAAGTGCAATTCAACAATTGGGAATGAACAAAATGCACAAAACATTTATCATATTAATTGAAGCTTTTTAAGTTTTAGGGTGGCTACGATTACTCGTAACTGTAGCACTCGTATAAAGAGCCCGATTAAAACGAAACTGCAAAATTATATTTGTTAAACCTATACCTTGCTGCAAATAACATTTAGATTTATTTTCAATCATTAATTAATAAGAATAATTAATTTAAAACAGATTCGTCACTTTGTGAGAACTATGTTCTCCAACATTATGTGTAAGATGTCAGATAGGACTATGCTTGCTTAAAAACAAATATTAGCAGACTTGAACTCGTTCTCCACCAAACGTCATATAATATTGAAATGTTAACTGTCTTCTCGAGTTTGGTCTGGCAGTCCTACGTTGAATGGTTGTAGTTTCAATATGACGAGCTATAAATTCACTCTGCCGTTGAAGGTTGCCTTGTGTCCAATAATTATCCGGTAGATACACTTTGAACCTTATTGCACAGTATGTGCATACATAGGCACAGATAAGTAATAGTCACTACGTGCGAATTTGGCGCGAAAATATTCTCGTCGCTGCGTTCCCGTAAAACTCATTTTCCATTCCTTGCTCAATGGTTTGACGCAATCGCACAAAACTTGGCCTGTGGTTGCCTGAATATATGTTGCCACTGACAAACCGAACCAAAGACATAAGAAAATATTATTTATGGAAATATAACCTCGGAAAAAATATGAAGACAAAAATGGGGTGATTTTCCAGAAAAAATATTGTATCTTGGAAATAAGATCAATGACATCCTATTATTATGCTTTATTCAAATATTACACAAAAGCTATCTAATAACATTAAAATATCAACACAGCTTAGTACAAAAAGTGACCAGAATATCAATTTAAAAACCGAAATTTTTCAAAAAAAATCGTCTAAATTTTAGGTCAAGTTTTATACGTGTTCTATTTATTATACTAAGTTTATAGGTACTTATTTAGTGTTTAAACATAAAGGAAAAATATCCCTTAAAAGAATAAAACACTCAGATTGGATAAGGAACGCGGGAATCCATTTTAATCGAAATCTGTACAAAACTGGCTGCCACAGCAGCCAGGTGCATTTAGAGTTTTTATTTTGGCAACAGGAAGGGCCGGCCGTGTATCGGGCGTCCGGGGATTTGGCAACAGGAGGGGCCGCGTGTATTTACCAGAAAATAATTGTTGACGGGAATCCTCGTCAAATTTGAGACATTTGCGGTTTATCTTTTCACAATATTCTTAATTACACGCAGGGCCGAGTTTCTGTTCAGGTATTGTTGCTTTTTTAAAGTGTGTTATATACATTTTCCCTAGATCTTTCAGGAGCTTATTTTAATTCCTATTTTTTTTTGTAATTGCTATTTCTCTATGAGCACCATCAACTTCTAATGCCTCTGGGTCTAGTATTTGTGAAGGAACAAAACAATCAAATTGTTCAGAGCACCATAAAAAAACTTCAAAAGCTTCTGGAATTACCATTTGCGAAGACTCAGCACAAGGTATGGCAGGTGACCTAAATTACTTGCGTCGCAGTATTGAAAAAATAAATGAAAATTTGAAATCTTACTTACAGGGACCTCCTCATAAGACACAGCCTCAGAGAATTCTTTATAAAGAAGACTCTATTGATACCTCGCTTGTCAAAATCGGACCAATAAGGGCGATGCTATGGTGGAACATCCACATACCCAACATACATACATACATACATACATACATACATACATAGACTGTTAAACTCATTACCCTTCCCTTGCTTCGCCTTACTCGGGTAAAAAGAAACATCAACAAATCGCGCAAAATCAAGTCAAATCGGCCGCTCTGTATTTATTGACGCTCAAACTAGCACGTACTAACTAATGGGGGCAGGACATGTTCTCACATTGTGATTAACAAAACTTACCTACTTGAATCGCGACGAATTATTTCAGACATTTGTGAATATTTTCAAGAGATGTTGCAGGACGAGGCGTTAGGGCGAGTTCATGCTGAATTTTAATGATCATAACCTCCGCGCCTGGCTTTAGTGGTGACCCAATTAACTGTGAAGTTAGCCGCATACATTGTGCGATGCTCTGATGAGTCTTAAAATTATAATTTAATTGGAACATTTTTTGTGTTTAATTTAAACTACATGAAAATCTAAGCTGACTGAAAGTTATGATCTTACATATACGTGACATATTACATATGTCTTCCTACATATAGATATCACAAATTTAAGCTTTTAATCACTAAAATCTTAAAGTTCAATGCATTACAATTTTATGCATGTAACTAGATACCCGGCCTAAATAAAGATTCAGCACAGCTTTTTGCACATTACCAATCCCTATATGAAGATGATCCTTTTGCTGAAGAAACAATAGCCGTTGGTGAGAAACTCATGGATATGCTTAAGAACAACCGAAGAGATAGATGGATGAAGACATAGACATGACCCATAACAGTAAGCAAGCATGGTCCACATTTAAAAAGCTAACGGAAGATCCCCCGAACCCAACCAACGCGGGCAAAGTCACAGCGAACCAAGTGGCTCATCAGCTTTTACTAAATGGTAAAATCCCTCATCGACTACCAAAAATTCAAAAAAATAGCAATATACCCGAGAATCCCACAAATATATGCAAACCATTTAACCTGGCCGACTTAATAACAATCCTGAAATCCTTAAAAAATGGCAAAGCTGCTGCTGTTGACGACATCACAGTTGAGCAACTGAAACACCTGGGCCCTGTTGCTATCTCGTGGCTTCTAGCACTCTTTAACTCCGCCCTTAAAAGCCACCACATCCCAAAACTTTCGAAGAGATCTAAGATCGTAGCTATCCTCAAACCTGGAAAACAACCCTCAGACCCAAAAAGTTACTTACCCAACTATTTGAGAGATTACTGCTGAACCGTCTACAGTCTCAGATCGAACCAAAACTAATGCCAGAGCAGGCAGGCTTCAGTCCGGGAAAGGCTTGCGCCGGCCAGATCTTGAGGCTTACAGAACACATCGAAGATGGATACGAGGCAAAGAAAATAACTGGCGTTGTCTTTGTGAATCTGTCTGCGGCCTACGATACCGTGAACATCAAGAGACTTCTCTCTAAAGTCGAAACAATTACAGAGGACAAAGATTTCGTAAAGATCCTTGCCGAGTTGCTACTAAATCGTCGATTTCAAGTCCAGCTTCAATCTGATAAAAGCAGATGGCGAAATCAAAGAAACGGCTTGCCACAGGGTAGTGTTCTGGCACCAACACTGTTCAATATCTACACAAACGACCAACCTAGTACCCCATCCACAGAGAGGTTCATATATGCGGATGACTTAGCACTGGCCTCACAAACACTCAGCTTTGAAGAAGCTGAAGAGAAGCTGACGCATGCCCTGGAGGACCTCGGGCAGTATTATGACGCGAATGCCCTAAGGCCCAACCCGTCCAAGACGCAATCCTGTGCCTTCCACTTGCGAAATCGTCAAGCTAATCGCCCTCTTCACATCTCATGGCAGGGTGTTAATATTAAACACTGCTGTGCGCCTACCTATCTCGGTGTAATACTAGACCGAACATTAAGTTTTAAAGCTCACTGTCAGAAAACTAAGGCAAAAGTTGGAACTAGGAATAACCTACTACGCCGTATCACATCTACGACATGGGGCTACGCTAAGCTTCTCTGCGGGGGAGTACGCATGCCCAGTGTGGCATCGTTCTGCCCACGTAAGGAAAGTGGACGCTGCGCTCAATGAGACCTGTCGCATCGTGACAGGTTGTCTGAAACCAACTCCCCTGACACTTCTGTACCCTCTATCAGGAATCGCTCCACCCAGTGTCCGCAGAGATTGTACTGCAGCCATTGAAAAATATAAACAAGAAGCAGATAACAGGCATCCATTAAATAAAGTTCAACCTTCCCCCAACAGACTTAAAAGCCGACACAGTTTCCTGAGAACAGTAACGCCTGTTGCTCCAAGCGAACTAAAAGATGCCCGTCTTAACCTGTGGACCACAAGGCATAAACCGCCTAATGATTTCATAACACCAATGGAGGGGTTACCACCTGGTTATGAACAACCTTGGTCAGTGTGGAAAACCTTAAACAGACTCCGTACACAGGTTGGACGCTGCAGGAGCAACCTATGCAGGTGGGGCATGATTGACCAGTCAAGAATGCAGTGCGACTGCGGTGCACCCGTGCAAACCATGCCACAGTTGCTGGAGTGTCCTTCATGTCCCTACCGCTGCACACGAACACGAAGAAGAAGACTAGATTTTGAATCATCATCGAATTCAACATATTATCCATAAGTTTATATTACAGAAAAACGTTCTGTTAAGGAATAAGATTATAAACGATTGTGGTCGTAGCTTCAAACGGTCCACATAAGTAATAATCCTTTCACGAAAACTTCGTTCCTGTAACA
This sequence comes from Alsophila aescularia, assembly GCA_946251855.1. NCBI lineage: Eukaryota > Metazoa > Arthropoda > Insecta > Lepidoptera > Geometridae > Alsophila > Alsophila aescularia. The sequence continues at coordinate 81,305,428 of OX276373.1, read as the reverse complement.
CAATTACACGTTCCGCATTGAGTAAGTATACGAGTATAGTTAAAGGTATACAAGTAACAGTAACACTTTGTTTATACGACCGGTATAACCACGATTATATTAGTCTAGGGACTAATATTATTACTGGTAAATATGAGTTAATGTTACCGTCTTTCTCTTTCACAGATATTCACAGATTATTAAGATGAACCGAAACGGATGATCTAAGGGTTTATTTTTTATGATAAGATTTCTGTAGATAAACTCGAATTGTCATAGGAATAAACTAGAACAGGTGGTATAAACTAGAAATAAACTAGATCAGTTATTATTTAAAACAAACGAAAAATATTTTATTATGAAAAGATTTTATTTTTTGTTTTGAGAATATGCACGCAGAGATGTCTGAGCTCAATCAATCTACCTATTTTAGTTTCGTTCTGACTTGTATATATTTTTTGAGGAAATCTGAAAATACATTTGTATAAAAAGCCGAAATTCCTCACCACTCTGTAAACATAATCATTTCCAAAGACATCTTACCGTTTCTTTTTTTAATGGTCTTTGTCTTCAGAAAACGAGTGTCTAAAATAAAATAAATAATAACAATTTTCCTGGGCCTGCAGCCTCGATATCAATAGAGATTGCTGTACAACCGAAATCGGTCCAAAAGTCCGATAACAGAAATATTTTGTCTCTACCTAATATCGATGTAAATCATGGTCAATATCAGTAAAGATACTGATGACAGTCGATAGCTTTTGACAATAACTGTCATAGCTAACGATTGTCATCGGTATATGTACCGATTATGGTTGTAAAGCAATTACTATCTATGTCGAGACTGCAGGCACTGGAATAGTTTGTTGTCCACATTATGTCATGTACTTATAGATTTACTAGCGACCCGCCCCGGCTTCACACAGGAGTAATTTAGAAAAAAAGAGGTGGAAAATGTAGTTCTCGCACACTCGAGCTTCACTTCACTGCGGGGGACTGTGGTTCGCTTCGCTCGCCGCCCCCCCTCACTACGTTCAGGTCTAGTATGCTCGATCTCTGAAACCGCTGGACCGATTTTGACGGGACTTTCACTGGCATATGGAAATACTGGATGTTAAAAGGAGTAACTTAGCTTAGCTATATTCTTGGAAAAAAAAGGTTCATTGGAAAAAAACCCATGAATTCTACACGGGCAAAGCATATTTAAAAAACTTCCGTGAAAACATAATCTAACTAATGGTGAAAACCGCATTAAAATCTGTTGAGAAGTTTAAGTTTAATTACCAGGCCGGTCGCACTCCTCAACAAGTACGAATATTATACCTACATTTTGAGTCCGCAATATTGAGGTTAAATCAGTAGCGTGTCAAGCGTGCGCTCGATGAGTCGCGCGCCGTGTGCTTAACGATAAAGTACCTACCTACGTAAAGTTTTTGTCAAATTTTATTCTTTTCTTAATTATGAGTACCAAGAAGAAACCTAGAAGGTACTGCATAGCATTCGGTCGGACAAGTCTCGTAAAATATCTACATACCGACATTTTATTACGTAGGTAGCCATTTCTTTTTCATTCATAATTAAGCATGAAATTCAGACAGGCTCCTTTTATTCATGAAAATGCAATATCTATTATGATATAACCAAATAATGAGGTATTAAGTCTATTCTGATAAGAATGTCATTATATGTAGTTAATAGAACTATCAACATTTTTAATAATCTATAATCTATACTATAATAAAACTGTAACTGGGCTAAATCTGTACATTAAATATTTTTTGAAAATTATAATTGTGATAAACGTCAAAATCGATATGGAGTGCAAAAAGGATATTTTTTAATTTTTGTCTGTCTGTCTGTCTGTCTGTCTGTCTGTCTGTCTGTCTATCTGTCTGTCTGTCTGTCTCTTTGAACATGCATCATGCTGAAACTACCGAACGGATTTTGATGCAACTTGGCACAATCATAGCTTATGTTATGGATTAACATTTAGAATACTTTTTATCCCGAAAAAAATATTCCTGCAGGATAAGAGTTGTAAGTTATTTAAAAGAACACGTATCACGCTCAAACTACTGGACGGATTTTGATGTAACTGGGCATAGTCAAAGTTTATATTATCTGTTAAAATTTAGAATACTTTTACTCCCGAAAAAATAACGATTTTTTAAGGGATAAGGGTTCAAAGTTTATGTTAAATTAAAGTAATAAAACATCCGTTTAAGAACGGTACCAAATTTCGTTGTCCGCGTCACGTAACGAGTGGCCGAGCGGTTAATATGGGCGGAAGTCTAATCCAGACGTCCGTGGATCGAAACCACGCGCTTTAGTTTTTTTGTTCCATAATTAATAGCGTTTACATATTTTATGCGTTATTTTTACATTTCTTAACCTCGGGGGTTAACAAAGAGACGGGTGTTATAAGTTTAGGGTGTGCATCACTGTATGTGTGTGAGTGTGTGGGTGTGTGTGTTTTTTCGTTTTTTTTTATTGTTGAAAGCTAATGTGATTGTGATGGTTCTTAGATATATGGAGAAGTGAGAAAAAGTGGTGAGAATCGTAGCTTCCAAACGAATGGTTTGATTTAGGTGCGGTTTTTTATGATTGATAGCTGAGGTAATCGAGATGGTTCTTAGATATTAAGGAACGAGTAGGTATAGCACAATGGAGTATCCTACTTCCTTAACACGGCGTAAGTATTTTTATTGTAGAACCTCTACACAAGAGAGCGTAGTATCTGTACTTATAATAAAGCAATAAGAACAAAAAAGACACTACATAATTAACCAGCATCAAAGATCACTAAAAAGCCAGCATCAAATCTTTGCCAGCATCAACAACTCCAGCGCATAAATCAAACGAATCAAAGTTCTGCCTTCGATTTAACTAGATGGCGCTGATTGTCCTTAAAACACGCAAGCATTTCAGTCACTGTTCCGCTACATTCAAATCTGTAAACTTTTCGAGTTTGGCTCACACTAGCTTTAGCGCTTTGCAGTTTGCCTCAGCACGACCTTTCAAATCCTTGCGACTGGAAGTTGTCTGTCTGCTGAATTGCCTACTGTCCGGTTGATATCAAATTACTCTGCGCATATCTATATATACTTATAATAAAACTGTAACGGGTCCAATTCTCAGTAAGCGTGGGCGTTATATAGCTTAACTCGTTGTCCCACCGTTTTCAATGAGCGACAACGCAAACGTTTCGGGCGACTTTCACAACGATCTATTTCTCAAAACGTCTATTTTTTAGTTTGCTAAACACATGGCGTTGCGAATAGCGGTCGCACGAGATGCAAGCAATCTGGCAACGCAGCCAACATAACGAACAAATCAAGTGAAATGGAATAAGTTGAATTTGACGTCTAAAAATTGAACTCTCTTTTGTACACGTGCTAGGCGCGCCGGTGCGAAAGATATGGTTACGGCGTGATCGTGCTTTCAATGTGCTTTTGCTTTGTGCATTTTAGTGACCTTTGACATGCTACCGATGATACTGTTTACTATGAAAACAAACAAAATAATTGTAATAAAAAAAAAAAAAAAACAACCTAAGAAAATGTATATAAAATGAACTTTTTAATACGCCTACATAATAATACCTATTAATTTGAAATGCTTCTAACTACTACTATCTACCTACTTTATTTATACACCCAGTCTAAGCCTGGAAAAAGTATGAAGAAATTATCATTTTATAAACGCATGCAGTCGCCATGAAAATAGCAATCGAAAAACGTAACATTATTGTGAATAGATGTTTGTTAAAACCGTAAACCTCTATCATATATAATATTTATTGAAAAACGGACATCGTTTTGAGAATAAACCTAGACGGTTATCAAATAGACGGAAAACGTTATCGAAACTCAAAACGCGTTTCGTTTTGTTATCTAAAAATCACACAACGACACATGACTACAATTCTGTACATTGAAGATATTTTGAAATTTTCTTTTGGAGGGATATTCGATTCTGAAGCCAAAACTGTTTTTTTTTTCATTTTTGTTTATCTGTCTGTCTGTCTGTATCTTGGCTAGGCATCACGCCGAAACTACTGAATGAATTTAAATGAAACTTGGTATGATTTGAGTTCATACTACGAGGTAGGACATATTTAATCCCGAAAAATTAAAGGGTTTCTGCAGGATTGGCGTTGAAATTTATTTAAAAGAACACGTATCACGCTGAAACTACTGGAAGGATTTTGTTGCAACTTGGCACAGTCATAGTTTACAAAATTGAGGACAATTTATATCCCGAAAAAATTAAGAGTTCCTCTGGATAATGTCCCAAATTCTGTAAATTGAAGATATTTTGTAACTTTTTTGGAGGCTGTTCTACATGCAATACTAAAGCCAAAACTGTATTTTTTAATTTTTGTCTGTCTGTCTGTCCATCTGTGTATCTGTACCTTGGCAGCGCATCACGCTGAAAACACTCACATAATTCAAATAAAATTTGGTATGATTTGAGTTCATACTTCGAGGTAGGGCATTGGATACTTTTCATCCCGAAAAATTAAAGAGTCCCTGCAGGATAGGGGTGAAAAATTATTTAATTAATTATTTTTTTCTAAGAACACGTAGCACGCTGAAACTATTGGACGGATGTTGATGCAACTTGCCCCAGACATAGTCTATAAGATGAGTGAAAATTATGGATACTTTTTATCCCGTAGAAAAGGCTTCTGCGGGATATGGGTCCAAAGTTATATTAATATTTAAGTAATAAATAATAATTTTTGGATGGTTCTCTATTTCGATACCTACTGAAGCCAAAACTGTTTCATTTTTATTTTGAAATAAAAAGTAAAACAATAAGTAAGTAAGTAAGTTAGTAAGTTTTTTTAATGAATTTAGTAGTTTCTGTGCGAAACTAATGAATTCCTTCAATTTTGTAATATAGGTTGTTTCCACAATATAAGTGTTGAAACTACTGGACGGATTTTTGGATGCAAATTGACACAGTCATATATCTATACTTATAATAAAGCAATAGGTACGAAAAAGGCTATAAAAAGAAGATAAAAAATGCGATTGGGTGCTTAAAAAGGGTATTGAACATGTTTTTTTTTAATTGTGTCCCCCTGTCTGTCTGTATGTTTGTTTGTTCACGCATCATGTAAAAACTATTGGACCGATTGCAATGTGGTTTTCATTGTTAGATAGCTGGTTTGATTTAAAAACTGGTGTAATTGGTATCTCAATCTGGTGAGTTAGAAGCCGAGCAATTGATAAAAGTATTATTGACGGCTAAAGAAATTTTGATCAAATGTTGGCATATTGGTCCTGGAATAGCACATTATGGTACTTTGAACCTAAAGAAAAGACCACGCGTGCGAAGCCGCGGGTACAGCTAGTATTTAATAAAATAATATATTATTACATAATTGTTTATTCTCTTACAATATCTAAGTCATATCATATCATAGAATAATTACTAGTAAAATTACCTAGTCAAATCTTGATACAACCCTGCCGAGCGAAAAAGTGACAAAGCGATTCTGAAACGGTTAGAGCAATTGAAGCTCTCACGCGTTGTGATACGGTACATTTTAGCCTGCACGCAATGGGTGAGCGCTTTCTAGGTAAATATAATTGAAAGATTGCAGCACTGTGTGAGTTCAATTGCACTTTATTGCGTTGTAGTGAGAGACGCTATGTATTTAAATGACTTTACTCAGTTATCCTTCTGTACTTGTACTATTATTTATTCTGTGGCATTACAGACAGACGGCGGAAAGTGACTTTTTTTATACTATGTATTGATTAAAAGTTGAAAAATGACTATATTTGTGTAGCATAAGAGTGAGTGATTTTACACCTTAATTTAAATATGATTAGATACGTATATTTTGTGTGTGTGTGTGTTACTGTGAATTTTACTCATGTCTGTCGGATTTCTAAACCAATTTGTATGATTCTTTTTTAAAAACTTTTATTTCTTCACTTGTATGTATGTATGTAAGTATCTATCTATGATGTATCTATGTATTTCTCTCTATTCTGGAATCTTGCAGCTCAAATTTCGAGTACTTCCCGATTAGCTATCCGGCTGAAACTTTCAGGGTAGCTCACATTAAATTTGTACTTATTACCAGTTATAAAAAGCTTTTATTTAACTCCACATGTATGTATGTATGTATCTATATATGTATATCTGTCAATCCTGGAATCTTGCAATTCAAATTTCGAGCACTTTTTTTATTATACTTTTTATATCTGTAAGTGTAGACTTTACAAACATGCAAATTGGTTCAGTAGATCTTTATAGTCAAGCCATTTGAATTCCATTTTCATTCAACGAATTCTATTTCCCCATTAAATATTATACTTCGAGAATTCAAACCACGGAAAATGTTAGAAGCTTAGAAAAAGTATCATTATTGCGCAGTACTGAGCGCATACATGCGCGTGCGTGCGCGTTAAGCAACTGGTTATAGAGAGATATTTGGTTAGAATTTGTAAAAAAGTGGTAACATGTAAACAGTTCATGAGTGTTAACTTCTCCATGGACTTTGGACCTCGCGGGAGTTGGCTAGTCCATTCCTGGGATTTATGAAGGCTTATCCATTCTAATTGACCAAGCGAGCGCGAAGCGCTAGCGAACTGACTCCGCTTCAGCTTGGGCAAAAATGCTTTCGTATGTTCGGTTGTTTTCTTTTACAGGTCGCATTTCTCAACCGATGCTCGTGAAATTTTGGGAGCAGGTTTGATACTCGTAACTATATGTATTTTTTTGTCGGATAATATTTTCGAAGATCTTTGCTGCACTCGGCACTCTTTAGACTTTTCTTTTTTATGATTTTATTTGTCATGTCCTCTAACTACTATTACCATTAGAAACCAGAATGTTTAACAGATATTTCGGCACCGTTGCATCCACCATGAAACAAGACAATTTTTTTTTGCTCGTGATCTTTGCCCCCTTCATATCCTGTTTCTGATGATTGTAATGCTTTGGTTTTATGTCTCATACGTCAGTAATTTCGCTGGTAACTGCATGATCTGTTTAAACTGGAATACAATCATATATGCGCACCAATGCTTGGCTGCTGAATATCGGAAAATATACATCCCCAGGTGGACAAAAGACCGCTAACCGCAAAAAAAAAATGACCTAATTATGAAATATTGCTAACACTGAATTCTATTAATCAATAATCAAAATTAACTACAAAAGAGAATAAATAATTTAACATCAAACTAACGACAAATACACCGTGAAAGTGTTGAGGCATAGTGTGTTGTCTTTCAATGACAAGATATAGGTAAGTTATTGAGGTTTGAAACTAAAGTAGACAAACATTACGTTCAAGTAAGTGTTTGAGGTCTACGGAGAATAAATACGATATTGAGAAGAACCTTGACCCAAATAACTGGATCTCATACTGTATGATAACTCAGGGTAAGGGTGCTTACGCACTAAGTAAACTAATTTGTAAGTAACTCACTTTTTGCCTTGAATTAGCCAATACTACTTTTAATATCTAATATATATCTCGGTTCTAGCATATCCACCGGAGGTGTAACCGAAGGCGAAATCATACGATGAATTTATATATCAAACTTGGCTATGACCAAACTGGAGAAAGTCTGGAAAGACCGAAACATACTAAGAAAGACAAATACTTACATCGTCGGAACATAAGTCTTTCCCATTTTCCTGTATGGCGCTGAGTCATAAAAGCTGCAGACTGACGTCGAATCGATTCTTTCGAAATGTGGTGCTGGCGGCGCATGTTGTGCATTCTGTGGACTACTCATAGGACCATTTACTCCATCCTAAAAGAGCTCCGAATAACCCAGAGGCTCTCGAGCATTTGCCTACTGAGAGTGTTGCAGTACTTGGAGCTCATAGCTCGGAAACCCTCCAAGAACCTGGTGAAACTAATTGTCACAGGAAAAGTGGAAGGAAAGAGGACGGGTCAAAATCCGATACGATGGTCTGACCAGGTGTCAAAACACCTAGACACCAAAGTATCCGAGACAATCCACTGTGCCCGATACCGTCACAGATGGCGTCGGATTGTTCATGAAAAAGTTGGTTTGGTGTATCACGACGCTCAGCAGTGAACAAACGAATGAAAGAGGAGGAGGATTTTGAATAGAGTCACACAACGCCTACAGGATGCAATTTGCGGCGCGTTCGTTTGCTGCGTCATTCAGTCGGTATGGCTGTAGTTTGCAGTGAAAGTAATGATCTAACTAGCCGCTCATATGACGATGCACTTGGCAGGATTAGCTTGAATTTTCCTCAGACTTGCGGCTCAGAGTCAGCCATCCGAACAGTCAGCCTTTTTGCCTATAGTGCGTTCGCACCCTTAGTATGCGTATAATGGCAACCGCCGAGCGATCTTTGCATTATTAAAGAGACACGAGTGCCTAGAGTCCTAGAGTAAGCGATACTCAGGACTCAATTTAATTTTCCACAGTACAAGGTCAGGATTACGGCTACCTTCTGTGGTCAGGATGCTTTAAAGTACGAAAAGGCAGGGGACAAAATTAGAGTCATTTTTTTTGTGAATTGTTTAAAGCTGACTTCTCAATTAATAATAAAAAATAAATAACGATTCAATCAACATAATTGATTTTTGAAAATACGATGGGGTGCTTCATCCGTTCGGTCCCGATTCAACACCAAATGTCTCAAAAATTTAAAAAAAAATGAGGTGTAGGTAAATAATTTCGTCTCCAAATAGTTTTATATGTTAAAACGCGTTTTGACTGACATTATTTTTTTAGTATCAGTATAACTAGTTTTAACGAAGGTGTTTAGTAAAATCTTGTTTTAAGGCGGGATAGGCTCCCTGATGTTTGTCCTGCTCGTCCGGGTTCAGTGTGAGCGGGAAATGTGATGCAGCTCGAGAGTCGATTTTAGATAAATTTTGTGTTTTTCTATCGATATCTCATAATACTCAATGAAAAAATGTTTTTGGTTATTTGTCTAGTTTAATAAGGTAGCTAAATAATTAATTAAAAAAATTGCTGTCGTGAAAATAACGAGAACTGCGATGCAACAAGTTATTTTCATGTGGTATTTCGTAGTTTTTTTTTTTCAAGGATACCAAGCCATTTCTAAAAAAATATGTTCGGTTATTCGTTTAGGTAGTATACTTTTCTATCCACAGTATATTTTGATTTGCATAAAGTTTTTCAACGTTTTACTATTCGTCTTTTTGCTGATTTCAGGACTGACCCCGCCTTAAAGCGTTCTAACTGAAACGGGTTTTACTATTTCATATCAATGAGCCAAATGCACGAATGCATGAATAAATGACGATGATGATGCCAAAATATGTATTTGAATTTACGAATGGAAGTGTTCATAATGTGTGTGGACATTAACGTGTTAAACTATTAGATGAGGTATAATCATGTCGAAAGAGGATGACTTCGTCACAGTAACATAAAGGCTAGTTATAAAGCTAAAACATGCTAGTTAAAATAACCCATTTATTACCAGTTCACTAACTAGCCCCGCTACTGAGCATGTAGGTATACAACATACTGACTATGCTAACTATAGGCAGGCAAATAAGCAACGGTTGGTTTAACCTCTTCATTTATTCATGCGTGTGCGGGACGGTTGGGATAACTGGAAACACTGATGTGGTAGGTAGTAGACATAATCAGTACAGCCGCAATGATGCAATTGGTATGTGGCGTCACTAGATAAATAGAAATAAATAATATTAAACCAGTCACTCAGTCACGCCCTCGTCATAGAAGCTGCGTTTCTGTCGATAATATTGAAAGAGAGTAGGACCGATGAGTTTATTGGAGCCTGAATTTGAAGATGTTTACGCCTTTGAGAGCTTGGCACGTCTGCTTTGTGTGTAAGTAGAAAGAGTATAGCGGGCAAAGGAATAATGACATGTGAAAAAATCAGGATTCAGGCAGGTTTCTTCGGCTCCATCGACACGCGCAGTCATTACATCTCACTTTTTTTTATCTTAGTGAGGATGCAGTGGAAGGTCGTAAACATGCTAAATTGCTAAGCATGGAATGTGAATTAATTTTCTCTCAGTACTGAATAAGAGCCTCCTTTCATTTATCTAGCGCTGCTATCTGGGACCATTACATAAAACGTGCCACGGGGTAATAAGATGAACTTAATTTCCTACTCTAATGTTAATAAATTTCAAAAACAGTACACAATATTTTCTTTTGTCCCCAGGTTTTCGTTGAAATGGAGGTACGTTATCGTTCCCCACCAATCGTCACGACCCTGGACACTGGCGAAGAATTCCGCTTTGAGACCGATCTTAACATCCAGCCTCCCGCACTCCCGGGCGTGCACAATGCCGGCACTGCCAGCATGGGACAAGCCGGCTCTAAGCAAACATCTCCCAGAGGATCTATCCAAAGCTCAGCCCAGTCTGAAGGAGACGACGAGAATATGCTGATTGATGTAGAGCGTAACATAGCCTCTTTGGAACGTTCCATCCAGAACAAGGAAACGGTAATTGATATGGACTCCGTTGAAGGCGATGAGTCAAGGGGTCGCAAGTTGAAGGTCGTTGGAAAGCGATTTTTGAGGTGTGCATCTATTTTATATGCATGTTGTTTTTTACATTTTTAACCTTGATCCATTCTCACTAGCACAAAATACCCGAGATTAGGTACTTTTGGCCATTTTGTAGTCTAAACGAGATTAAAATTCGCAGGTCTTCAACTAGTTTGCGAACCCGAAGTTCTAAAATCAATTTTGAGCTGTTAATCCAAGACCATCAGACTCACGGCTTATGCCTCAAGACTCGCGGCTCAGACAGGCGTACCGCTGCAGCATCATTATGTTATCAATGGGACTGAATTCATGTCCAAAGTTTCGTGAAATTTGTCTTGTTCAAAAAACTGAAGTTAGAATAGAAGCAAACAAATACAATATAATTGTGAAGTTTAAATACTGTATTCCTTTTCTAGAATGCAGCAAGGTGTTTATAGCTATGTAAACTGTTGTGTAGCTGTTGTGTATCACACAAGAGAGCACATTTCTGTCTCCAATAATTCTTCTATTATACTATCAAACATTGTTGGTAAACAATGAAAGACCTTCTCTCTCGATACGCAGCTACGTTTTTCGTACAGCTGGTATTCCAATAACATCTTTAGTATTCAGGACGCGTATTGGTATGAAATGTACATACCGATGAACTTTACGTCCACGAAATTGCTTTCTTTTAGTCATTAATCAAAAAGTAGGTACTATTTTTCCTTGGGTTAGGTACATAATTTAAAAAATAAGAACCCTCGAAAGCCTTGAAACACGCTGTCTGATAGATAATAACCTAACTAAAAATTTATTTATTCAAACATTTTGGGATCTAAATTGGGGGAAGAAGGATTTTTATTCATTAATTATTATATATTGTATTATTTTTCTTTTACATTTTTAAGAAAGTTTGTTTAAACTTGGTTATTTTGTGGGAACAAAAGTAGATACTGAGATCAAACTCTCAAACTTATACCACAGTCTTGCATAATCAAAAAATAATTACTGTACTTCATCGTCAAGAATTTAATTTATTAAACTACCTACCTGTATATTACTAGTACTTTTCACATTTGAGTGATCCTTCATTTTTATAAACATTCTTGGACTTGGCAAATCGTTTGGTTCTGAAAAAACTTTTTTGTGATTAGTAACATAACATTTGGTAACTAGCTACTCAAAAACGGTGACTAAACAACTAGTACCTAATAGTAGCCAAACTTCGATTTGTAAATTTGGGTTATGTTACTAATAATTATAATAGTTATATATAATTGCCTTAACTAATTTTGTCAGCTATGGATGCAGTATTGCTAAAATTAGTCTTCCTATTTTGTTAATAGTATTAATAGTATTTGATTGTTATTTTATAATGTTTGTCATTTCACATACCAACGGTTATTTATTGGTAGTTTTATTTTTCAGTTAGTAGCAATTGAATATTAGTTGATATGTGACCTTGCTCAATGGCTAAACTATTTAGCTATTTCCACCAATATATTACCAAACTAGTATATCATTATTAGCTCAACTGTTTAGTTATTTCCATGTGTATCTTGTCACACAGAGTGTTGTTGGTAGCTAAACTATTTGGCTATTTCCAAGTGTATGCTGCTGTTGATAGTAGCAAAACTTTTCAGTTACTTCCACGTGTATGCTGCTGTTGTTAGTAGCCAAAATTTTAGTTACTTCCACGTGTATGCTGCTGTTGTTAGTAGTCAAACATTTTAGTTACTTCCACGTGTATGTGCTGTTGATAGTAGCAAAACTTTTTAGTTACTTCCACGTGTATGCTGCTGTTGTTAGTAGCCAAACTTTTTAGTTACTTCCACGTGTATGCTGCTGTTGTTAGTAGTCAAATATTTTAGTTATTTCCACGTGAATGTGCTGTTGATAGTAGCTAAACTTTTTAGTTACTTCCACGTGTATGCTGCTGTTGTTAGAAGCCAAACTTTTTAGTTACTTCCACGTGTATGCTGCTGTTGTTAGTAGCCAAACTATTTAGTTACTTCTATTTCTTTCCTGCTCTTCTTTCTATTTCTTTTATTTTCTTTTTTTCTTTCTGCTGTTGTTAGTAGCTAAACTATTGTTACTAGCACATATACCTTTCACTTAAAAACAAAAACAATACTTTAATTTGTAGAATCATATATTCAGCACATCACAATACAGTTTATCAACTTAAGTCAAGGCGACGCGGATATAGATCTAATAAGTATAGTAGCAGGCTACTCTAGTAGGATAATTATGAACCTAGTTAATTTTAATTTCGATACATACATAATGGCACATTTTGGCATGTTTGTAAAGTAACATTTTATAAAAACAAACTATGCAAGTAAGCGCAAGACAGTTGGGAATGATAATAAGTACTAGCCTGTTACAAGCATAATAAATTGTAACAAAGAAAATGTGCATTATTCCCAACTGCTCCCAATAAACAGCCCCCAATAAACAGCCTTTTTTATAGGCCATTGGGAAAGTTTTATTCCTAAATTAATAAATTCAAAACAAGTCCCCCACTTTTTTGGAATTCATGTTTTTTATATTATCATGTCACCAAACTGCGTGGCACTATAGATACCTACTGCGACTACATAGACATACCATAAATTAATTAATTTTACCTTAATAGTTAGAAAAAATACAGATTCAACTCTTCGACATAGCACAGTCATGATCATGCGTGGAGACCATCCGGCGAACGAACGAACGGCCCGCCTACAAACTTTATCATAAAAAAATGACCAATTTGAAATTTAGCATATCTCTTAGGCCGCTGATGATTTTCGGAATCGCCCTCCCATTGGGGGCGATTTTAAAAATCATTGGAAATAAGCCGAAATTGTAACGTGCTGTCGGCATAACTATATAGCTAGGCACCGAAAGCACGCTATAATCGAGATGATAATAATACGTCTTAAATTATCAATAATACCTAATCAATCGTACAAAAAGAACTTAAATTTTCTGTAATATTAGTTTCTTTACCTCAATACTTTGAGGTCAAAATTATGTTAATGCAATATCGTAATAAAACAATCATAAAATCAAATTAGTTTTTTCTTCATACTTATTGAAAAACGTTATTGAAGATGAAAAAAGTTACAACATCATAATTTTCAAAAACGTCTTGGACAAGAATTACAATAATCTTCCAAAATACATTTCCTAAATGTTTAAGGTTTAATGTTAGAGTAGCAAGTAGAATTATTGTAGTATTTATATTTGATATTATTTATTGTAGTCCGCAATGGTTTCCTTCGCGGGCGTTGTTGCCGCCGCCGGTTCATCTGTTGTTTTATGTAGCTTTTGTACACTTTTACTATTATAACATATACACCACACTGCGACGAAAGATGAGACTTGACGAGCGTCAGTAGTGGGGAGCTTGCGCATGTAAATTCATGTACGAAATAGTTATCCATAATTTGTAAATCTATTCAGGGATTTTTCAACGACATTCGGAATTATGTGTATAGCAAAACTATATTAAAATTCATCACAATATTTATTACGAAATAATAAAGTTAAAGATAAAAAATGGCAGATTGTCCTAGTCACTCTTACTGTCAGTAAATCATCGTTTTCGTCAGATGACGTTGAGGAACTACCCGGGTTGCTGTCTGGTAAAATCTCTTACTGTCATAATGATCTCCGTATCCGTCAAATTGACAATTAAGTGATCACTTACTATGTAAAAGTTTTTTCCGTTCATTTAGTCCCATTTAATTTGCCTTATCTGTTTCTAACTCTATCACATGTTTGAGGTTCCATTGCACATTCTTACTATGTACTTACATAACCTTTTATTGACGCCCCCATTTCGATTGGATTTAAATCAGTGTGGTATGGGGGTAGTCGCAATAAGTCATGACCGTGTTCAGATAGTATTTTGTTAATGCTGAATGTCTTACAATGTTCTTTATGTATGTTTATCTATTTGTACAATAGTGGTTTAAGCATATCCTGAGTGTAGGGAATTCCTTTTTGGGTTAGCCATGATTGCATATCAGCTTTCACAAAGTTGCACTATATATATATATAGTGCAACATATATATATATATATATATATACACAACACATCTATAAACAAAGGAAATTTGTAAACACAGGTTGAACTCGTCTGTACTGCGGAGGAGTCAAGCGGTGCGTGCGCGGGGCGAGGAGAACAGGAGGCAACTACCGCGCATGCGCAGCGCCGTACCGCGCCTCCCGCGCTCTTTTCGACCAAAAAATCGTCTACTGCGCAAGTCAAACCACGTGGTGTGTCAAGTCTCATCTTTTGTGACGCGTATTGTACTACATGTTCGCACACTATTCAATTCATTATAATATCACATAGCACAAGTTCACGATAAGTTTATTTATTTGTTATATCCACGTACGTACGTGAGTGAAGCAAGCGAAGACAAGAACGCACAAACGGGCTGCGCCACCGGCCGAAAAAATACGTTTTGTTACAAGCAGCAAACTTTTGATTGAATAAAATAAAATAGTTTTCTAAATAATAGCTGAGTAGAGGTTACAAACAGTATTGTAAAAATTGTAAAGTATTAACAAAATCTGTGAATGTATTAATAACATTTGATTTACTAGTTATTTTACTAATTATCAGACTATTTACAACCACCATTTTCGGTAATCTATGTTTGCTAGTAATAAACCAACAGTAGGTACATAAGAGTTTTAACCAAATAGTTTATTATCTTTTAGTATATTTAGTGTTGCATCTGTAACTAAAGTCAGGTTGTGTTAACAGGTACTTACATCACAATATGTCAATCATTAACTAAACTCTAATCAAAACAACCCGTTTAGTACGTCTTAATTGAAGCAGACGTGGTCATTTAAACAAAGTTTGAATGCTGGCAGCTTTTTTGAAATTACCTAACTAGTTCAGCTAATTATTATTTTATATGGGAAGGACAAGTGACAGAACGCTGGCAACCAGCATTCTACACATTTTTACACTCACCAAAGGGCTTTTAGATTTTTAGTTTTTGTATAATATAGATAAGTTATTATGTTCTAAATTACTTTTAAAATTAAGATATGTTTCTAAACACTTTTTCCTGTAGGTAAACAAAATGTTATATTTCACTAGAAAGGGATAAACATCTGTAGTAAGTACTTAGACGGTCATCAACATCATGCATACTACAATACCAATCAAAGTCTATAATTTTTGTGTCGTGCAGGCGAGGCTTTTCACTTGGAGCTGAAAAGTCCGTCACGATCGCTGACCACGAGGTGCGAGGCAGCAAGCGTTCCACCCTGAAGAGTGTAAGGAGCTTCATTCGGCTGGGACGCTCCAGGACCCGCGACAGCAGTGGGGATGAGGAGCAGGGTCTGCTGGATGTAGCTGGAGCCGTGATGGAGCCAGATCACGCCATCAGTCAGACCTCGCTGTCATCTGATGAAATTCTCGTCGATACTAGAACTCCACCTGATACACCGAAAAAAAAGATGTAAGTGCTTCCAGCTTTTGCAAGAAAATCTTCATTACATACGTAGGAGTAGAAAGTAATTTGAAATTATTCTATCTGAATTTCGAAGAGTACGCTCAAGCTGTCCACATACTCCATTAGCTAACTTGTATAAATAATTAAACCAAGCTGTTTATATGGTCGTGCGGCCAGTCGTGTCGTACTCGTATGGTTGAAGCAGAATCTAACATACACTAACTTATTACTTACTTACTCGTATATAAGACATATTATTGAATGAATAAATGAATGAATGAATGTTTTTATTAATCAACAAACGTCTCTAATACATAACAGAAAAATAGGTGCAGTATAATACAAAGTTCCAAAATGTAGTCGTATTTGCATTTGCGAATATTATATTACCTGATCCTGTTGGACATTGATACCCGTACTAGGCTAGCCTGTGTTATGGCATATCAATGCCCCGCGCCAGGGCATGCTGACAGAAACTATGCAACTATATCTAGGTTATTTAATATAAAGCTACTTATAACAATAATACACAAAGAATGTAAAGTTAATAAATAATAACTAGGTAAGTACAACAATTAAAACAATTATTAGTTCTTATTATGGAATAAACAGCAGATATATTAATCGTAGAAGTAAAACTAAGCTTATTATAATACCAATAACATAAATTAAGCAGACATACCCAAAGAGTCAATCACACTGTGTGCTCTTATATATACTAGGAAAAAATCGTAATAACATTCTCGGAGGATAAATAATCCTGTTTAAGCAACCAATTATACAAAATTTCTTTACACTTTTATTGCTGTCTGTAAGTGAATTTACTATTTATTTTTCACCTCACAAGCTCGGAAAGATTCTGTTTGTCATTCGAAATCTGAGTGCAAAAGTGCATTTTACCCGCTAGCGTGAAAAGAGTTTTTAAAATTCGAACCTAACTATTCAATAACTTTCTATAGCGCCAATTCACTGAAAATACTTTATTACTAATTTATACTACATTATTATCCGATTCGATTCTACTCTACTCTATTCGTCTCTATTTGCCTCTTTTTGACTCTACTCCACTCTACTCGACTCTATCCGTCTCTTTTCATTTTTAATTCTTTTCTTCTCTATTCTACTCTGTTCTACTCTATTCTACTCTGTTCTACTCTATTCTACTCTATTCTATTCTATTCTACTCTGTTCTACTCTATTCTACTCTATTCTACTCTATTCTACTCTATTCTACTCTGTTCTACTCTATTCTACTCTATTCTACTCTATTCTACTATATTCTACTGTGTTCTACTGTGTTCTACTGTGATCTACTGTGTATTACTCTGTTCTACTCTGTTCTACTCTGTTCTACTCTGTTCTACTCTGTTCTACTCTGTTCTACTCTGTTCTACTCTGTTCTACTCTGTTCTACTCTGTTCTACTCTGTTCTACTCTGTTCTACTCTGTTCCACTCTGTTCCACTCTGTTCTACTCTGTTCTACTCTGTTCTACTCTGTTCTACTCTGTTCTACTCTGTTCTACTCTGTTCTACTCTGTTCTACTCTTTTCTACTCTTTTCTACTCTTTTCTACTCTGTTCTACTCTGCTCTACTCTGCTCTACACTTTTCTACTCTGTTCTACTCTTTTCTACTCTTTTCTACTCTACTCAACTCTACTCGACTCTACTTGACTCTACTTGACTCTATTCAACTTTAATCGAATCTACTCGACTTTTCTCGACTCTAATCGCCTCTTTTCGTTTCAATTTGACTCTAAATGACACTTTTCAACCCTATTCGACTCATTTCGATTCTATTCTATTCGATTCTGTTCGACATTATTCTATTATGTTTAAACATCTGCCAGGCAACCCGCGACGGCCCTTTTTATAATTAAATGCCGGCTAATTTAATATATTATTTTAGCTGTTTTTCTTACACCTATCATTTTCCTCGCTGTACCACAGGCTGTACTGAGGTGAAAAGTTTTGTGTTGCGCACGGCAGCAAAGTTATTTGGCGTCTCGTACTTTTGAAACCCTCGCTACGCTCAGGGTTCTATATTTGAACCAAAATCAATTATTTAATCAATCCTAGAATCCTTCGCTTGCTCTGGTTTCAATACTAGTACTCTCGCCAAAAAATCACTTTGCAGCCTTGCATAACAAATAACTATTACGTCCCAAAGGGGCAAACTGTATTATTTTTAAAATAAATCCTACCATCTTTTGTAAACAGTTTTATGGAAAAAACAATTTCTGATTCTGATATCCTCCTATGGAATACTTAAAGTGTATACTTTAATTGGCCGTACGTACAGTTTTTTTACTGGACAGCTAGTTTACTGAATGAGATTTACTTGCAAGTACTTTCCATGCACAAGTAAGCATAAAGAAAGACAAGCTTGTCCAATCTTCGGCTTTATCGTCCTATAAATTGAATGTGGCGGTTATTCTGTACCATAGCTCAAAACCATTTAAAAGCGGCGTTGCTTTCGTAATGTCTTTTAATTGAGAAACATTTCTGTTCAGTTTACCTCGTAGATCGTAGGTCACTCGGACCGCACACACAGCGTATCACACAAACATGGTTTATTGTTTACTTTTTTGGTCCATTTAAACGTTTACCTCGTAGATGGTAGGTCACACAGACGGCACACACACCGTATAACACAAACATTGTTTATTGTTTACTTCTTTGGTCCATTTAAACGTTTACCTCGTAGCTCGTAGGTCACACAGACCGCACACAAACCGTATCACACAAACATTGTTTATTGTTTACTTCTTTGGTCCATTTAAACGTTTACCTCGTAGATCGTAGGTCACACAGACCACACACACACACACCGTATCATACAAACATTGTTTATTGTTTATTTCTTTGGTCCATTTAAACGTTCACCTCGTAGATCGTAGGTCACACAGACCGCACACACACCGTATCACACAAACATTGTTTATTGTTTACTTCTTTGGTCCATTTAAACGTTTACCTCGTAGATCGTAGGTCACACAGACCGCGCACACACCGTATCACACAAACATTGTTTACTGTGTACTTCTTTGGTCCATTTAAACGTTTACCTCGTAGATCGTAGGTCACTCAGACCACACAAACACCGTATCACACAAACATTGTTTATTGTTTACTTCTTTGGTCCATTTAAACGTTACCTCGTGGATCGTAGGTCACACAGACCGCACACACACCGTATCACACAAACATTGTTTATTGTTTACTTGTTTGGTCCATTTAAACATTAACTTTCTCTAGGGTAAATAATTCCAGTGCAGTTTTCAGTTTACTCAACACAAACGACAACAAATTGCCATCGATATCGTAAACATAAACGTTCATTTTGTTTTCATTCTACGAGTAGAATAAATAAATAAACATTTATAAATTAATATTGGGAACTCAATGTAAACGACGTGGTAAGGGAAATAAAATACAACATATTTAATCCCTGGCCATACATACTTGTTGCATGTTAGCCTCCCTACCTCGTCTAGCCTGGAATACGTCGAGTTCCCAATGAACTTGCATTTATATAGGCTACTTTGACCCGCAAGAACTTTGATCCATTTCTTATCCGCCTTGTCCTTGTGTCAGATTATCGGCGCTTGAGACCATTGGGCCTTCCGCGCTAAAGCCTGCCGACTTTCAAGTGTGCGTGACCATCATCGAGGCTCGCCAGTTGGCTGGCCTGAACATGGACCCGGTTGTGTGCGTGCAAGTTGGCGACACTCGTCGGTTCACGCAAGTCAAGGAGAGTACCAACTGCCCGTATTACAATGAGGTAAGTACGACCTTGCGGGACAACTCCGCGTACGTAAGCAATCCGCATGGCACTACAAACGCACTAAAACTAAGTAATTTCTCTGCCAGGAGCTGATTTAACAAGGTGAATAATATCAGTGACAGCTAACTTGTCTTGAAATTTGTCTGGATAATCACCGCAAAATTGCTTTAGAATCATAAGCATTTCGCATCACAAGCCAGCCTAACAAGCCACCTACTTATTTTTGCTCGTTTTTCGTATGTGGTAGTGTTGGCCTTTGGTGTCAGAGTTTGTCAGGCCGCCCGAAGCCCTCTGAGATGGTTTAACGACTACTGTTAATCAATAGCAGCTGGGAATTACAGCTTAACGTGCCTTCCGAAGCACGGAGCGATGGAAAACCGCACAGAACCTAGAAAAGTCATTGGGTGCGAAGCCTATATAGGACTGAACCCTGTATCGTTCTAAACTTTAGTGTGTGAACCGTGAAAATTAATAATAATTAGACATGTGTCCGAGTCGCGGGACAAAGGATCGTTTCTAATGATAACAGTAATATTAAACTTAGTGCACTGGTGAGAGAAGGGTCAGTTAGAAAAGGCTACAAAACTCCACCTTTTTATACAAGTTTTTATTTTACTAAGTTCCTTAGTTACTAAATGGGCCAGATAATTAAGATAACCGACATAGCTCAAAGAATTAGCAAGCTGAAGTGGCAATGGGCCGATCACATACCACGAATTATCTATAAGCGTTAAGGTAATCGAGTTCTAGAGTGGAGAACGCGTTTAGGCAAATGTAAGTAGCTTAGACCGCCCGCCGGCCAGGAGGAGAGACGACTTGCGAAAGGCGGATGGTACATAAGTTTTCGTGAGTTTAATGCAATACACGGGAGATACTCGTTATACTAGTCTAATGCAAACGACGATGGGTACTCGATTTAAGCTTCGAAAGTCCGACGCTCTATAACAGCACAGGTGTTAATCCATTGATGTGTTAAACTTCGATTTCTATCATAAGTGCACATAACACACATTGTTACACTTCCCTGCCATTCATATAATGTGGAAGCTTTGCTATAATTCCCTACCCATAGCACAGTACATTAGTCCGTTAGGACTATGTATGTACTGTGTCCATAGTGTGATCCTCGTTCGTCCGTTGTTCTTTTGTTTTCACATCACAATGCGATGTTTACCTACAACTCCAACGCGCTTAACAACAGAAATGTATAAACCTGCGGTCCAGCACGCAAAGTTAATCTAGATTTGCTGAGCTTTCCTTTTTCTCGAGCACCTTTCTGTCGGATTGTTTAGTTAGATGAACTATTTACAGCTGATAATCTTGGATACTACTAGCAGGACTTGAAGAGGGTTTGTTAGTTGTTTTTCGTATGAGGTAGTGCTGGCCTCTGATGTCAGAGTTTGTCAAGCCGCCTGAGGGCCTCTGACATGGTTTAACGACTGTTATTATTCAATAACAGCCGGGACCGACAGCTTAACGTGCCCTCCGAAGCACGGAGCGATGGAAAACCGCACATAACTTAGAAAGTCATTGGTGTGGAGCCTAGGTTTTGAACCCGGTATCGTTGGATTCTAAATTGCACTATAGAACCGTTAGGCCACCATCGCTCAAGAAGCTTGCAGGCTTGCTTTTGAGGGTATGATGCTTCTTGCTACTGAGATTTCCTAATTCTGGAGAGAAGCACCTCTATGTCTGTGTTTAAGTTAATTTGCATCCAAGATACAAACTAAGCAGCGACTACGTTGAAGTTGGACGACGTTGGAGTGTCTTATGCTTATTGTTACTATTAGTGATAGTACAGCTTTATATATATTTAATTGACAAGCGAGCGCGAAGCGCGATCGAAGCTTCTCTGATTCAGCTTTTGGGAAAAAACTTTCGTAAATATCTCCGCCTTATTAAATTGTTTTTTAAGTTATAGTTGTTTTTTCTTTTTTAGATTTATTGCTATACGCCTACATCCCTTCTCATGTACCATATGAGGATGACAGGTAGAAAATGCTTAAGCATTAAGTCAATAAATTATTAAATAATAAATCCGATTTCGATGTTCTTTTTTTATTTGAAAGGTAGTAACTTTAAATTACTACCGGTGGAGCAGGGGGTGCTCAGAATCCCCAACAGAGACCCAGCTGCCAACCCCCACGATCTCTGGACCTGGCAATTTATAACGCACGCACCTTGAGGACCGATGAGAAGTTGATAGAGCTGGAAGAAGTAATAAGTAAGTTGCGCTGGGGTATTATAGGGTTATCAGAAGTCCGAAGAGATACGATGACCCTTAATTCCGGCAATTTACTCTATTACCGGGAGGGCGACCAGCAGTCCAAACACGGTGTCAGGCTTCTCGTCCACAAGTCCCTCGTCAATAACATTGTGAAGATCGAAAGCGTTTCGAGCTGGGTGGCATACTTTATACTCATAATTACTGAACGGTATTCGTTGAAGGTCATACAGGTGTACGCCCCACACTCGAAACGCCCGGACTATGAGGTAGAGGCTATGTATGACGACATTTCTAATGCCATACATGCCCCGAAAACACACTTCACAGTGGTGATGGGGGACTTCAACGCACGGCTGGGCATGAGGAATGGCGATGAACTGAGAGTGGAGCATTTTGGATTTGGACAGCGGAACAAAAGGGGTCAGCGATTGGCCGACTTCATCAGGAGAAGGAGGGACTCTTTATGATAAACTCCTTTTTCAAGAAGCGCCCGTCAAAGATATAAACAGATCTCCAAGTCAATGCGACACGATTTGCGTTCCTATAATACTACTTGTATTAAGAACGCAATAGAGTGGAACAAGGGCTCCACAGTGTTCGCAAGAGATCTGTCTGTTGGGCAAAGCCTATTGACGATGCTGAAAACCGACAATGGCAGCATCGTTTCGTCGAAGCCAGAGATTTTAAGTGAGCTCGAGAAAGTCAAATGACAATTATACACCTCATCGCGTAGTCCTCCTAGCATGACTAGCGATGCAAGAGCCCGTTTGACTAGACATTAAACCGAAGATATCCCGGACGTCAGCCTATACGAGATCAGAGTGGCTCCCAAACAGCTTAAGAGCAACAAGGCACCAGGGGAGGATGGAATAACTACAGAGCTACTAAAAAAAGGTGGAACACCGGTACTTAAAGTCCTTCAGAAGTTGTTAAACTCCGTCATCCTCGAAGGTACTACCCTCAAGAGGCGTGGCAAAGGAGCGTAGTAGTTTTGTTCTTTAAGAAAGGTGATAAAACCATCTTGAAGAATTATAGGCCCATTTCGATGCTGAGCCACGTGTATAAGCTGTTTTCGAGAGTAGTTACAAACCGTCTCGCTCGTAGGTTTGACGAAATTCAGCCTCCTGAACAAGCTGGATTCCGGAAAGGCTTTAGCACCGTAGACGTAGTGTCTAGCGTTTGTGGATTACGAAAAAGCCTTTGATTCAGTCGAGATCTGAGCAGTGCTACAGTCATTACAGCGGTGCCAGATTGATTACCGGTACATCGAAGTGTTGAAGTGTTTGTACAGCAAGGCCACCATGACAGTCCGTCTTCAGGATCAGAGCACGAATTCTATCCACGTGTAAAAAGGGGTGATAAAAGGAGACGTTATTTCTCCGAAACTGTTCACCTCTGCACTGGAAGATATATTCAAGCTTCTGAACTGGAACGGATATGGTGTTAACATCAATGGGAAATACATCACTCACCTTCAATTTTCTGATGATATAGTCATCATGGCAGGAACCCAGGAAGACCTAAGCACAATGCACAATGCTCTTAAAATGAACATGGGCAGGAAGAACATCATGTCAAATGCCCATGTCATACCCATGCCGGTTTATGTTGGGAACGATATTATCGAAGCTGTAGATCACTATGTCTACATAGGTCAGACGATCCAACTGGGTAGATCCAACTTCGACAAAGAGGTCAACGAATCCTACTCGGATGGGCAGCGTTCGGGAAATTACGCCATATCTTCTCGTCGCAGATACCGCAGAGCCTCAAGACGAAAGTTTATAATCAGTGCGTGTTGACAGTGATGACATACGGCACTGAGACGTGGTCGTTAACTATTGGTCTCAAACACAAGCTCAGAGTTGCGCAGCGTGCAATGGAGATAGCTATGCTCGGTGTTTCACTACGTGATAGAATCAGAAATGAGGAAATCCGTAGAAGAACGAAGGTTATCGATATAGCTCTCAGAGTTTGCAAGTTGAAGTGGCAATGGGCAGGCCATATAGTTCGCAGCACCGACAACCGCTGGGGAATAAAGGTTTTCGAATGATGACCACGAACAAGCAAGCGAAGTGTGGGGAGACCCCCCACACGATGGACCGACGGCATTGTGGCCATCGCAGGGAGTCGGTGGATGGAGGTGGCACGAGATCGCTCGTCGTGGTGCTCTTTGGGGGAGGCCCATGTTCAGCAGTGGACTTCTAAAGGCTGACATGATGATGATGAACTTTAAATAAGTCTCATCAAAATAAAAAAAAAAAAGTCATAGTATAAGTCATAAAAATTTGGTGAAAATCTGATGAGGATCTTCGGAGTGAAGAGCAGAATAGCTCCTCAAAATGCAGTAAATTTCTCACTTTTAGCGTTCTACCAGTTGAATCAGCCCTTTACCTACTAGGTAGGGATTGATGGAGCACCTTGGTTATTAATGTTAGTTGTACAATAAGGTAACTAGATGGCGCTACTGTGCACTGCTAGATTGTATGCAATAAAGTTTGTACGCGCGAGGTCTACAGCTCACAGAGCCACTAGTTTATGTAACATACTTTTATTTTTGATTGAGCTTGCGCGAACCGCGAGCGAAGTGTCTCTGTTTCAGCTTGGGCAAAAATTCTTTCGTATGTCCAGATGTCTGTCCGGCTGTTCTCCTCTACAGATCGCATTTTTCAACCGATCTAGACGAAACTCGTCTACAGCTTACTAATATAAAGCTGAATGAATTCTATTCTATTATGTTTACACATCTGCCAAGCATCCCGCGACGGCTTATTTTTTTTAATTACTTTAATGGACAATTGAATAATATTTACGTTTTCTTTGTTCACAGTACTTCGTGTTTGACTTCAAGATCCCACCAGTGATGCTGTTCGACAAAATCATTACTCTATCGGTAAGTCAAGACCAAATAATAACAAAAGCGGCGAAATATCGCTACAGCGAAATTGTATGTGCTCTCAGCGAGTTGTTCCTTTTACATCGAATTTCTCTGCGTCGACTTGTTTTGCGTCGATTAATTGCCTTATTTTGAAACACTGCTAATTAACTAAAAAAGACGGACAAGTGCAATTAGAACCAATTCTAATTCTGTACATATTTTTTTTTTTACTATTTTACTTATCAATCGCAAGAATAAAGTCTGATTAGGTGAGGTTAACTTCTCATTAGACTTTTTAGTATATGCGCAAGGGAATTGTTGAAAGATAATGTTTATATGATTTATACATTAACACCTGCTTAGCGAGAATATACTTATAATAAAGCAATAGGAACGAAAAAGTCTACAAAGGAGATAATATAAAAAAGGTATAGGGTACCTAAAATAAGCTACTGAACAATAATGTAATATTTTTTAAATCATTTATGTCTGTTTGTCTGTATGTTTGTTCGTGCATCACGTAAAAACAACTGGACCAATTCGGTTTTCATTGTTGGATGGCGTAGGGTTTGACTTAAAAACTGGTGTACTTGGTATCTTAATCCAATGATTAGATGCCGAGCAATCGATAAAAACTATTTGACGGATAATGTTTTTTTTAAGAAATGTAGTTTTTGGTCCTGGAATAACACGTATGTGCTACTTTTAAATGATATGACCACGCGGGCTAAGTCTGGTTAGTACCTTCAAACAAAAACGCTTAAAAAAATTAAGCTTTAGATAATTTAAATATGTTTGTAACCGGTAACCGGTATTACCGTTCTGGTTACCATTACACTATACAAAAACTGGTTCTGCACTGCACGTGCGCTTGCTTTGAGCTTAAAAAGCATTTTGCAGAATAAAGATAATTCTACGAAAATTAAGTCATAGTTAGGTTACTATTATTTTTTTAAGTACCTACTTACCTAAATATGACTAAACATATAAGTTGACATGCTTTCACATTTAATAATCGCTTTATACTCACGGTTTTTACCACACGCTTGTTACTCACTTTAAACAGTTCAAAGGGGTAGCATCCTTTTGTGTATACCAAAACAGAACATGATGCTACTGAAGCAGTACATGATACAAACATTCGATGGGTAAAAAACTCCTTGTTCAAGATTTTCTTTGCTTACAATGAAATGCGAATACAAGAGATTTTACAAATTAAGATTTTTAATTAGTTTACGTCTTATGTATCTACACATCCAAACCAATGTTTATGTAGGTACTATTCCTCATCTCATATTATCCTTACTGCATATGTTGCATTGTGATGTAGTAGGTAATTCTTTATGACATCTCGACTTCGCAGAATGACACAGTGCCTTCTTTTTGTTCAAAGCGTTACTGGCAATGTGAAAAAAAAGGATAATAAAAGCATTTTTGAGATGGGACAGTGAGGGCAGGTACCTTAACCGTAATAGTTACAGGAAAACGTACCTACGAGACCATCCATAACTTTTTATGATATTCTGAACGGCATTTACAGATTTTGGAGAAAAAAATACAGAGAGCAAGATTAGGTTGAGAGCCTGATAGCTGCCTGCAGCTTACTATGACAACTTTGTTTCTCCGTCAGATCAACTCATTCCGCATACGATCTTTCAGAAAAACTCCAAGCATAGCCCTTTCCATAGCCCGCTGACGCTGAGCGACCTTTAATTGGTGGACTAGCCTATCTATCCCACCGGTTATCGGTTCTTCGACTAATGTGACCGGCCCATTGCCACTTCAGTTTGCACACTTTCAGTTAAGCACTCTCGTGACGAACCCAATAATACGTCATTTAACATAATCTATTAACCCCCCATTCCTATAAAAATGAAACGAGTCGATTTTCCTACGTCTCGTTACTTTATTCCCCAGCGGTTGTCGGTTCTGCTAACTATATGGCCTGCCCATTGCCACTGCAACTTGTAAACTGAGAGCTATGTCGGTAACCTTGGTTCTTCTACAGATTTCCTCGTTACGGATTCTATCACGTAGAGAAACACCAAGCATAGCTCTCTCTATTGCACGCTGCGCGACTTTGAGCTTGTGTATGAGACCAATAGTTAGCGACCACGTCTTAGTGCCGTATGTCATCACTAGCAATATGCACTGATTATAAACTTTCGTCTTGAGGCTCTGCGGTATCTGTGACGAGAAGATATGGCGTAATTTCCCGAACGCTGCCCATCCGAGTTGACGTGTTTGTTGAAGTTGGAGCTACCCAGTTGGATCGTCTGACATAAGTAGACAAAGTTACCAACAGCCTCGATAATATCGTTCCCAACATAAACCGGCATAGGTGCGACATGGGCATTTGACATAATGTTCGTCTTACCCATGTTCATTTTAAGACCCACCAGTTGGGAAACAATATTGAGGTCACTGAACATTAAGCTTTGGTCTTCCAGGGTTTCTGCCATAATGACTATATCAGCAAATCGAAGATGAGTCGTGCATTCGCCATGATGTTAACACCATATCCGTTCCAGTTCAGAAGCTTGATATATCCTCCAATGCAGAGGTGAACAGTTTCGGAGAAATAACGTCTCCCTGTCTCACCCCTTTTTGCAATTGGACAGAATTCGTGCTCCGATTTTGGCGACGGACAGTCATGGTGGCTGTACAGCAAAGCCAACACACTCAACACTTCGATGTGCCGGTAGTCAATGTGGCACCGCTGTAATGACTGCAGCAGTGCCCAGGTCTTGACTAAATCAAAGGCTTTCTCGTAGTCCACAAAAGCTAGACATAGTGGCCGATTATACTCTTCGGTCTTGTGTATAATCTGCCGGAGCGTATGGATGTGGTCTACGGTGCTAAAGCCTTTCCGGAATCCAGCTTGTTCGGGAGAATGAAAGTCGTCAAACCTACGAGCGAGACGGTTTGTAACTACTCTCGAAAACTTCTAATAGACATGTCTCAGCAGCGAAATGGGCCAATAATTCTTCAAGAGGGTGTTATCACCTTTCTTAAAGAACAACACCACTACGCTCCTGTGCCATACGCTGTAGTACCCTCGAGGATGACGGAAAATTTTGTAAGAAGTTTTAAATACAAATGCTACGGCTTAGGTAAAAGAATTACCTGTTTAAAAGAGGCCTTTCTCCGCGAGCCGTAAATTTTTGAAATTTTTGTTGGTTTTCACGAAAATATTCTGATCACTTTTTGTACTAAACTGTGTTAATGTTTTAATGTTAACGGATAGCTTGGTTCATCTAGTATTTAAATAAAACAAAAAACCAGTATGTCATCGATTTCGTTTCTAAAATACGTTTTTTTTCAGAAACTACTCCCATTTTTGGCTTCATCATTTTTCCGCGGTGCTCTCTCCTTACATAATAATTTCATAAAACTTACGTTCGGTTTGTCAGTGGCTACATATATTCAGCGTATCACAGGCCAAGCCGTTCCGATCCGCCAAACCGTTGAGGAAGGAAAATAAGTTTTACGCGGCAACAATATTTTCGCGCCATTTTGCCGTCTTGCCGCGATGATGTCATGGTCACGTGATCGGAGTGTATTTACATTATAGGTTGTTTTATAGCGGGGGCATTGAGCGGTTATGTGCCAATTTCATCATTGACATTGTTTCTATGATTTACGGATTAGATTATACTCAGTTTAATCATTTATGGTTGTCGTTACCTTAATAAGATATTATATTGTCGTTGACTTGCCAACCATTTCAATTGTTGAAAAAAAGCGTGACTTTGTAAGATTTCTGGCCGTTGCAGTCAACAGAATGCTCTGAAGCTTTCTGTTTCTTCAATTTGAAATATTCCGGTAAGATTTTCAGATCATGTCCGACATCGTCTAGAATAATTTCAGTGTTGTTTTTGTAATGCTGTGTTTTTTTAAGATGTTCCATGCTGTTTTTTCACTGGACAAGCTCCCTTTAGACGACTCATAGTGAACAAGTCCATGTGAGTGATATGGTAAAACATCCTCCGGATTTAGTATTATGTTAGCATAAGGGAACCTGGGGAGACTTGATCACCACTTTATATTTTACGAAATAACTCGAAGCGTATAAGGTTATTTAACATAATTTTGACTTTTATTATAAAGATTTTAATAGGTAATCATATACTACTGTCAATTACCGATTAAAGACAGACATTAATTATTTATTGTCGTTTTTTTTAAAACTCGGCAAAAGGATCAAGTCTTCCTTAATATGGGAGACTTGT
The DNA here is from genome assembly GCA_946251855.1 of Alsophila aescularia. Lineage (NCBI taxonomy): Eukaryota > Metazoa > Arthropoda > Insecta > Lepidoptera > Geometridae > Alsophila > Alsophila aescularia. The sequence goes on along the minus strand of OX276373.1, from coordinate 81,276,363 downwards.
TCCCGGTAGTAGGGTAGATTTGATCATTGGGGATCAAGTGACACTACTCATTATTACTTTATTAAATAAATAAATTTTAATTATAAGGGAGGCTTTGTTTTGAATAGATCTAATGAGATGGAATGCCTGATGTGTTTTGATGAATGTAAAAACTCATCATTAATAAGTAATTATGTAATCAGTCTCACAAATTTCAGAGAGGTAACTCAGTCATTAACAAAAAAGAAAAATTAAATCACTTCACTTCACTTATAATAATAAATCACATTCGATCACATTATAAATCCTATTCAATATTGAATTTACGCAGAGACTTCTTGGATTCAAATCCACTTACACGTCTGCTATTTGTCTTAACGGTTGGTGGTTCAATTTTTTTTTATCACTTGCTATCTTGCAATTTCAGATATGTCATCTTTAATTGGCCACTTAAATTTGTGGTCATCTATTTTCTTAGCAAATTGTATTATTACATAGCCATGTTCTATTAAAGATTTTACGTGCCCTCATAACGATGCACAAGATTTTTCATGGACAATAAATTGACTATGACCCAGGGTCTATTTTTAATCGGTGATAAAGGTTCATATTCATTTTCGGATTCACAACAAGTGTAATCAAATTCATCCACATCTTCTCAAACATCATGCACTGACTCCGGAGATTATCCGGAGTATTTCACTCTCAGGTCAGGCTGTGATGTAATTTACTTGCCTTTTCTAAATAAGCTGCAAGTAAGTCTTCTTCCTGCTTAGTGAAAACTTTCGCTTGAGTGTAATCAGGTTCATACCTTATATCTTCTTTAACTTTACGTTTTCGGACATAGGTCATAATTGAGAAATCGAAGCTTTTAGCAGTTCCTTTAATAGTATTTCTATTCAATACAAGTTCTACAGCTTGCTTCATTTTTTATTTAATCAATTGGTGCACGTTTCTTAACGCCTTCTTTTCACTTATAAAATTTTGGCATTGCTTATAAAAGTACCTGTATAAAAAATACGGGTAACATATATAACCATAAGCATATGGGTATGTAACACATAAGTACTTGTATAAAAAACCAACACATAAAATGGTAAGGTAGATCCCGGGATCTAATCTCCCCTGCAAGACAGGGAACAAATCTCCCCGTCTGTACAATTTTTTATAATGAAAGCAATAGTTTACAAAACAAAACATTATCTTAGAACAAACTTTGATCATACCTTCTTAGCTAAATCCCTAACCAATTTTTTAAAACCAAACAAGAATTATCATATCAAAAACTACTCAAAAAATCAAATTAAATACTTACGAAAAAATAATATTTATCGGCAAAACCTTCTGCCACTTACCGCTCTGAAGTTGTCTGCGTAAGACTGTCAATGTCAACTTCAACGTTCCAGACCATCAAAGAGCTACAATGTTGCCAACGTGGAATTTAAAATACTGCTATAGATTCTGATATTTATGTGGGTGATCAAGTCACCCGAGTGATCAAGTCTTCTCAGGTTCCCCAATAATTGATGGCATGAAGTTCTGCACTTTCGTCGTTGCCTTGCGGATGCTAAAAAGTACCTGTACAATGTAATGTGTTGTGTTCGTCGTTAATGATGTGTTGGTATGATTCTGAGCTGGAGACACTCACGCCGCTCTCTGAGGAGCTGCTCGCAGCTGATTCTAGCTCCGGATCAGGAACGATCATGTCTGCAACAGGTTCATTGCTCTGACCGATTGACTCACTGATGGAATTTGAGCTGGCACTGTTTAATTGACTTTTAATTAATCCATTGCTAATATTCGATTGTACAGTCTCGACAATGCGGATTGAGTTGTCACTATTGCTGTCTGCGTAGGAGTAATTGTTTTTGTGGGTTATTGTCTGTATATCATCAATGTTATCAGTACTTGGAACTAGTTCGCTAATAATGTTGTAAATGTTGTCGTTTTCAGGATCGCCGTGGAATATGCTGTGGTGAGTCTGTGGAATAATCTCGTCTGTATAAGAACTTATTATTGAGTTATGAATATGTGCAGGAATATTGAGAGTGTAATGCTCGGGAGCTTTATCATCCTCATGTATCGAGTGCAGAATGTCGTGTATAATATTTGGGTCATGTTGTATTCTGTAGAAAGTATCATCATATGGGATTATGTCATTTTCATTGATTACTTTGTGAAGATGAGTCAGTCTTTGAACTTCTTTTATATCGTATACTACTTTTTCAATATGTGGATCAGCAAAATCAGTACTTATCTTTGCGTGGATATTAGAGGGTGCGTTTACATGTTCCGGATTTACGTCATTTTCGGGAATCAAATTAAGTTTTTTTGCTAATTCTTCATCTAAATATTTGTCGTCTATGATGTGGTTATTTTTAGGAGTGAGTTCATGGTGCGCGTTGTGTGATTCATGCTGAGAGATGTGTATATTCTCGTGTGGATGATGTTTCTTGTGTATGATATATTCTACTTCATGATCTTCTTCAGATGTAGGAAGTATGTAATGAATCAGTTCATTATCATCCTTGCTCAAGTAATATTTTTCAAGTTTGCTATTAATGTTGTCTTCCAAATTATTGTTTACTTCATTTTTATGATGTGCAGGTACAAGGACTGAGTGGTGCACGCGAGTTGGTTTCAAATTGTGATAATCGTGGTTATACTCTAAACTGCTCGACTCAGACGGGTCACTGTTCTCAGAAGCGCCTTAACTACTCAGCTCGGACGAATCATCGATAATAAAAATTTCTTCGCTGTTCTCGAAGTGTATGTCGTTTAGATCAGGGATCGGTTTGTCGGTGAATACCCCGTTCATCTGTATCTGCTTGTTTAACTTCGTCTTGACAATGTTTGATTTGGGGAGGAAGTACATCAGTGCCTTGCCCTTCCCATTGGCTAACTTATCTTCGTGTCCAACGGGGAATATTTCAACAAGGTGCTTTTTGTGAGGGAACTTAGTCCAAAGTTTGCCCTCGTAGTTGTAAATTTTGTTCACTATATTATTGCGATGGCGTTTGTTGCTGGGCTGTAGTGGCCAGTAGTCAGTGGCAGCTTCTGGTTGGACATGATCCGAGGAGGTGGATACGCTGGATGTAGAGAAGAAAGGCGTTGGGTGCAAGACAAGTAAGGGTTTAGTGTTCAGATAGATGTCAGGCTCGAACTGGGGTGGAGTGGGGGCTGCAGGCGGATAAAGGAACGGGCTCAGGATCGGAGAGGCGATGTTCGATTTGGGGAGTTTACTGTAGCGCTCAGTGGAGCTGTGTTTGTCGGAGACAGAACTCAGGATCAGCTGTTCTGCATTGTCAGGCAGGTCAGCGGTGTGGTCAGGCAGAGCTACGCGTTGGTTTGCTGATAGATCTTCAGGTAATAACACGTGATCGACCGGCAGGAGCTCCGCAGGATTCGCGGTATGAGAGAGATGGAATGGGAGGCGGTGACAAAAGAGGGGCGCCGCCTGTACAAGCACCAGCACTGTCACACCTGTGGCGGGAAATTCTTTCATAAGAATCAAGTTCTATCACACACAACGTTAATATTAACCTCCCCACTAATATAGACACGTTGAAACGTTTTCAGTTTGCTTGGGGAGTTTTCACGCCAAAACTGTCGGTCAGATTTGATGAAAATTTGTACGTAGATTAACTATATACAACATATACCAATACAGGGTACTATTTATCCCGGAAAAAAGAAAATTGCTACAGGGAAACGCTAAAATGTCGATTACTCGCTTTCTCACCAATATATGCACACAGATATGATGAAGTTTTAAATATAGCTAGGTTGGTACTCTAGGTAATGTACAATACAGAGATCAACAAAAGATACTTTTATCGCGGAAAATTGAAATTTCATACAGGAAATCGGAAAAATTGTGGTAGGTTGGTTTTTCTCGCTTTCACACCAAACGGCTTAATCAACTAATATTAATTTTATAGACAGTTAAAAAATATAATAATATTTATCCCGAAAAATATAAAACTCCCGGGAATTCGTAAACTGCTTAACATAGTTTGATAAAATTTAGAACTTATGTACTGTACTACAACCATTACAAAGATAAACATAAAATACATTTATTTATCACGGAAAAGGGTGAGTGAAAACGGGAAATCAGGAAAATTTTGGTAGATTGGTGGTTGTACTAGCTTTCACAGGGAAACGGCTAAACGGATTTCTATAAAATTTTACAAATACTGTACGATATAAAGACTACTTTGATCCCAGAAAATAGAAAAATCCCACGGAAAAATCGTAAATCCAAAAGGGCTTAACAGATTTCGATGAAATTTTGAACATAGGCACAGAATAAATAATAGTACAAGTACAGAAGAATATCTTAGTGAAGTCTTATAAATACATAGTAACTCTCGCTACAACGTAATAAAGTGCAATTTAACTCGCACAGTGCTGCGAACTTTCAATTATATTTACCTACAAGGCGCTTGCCCATCGCGTGCAGGCTAGAATGTGTCGTATCAATACGCGAGAGCTTCCATTGCTCTAACCGTTTCAGAATCGCTGTCACTTTTGCTCTCGGTAGGCTTATTACTTATTCGTAGTCGGTAGGGTTATATTCAGATATGACTAGGTACTTGTACTATGTATATATTATTGATATGATATGACTTAGATATTTGTTGTACCAGAATAAACAAGTATGTAATAATGTATTATCTTATTACTTATTACTATAAATTTTGATAGTTCTATTACATACAATAACATTCTTATCAGAATAGATCTAATTTTAGCTATCCCGTTTTCAGAACGCCGATAAGTTTAGTGAGATACCTACCTACGTATTATGTGTGGTTGGTTGATTATGATAATATAAATAGGTATTGCACTTTGATGAATAAAGGTGCCTGTCTGAATCGCATGCTTAATTTATTTTTTTATTATTTAACCTGTATTGTCCCACTGCTGGGCAAAGGTCTCCCCCAATTCCTTCCATTTATTTCTATCTTCTGCAAGTTCAAGACAATTTCCTTCGAAAGTATCAAGATCGTCACGCCACCGCTTCCGTTGACGGCCTCGACGCCTTCGTCGGTCATTGGGTGTACCAGTGTATGGCGATCTTTGCCCATCTTTCGCGGGCATGCTTAATAATGAGTGAAAAAGAAATAGCTACCTACGTAATAAAATGTCGGTAGGTATGTAAGTATTCAAAGTAGGTAGATAGTCTACGAGACCTGTCATATATCACTGCTGCATGAACAGACCTGCCTCGAATTGCCAAAAACTTTGACAAAAACTAGTACACAAGGCGCGCGACGTCGAAGTGTAGATATAATAATTGTACTTGTTACGGACCACGCGCGCTTGTACGCAACCGGCCTGGCGTAAGTACTATACAATACTTTGTACTATTATTTATTCTGTGACAATACAGAGAGATAAACATAAAATACACTGGCCTTCAAAACTTAGCACCACACTTTTAATGTAAGTTCAAGCATCACGTTAAAACTACTGGACCGATTGCGTTGCTATTTTCACTGTTGGATAGCTTAAGTTTTGACTTCAAACTGGTGTACTTTGTATCTCAATCCGATGAGTAGGAGCCAAGCAATTTAATAACAATCTATTAATTTTAAAACGGTGGTAGTAATTTTTGAAGGCCAGTGTGTACCTAGCGGCACGTAAGTCTAGCGGTGAACGAAACGTGGCGGGGATCTTGGCACAGTCAAAGTTTATATAATTTGTTAAAATGTTGAATACTTTTTATTCCGAAAACTGACTGCCATATCCCCACTACGTTTCGTTCATCGCTAGACTTAAGTGCCGCTAGCTATACATTCATCCCAAAAAAAGTAAGTGAAAAAACTGGAAAATTTTGGTAGACTGGTTGTACTCGCTAACACATCAAAACATATTGAAGTTACATATAAGATACCTTTTATCATTGAATACGCGGGTAAAGCTGCGGGCACAAATAGTTTTATAAATACGGTCAGTACGTGGTACATAATAGGTAATTTTTTGAACCAAATACCGCCTTTATCTGTAAAAAACTACTAAGCCAAATTTAATGAAACTAATACTGTATTACACTGGAGGTCAACAATTTTAAATAAAAAAATATCAAAGAAATCGGTTCATAAATCCCGGAGATATGAGTGAAAATACGGACCAAATTAAAACTTAAAACTTTTTTACCAGTCTCCTCTGAGGTTCGTTAGATATTATGTGATGAATATTAAAAATTGAAATTATATAAGGTCGCAAAATCTTTTCCGCTCTGCGTGGATATACTATACAAATGTATACACTCACCAAGGACGCGATCCATGCTGCCTTCCCGTGGACTAACGCACGCGCCAGCTCACGCTCTTTATACCGCGCTAACTTTAGTTAATCAGCGCGTCTGATTCGTTGAACGCGTTAACTTCGCTTGATTACTGCCTTATTAATTAAGTACGTTTTCAATTACTATAATTAACTACTGTTATTGCTACTTTCATTATGCTCTCATCTCTTTAGATTGCTTCACATTTTCGTTGAACACATTTTGGTTTTTGATTATTTTAATTAACACTTTTTGGTGATTCTGAAACGCAAGTGCGATGCATATTTGTCAGATTAGCTACATAATAAGATTAACGGAACGTTAGCAGGACATTCTTTAACAAATTCACTTTGTAATTGCCACGGCCACAGAATACGTTATAGTGCAACATATTGGGCTGAATTTTCTATTACTAGTCTCTCATATTCAATATCCATCCATCCATACCAATATATAAAAGTGAAACGTTGTCTGTTTGTTTGTTTATTTGGGGAGCTTTCACGCGTAACGGCTGGACGGACATTGATGAAAAAAGTTGTCGTAATATTTTCTTGATTTTACTGGTGAAAGCTCGTTCTTCGTGTTCGTTGTTAAATAATTAAAACTATTGATCAACAAAAACACATAACACATTAAATTGTTTAGGTTCTATTTAAATAAAGGGTTTTTCACAAAACATGCACAAAACAAATAACGTCAATCACAAATCTAAAAGTCGAGAGAGCAAACTAAAAAGTTGTAAATTAAATAATATTGTACAAATTATAATTTATAATCAAAACATTTTAATGCTGAAGTATCGACCCCTTCTGGTATTTATGTTCCTTGATCGATAAAATTCACACTACCTATTTAAAAAATACCATAACAAGTTGTTAAAGGAACTAAGAGATCAAAGTCACCCCAGTCATGGATTCCCTTTCCTCTGATACTGTGCACTCACCAGGGACTTATTCATCAGCCTCTAAAACCAGCAGCAAGTCTAGCTTAGCACACATAGATGAAGACTTTACGAGGGACAATGGTTAGCGCCTGGTTTGTTGAACCAGTTATTCCTCTAAATCTATACTTATAATAGAACTGTAGCGGGTCCAATTCTGTACATTGGAGAAATTTTCTTTTGGAGGATACTCTGTATTCGATACTGAAGCCAAAACTGTATTTTATTTTCATTTTTGTCTGTCTGTCTGTCTGTCTGTATCTTGGCTAGGCATCACGCTGAAACTACTGAATGAATTTAAATGAAACTTGGTATGATTTGAGTTCATACTACGAGGTAGGTTATAGGATACTTTTAATCCCGAAAAATTAAAGGGTTCCCGAAGGATAGGTGTTGAAAGTTACTTAAAAGAACAAGTATCACGCTGAAACTACTGGACGAATTTTGTTGCAACTTGGCATAGTCATAGTTTATATAATGGGTAAAAATTGAGGATACTTTTTATCCCGAAAAAATAAAGAGTTCCTGCGGGATAATGACCCAAATTTTGTAAATTGAAGATATTTTGTATTTTTTTTAAGGCCGTTCTATATTCAATACTAAAGCCAAAACTGTATCTTTGTAATTGTTATCTGTCTGTCTGTCTGTCCGTATGTCTGGCTGTACCTTGGCAGTACATCATGCCAAAAATACTAACTGAATTCAAATGAAATTTGGTATGATTTGAGCTTATACTTCAAGGTAGGACACTGGATACTTTTCATCCAGAAAAATTAAAGGGTTCCCGCAGGATAGGGGTTGAAGGTTATTTAAAAGAACACGTATCACGCTGAAACTGCTGGACGGATTTTGTTGGAACTTGGCACAGTCATAGTTTATATAATGGGTAAAAATTGAGAATACTTTTTATCCCAAAAAAATAAAAAGTTCCTGCGGGATAAAATCCCAAATTCTGTAAATTGAAGATATTTTGTAATATTTTTGGAGGCTGTTTTATATTCAATACTGAATCCAAAACTGTACTTTTTTATTTTTGTCTCTCTGTCTGTCTATCCGTCCGTCTGTCTGTCTGTATCTTGGCAGCGCATCATGCCGAAAATACTCAATGAATTCAAAAGAAACTTGGTATGATTTGAGTTCGTACTTCGAGGTAGGACAATGGATACTTTAAATCCCGAAAAATTATAGGGTTCCTGCAGGATAGGGGTGGAAAAATATTTAATAGAACACGAAGCACGCTGAAACTATTGGACAGATGTTGATGCAACTTGCCACATACATAGTTTATACGATGGGTGAAAATTAAGGATTCTTTTTATCCCGAAAACATAGAGGGTTCCTACGGGATATGGGTCCAAATTCTGTACATTAAAGTTTTGTTATTTTATTTTATGTTTCTCTTTATTCGATAATGAAGCCTAAACTGTATGTTTTTTCATTTTTGTCTGTATGCCTGTCTGTCTGTATCTTGGCCGCGCATCACGCCGCCGTCGGAACTAATGGTTGAATCAAATGAAACTTAGTATGATTTGAGTTCATAGACATAGGATACTTTACATCCCGAAAAATTAATGGGTTCTCGCAGGATATGGGTTGAAACTTATATGAAAGAACATGTACCACGCTGAAACTAATGGACGGATTTTGATGCAACTTGGCACCGTTTTAAGTTATATGATGGGTTAAAATTGAGGACACGTTTTATCCCGGAAATGTAAAGGGTTTCTACGGGATATGGGTCCAAAGTTATGTTAATATTGAAGTAATAAATAATAATTTTCGATACTGAAGCCAAAACTGTTTTATTTTTGTCTATTTGTCTGTATCTTGACCGCGCAAAGCACCGAAACTACTGAATGAATTAACATGAAACTTGGTATGATTTGAGTTCATGCAAAGGGGTTGAAAGTTATTAAAAAGAAGACGTTTCACGCTGAAACTACTGGACGGTTTTTTTATGCATATCGACACAGTCATGTAAGTATACTTATAATAAAGCAATAGGTACGAAAAAGGCTGTACAAAGAAGATAAATAAAAAAATGCTCTTGGGTGCTTAAAACAGCTATTGAACAAGAATATAACAACTTTTTGAATCGTGTCTTCTTTAAAAACTGGTTTAATTGGTATATAAATCCGGTGAGTTAGAAGCCGAGCAATAGATAAAAGTATTTTTGACGGATGAAAATATTTTGATCAAATGTTGGTATATTGGTCCTGGAATAGTACATTATAGTACTTTAAACCTGAAGAAAAGACCACGCGTGCAAAGCCGCGGGTAAAACTCAAATAAATGATAATAAATGGGGAAATCCCTCGTTGTGTGGTGCCAAACCAGTGCTTTATGGGAAATAAGTAATATAATAACATTGTTTAGTTAAAAAAACAGTGTTATAATATATTTTTTCTTATTAGAGACGTGCCATGCGTTATAATGTATGTCATTATGCCACAATTTTTGAGTTCATATTCTGAATTTTACGATATGAGTGTAGATAAAGAATTTAATGGTATCATATACATAATTAAACACGTTTGAGCTTCTCAAATACCAGGTATATTTACCATTTTGCTTTTGTTAATACACGCGTAGCAACCTAAGCTCTTCACTGTTAAAAGTTTGTAACTTTGTACGTTTCCCGAAACTTTTCGTCGTAACTTTTATTTACCAAAAAAGTAGCAAAGCTCACCGCGTGGGCGTATACGTACACACAGCATATTATACTTCATCAATGAATAGATAAAGGTGCTCTATAAAATTAAGAAATACATTTAAAAAAAAGTGTTTATACGACTGAATGACGAGACGAGCGGTCGTTCGCTGCGCGCTTGCGGGTCATATAAGGGTAAAGAGAACTAGATAAAAAAAAAAAGTTGTTCATTTATCGTATGATATAGTGCTGGCCTCTGGTGTCAGAATTTGTCAGGCCACCTTAGTGCCTCTGACTTAGCTTAATTTTTAATAAAATGTATTAAATAAATAGATTGTAACATAAGTTTATTACGTACTCTACAAAATTAATTGTTATATTTTTGTCCCATTCAAGTCTCTGTACTTACCGTAAAAATAATTTCGACAAGTAAGTAATAAATTAAGTTCTTCCTTTACCTTATTCCACAATTCAGCTTTGTTCCCAAATTGTTCATGTACACCGCACCGTAGGTAATTAGGGAAACAAAAATTCACTCGCTTCCGAAATTCAAACAACAAGTTGTTGAATTTAAACAACTCAAACTGGAAATTAATTGAGTCGTAAGTTAGTAAGTTAAACAATTATATTGTTGTTTGTAATACAATTGCGTTGCTAAGTAGAGCCCATGTCACACGATGCTATTTGTGGATTACCTTCTAGTTATACAAAAATAACAACAGTAAGTTCAAAAGTTTCATAGTTCTCGAGTGGAGACCACGTTTAGGCAAACGTAGTTTAGGACGCCCTGTGGCCAGGTGGAGTGAAGATCTGCGAAAAGTGGCTGGAACAGAATGGATGAGGGGAGCTGAAAACCGAGCTCAGTGGCGTGCATTAGGAGAGGCCTACGTCCAACAGTGGACAGATATAGGCTGATGATGATGATAAGTTCAAAAATAAAAACCCGACTAGGATGATGCCGGACCTTTTTTTACTTTTGAGGTACGGAACTCTAAAAACATATTATGGTGGCTAAGGGGCAACATGTAGCGCTTCACAATTCAACGGCACCCTTTTATAAACTTCGTCCTATACCAATGATTTATGTAGTAAGTTAACTGCGGAAAAAACGGTGATGGAAAATATCGGGAGTAAACTAGATATGAATAAATCGGAAGAACCTAAAAATTCAAGAATATTTGACACCATTCCGCACTAGGCATGCGTAGTTGGTTATGGTGCATACTCTTTCTCTGATAGAACGACTGTAATGAATACTATTCATTGCAATGGGCTGTGATAAAACTGATGATGACAATAAACCATATTGTTTATGGAAATCCCATTCAAATTGTAAGTAAGTAGTGAAAGAGAGAACGATCACCATCTAAGTACTCCAAGCCAACCTCACCTACTCGTGGTACAGTGGTCGTTGTTTGGCTGAGACAAATCAGGCTCTGGTGACCGACAAGTGGTGGTAGTATGTAGTAGTAAGTGGTATAGTGGTGAATGGAAATTCACAAATAAAACACTGTAAAGGGACACACCTGAGACGTCAGCAGCGTATCCAGTCTAAAAGCTGCGCTCTGTAATCGCCAACCCGCTTGCCCATTGTGGTGATTATGAGAATTTACTCTAATATTAGGAGAGGCCTATGTCCAAAAGTGGATGAATACAGGCTGTTGATGACGATGATGATTATTTACATAGGCACTGAATATGACCAATAAACCAAATAAGGTATCCGCGTCGTTCCTAAGGTAGAAGGAACAAAAGCTCAATAATATCTAATTAAAATAAATAATGTGGCCAGCAGTTTTCCTTATCGTCCTTCCTCAAAAACGAAACGCCTGAATAAATGATTAATAAGACGAAAAGTATTTAAGACGGAAGAAATAAATCTGTAACTGAAATGAAATATAAACGACTTTACCAAATTATTCTTCCGGTAGAGACATTTTAACAGAAAAAGGAAAACCTTAAAAAGAAATCCAATAACTCCACAAGCTTTTTTTATATAAAATATCAAACACAAATCAAAGCTACCTTTTTAATAGTGAAAGGAAAGAAATACGAAAATCATCAAAAACTTGAACAAGGTATTTGAGCCGAAAAGTACGATCAAAAATATTTTTATCATTTATGATTAATTAAAAGAGAAAAGCTCGGAACTGAATTCATATCAGTGTGTTTATCTATACTTATAATAAATTTGTTACGGGTCCAATTCTGTATATTGATGATATTTAGCCTTTTTTTTTGGAGAGCTCTATATTCGATACTGAAGCCAAAACTGTTTTTTTTTCATTTTTGTCTGTCAACCCGCTTCTGTTGTCATCGCATTTCCGTCTGTCTGTCTGTCTGTCTGTCTATATCTTAGCTAGGCATCACGCCGAAACTATTGAATGAATTTAAATGAAACTTGGTATGATTTGAGTTCTTACTACGAGGTACGACATATGATACTTTTCATCCCGAAAAATTAAAGGGTTCCGCAGGATAGGGGTTGAAACTTATTTAAAAGAACACGTATCATGCTGAAACTACTAGATAGATTTTGATGCAATGTAGCACAGTCATAGGTGAGTGAAAATTAAGGATACTTTTTATCCCTAAAAAATAAAGTGTTCCTGCGGGATATGGGTCCAAATTCTGTACATTAAATATATTGTGTTGTTTTTTTGGAGGTTACTCTGTATGGTATAATGAAACCAAAACTGTTCCTTTTTCTTTTTTGTATATATGTCTGTCTGTCTTTGTCATGGCCGCGCATCACTCCGGAACTACTGAATGAATTCAAATGAAACTTGGTATGATTTGAATTTATACTACAAGGTAAGACATAAGATACTTTACATCCCGAAAAATTAATGGGTTCTCGCAGGATAAAGTTTGAAATTTATTTAAAAGAACACGTACCACACTAAAACTAATGGACGAGTTTTGATGGAACTTAGTCATAGTTTATATGATGGGTTTAAAATTGAGGACACGAAAAAGTAAAGGGTTTCTGCGGAATAAGGGTCCAAATAAACAATTTTTTTGGAGGATTCTCTGTATTCGATACTGAAGCCAAAACAGGTTTTTTTGGTCTTTTTGTTTGTCTGTAACTTGACCGCGTACGTATAACGCTGATACTACCGGACGGATTTTTTTATGCAGTCATCTATCAATACTTATAATAAGGCAATTGGTACGAAAAAGGTTGTACAAAGAATATAAATGAAAAAATGTTCTTGGGTACTTAAAAATTTACTGAACAAGAATATATCAGTTTTTTGGATCGTGTCTTTCTGACTGTCTGTATGTTTATTTGTTCACGCATCACTTAAAACTACTGAACCGATTGCAATGCGGTTTTCATTGTTAGACAGATTAGATTATTAGATCTTAGATGTTGATTTAAAAACTGGTGTAATTGGTATCTCAATCCGGTGAGTTAAAAGCCGAGCAATAGATAAAAATATTTTTGACGGCTGAAGAAATTTTGATCAGATGTTGGTAGGTACATATATTGGTTCTGGAATAGCACATTATGGTACTTTGAACGTAAAGAAAAGACCACTCGTGCGAAGCCGCGGATACAGTTAGTTGGGAGTTAATATTGGATAGGTGCTATCTATTCGTGTTCTCGAATTTATTCCTTAAGTGCCTCAAAACAAAAATCCCAATGTTGAAGGTGAAGACAGCATTGTATAACTGCCTCGCTCACTTTTACGCTTATTTTTTTCGCATCATTTATCGCGCTCTTACTTTATGCTGTTTTATCCTCACAAATGTACCTGCGCAATAGTTCAAAGAGACTAACTTTACTACCACAAAAATTCGTTGTGACTACTGTACGGTCAGACTAATCCACAAATGTAAGGTCGCGTGGCCAGGTGGAATGACGGCCTTTGAAAAGCGGCTGGCTCATACTGTATGCAAAGGCAGACAGCTGAAGATCGAGCTCAGTGGCCAAATATAGGCTTATGTTAGTATCCATAGGAAAGACTAGTAATTCCAAGTTCTACACTCATGGATCGAGGTATCTTTGAATTAAACCTACCAAACTAGCACTATTGTGAGTGTTAAAAAGGTAAGCTCAGTTCAAATAATACGAGTATTATTCTATACAAAGTTCACTTTGATCCGGATAAGAGGGTTATTACGAGAACAGCTTCGAAACATTACACACGTACGTTTTTTTAACGCGTATTGATGCGCGTTTTCTTAACGATATTGCTGTGTCGAATGAGGTAGTGTCAATCTCTACAAGACTTGCAAGGCACGCGTACCATAAAGCTCGCTCACACAATTTTTGTGTCATGAAATTGTAGCGAGCGTGATACCTTGTAATCATAATCATTGCTTTTGTCAAAAATAAATAATACAAAATACAGTTAGATCTAATTAAACAACTTTTTTAAAACAAAACTACTTTGATTCGTATAAAATTTGAAAGAAAAAGTAATTTAAATTTTTTGAGCTCTGCGTTTCGCGCATACCGTCTAAAGTAGGTAAGAAGCCACCTACCTACCTACCTTGCACATTTGAATTATTTATTTCTTTTAAGTTTTATACGATTTGAAGTCGTTAATTTATTTTTTATCAGTTTTTGTTTCTTACTTTTTAGTTTCGTTAAGTAGGCCTGAGAAAGTGTAGTACTTATTCCGTTCGTTGAAGAAAAAAGCCTCTAATGAAAACAGTTAACATGCCATATTTTTAAACTACTTAACCAATTCCCTAAGTTGAAATATACTTAAACTATTACAAAAAGAATTATTGCACATAAATACATACATTCGCGAAATGTTGTGTATATGTTCTTGGGTGCCAGTTTAATGTATGAAGTCGTGTATTGAAAATGTTCACTTAAATATTTATAAGTTACATCAAAATTATCTTAGAAAATAGAATAAAACATTAACATATTAAGCGAGCCGGCTCTCTCTCTCTCTCTCTCTCTCTCTCTCTCTCTCTCTCTCTCTCTCTCTGCCCGGTCCGGTACGGATTAATGTCACAGAATATATAGGTACACTAATGTGCAGTTGTCTATGATTTGTTCAGATACTATAAATTATTGACAAAATCACATGCATGAAAGGTACATATGCTTAGACACTCATATAGATTAACAGTTATGAATATTAACCATTTTCAACAATATTACATACATTCACATCAACTTGAGAACCTTATATTTTGAAGTCAGTTAAAAATTAGGCACCAGATCCACGAGCGTGGACCGCGTAAATTAGGTGCAACGCACATAATTGGCCTTCTTTCGTTTTAGTCACAATCGGAGTAGCCTTTATGTAGCACGTATTAGCAGTGACTCTCATTCGCGCTACATTCTGCGTATGCACTTTTTCTTTGTTTTTTTTTTTGTTTTTCATGAAGTAAGACGCGACGCCCCGCGTCTGTGGGAAAGTAGACGTGTGGATGTGTTTACCTGTAGTTGTATCTAGTCCAGTGCATGCATGCTAACAGGGTATGGTATGTTATGGTCTCAGAGACAGGTGGATGAACAGACCATTGATGTATATGTTACTAATGGCATAATGGACGGACAGACCGATTAGCGTTACCACAGCAGTACGGATTAGAATACGAAGCCCATAATCCTCAAAGGTTTGCAGCCTTAATCACAGTTTATAAAATACTAGCTTTCGCCCGCAACTTCCTCCGCGCGGACTACAGTTTATAGCGAAAAAGCATCCTATGTTCTTCTACGATATTAAATGCAAAATTAAAGCACCAACGCTTTTGATGCTTTTTGACAGACTTATTATTATTTCGTTTCCATGGAAACTGCTGCATACAGCGAGTAATCAACATTTTCCAGTTTTCCCGTGGAAACTTACCATTTTCCGGGATAAAAGTATCCCATGTTTTATTCCAGAGTATAAGCTATCTCCATTCCGAATTTCATCAAAACCCGTCCAGCCGTTATTGCGTGAAAGCTCCCCAAACAAACAAACAAACCGAAAACTTTTCACTTTTATATATTTGTGTGGATTGGAGTGTAAAGTGCCAAGCGTGAAAAATGCGTCGTGTGTCGGTCTTAGTTAGGTACCTAATATTCTGCACACAAAACTTACACTGTAGTAGTGATGAATTGAAGAAACTAACATTTCCTGAAAAATTAAACGCTCTCTATTAAAAACCAGAGTAGATGCAAGCCGTTTTGCATAAAATTTTGTTATACGAACAGATACAATTTCATAAATTATTATTTCTTTAAAAATGCTTCACGAAATAATTCGACGCAGAGGTAATACACCTTATTGTAAACGCCGTTTGTTTGTAATAAATCTAGTGAGATTATATGCTGTCTACGAATTGAGGACGGACAATAAAATGCACAGTGAATAACTTAATAGCCTATTCTCAATCTTTCTTTAAATTTATAATCCCACTACGAATTATTCCAAGTTGTCTTGTCCCATAGTACAGGGTATCCTAGTTTGGGACTAGACAATCAGAGTGAATTGTCTTAAATATTCATGAATATTACAAACTAACGGGCGGTTACAACTATCCAGTAACACAAAAAATGTTGCTATGCAGCGCTATATTTCGTATTATGTACAGAAAAAGGGAAGGTAGATAAGTGTATTTTTGCGGTTAGGCCGCATCAAGACACATTTTGCTTGTTACAGGTGCTCCAGTCGCGCCACCTGTTACGCGCTGACAAACTGCTGGGAAACTTCAAGTTGGACGTGGGCACCGTGTTCAACCAACCTGGTACGTCGTAAAACAGTGCGTGGATCGTGGGGCGGGGTGGCGTATTCAGGGTTCATGCACTTATTCTGCATGTAGCTAGGCAAGAAAGTGCCATGAATGGCGCCAAGGCGTTTCTTATAAACGATGCACACATCGCAAGCCACGTCGCGATTTTCGTCGCCGCGTCACACGCTCGGTTTTAAGGTCACGTAGGCCTTATTCTCGGTTAAGATTATTGAATCCAACAGTTACTATCGTTTGTATAAATTTGACGTGCATTTCCTACAGTCGAGCAACAGCGCAATCATTCTACTGCCTGCATCCCTTTATTATATTAGCTTATGCGGAGGCCTACTATCAATTTCGCCAAATATAAAGTACATAGATATTATGAGTCGTATTGTCACGTAGCACTTTTATTTATCTCGACGTTTTGATCAAGTTGCATGGATCGTGGTCAAGAGAAAACTGGACTGACTGACTGTAGTGTCATCGTTAAGAAGGGCGAGCGTTGTATCTACAGGATTCAATTCAAGTCTGAAAAGAGATCGGGATCTCAGTTTTCGGGATCCTGGGATCCCAACATCTTTTCAGTCCCGAAATTTGCGCGATTAAGTTTTCCTGATTCCGAGATTATCGGGATTGACATAATAAAAAAAATGGATATGCTAATTGGACTGCGTTAAGTGAAACTCTCAATGTATTTTACCCGTCAATATGTCAGCCATCTCGTTTTATCCAACAATTTTTCACAGACATAAGCATTGCCAGCTGATTTTATGCATATACCTAAGTGCAACAAATTTAAAAGCAGGCTTAATTATGAGATACTGGAGGTGTTTTTTTTCTAAGATTTAATTTCCCAATTAAAATTAAAACGTTCCTCGTAGATTAGTTTTCTTTATCATCATCATAATCCGTATTCGTCCAGTAATAGTCGTAGGCCTCTCCTTGAAAATGCCACTGAGCCTGATCTTGCTCTCCTCTCTTTTCTTTATATTTAAGAAAAATGTGACTTATTAATATTTATTTTTAAATTCTTTTTGAGATCAAACTTACTGTCTACTTACTAAGTTATTACATGGAAATTATCTATTTAGTCTTATGCCTGCGATTTATTCGATTCGGCATTTTTTTTTCATAGCTAACATTCATTCATTCATTTCTCAGCTAACTTAACTTTAATGAGGTCCCACTGATTTTTGAAAAATAATAGTTTTAACATAGAAACAGTTTTATAAATTAATAATATTAAATCTAGTTAGTCTGACTCTACGTCTAATTAGTTTATGATTAGAAATAACTAGGCGTATACCGTAAATAATTAGATTTTACACATTAGATTTCTTGAAAGTGGTTTTCAGAAAGATTTATCTTATTTTTTTTTGTAATCCACAATCCCGAGATTATCCCGGGATGCCGGGATTGACTAAGTATTATCCCGAAATCAGGGATTATAGATAAGGATCTGGATTGAATTCTGTAGTTGTATCCAACTACGCACTTTTGATTGTGTATAAATTTTGAATTGCTACGACAGATTTCTTCTCGGGATTCCACGACGCAGCCAACTTGAAACCATCCTCCCGGTTGAAATTGTCGTCTCGTTTTACGCATAATCCTCGAACAGTAATGACGTTTCGGGTCGTGGAGTTCAATCCAGCGATTAGGGCCTGATACGAGCAAACACTCAGCAACTGCAGATTTATTTAACGGGCGGTTCTTTACAACTGCAATATGTTATTTGACCCTTCCCTCTAAAATAAGCTTGGTTTGTCCAACGTAGGAACTACAGCAGCTGCAAACTATCTTATAGGTATACGCCTGGTGTTTGAAAAGGAATGTCATCTTTCGGAATTTTGACATGCCTTCATCATCAGCCTATTATCTGTCCAGTGCTGGATGTAGGCCTCTTCTAATGCTGGCCACTGAGCTTGGTTTTCAGCTCTCCTCATCCACTTTCTTTCAGCCGTTTTTGCAGGTCGTCAGTCTACCTGGCCATAGTGCGTCCTACAGAACGTTTGCCTAAACGTGGTCTCCACTCGAGAACTCGTTTACACCAACGGTTATCGGTTCTTCAAGAAGTTTGACCAGCCCACTGCCACTTAAGCTTGCTTATCCTTTGAGCTATGTCGGTTAACTTGGTTCTCCGTCGGATATCTTCATTCGAATTTTGTCCTTCAGAGAAACTCCAAGCATAGCTCTCTCCACAGCTCGCCGAGCACCTGGAATTTGTGAACAAGTTTGACAGTGAGCGTCCAAGTTTCGGCTCCGTAGGTTTTGACTGGTAGCAAGCGCTGATTTATTTTTGTCTTCAGTATGGACGACGAGAAGACTTGACGAAGCTTGCCAAATGCTGCCCAAGCCAGCTAAATTTTTCTGTTGGCTTCCTTCTTAAAGTTGTTCTTTCATAACCAGTCGATCATCGGGTGCCAATATATCAAACATTGCGCAGTACTGAGCGCATACTTCGCTTGCGCGTCGCGGTAAGCAACTGGCATTTATGCCCAAGGTAAACATATTATTACGATACGATACGAAATACTTTATTATATAACAAAAAACAAATAAATATTATAATAACTTAAATAAGGTAATACGTCGGGTGGTCTTATCGCTTAATGCGATCTCTTTCAGACAACCTTGGACAACTTCAAGAGGTACACCATTGACTGCAATCGGTTCCGGGTTAATAAGAACATTAAACATGAGATTGGTCTTATCTATGTTCATTCCGAGACCGATGCGTCGGGAAGCATTATCTAGGTAGGACAGCATACTTTGCAAGTCATGCAACGATTCCGCCATTAGGACGATAATTATCCGCAAATCGTAAGTGTGATATTTTTTCGCTACTGATATTAATAACTATTCCTTTCCAATCCAGAGTCTTAAACATATCTTCCAGGGCTTTAATGAACAGTTTTGGAGATATAACATCCCGCCGTCTCACTGCCCTGCGCAGTTGGATATGTTTAGACTGCTGGTTTTGTAATTGGACACTCATAGTCACGGCGTCATACAGAAACCTCAGCACTTCGATGTATCGCCAGTCCACTTGACAACGCTTCAAAGATCCAGAACCACTCAGGTTTCTTCAGACTTCTGTATAACCTGCCTCACTGTGTCTGCAGAGAAATCTACGACACCTGGTCTGTTCAGGAGGCTAAAATTCGTCAGTATTCTTGCGAGACAATTTGAGATGACCCTTGAAAACAACTTATAGAAGTGGCTCAAGAATGAAATAGGTTGTTATAAGAATGAAATAGGTAGTTCTTTATAAGGGTTTTATCCCTATTTTTAAAGAAGAGTACCTACTATCAAACTCCTGCTCCACGCCTCTGGAGTTCACCCATTGTCTGTTAAGAACAAATGCTAAATAACCCCTGAAGCTCCCGAAGTACGGGTTTCTCCCTTACTTTCAAGAGCTCCGAAGTTATACTATCCTCACCGGGGCCTTTACATTCTAAAGTTGTTTGAGTGCCATTTCAATATCGTCAAGGCTAACTTCGGTCAGTTCATCAGTGTAGTGGCGGGTCAGTATTGCGCGGGAATCCTCTGTGCTGGGTTCGGGTCTAGAAGCATGCGGGCCTTACAATCGGCTATTGAAGTCTTCGATCTCGAAATTATCTCTGGCTTAGAGATGACAATATTTCCCCCAATATCGTTATTGACGCCGTTATTGGTCCTGAACATCGTCAGATGGGATCTACTCAATTGCTGGGCAAAGACTTATGACCCCCGATTTTGCTCAATTGCCGTTTCTATTCGGCGTGTATATGAACATCGGAGGTCACGTAGCATAAGCTTACTGATATTTTTGATTGAGCTCCCATTTCTCTGACGGTGTGGCTCGCTGTTGCTCCCGTCGCTCGTCCATAAGCCGGAGAGCCTCATCCGAGATTTTAGACTTCGTACCCGTACGCTGACAAAATCTAGTGCCTTCCTCCCTAAAGATGCCCACATCTTTTTTGGAGTTCCTCATCTACGGCATTTGTGGTTCCCAAAGCAGCAAATCGATTTTCCAACAGAGTTGGAACTATTCTGATCCAACAGCGGCCTGGAGCAGGTTGGGTCAGAGCGTAGACTTCACCAGACAGCATTTTTCAAGCTTATGGTCGATATTCAAGGAGTCTCGGACAAGTCTGTGATCACTACCGATGTTAAAGCTGCTGATAACTGAGATATCCCTGAGTATGTGCTTATTCTCCGTCATGATGAAGTCAAACTCATTTTTAGTCACATTGTCGAGGACTTGCCAAGTCCACTTCCTAAAGGGGTTGCTTTTTGGAGAATGAATACATCAAAAAGAACCCCTCTTTTTACAAAAAGTTAACTAGCTATCACTACACTATCACAGGGGTCAAATACCCCTGTAATTCCTGTTTCCATAACCATGTGAACCTATTTTCAATTCACTGCAAGTCTGTACTCCCACTTTGACGTTAAAGTCTCCCATGATAACATTGTAGTGGGCCCTTGTGGTGTTGAAGATAAGTCATCAACCATAATATATCTTCTACTTCATCATCCGAGTGTGCCGAGGTCGATGCGTAAACCTGTACGAACTTAAGGCTCTACCTTTCAGTCATGTTAATAGGTGGCCCGATTCCAGGGTCACTGTGTCCTCTCCCTCTCTTCAGACTTCACAAAACCCTAGAATGTGCCACCTGATCTTTGTAAGTTCCGTCTCGAGTAGCGCCATGTACTCGACAAGCCTAATCGTTCGTCCATTGTACGTAGCCCGGGTAATTTGTTTTTGCTTTGATTTTAGGTGGCCTACGGTAGCCCGGAGATTTTTAGCACCCCCCTGCTCTGCCATTTACGTGACCGATACCGTGGTCAGGCTCAGGACTAGCAGGGCAACCGGGAACTGGGGGCCATGTTTTTGTTGTACCGTTCTTTGGAGGGTTTTTCCCATAATTACACGCTGGACATGCGGATTGGCGATCGCACTAATTATTCTGTGTTATGTTATGACTTAGATATTGTAACAGAATAAATAAGTAATAATGTATTATGTTATTACTTATTATTATAAATTAAAATAGTTCTATTACATACAATGACATTCTTATCAGAATAGACCTACTACCTCATTTTTACTACCTACCTATTCCGTTTTCAGACCGCCGATAAGTTTAGTGAGATACCTACCTACGTGTCGTTGGTTGATTATGATTATATCCTATAGGTATTGCACTTTGATGAATAAAGGTGCCTGTCTGAATTCCATGCTTTTTAATGAGTGAAAAATAAATTGCTACCTTTCTAATAAAAGGTATTAAAAGTAGGTAGGTATTATACGAGACATATATTATATAAATTCCTAATTAGTTGTAGGCCACTTACTAAGTCAGCACAGTAATTCATTTTCCGATCACAATACCTACTTTAATCAATTATAAAATTACGTTGATCGATTTAATAAACGACTTTATTTCTGCGCGGAAAAACCTTAAATATGCGAAGCTTCGGTATGGAACACAAATGAAATAACATAAAACAATAGGAAGGATTTTGATAAAATTTAGAATGAGGATACCCTGGGATAACACATAAGATCATTCTTATCATCATCGTCATCATCATCATCCTTCATGCCCAAACAGCTGAACGAATTTTGATAAAATTTAGAATGAGGATAGCTTATACCCTGGGATAACACCTAAGATACTTTTTATCATCATCGTCATCATCATCCTAATACTTTACTCTCAAACGGCTCAACGTATTTTGATGAAATTTGGAATGGAGATAGCTGATATAAGAATAACACAAAATATACTTTTCATTATCATCATACTTCATTCTCAAACGGCTGAACAGATTTTGATGAAATTTGGAATGGAGATAGCTTATACCTTGAAACAACTCACACTAACAATTTTATGGACATTGTGTGAATATAAATAATAATAATAATAATAGGATACTTTTGATCATCATCATCATCATCATTAGCATCATAATACTTCATTCTCAAACGGCTTAACGGATTATGATGAAATTTAGAATTGAGATAGCTTATACCCTGGACTTACTTATAAGATACCTACTTTTCATAATTATCATCATCATCATACTTTGCTCTCAAACGCCTGAACGGATTTTGATGATACCTTATGCTTTGGAATCACACATAGGATACTTTTCATCATCATCATACTTCAATTTCAAACGGCTGGACTGATTTTGATTTTGAGATTGAAATTTGAAATGGAAATATCTTATACCCTGGAATAAAACAAGGGATACTTTTCATCATCATCATCATCATCATCATCATCCCTCTTGCGGGTGAAACCGCGGGGCGCCGCTAGTCCTTTATATTACCTACTTCTAGGTGTGAAATAATGAGTGATTGTATTGTGCTGTTGTCTTATAAATTTTGATGAAAGTTGGTATGGTAATAGTTGGGCATATATCGTTATGGGCTATGTCGATAACTTTAGTTCTCTGTTGGATCACCTCGTTCCGGATTCGATCTCTCAAAGAAACTCCAAGCATAGCCCTTTCCATAGCCCGCTGAGCGACTTTGAATCGGTGAACCAGTCCTACCGTGAGAGTCCATATCTCAGCTCCATAAGTCATAACAGGTAGGACGCACTGGTTGATGACTTTAGTTTCAGGCATTGGGGAATAGGTGATGAAAAGGCTCATACCAAATGCTGCCCAGCTCAGCTGTATTCTTCTGCGGGCCTCTCTCTCAAAGTTGTTTTAACCCAACTTCAGGGTTTGCCAAATGTAAACATACTCTTGAACAACTTCAAGAGGAGATCCGTGAACATCAATCGGTTCCGGAAAGACATGTTCATTTTACATAATCTTGGTTTTATCCAAATTCTTCCGGAGACCGATGCATTGAGATGACTCAGCTAGGCCGTTCATCATCTGATATAAGTCCTGCAACAATTCTGCCATAGTCACGATGTCATCCGCAAATCTCAAGTGTGAGATGTGCTCGCCGTTTATGTTTAGGCCACGTCCTTTCCAGTCCAGTCTTAAACATATCCTCCAATGCAATGCAAAATCAGTTCATCCAAAAAGTAGTTTTACTATCTACGTAGGTAGGGAATAAGATATAAATGATAAATTTAAAAAAACCGCAACCGTGCACGCCGCCACCGCGATCGCAAGCTGGACGTGTTGGTTTACCGAACCTTTTTGCGCATGTAGCCTAATGTACGACAATTGATTTTTATATAGATATAAGAAGTTAGATAGATAGATTTGGATGAGTTTTTTTTTTCATTTGAAAGGGATAACCTTTACTGTATCTATTTCCATAATGTACCTATGGTTCTGTAGGTACTAGTTATCATGGTAAGTCTATTTGAAATCGTTTTTTTAAATACTTAGTTTTTCTTTTAACTTAATTAGGTTTGACTGAAAAGCCGAAGTTCCTTTAGCAGTATTTAATTACGCGAAATCAAAGAGCATAATATGGTAGTAATTAAATAGAAAAGCGAAACTACAATAATCATTGTAAGCTTCGAAGGTCTAGGTTACTAGAACTGTGTTTAAATTGCCGAACATAAACTCACGGTCAATGAAATCTACTCAAGACCTCGAGAGCCAAATCAAGTTCTTTTAATTCTGAAAATTCGTACACACAACAATAGCTAAGCTATAAACACTGATAGCTATAGTATTTTTTTGAGAAATGGTAAATTAATTATTGATTTTGTACAAATTTGAAAGCAAGCTATGGGAAAAACCGTTAA
Source organism: Alsophila aescularia (assembly GCA_946251855.1). Classification (NCBI taxonomy): domain Eukaryota; kingdom Metazoa; phylum Arthropoda; class Insecta; order Lepidoptera; family Geometridae; genus Alsophila; species Alsophila aescularia. The sequence goes on along the minus strand of OX276373.1, from coordinate 81,252,085 downwards.
AGTTTAAAAAAAAAAAGTAATATTAAGAATAATGGATAAAAATTTAAATAATGATTATAGAAAAATGATTTATAGGCATTGTCGGCGCTTAACTTGCCGTAACGAGGAGAGCAATATTTTCATGCATAACTTCTAACTCTACGTATTTTCAGTAATAAGTGTGAGATTTATATGATTAGGTGTTCATGAAGACCTAATGAATTAAGCTATAAACTATTTAATTTTTAAATTAAATAATATTAACATAGAAAAAAACGTATCTGATTGAGCGCCTAGGAGCTGAGTCGATTTCATTGACCGTGAGTGTATTTTTCTTTCCAGAACGGCTTTCAATGAAATGTCATTAGTCCCATTGACTAGTACAATTAAATAAATAAAATATATTCGGGACAATTCCACACCAATTAACTAGCCCCAAACTAGGATACCCTGTACTATGGGTACTAGATAACGGAACTACATACACATATATACGAGTATTACCCCATGAATCGGAAACAAACATTGCTCGTCACATAAATGATTGCACCTTTGAATAAATGAATAATAATTGTTTGATTACGTACCTAGGATCACTAGCCACGAGACCAACCGGTACAATTGATGGTACAAGTGAAACAACTTTATATCATACCTAGAACGGATTGCATTATGCTTTTATTTTACCTTTCGTATTTGTTTCGAAGGAAAAAACTACTTCAATGTTATAACTATAATTACGAGTTTATGCCTTTGATTGACCGAGCGAGAGCGAAGCGCTTCCTTTTCATATCTGGCAAAAATGCTTTCGTATGGCCGGCGAATATCCGGCTGTTCTCCTCTACAGGTCATTTCTCAACCGATTCTTGTCAAATTTTGTGAGCTGTTTCGATAACTAAGGTTTTTATTTGCAGATTCAGTCTATCGAAATTTTTCAAAATGGCGATTATATGGGGTCTATATTAACAAATGTCTCTCAGCTTTTTGTTTTAAGGTGCGCGGTGAACATTTATCAGTTTTAAGCTATGCAAAGACAGACTTGCGAGGTCTACAGCTCACAGAGCCAGTAGTGTACCTATGTACGGGTACGGGTGATCACATAAATGCTGCGAGCTAAGCGGAACTAAAAACATCACGTATTTAGAGGCATACAGGAAGCGATCGGTGCCGTCAACTCCAAATGAACATTATATTTTGTTGACCAAAATCACGCACCGCGGGCTCTTGATCGCATCTCTTAACAGTAATTGATTCGCAACTTAATTTTGTCATAGATAACACTTCTGTAAATATATTATTATTAGTATCTATTATTACTATCTTATACTTATTTTACGTGATGCGCGAACAGACGAACAGACAGAGACCATTCAAAAAAATATATTCTTGTTCAGTAGCTTCCCCTATAGGGGATTTCAAATAAGACCAACTTTATTTTTTATTCTTTTCATTGTGCAGTTTTGTTATTGCTTTATTATAAGTACTAGCTAAGCCCGCAGCTTCGCCCGCATGCTGATATTTCTGGGATAAAAGTATCCTATGTGTTATAATATTCAAGGACCAAAAGTACATATTAGGTACAACATGTACATCTACATCAGTTTTTAAGTCAAACCTTAAGCTATCCACTAGTGAAAACCGCATCGCAATCGGACCAGTAGTTATTACGTGGTGCGTGAATAGGCAAACAATAAAACAGAAAAAATATATTTTCAGGTGCTTATTTTGAATACCTTAGACCATTTTTTTAATTATTTCTTTTTGGTACATACTGCTTTATTATAAGATAGAGAGATATATATATATAGATATATAAAATTGATAGATATGGCTTATAAGTACATGTGCCAAATTTCAACCATGTATGTAGTAGTAAAATAGCTGTGACATACAGACGGACATGACGAAACTATAAGGTTTCCTTGTTTAGACGCCCTAAAAATGATTACGTGGATATAAAAATACCATGCGGTAACGGGCACGGTGTCGGATAGATCCTTGTCAATATTTGGACACAACGTATCTAATCCACACTAATATCATATGCTAGCTGTATTCGTAGCTTTGCCCGCCTGTGTTAAAAGTATCCTATAGGTTCCGTTTATACTCATTGGATTGAGATACCAAGTACAATTTTTTTTAAGCTAAGTCCCTAGGCAAAAAAATACATACCAATAGAAAGACAGACACGTTTTTTTAGAATATATTTTAAGTACCCTAGACATTTTTTTTATCATCTTCTTTGTGCAGACTTTTTGGTACTTAATGCTTTTTTATAATTATGGAATAGATAGAAGATGCAAAAGCAACTTTGACAAAAAGGTTACCTTTTTATGACTAAACGGCTGATCCAATCTGGATTAAATTTGATAAGAAAATAACGTACAGCATGGGGAAGGACCTATTTAACTTTTTAACCCAGAAATAAGTACACGTGGGAAAAGCCGCGCGGCGCTGCTAGCATTTTTATATAGGCAGAATAGTATCCTGCCTGCCAGATTACCTCTTTGTTACCAAAAATTCCTTCCAAAAATTACATCCTTTGAGGAATTTTATCAAGGTACCTAATTGCCAGGTAACTTTGTTAAGCGTAATTAACTAAAAAGCCGTACAATTAATTTTTAAACAACCTTCATGCGGGTCTTACTTCCTTCTACGTGGTCGCTAATTTACTATCTCCTACAGTCAGGTATAAACTCGTATCTAAACTCCCCGTCAAGGAGATTAAACTGAACTCATTGATCAGTATGAATGAAACCCTTGAGGAATATTAAACCACGAATAGAAAAAACGCTGTCACATGCCTGTCAGACATAAATTCTCTTTCTTAACTTTATAGTTGTACATCATCAGCATCATGTAGCATCAGCTATGATGCTCGCAGCTTCACACACGTGGTCATTTCTCCAGGCTAAAATTACTCTGTGTACTATTTCAAGACCTAAAATACCAATATACCAACATTTGATCTATATTTCTTCAGCAGTCAATAAGTTTTTATCGATTGCTCGGCTTCTACTGATAGGATTGAGATACTAAGTACACCAGTTTTTAAGTCAAACCCCAAGCTATTCAACAGTGAAAACCGCAATGCAATCGGCCCAGTAGTTTTTACGTGATGTGCGAACAAACATACAGACAACAGACGCGAATTTTAAAAATGTTATATTCATGTTCAGTTGTTTATTTTAAGTACCCTAGACCATATTTTTTTAATTATCTGCTTTGTACAGACTTTTTCGTTCCTATTGCTTTATTATAAGTATAGATTATCTCCTCACGTACATCTATGATCTCATCTAGATTGAATAAGAAGCCGCTTTGTAATGTTGTGTACCCTATTTAACAATCGCATATAATTTAAGCAAACTTTTAAAAGATCTATTATTCAAAACGCCTCGAAGAGATCCATCACAGCTCGTCTACCAAGTAAGTCATAAATAATGTATTATTTCTCCCTGCCTACAAATGATTTGAATTTCAAAATTCAAGAGTCTCTTATTCTTCCTAAGGAGGGTAATAACCATACCTTTATATGAGCCGAGGGACTAGTTTAGGCTGGTAGGTACTTACTTATGCCTGGACCTGCCTAACTTCAAACTTTTGTTTATGATTTTGTTTAGCGCCTAACAACCTAAATACCAAGGTAACCGAAATAGCTCTAAGGACGTGCAAGCTAAAGTGGCAGTGGGCTGGTCACATTTCCCAAAGAACCGATAACCGTTGGGGTAGACGAGTTCTCGAGTATGGAGACCACGTTTAGACAAACGTAGTGTAGGACGCCCTATGGCCAGGTGGAGTGATGACCTGCGAAAAGCGGCTGGCGAAAATAGATGTGGAGAGGTGAATTCCGAGCTGGAGACCGAGCTCAGTGGCGTGCATTAAGAGAGGTCTTCGTCCAGTAAGTCGTCAAATTTAGGCTGATGATGATATTCTGTGGCCACGGTTAGGGCACAGGCCCAGCAAGTTGTAGCGTGACTCAATGTTTCTACTTAGTAGTAGCATTGTCTTGACTATGTCCAAGCCGCGGCCATAGCTGGAGTTCGGATCCAGCACGGTGCAGCGTGAGCTAGTGTTATTACTAGTTTATTATCCAAGCATTGGCTATGGCACGGGGCGGTGCAGCGTCAATGATGTATGGCAGTCTGTGAGTATTAAATTTCTCTTTGTGTTAGTTTCTATATTACCTCTATGGTTCTCCGCCTCATAGATTCGTGTGTGTACAAACATCGAGTCGATATGTTTACTTATGCATTTGCGAAACATTGCTAACAATATATTGTGCAAAGCGAACTCTAATAATCATAAATAATATTTAATTAAAATAAATATAATATATATGAGTGAGTATTGTCGCGATGTTTCTGCAATGCGAAATGGCTCTACACACCTATGAGTAGAGTAGGTAAGTGTTACTCATGCTTATGATTTTACTTATCCAATCAGTTATACACTAATGGTAACCTATCTTAACTAGTGACTCTGTGAACTGTAGACCTCGCGAGTCTGTCTTCTGAATATTCACCGCGTACCTTAAAACAAAAAACTGAGAGACCCCTCACACCTCCGACCCCTTGAAGTATATGTAGGACATTTTTCGAAATGGCTGAAATATGTTTTTTTACGTTGTGAATCCCCATATCTCCGCCATTTTGAAACTATTGGAAAAACTGAATCGATAAAAATCCCATATAATTATCGAAACTGCTCACAAAATTTTACAAGAATCGGTTTAGAAATGCGACCTGTAGAGGAGAACAGCCGGACATCCGCCGGACATACGAAACCATTTTTACCCAAGCTGAAACGGAGTCGTTACGCTCGCGCTTAGCGTTCTCTCGGTCAATTAAATCAACTACAGCACCGTATTGTTTTTTAGGACTTGGTAGCCAAGCCAAATGTCGAAAAAGTCTGATAGGTTACCATAGAGAAGGCGATGTTCCTTTTGTAACTTTTGATAAATTGGTATCTTGTTCATTAAATAGAATATCAAAACAGAAAAACATAAGCAGTCTAACTTTATACACTAAAATTCAAGATTTTTAAATACTTGCAAATATTAATATTATCGTAAACCAGTACTTTGTGGTTTAAAACTAACATGGTCACAAAAATTAGAAGCAAACTATGTTAGTATTAGACGTTTATCCGTGATCGTGGCGCTTGCAATAGTTCCGAAATAACGGGAACTCAATAAAAATATTATTCATGGTAAATATCCTGTACATAATTTTTGTACTTCTAGTACTTGATGACAAAAATCAGTTTTAGAACATGAATGCAGACGATAAGCAAAAATAATAATAGGCTTGTTAAGCTGCCGTTCCTGGATTTTATTGATTAACTGCAACAGATCCTCGGGCATCCTGACAAACTATGACAGCAGAGGCCATCATTACCACAGACAAACAAGCAAGCAAGTAGAGTCGATTCTGAATGTCATGGTACTCGTATTACGTCGAACTATTTACCCACAAAAGGTTTGTTTTACCTTTGAACATCAAACTTAACGGGATGCTTTCATGATGTCAGTCATAGAGTAAGTCAGTAGTGGCTACAAGTGGTAGCGACTACTGACTGCCACCATCCGCATTAAGGTTCAGAGGATCAAAAGGAAAGTCTGAAACTGAATAATTAACACCGCTTTCTGCTAGTAAGAGGCTATATTATCTGTGCCCTTTTTGCCAACCTGTATTATAATGGGTTCGTTATTACAGCTAAGGGCCTCTATAATAACATCATTAATGGCCGTGGCAAATGAAAACTATGCTTTTTCAGTTATGATATATATCCTGTGTTTATCTGGGACAAGGCGAGTATACATAGTATCAAAATTTAAACGAGACTTTGCGTTTTTACAGTGTTTCCAATTAAAGGAGAAGACTACATTGATACTATTATCAATGAAGGCCAATATAAAATTACCCCAGGCCCAGCGCAAGAGAAACATCATCAGAATTTTCATTATACATGTTTTTTTTTGTTTTTTTTTTGTTATATGTGGTGTAAATTTTTTTTTTTTTTTATTATTTATTATTACTATTTTTCAGTATTAAGAAGTAATATGATTTTATATTTTGTATTAATAATCTTTGACATGTAACTATATTGTAGCCAATAAAAAACTATGACTATGGCTATGAATAAAATCATACCTATCTTATAATAAAGCAGTAAGTAATAAAAAGTCTGTATAATGAAGGTAATTGATTCCAATCCGGTCACTTTCTCTGCTGAAGCATTTTGGTGTATATTTTGTTCCTCCATGTCGGACTTACATCTGGAGGTTCGTTTGGAGAATGGCCATAGGTTTTTAGAATAGAAAACACCTTATTTGTGACAAAAACATGATAAAACAACACAAAAAATAAATAAAAAATGAGTAGGTATGTCACAAATCGGCCCCAACTCAGCATAATGCTGGCTTCGTTTTTCATATGACTATTCACGTGTGTAAAGGCTGCAAATTCACCGCGCTTTTCTTTCTTTATTAAGCTGACTTCAGCAGCATTTATGGGAAACCCTAAGCTATGTGTGTCGTAAGCCTTCTGACAACTTGACAGTGACGACTGTGAGTTAGTTCAATACACGTGCACTTAGGAAATGATGAGAAAAAAACCCGCGAGCGACGCCGCGGGCAAAAGCTTATTAAAAATGAAATGGTCTAAGGGACTTAATATTTGTTAATGAATAAAAACATAACATTTAATATTATGGTGAGTGTGTCACCGATGGAAATACGGACCGATGGAAATACGGGTCATTGGTGGAAAACTTAGGTTTTCAATTTAAATCTGGTGTAATTTTTAGCTCAATACGATGAGTATAAGCCGAGCAGTCGATAAAAACTAATTGACGGCTAACCAAATTTGGATGAATTGTAGTATTTTGTACTTATTAGTTCTAGGGAATAACACATCAAAATCTTCATAATCAGCCTATTTTTGTCCACTGCTCGACGTAGGCCTATCCTGTACAGTGAACGCCACTAAGCCCGATCTTCGGCTCTTCTCATCCAGTCTCGGAGCCCTTATTAGTTGTCATATAAGCATTGCTTGCGTTTCGTCGTCACCAAAAGGAATTTGCTTGCTTGTCATATGAGCATGCTGGACTCTGGAGTCAGAGTTTGTCAGGCCGCCCGAGGGCCTATGGCTTCACGATTGCTATCAATAAAGCGAGCTATCCGAAGCACGGAGCGATCCATGGAAATCCACACATAACTTAAAAAGTCATCATCAAATGCCCAGGATCGGACCCGGTATCGTTGTATTCCAAAATGAACTACTATACCACTCAAAAACTATCGCTCTCATTATGAAAACAAAACCCTAATCGCGCTTATAGCTTATATATTTTTACTTCTACTTTCAATACAATCTTCTGACCACAGCTAAAGCAATTTGATTGAAACGTCAATGTACCGTTTGAAATTAGGTGCTATGCGCTCGAATCGGTAAGAGTGGAATAGTCACGCAGCTCATCCGTGACAGTAGGATTAAGCAACAAACATCCAAACTTTTGCATGAATTATATTTATAGTCAACGATATATATTGTTGACAGATCGCCAATTTTACCATAAGTGGGCTCTGTTGACCGACCCTGATGACGTCACGGCTGGAGCCAAGGGTTTCCTGAAGTGCGACATCAGCGTCATCGGAAAAGGCGATACAATCAAGATACCGCCCAAGAGCGAAAAAGATGAAGACGATATTGAAGCGTAAGTTATCTTGAAGCTTCCTATCCTTTGTACTTACAACAAAATGACGAGACGAGCAGGTCTTTTATCAGATGTTTATAGCTTTTTCTGCAAAAAAAACCGGATAATCTATTATTAGGTACGTTCATCACCCTATGGTGAAAAAAAAGGGGCAGACCACCTGCTCGAAGGTCTGCTGACGACGTCATCAAGGTGGCAGGAAAGCAGCGGATATCACTTAGCGCAGGACTGGAAGAGTGGCGTGCACATAAGGCCAATACCCAACAGTGGGTTGATGTAGACTAATATAGATAGATGTCTAGTAATTTTGCAGTCTATTACAAGTGACATTTAAACCAGTAAATTAAATAATTATAATTAACTAACGTGGCCTACGTTACCCAAACAATAACAGATGACCTTGTCTACGTACAACGGACGAACGATTAGGATTGACAACCACATGGCGCAACTCGAGACAGAGCTTACAAAGATCAGGTGGCATATTCTAGGGTTAAGTGAAGTCCGAAGAGAGGGGGAGGACACAATGACTACGGAATCGGGCCACCTGTTCTACTTCCGAGAGGGCGATCAGCAGTCTCAGGGTGGCGTGGTGTTCCTCGTCAATGAGGTCCTCATTGATAATGTTGTAGAAATATCCAGTGTGTCTACCAGGGTAGCGTACCTGATTCTTAAGCTGACCGGAAGGTATCGCCTTAAGATCGTACAGATTTACACATTGACTTTGACACAGTCGGATAATGAGGTAGAAGATATGTTTGATGACATATATTCGGCCCTACTTAACACCACAAAGGCCCACTACAACGTTGTCATGGGAGACTAACGCTAAAGTGGGAGTACAGACGTGCAGTGAATCAAAAATAGGTCCTGAACTTTTTTGAATAAGTTTTTTTTTGATTAATTCTTTCTTTAAAAAGCAACCCCGGAGGAAGTGGACTTGGCAAAGCCCGTGTCTAAAAATTAGACAATAAGCACATATTTAGGGATGTCTCAGTGATCAGAAGGTTTAATACTGGTAGTAATCACCGACTTGTCCAAGGCTCCTTAAATAACGACCACATTCTTGAAAAATTAAGAATGGAAACGCCCCGGTGAGGATGGTATAACTTCGGAGTTCTTGAAAGTAGGGAGGAAACCCGTACTTCGGAAGCTTCATGGGTTATTTAGCACCGTTTTTAACAGGCGGAGACGTCCAGAGACGTGGAGCAGGAGCTGGTTGTATTACTCTTCTTTAAAAAAGGGGATTAAACCCTTTTAAAGAACCACCCTACCCTACCCCCTGACCTATTTCACTTTTGAGCCACGTCTATAAGTTGTTTTCGAGGGTCATCTCTAATCGTCTCGCAAGAAGACTTGACGAATTCCATCCTCCTGAACAGGCCGGGTTACACGGACGATTTAGCACCATAGAAAACATAAACACAGTGAGGCAGATTATACAGACAGACACAGGGTTTTGCTTTTGTGGACTATGAGAAGGCCTTTGACTCCGTTGAAACCTAGCGAAACATCGAAGTGCTGAGGTTTCTGTATGACACCGCGACTATGCGTGTCCAAGTACAAAACCACCAGTCTAAACATATCGAACTGCGCAGGGGAGTGAGACAACAAGGACAACAAGGGAGGGGATGAGGGGATCCTATATCCCCGAATCTGTTCACTAATGCCCTGGAAGATATGTATATTGGAATTTGATTGGAAAGGAATAGGCATTAATATCAATGGTGAGAAAATCTCACACGATTTGCCGATAATATCGTCCTAATGGCGGAATCGCGTAATTCAAAGTGTAATAAAAAAGTGAAACGTTGTTTGGAGCTTTCACGTCAAAACGGCTGAACCGGTTTTTATGACACTTTGAAATAGATACTGTATAATATAGAGACCAACATACAATACTTTTAATCCCGGAAAATGGTAAGAAACCGCGGTAAAACGGGAAATATTTTTTGTGTTCTCAATAACCAACTTTAAAAAGCTTATATTCGACACCTACAATATGAATCCCCACTAATATATAAAAGTGAAACGTTTTCTGTTTGTTGGTTGGTTTGTTTGTTTGGGGCGCTGTCACGCGATAACGGCTGGATCCAATTTAATGAAGTTTTGTTTGTAGATGCTGTATACCACAGAGACCAACATAGAATACTTTTTAGTCTGAAAAATTGTACAAGCAGGCAAAGTCATGGGGCGCAGCTAGTTTTCAAAGTCAAAGTATTTTATTGTAAATAGGCAAAAATAATAGCACTTTTACAAGTCAAAATTAACATTACATAAAATATTTTAAAAAGATCAAATCAATAAACATTTAGGTAAACTAAGTATTCTTTGAGTTTGAAAAGGTTATTTCCCTGTCAGGGCGCGCGCCCTGGTCGCTGTAAAGATTAAAATGTATGGCACCTCTAAGGACATGATATAGAAAGAATCTCGGGCGCGCGGCCAGCCGCCATACATTTTATCTACCAAGGACCCGGCTGCGCGTCCCGGGCGCTCGCTATATCAAGGCCCTTAGAGAAGAGAACACCAAGAAACTCTACGGGTATTTTTTTCATATTTTTTACTTGGTTGTTTCACTAATCTCATTAATTTTACCTAACCTAAATGCGTAAAAAGAACATCAAAACACGAAAACTTTCGAATAAAATAATATCTAAAACTAAAAGTAACTAAGTAACGATAACAGTGTGTATCCAATCTCCTTGTAAGTAACTTTTTCACGTATCAAGTATGTTGTTCTCACCGGGGATTCAGTGCCCGCGACTTCTCACGAGTGATCAGGTTAAAAGTACTATATGTGCTATTCCAAGTCTTACTGTTCTAGAAAGCTATTGACCGTTGCCATGGATAAGTTAAAATTATATCATGTAAATAATTATTTTATTAACTCGGTTACTCAATAATATTAACTTTCGCGGCTTCGCACGCGTGGTCATTTTAAAAGTACTATATTATATGCAATTTCAGAACCTAAAATACCAATATACCAACATTTGATCGTTTGCTCGGCTTCTACTGATCAGATTGAGATACCAAGTACTCCAGTTTAAAAGTCAAACCCTAAGCTACCCAACAGTGAAAACCGCATTGCAATCGGTCCAGTAGTTTTTACGTGATGCACGAACAAACAGGCATTAAATGTGTGGTACTAAATTTGTACAAAATAAAATGTACCTACCCTCATATTGAAGTCAAATCAAGATAAATAAAGTTAAAGCCCAATATTTTCGCATTAATATTGTCATAACCTAATATGGCGCGATATATTTACGCATTTCGATCGTAACATAGCCATAAAGGTATGAGATATTATCTCGCAACAGAAGAAAATTCGACTAAATTCCGCTTTCCTCCAGGGAGGCCCCGTAGTCCCGGAAAACAATTTCACCCATATTACCGTTGGTTGGCGCTTGCGTAGCGGTATTTAGAGCCTATGTACATGGCATATTTTATACGCGCAGACGACGCACGTTTCACGAACGCGCGTTTGTATCGATCCTAACGCGCGTTTACGGCGCCACAAACGCATGCAAAGGCTGCGTTGCTGCGATTGAATCTCGTTTAAAGCGCGTACAGGTACGCGCGTCATCTCCGCGTATAAAATACGTAGTGTGCTTAGGCTCTAGCTTTACTTTGGCTGAATGTGGGTTGTGTTGTACTGTACGTATGTATTATTAAATTTATTTATGACGTACGAAAGTAGTTCTCCACTCTGGGTCAAGTTTAGTGTGGCTTCCTCATATAATCATATAATCATATAATCATAAACATAAGCCGTCATATTTTATCTGGAAAAGTTATGTAGGCGAGATGCGACGAGCTTACGACTATATAAGAGCCCACATCCCAGACTAGTGACTCACCCCTGCTTCGCACGGGTATAGCGCCCACTCCGCGGCATTTATTTTACTTTAGACGACTGCCCAAAAAAAGAAGTGTAATGTTTTTAGGATTCATGTATGTTTGTACGTATGTGAGTTTCTTTATTTCACTATAACTTTTAAATGCCTGAACCGATTTAAACGTATGGGGTATCGTTAGAATCCTTAAATCCCCCCGAGTAACATATGATTTACATAGGCTACTCGTATTTTCTTTTGAAAAAATGCATTATGTTGGCAGTATAGCTCCATTTTAAAAGGTGAAAGAAAGCTTAGATTTTTACAATATGGGTAACAAATTGAAGGCTTTGATAAGCAGATTCCAACAGTATATAATTTATTGCCATTATTTTTTGCCAGGGTTGGCGTGTTTTCTTAGCTTTTAAGCTAGTTATTACAAATTTTATTTTATTATTATGAGTTGTGGTAGGTACTAGCGGTACAAAAAGTACCTCTAGAGGTGCATAGATGTCCCGCTATTACGAGTACCCCTAGAGGTTCTTCGCAGGGGGTACTAGTGGTCCTGCGGTACACAAAATGCATCAAAAGGTCACCCCTAGGGGTACTTAAGGCGCATAGTTGTTCCGGGGGCACTAGTGGTCCTGGATCAATAAGATCTCCTGTTTGTATAGCGTTCACATCACATTACCTACTATCATTAGCGGGTTTTCGCTATTATCACCCCGCTTGGCAGACGTCTTGGTTATCGCAGGAGTTGGTGAAATAAAAAAGCTCCTATCCATTTTCTGAATTCCCATATTCTCACAGCACCCGCGAGTAGAGAAGGGGTGGTATGCCAGACTCCACATGGAGTACGGAGTTGCAACGATCTATTCAATATTGTTCTTCGTGTTATGTATGCAGAAACTTGCTCCTACCCGACGGAGTGCCAATCGAGCGCCAGCGCGCCCGCTTCATCATCAAGGTTCATAAGGCAGACGGGCTGCCCAAGATGAACTACTCACTCCTAGCCAACATGAAGAAAGTCATCACTGGGGAATCACACGACCTAGTCGATCCTTACGTCGAAGTGAGCTTTGCTGGTATGATGGTAAGTAGAAACAAGCACAAATAAAAATATATATCCCCCCCTCCACTTCCCATTATAGCTAAGAAGCTTCTCGATCATATCAGCTTTCAAACATTTCAAACCTCCTCTTTTTTTATCAGTATTGTCACTTTAAATTTTTTATCTTTCATTCTACAGCCACAGTAGGTACTCTGGTTAGTTGGACTCCTCACCAATAAACCTCACATTTACGGTTTTTTCATTTACTTGTGCTATGTGCTTCTTGCCATATTTCATGATTCTAGGTCATCAGAGGAATGTTCCCTATAGGTTTTGATTCCCTTGCGAGTTTCAAAATACCGTACCTTTTGATTGCGTTGACTTATGTTTGTTCTTTTACAGCTCCAAGAGATTGTAGAGCTGAGCATTTGATATTACGAGTAATTTCAACTTGATACCTCCACGCGTGCCTGAGAAAAAGGGTCTTGCCCACAGACAGACAGACAAACAGAAGGTCGGACGTACAACAAAGTGATCCTTTAAGAATTCCCTTTTCCTTTTGTGGTACGGAACCCTAAAAATAATTATATTTTACATGTTTTTTTTTGCCAAATACATACGTAATCCGTTTATATCCCGGGCCGGATTATTCCATATTCGTTAAAAGGTATTTTTTGTGGTCTTTTAAATGTTATATATTATACCAGTTTCATCACTAAATGATCTTGGGGATAAAACCGTAGGTATCCTGCTACGAGATTCATACATCCATATGTGACCCACGACGTAAAAAGTACGGTGTAGAAATTTTGCTATGTAGCTGGAAAACACTTCTTTTGGAAACAGACAAAGAGATAGTTGAGATTGAACATGTATGTATCTGAGATACGCTAGGCTCCTTGCCGTTTGAGGGATAGCTTTATAATGTATATGATTTCAATTTACACAATGTACAGTTTGTAACAGAGCGATAGTGGCAGAGCGGTAGTGTGCTTCACAATCCAACGGCACTCGGTTCAAAATAAACAAGGCAAAAAAAAAAAGCATCAAAGCCCGCGTATTTAGATGCAAAACCAACAAGTCCAAGGTCCTTAAATTTCAAGGAATTTGTCCACACAGGGCCAGAGTAGTGAAAAATGGCCCAGCAATGATAAAGTTACAAATTTTGATGCATCCTGTTTCTTACTTCTTTCACATTATGATGATTTTGAATAGGGCTTCACGTCAGTCCGCAAGAACTGCTACGCACCTATTTGGAACGAGCAGATCGTGTTCACGGAGATGTTTCCGCCACTGTGCCAACGCATCAAGATCCAGCTCCGGGACAGCTTCTCAGTCCAGCCGAACATAATAGGAACCCACTTCCTCGACCTGACGAAGATTTCCCATGACGGGGACAAAGGTACAATACAAAATAATACAACAACTCTTTATTGCACACCAAGAAGTAGGTAGCACATACTTATAAAAAAAGTACAATGGGTGGCCTTATTGCTGGACAAGAGCGCGCGGTTTTTATACAACTGAGTTGCGAGATTGTTAGTGTCACACCTTTCCATAACAATTCCAGTGCCGGACATGCCCATTTCTTGGTTTAATTTACCTCTATTTTACAATAATTGTGCGGTTTGGTTGCAGGCTTCCTTCCAACATTTGGACCGGCTTACATCCATTTGTACGGGTCTACTCGCGACTACAATTACTCTAACTCCAAGAACACCCTTAATGAAGGCATGGGGGAAGGGGTGGGCTACAGAGGAAGGTGAGAAGCAGGTCTCCGAGTCAGTGCCAGTGTAGCCTTTAAAAAACACCTCAACATTAAATCAACCCATATCCACCAACCAAAAGTAATTAGCCTTGTTCAGGGTTACGATGTCTGGGGTGTCATCGCCCGTCTGGACTGCTGAAGTCATGCTTGTGTTACACATATATATATATATATATATATATATATAGATAATAACATAATCTACATAAAAATTTAAAAGTGAAACATTGTCTGTTTGTTTGTTTGTAGCTGAAATGTCTATTTCACTAAACACGCTATTGGCCGAGGCGCGGGCGCTTCGCAAGGCGCGCGATCTTCACTTATTGGTTTTCTCATGTCGCAGGGATAACAATTTTGAATGTTGACTAATTTAATAATGCCTATAGTTTTATGTTATATTAGTTACTAGCTTTCTCGCCTACGACTTCGTCCACGTGGACTACAGTTTATCGCGAAAAAAAGCATCCTATGTTCTTCTAAGATATTAAAAACCAATGCAAAATTAGGTATAGCACCAACGCTTCCATGGCAACCGTTCCTTACAGCGAGTAATCAACATTTTCCAGATTTCCCGTGGATAAAAAGTATCCTATATTTTATTATAGGGTATAAGTTATCTCTTTTGCAAATTTCATCAAAATCCGTCCAGACGGTATCGCGTGAAAGCTCCCCAAACAAACAAACAAACAAACTGACAACGTTTCACTTTTATATATTGATATGGATTTACTTTTCTTATTTAGTGCTACAGATACATTGCATGGCTTGAGTAAATACTTTTAAGAAAAATATCGAATTCAATGTCACGGTGTATATATTAACAACATCATATTTTTGGGACAATATTTTTTGATTTTCTTGCTGTTGAGACCTGGGTCTGAGCGGGTCGTTTGCCTGATGGTAAGCGTCACGTCTTTAGGAATAGCAGTGCCACCCACAACTTTGGACTACAAAATCTTGCGAAGCATTGCACTGGTGTATCAGTAGTAATGTTGCTGACTAGAAGTCCCTTCAACTGGATAACAGTAATGCTGGGCGGTTGAATATCTATCAAAGGTGGGCATAATAAAATAAATTAATCTGAATAAAAAATATGTTTATTATGAGAAGTTAAATGAGCTTCCGATGAAAACATCGTTGAACACTTTAGGTGTTGAGGTTGTTTTCATTAAGCGTGTTCACTTCGACAGACTTCTCATCTCTATACGCACGGAGATACTGGACAGCGTCGAGTATCCAGTGAATTCTGACGTTGAAAAGGAGCCCATTCCTCCTATGATTGAGACCAGCTTCCAGAAGAACGAGCAGTTCTTCTTATTTGGTTGCATCTTTGAGGCCAATATGATCGACAAGCGCCTCGTCGATAAAACAATGTTCTTTGAAATGAGCATCGGCAACTCTGGAAACAACTTGGACGGACATAGCGAGTCCATGAAGAATTTCACGGACTTAGCTGTTGGAGATCTTGGTAAGAAGCGCATGTAAATACGCTAATGGAGTCTTATCCATAGAGTAAGTCTTATCGCCGTTTACCAGAATAACGCGTCTAACCTTGACTTAATTGGTCCGTAGTCAAAGTCAAGTCAAAGTATTTATTGTAAATAGGCAAGACTACCAGGCACTTCTACAAGTCGAAACTTAACATCTCATGAACAAAGAGAAAAACATAAATTATTATAAATACATCAATTCAATAAAATTAGTATGCTTTAAATTTCAAAAGGAAATTTGCCTTTCATGTGCCGACAGAGTTGAATCTCGCACGAGAAAAAGAAATACCCTTCTGACTCTACCGGTGGTTCAGATATATACCCGATAAAGAAAAGAGCACCAAGGAACTCTACCGGGATCGAATGTCGCAATAAGAGCATTTGATAATCGCTATTTTGGCGCTGATAGCAGTAGTTTGGCAGTAGTGAGCGTCCACGGAACTAAGGTTTCAGTACTATTATTAATTCTGTGACTAACGTCAGGGATGAAACAGTGTTAATTTTAGTTTCATTGACGCTCGGAAGGGTGCTTTGAATCAACATAAACGAAATTACGGCACAAAATATCCATAGAGACCAGTGTTTTCTCCGGTTTTCGTCAATTCTATTATTTATTTTTTAAATTACAAAAATCATAATAATACCAAGGAACTTGAGTTACACTCATTGGCGTTGTTTTCTCTATGTTTGTTTGTTTTGTCATATGAGGTAGTGCTGTCCTCTGGTGTTAGACTTTGTCAAGCCGCCTGAGGGTCTCTGACATTAGAACCGAACACGGTATCGTTGGATTCTAAGTTGCATTGAACCGTTAGGCTACCACCGCTCTATGAATAATACACATGTAAAAATCAAATACAAAAGATAAAAAGTGCCAATGAGACGTCTCACATTCATCAAACTGATAAAAATATTAAAAATACAAATGAATAATAAGAAACCAGGCTGGACCAGTCCCCACAAGCAGCACCCTTTCACGAGTGTGACTTATGTACCAGCTATCATGCCCTCAACCATTTTAGAGGGGAGGGAACACAGAGGTACCCCGTACACAAAGCCACCGCAAGACAAGACATTTTACGAGTAGTGGCCATGACCATAAAAACTTATTTTTTCTTTTTTTGTTTATGACTAGGCAATCGTTTGACCACTATCTCACCTGATGGAAAGCGATGATGTGGTCGAAGGTGTAGCACGCTTGCCTAGTAGATACCTATTCACTCTTGACTTGAACACACCGGGGTTATAATTTACCGGTAACACTGACGAGGGCAGGGCATTCCACTCCTTTGCAGTTCTTATAATAAATGAAGAAGCGTAACGCTTCGTTCTTGTGCGAGGTATTTCAACCATGAAAGGGTGGCGCTTTGCTGATCGTCTAGTCGTACGGTAATGGAAAGGTGATGGGGGAATCAGGTTGTGCAGTTCTTGTGCACACTCTCCATAGTGCAATCTGTAGAATACCGCCAGGCTTGCTACCACACGTCGATGCGCCAAACTTTGAAGCTTACTCTTTACCAGAGTGTCATCCCCAATGAGCCTGATAGCACGTCTCTTAATTGAATCCGAAGACTCGAGCTGATACTTGGCAGAACCGTCCCAGAGGTGGCAGCAGTACTCCATACAAGATCGGACCTGTGCTTGATAAAGATTCAAAAGCTGTCCCGGTGTGAAGTACCGCCTAACCTTAGACAAAATACCAAGTTTTTTTGCAGCAACCTTGGCTTTGGATTCAATATAAGACCCAAAATTCAGGTTTGATGTGAGTTCGACACCCAAAAGCTCCAAATGGTCGCCTATTGGTATTGTTACACTTTGGAAAGACGGAGATCGGTGTAGAGGACTCTTTTTAGCAGAAAACAAACACGCTTGCGTTTTAGTAGCATTAAACATAACCAGGTTAGCGTCGCCCCAATCGGACACGGCTTCTAAGGCTAAATTAAAATGGTCTACCATAGCCTCTCTCTGAAACTGGACAGCGTCACAGCTGGCTTGAGCATTGGAAGTGTATCTCTCAACTACAGTACTGTCATCAGCATACCCAAATTTACCGGGCTTCAGAAGGTCATTAATGTACAGTAAAAACAGTCTAGCCGAGAGAACCGATCCCTGAGGTACACCGGCATTGATAGCCATTTGTTCAGACGAGCAGCCCTCTAAGACTACTCGAATAGATCGTTCCCTCAAGAAATCAACTATCCAATTGCATAAGTCAACAGGTAAACCATATGACGGAAGCTTGTTTAAAAGGCCATCGTGCCAGACCCGATCAAATGCCTTCGATATATCAAAGGAGACGGCAAGCGCCTCACCATGCATCTCTATGGCTTCGCTTAGTACATGTGTGGCATACGCGAGAAGATCCCCAGTAGACCGGTTTCGGCGAAATCCGTATTGCCGGTCACTGAGAAGATCATTGTCTTCAAGGTATGCCAAGAGCCTAATGTTTATGACACGCTCCATACATTTACAGAGTAAGGAGGTTATCGAGATGGGACGATAATTGGCCGGATCAGCACGACTACCCTTTTTTGGTACTGGTTGTACATTGGCAAGCTTCCAGCACTTCGGAACAATACCTGAGTGAAGAGAGAGGCGGTACAAACGCGTTCAGATGGGAGACAATTCGGGCGCACAGTTTTTCAACACAATCGCTGGAATACCATCAGGACCACTGGCCTTGTTCACATCTAGAGCTCGAAGCGTTCTGAGAACCTCCTTCTGGCGAATGCGAATTTCGGGCATAAAACCCCCGCAATGAGGAAGGCAGGAAGGTGTCTTGCCAGAAGCATCTAGATGTGAGGCTTTTGCAAAAAGAGAAGCAAATAAATTCGCTTTGTCTCCAGCAGTGTGAGCTAGTGATCCATCGGGTTTCAGCAATGGTGGCAGTGAGGGGTGGCAGAAGTTTACTTCGACCGACTTGGCCAGGGACCAAAAAGCTTTGCTACCCGCAGGGTATGAAGCCAGTTTGGCCCCAATTCGAATTACGTGATCAAAATGAGCCTTCCTAAGTATCTTCTTGTAGGTCTTAGCGGCAACATTAAATTTTCTTTTCTAAGCCCGAATATCAGAAGACTTGCGCTTTCGAGCATCAGCCCAGTCTAGATATACCGCACGCTTTAGAGCCACAGCACGACCACAGCTGGATCCAAACCAAGGCTGAGCTTTACTGGAAAGAGTCTTGTCACTGAATGGAATGAAATATTCCATTGCCTGACATATTACCTCTGTAACAGCAGACGCGCAAGTTGACGGGTCCTGGGAGGAGAAACATGTTTGCCGCCAAGGATACAATGCACGGAATTGCCGCATCTCGTCCCAATCTGCTGAGTTGTATCTCCACACGCGCCTATTACCCTTAAGGCTAGGATTAGGTGGGGAATACACTGAGACGGACTTAACCAGGCAGTGATCAGAGCTACCAAGAGGTGGGGATACTGATACGGAGTATCGGTCTGGTTCAGTCGTCATCAACAGGTCGAGACAGTTGGCAGTGTCACCGTCCCTGTCAGGTACCCGTGTCGGCTCCTGCACCAGCTGAGAGAGATCTAACGCCAGAGCAAGCTTCCACGTCTCTCTACCAGCGTGGTCGGTTTTTTGGTATGGGACAAGCCACTCCTTGTGGTGGGCATTAAAATCCCCCAAAAACACCAATTGAGCAGACGGGTAACGCTGTTGGGCCACACTTGCCGCCTCACCTAGATAGTCTACCAATAAAGTCGTCCCCCGATCTCCGCTGTGTGAGCGGTACACACAAGCATACACAATTTTCTCTATGCCCGTGTCCACCAGCACCCAAATCACCAAGAAGTTAGGGTGCTCAAGATTTCGGAGACGCAGACAGCAAATGTCATCACGGGCGTATACACAAACGCCGGCATTTGGGATAAATAGATGCTCCTAGATATAGCCTGGGTAATCCAAGTATGCCGTATCAGCTGGACATCTATCTGCGTCTCCGACAAGAAGAACAAGTGGGGCTTAGAGGTCTCCAGATGATAATGGACCAGTTGGAGATTGGAGTAAATCCCGCGAATATTCGCAAGATCCACTTTAAGTGTGAGGACGTGCATCTGCCGTTTTAACTTATTTCTTCTTTGGACTTTTTTCATGATGAGTAGTTGTGAATTGGTTGGACGAGTAATAGCAAACGAGATGTTGGAATGTCTAACCCACGGAAGTCATGGCATAACTACGCCATTGTAGAACTTGCGCGGAGACTGCGGGGATGCCCGAACCCCCCTGAAATAATTCATCAGTTCCTCACATCCGGTCGCCAGCCGGCCCAATGGATCATTTCAGGATTTTTCACAAGCGGCGGGGCAGCCTTTCGTAGCTGGCTAAACTACTACTTCGGCCCCCTACAACTTGCGGTCGGCCAGCAGAGAACACCGTGCTTCGGATCCCGCTACCCTCCAAAGCAAGGCCTCCGACGCAGAAACACCATTATTCCGATCACGTTCCACCCTTCCAACACAACTGCATCCTACAACTCATCCGGACGGCTTCCCTGAACATCATGATGGAATACGACAAGTCGTTTGGCATTATGACTTTGTCCAGAGGGGGGTAATATAAAAAGCCGGCGGCCGAAGCCTACCACCAGGTGATTCGGTTGCTCTTTTGGCACCACCCGAGGGTCACGTGTAGGACATCAAGGACTGAATCCTACGGACGCGAGCAAACAATAAACCCTCAAAAAACTAATAGTTAATAACTAGTTTATCTGTACCTTTATCTCATGACTTTTCAAACAACATAGTTAGATAACTAATTATGTCGTTTGAAAAGTCATGAGATATCTCACAAAGTACTAAGACTGAACATTCAATTCCACAAGTAAATCATCAAAGTAAGACACAAAACACGACCAAAAGATGAAGCCAAAGAATTAAATTTAAAAAAAACTTATATCGCTCGGGATTACGTAAGGTATTTATTTATTTTAATTTATTTCCTTTATTAGGAACAACGAACAGCTACAATATGGAGTAATAACAAAAAAAGTACATAAAGCAAGCTTTTTAAAATTAATAATAATGCAGCCCTCAGCGCCTATTAACGGAACAATAAAAAGGTTAACTAAGTTACCGCTGAGAGCTGACTGACAATTAAAAATAAGCATATCAAACTTATTAATACAATAGTAGAAAAGAGACCAAAGATGTAGTTCATTAATAATAATAAAAATAAATATATTCGGGACAATTCCACGCCAATTGCCTAGCCCCAAATATGGTGGAACAAATAAAATTAAATACATACATACATAAATGAACCCTGAAAACATTACACTCCTTTTTGGGCAGTCTTGTAATATAGAAACTCACATACATACATACATACATAAACCCTGAAAACATTACACTCCTTTTTTGGGCAGTCGTATAATATTGACACTCACATACATACATACATACATACATACATACATACAAACATACATACATACACACATACATACATACATACATACATACATACATACATACATAAACCCTGAAAACAATACACTCCTTATTTGGGCAGTCGTGTAATTAAATATAATCATAGAAGTACCCAATAACTTAAATTATCATGGAGGTTGGAGACTTCAGGCCATGCATAAATTTGAGAAAAGTTTTTTTTGGAGATCACTCAAACGTAGGTATAATTCATAATGAGCGTCATTCTATGATGTCTACTGAAACTTTAAATTTCTCATATCCACTCTCAAATCATAAAAATGGATCAGCAATACCGGTTTTCATGCAATTGTTGCGGCTAGTAGGTTTATTGTGTGTTATACATGTATTTTTATACATCTGAGTGCCTAAAAGTCCAGATCCTGATTACAAGATTCAGGAAACTTTATCAAAAAATCAACTATTTTACCATCTATCCAGACGAGATGCCAGTGGACACGGGCTACTGGCGCAGCTCCACCAACGCCTGCAAGCCAACAACAACGGACAAAAACTACTATTACCTCCCGGTCTGGGACCACAAGCAATCCATGCAGGTCCGCAGCATTTGGCCTGACTACCGCCACCGCATGTTCAACTCCAACTTGATCGCGAACATTATTGAGAAATTTGTAAGTATTTAAATACCTTCGTAGGAATCTATACCAATGCATTCATGTACGAAGAATTTTACTAAATTTAAACCAAATTTGATTGGCACTAGAACTTAAATGGGATGATGGATTTTTGCGGCTTCCAGTATATCCCTAGTACGTACGCAGGAACCAGCTAAGTAGATCCAACAACAATCTGCTGAGGGCTGAGGGATAAGTGGAAAAATAAGCCTACTAATGGGCCAATGTGGAAAATATCCTTGCTACTATTATAGGCTACTGCCAAAATAACCTGTCCTTCACTTCTTCTTTCGTGACGATTGTTTTTTTTTAGTATTGTCTTTTTTAAATGTGCTCAGAAAATAATGTCCCAAATTTTCAACTTCATCTCCACAAAATTGTGTAAATAATGATGACTTTTCAGGAAGAAGGTTTAACTGACGCACAAGTTGCCATCGAGGCGGACTGCGGAGTAGACAGTGTTAGCATCCAAGCTTTGAAGTCCACTCTCGAGGCCGCCAGCAATGCGTGCGCAGCCTACGTCCGGCACATGACCAATGCGCAGCCAATCGGGAAGACCCCACTCGACAAGGAGAGACAGAAGCTGTGCCTCAGTGAAATTGTAAGTACAGAAAATCTAAGCTGGCTTTGTGAGAAATATGAGTGGCGATCAATGAAAAAAACACCAACAAGAGTGTTTCGTTTAATAATCATTCGTATTCATTTAAATTTAAAGAAGATAACAGATGGCGTTGCACTATACATATATACTCAGAATCACTTTAATCCAGTGTGATCATAATGTCACCATTTGGGAATGTACTCGTATTGCCTTCTATGTTTTTACATGTCACGGCACAATCGCGTATTTTAAATTTTATTCCAATTTTTTATCTATAATTGTTTGAGCGATGGTAGCTTAACCTTAACTGTTCCATATAGCAACTTAGAATCGAACGATACCGGGTTCGGTCCTAGGCTACGCTATGACTTTTCTAAGTTAAGTGTGGTTTTCCACATCCATAGCTCCGTGCTTCGGAGGGCACGTTAAGGTTAAGTTAACGTTAGGTTAAGGTCCCAGCAGTTATTGATTAATAGCAGTCGTTAAGCTATGTCAGTGGCTTTCGGCCTCCCAAACTCTGACTAAAAGCAAACAAACATCGATAATAATGAATTTAAATAAAAGCTCTATTTGTGAACCACAATAACTCTGTTTATACAAAAAACATACAAAACTGACATTATAACTCTGTGGGCAATATACATTTGACATAATCAGCATTGCAACGGTCTCTGTTTTGGACAAAATAAACTACATTTATTTACTCCACAAATCATATTTTATATACTGTACTGGCTGTTACGCCATTTACATACAGTATTGAATATATGAATGTAACGTAAAGCTGGAAAGGTCTCGTTTGATGGGATCTACTCTTCGCCCAAGTCCTGCCCAAATCCAAAACCCCGAGAGCTTTCATTTGGAGCTCCAAAATCGCTTCCAAATCTTTACCGAATGCGATACTGTGGACGAACTAAACAACGGGCTGGTGGAATTGTTCACGCGGTTGGGTCGGAGCTCTTTAAGACCCACCGCAAAAATAGAATACAGAAACTCTCTGAGCATACACTGAAGCTTACGGCAGAACGAGGCAAGATGTGGCTGCTGTCTTCAGTGGATATGTCGAGTTACAGCTTGCTTAATAAACAGATCTCCAAGTCGATGTGACACGATTTGCGTTCCTATAATACTACTTGTATTAAGAACGCAATAGAGCGGAACAAGGGCTCCAAAGTGTTCGCAAGAGATATGTATATTGGGCAAAGCCTGTTGACGAAGCTGAAAACCGACAGTGGCAGCTTCGTTTCGTCGAAGCCAGAGATATTGAGTGAGCTCGAGAAGTTCTATGGACAATTATACACCTCATCGCGTAGTCCTCCTAGCACGACTAGCGATGCAAGAGCCCGTTTGACCCGATATTATACCGAAGATATCCCGGACATCAGCCTATACGAGATCAGAATGGCTCTCAAACAGCATAAGAGCAATAAGGCACCAGGGGAGGACGGAATAACGACAGAGCTACTAAAAACGGGTGGAACACCGGTACTTAGTCCTTCAGAAGCTGTTTAACTCCGTCATCCTCGAGGGTACTACGCCAGAGGCGTGGCACAGGAGCGTAGTAGTTTTGTTCTTTAAAGGTGATAAAACCCTCTTGAAGAATTATAGGCCCATTTTGCTGCTGAGCCACGTCTATAAGCTGTTTTTGAGAGTAGTTACAAACCGTCTCGCTCGTAGGTTTGACGACTTTCAGCCTCCCGAACAAGCTGGATTCCGGAAAGGCTTTAACACCATAGACCACATCATCAGAACGTAAAAGGATGAAGGCCTCTAAGTGTACACATACTTGCGTAAAACACACGATCGTGTCCACGATATACCTACACCCTTTTTTGCGTTTTTTGTGTTTTTATTTAGTTCATTCATTTAGAATATTCGAGATTTCTGAAACGATTTGATGAATGATTTGTTGTATTTGAAAGGGTAGACTATCAGTGTGGTCCTATGTACATTAATAAAAAATTGATGAAGTATTTTTTTGAAAATACGTTTGAAGTAAATTTATTTAAAAAGCAGCTTCGTATGCAAAAACCTACTGTGTCCGCTAAATAGTACATATTAGTAGTTGTTCTATCTCACGAAGGCAGGTTGGTCTTGATTGTGTGAGTATAGATGCAAGTGTCTAAAAGCTCGGGAGCAGCAGCACAGTACATATACAGTCCTTACGGACTATGTATGTACTGTGGCAGCAGCTCGAGCGATTACGCTTACGCACACAGAAACAATGTATCTACACACAATCAAGACCAACCCGCCTTCGTGAGAAAGAACAACTGTACACAATACTGCATCTTTTAAGCTGTATTGTGTACTAGGTATTAGTGGACGAGACATAATTGTGATTTGGGTTTGGTAAAATAACTATAATTTTAACGACTTTTGAAAGAATACATCAGCATACACAAAACACAGAGTAGGTATGTACGAGTATATATGTTGCATGGGAAGTGCCAAACTTAGATATCAAAGTTTGCCAGGTACCCAGGGTAGGGTCAGTGACGTGGCCTCAGAAGCAGAGTTATGCAATTACTTGATTCTTAAACTAAGCTGTAAAACCTTTTCAGGATCAAATCAGCACAATGACGAAGAACTTGAAGGCTCTCATCACTAAACACTCCATCAAGGACCGCCTGCGCACCGCCTATACCTACCTGGGCAAACTGAAGCACATCTGCGAAGACGTAAGATATTTCAATCTTATTTTTAGGGCCATTCTTGTTGACAAATAGTCGTATTAGAAAGTCAGTGGATAGCAAGATATTTTCACTGTTGTTACATTGTTTTCTTGACGATTTACACCACAACCATCTCTAAGTACCCTTGTAGATTCTTTTACCTGACTCAACATTTGTGTCAATGCTTGATGGTCAATAATTCTGTCCCCTGTATACATTTTGTCACAATTGTGACATTTTTGAGAGTGCAAAATTAAGTTTTACATTTTTACCTATTTAAATGTGATTTCACATTTATTATCGAATCTGTGTGTTTCTCTCCTCTAAATGATATATTTATTATATGTTAAAAAAGGTTTTTCTTTTTTTAAATAAATCCACTGACTTTTTCCCTGAGCCGTAAATTTTTGCAATTCTTGTAGGTTTTCACAAAAATATTCTGGTCACTTTTTCTATTAAACTGTGTTGATGTTTTAATGTTAACGGATAGATAAATTCATCTAGTATTTAAATTAAAAAAAAAAAAATAACGTAGTGTTATTGCTTTTATTTCCAAAATACATTTTTTTTCCAAAAATATTCCCATTTTTGGCTTTATAATTTTCCCGCGATTCCCTCTACTTACATAATAATTTTATAACTCTTTGGTTTGGTTTGCCAGTGGCTACATATATTCAGCTAATTACAGGCCAAGTTTTGTACGATTGCGCCAAGCCATTGAGGAAGGAACGGAAAATAATATTTTCGCACCATTATCCCCGTAGTGACTATTACATATTCTATAGCCACATATACGTATACACACACAGACGTTGACATAAGGTTCAAAGTGCTTTGCGTTTTCATGCGTTTTCAAGCTTGCTCTTTGATCTACTGTTTTGAATAATGGTATTATTTTGCTTGACTTCGAAACGAAGTGGGTTTTCGGTTTTATTTTAACCAGACTAAGTTGATTACTTCAAAAAACAAATTATAACTTTAATTACAGCCACAGCACGCCATGCCTGACATTTTTATATGGCTGGTCAGCAACGGCAAAAGGCTGGCATACCACCGAGTGCCCGCGAGAGATGTCATCTATTCCGAGTTCCCCGACGAGACTGGCAGGATCTGTGGGAAGCTTCAAACGCTTTTCCTGAAGGCAAGAACCTACTCGTTCTTTTATTACTCCTATTCGAACAACAAAACAGGAACACCGAAAATTGTATTGCAATTTACTTACAATTTCAGTGGCCAGGAAAAAGGGCTTCGAACCCAAGTGGTTGGGCCATTCCAGTCAAGATTTCACTTTACCTGTGGTTGGGAGTGATTGCTGATAAGAAGCATTATGTCGATGGTCTGCCTCTCGGATATGAGCTGAACTCTGATTTGAAAAATGCTAGCAATCCAGCAATACATGCCCCTGTAAATATTTTCTATGCTGAAAAACATGTGAGTTTGAAACAGTGACAAATAAAATATAACACTAGCTGTGCCCGCAGCTCTGCCCGCGTGGTCATTTCTCTGGGTTATGATTACCCTATGCGCTATTCCAGGACCTAAAATACCAACGCTGAAAATTTCTTAAGCTTACAAATAGTTTTTTATCGATTTCACGGAGACAGCAAGTAAACCAGTTTTTATGTCTAAACCTAAGCTATTCAACATTGATAACCGCCTTACAATCGGTCCACTAGATTTTACGTAATGCGCGATCAGACAGACAGACAGACACGATTTTCAAAAACGTTATATACGTATTCAGTAGTTTATTTTAAGTCACCTGGACCTTTTTTAATTCATTGTACAGACTTTTTGGTACTTACTGCCTAGTTATAAGTATAAAGATAGATAATTTTTATTTGTATTCCTTCTTAAATAATCATAAAAATATTATTTTCAGTCTTTCCAAATGAGGGCCTACATCTACCAAGCTCGGTCTTTAATTGGATCGGATTCTTCAGGGTTGTCAGATCCATTTGCTAGAGTCATTATTGGTGAACACTCGGCTATCACTGAAGTTATTGACCAGACTCTTAGCCCTACGTGGGACGAAACGTTGGTCTTTGAAGATGTATTACTTTACAGCACAATAGAACAGATTAAAGCTGACCCACCAACTATTGTTATCGAAATTTTCGATCAAGATAATGTCGGAAAATCTGAATTTATAGGCCGCACTTTGGCAAAGCCGTACATTAAGTCTCTGGAGGACCTAAGGCAAAGATCTCAATACCCTCCTGCATTAGAGTGGCACGAAATCAGGCGTGGTGAAAACAAGGCCGGAGAACTTCTGGCGACATTTGAACTGCTTGAAATAGCGAGCAAGAATGAGACTAGTGGACTTCCTGCCTTGCCTGCCCCTAGAGAGTTAACAATAAAAGGTCCAAATGATATGACTAACAAGGGCCCTATACTGCCTGTCCCGAGGGGAATTCGACCAACTCTATCGAGATATCGCATCGAGGTTCTGTTCTGGGGACTGCGCGATGTTAAACGTATACATTTCATGGCAGTTGACAAACCACAGGTTGATATTGAATGTTCGGGGCACATTTTACAATCAAGTAGGATAACTAACGCCAAGCGAAACCCAAACTTCAGTAGCCCCGTTAAGTTCATCGAAGTGGACCTGCCCGACCAGGATTTATATCAACCACCTCTGACTATTCGGGTGCAGGATCTTCGGAGTTTTGGAAGGGTCGTATTGGTTGGAACGCATACTATAAATTCGGTTCATAAATACATCTACACTCCTATGAGCAAAAAAGACAGGGAAATCGAAGAGAGAAAAAAATCGCACATCCAATTGCAAAATGTCGATTTGAGGTCTAACACCATCGTGCAAGATGATTTTTCAGTTGAAAATGAAAAGGAAAGCTGTCCGTTGCTCCTCCAGTCTGGACGCTGCGGAATCTCTTACGGTTCTAGTAAGGCTCAGCCAAGTACCAGCAAAAAAATGCCAAAGCGTTGTAGCTCAAGGAAGAGGAAACCGAGCACCGAATCAGTTTCAGGAGATGATGACGGCAGCAAAGATTGGTGGACGAAGTATTTCGCTTCTGTTGAAGTAATGATTGAAAATGAAAAAGAAGCGAAACGTGAAAGGCAAGGCTTGCAACCGGGTCGAGTAGAAGAAGTTCGCTCGCCACGTGGGGAAGCGTCTACTTCACGCAATGAAATTACATTGGAGTGGAGTGGAGGAGCAAGGCGCCGTCCACCTCTCTCGCCAAAGGTTATTAAGATCCAGCCGACATCTTCTCAGGCGGCAGCGGCGGCAGCAGCAGCATCTTCGACCAAAAAGGACCAGATACCACGATCAGCTTTGACTAAAGTAAAAAGTTTCTCTTTTACATTCACAATGATATCATTTGCTGTCTCATCTAGGTCTCGGCAACTAATCTTCTTTCATACTTTATTGTGCAGGTCTATCCACACGAGCTCGAAGCTGTGCCAGATTATGATGAGTTCAAGGAATGGCTGCATTCGTTTGAACTATTACGAGGCAAAAAGACAGGAGAAGAAGATGATGATGATAACCGTATAGTTGGGATCTTCAAGGTACAAAATATAACTTCTTTTTTTATACAGCTGCGCGACATGACCAGCATGCAGTTCGTTTTGTTAAGCGCCACCATGGCCTTAGCAACACATCGGGACATTTGAAAAATCATGCACGACAAACCGCCACATCAAATGCCTTTAACATTTGCATAGAAAAACATATAAACATTAAAAATATAGTAGATTAGTAGCCAAGGGCTGTAAGGCATCAATTGTTATTTATTGCAGTTCGAGGGTGCAATTGATGCTTAAACCCGAGCTAACTACTCTGCTTTACATCTCGATTGTGAGGTAAGTAGAAAAAAACCGGCATTCTTGTAATGCCGGTTTTTTTCTACTTACTTACTTAAAACATTTTATTAGTTAAAATTTATAGTGAAATGAGAACAATTTTCAAATTTTAGGGACAGGTGTTTTTTGGGTATGTTAATAGTTTGTGATTGTAATATTTGTTGGTCATGACGAAAATCTGACGGGATGAAGCTTTCTTTAGCAGAAGTTGATGGTTGCGGATCATCTCTTGAGAAAGATGTTTCATTTTTTGAAAGCTGAATTGTTTCCGTTATTTGGTTGGTAATTTTACTTTTATTTTGTATGGAATCTTCGATGTAACCTTCAGCCACCTTGCTGGATTTCCACCCACCGTGCCTTTTTATAGTGGTTAAGTTAGCCCCAGCATCGGCTAAAAGTGTAGCCGATGTTCTCCTGAAGCAATGACCTGTGTACAATTCCGGGTTATCTAACTTTAAATAACTTGCGATTTGCTTCGACATACTTCTGATGGTATTTTTTCCAATAACTTGTTTGTAGCATTTGCCTTGGTGGTACTTCAAAAAAAACGGTTGGTGTTTACATTTTCAGGACGAAGATTTCTGTATTTTTGTATGAATTCAGAGAATTCTTGAGGAACTACAAATGTTCTTTCAATTTTAGTTTTTGTGTTCGGTAGTTTAATTACTAACAACTGACCCTGTTGTTCTATGTTCTCTATTGTTATATTTGTCAATTCAATACCTCGGCATGCGTCAGTTATGCCGAAGATAAGAATCACCTAAAACAAGCGAAATATAAAAATAAGTAAGTATGTTTTATAGGATTGTAAGAATTTAAAAGATAAATGATGAAATATTACCATTATGTGATTTGTTATTTTACGTACCTTAACAGCTAAATATATGTCATCAGGGGCTTCATTTATGAATGTTTTCACGTCTTGCGCTGTAAAAACCTTTGACTTTTTGCTTTTGTGCCCAGCTGATTGTCTTTTTAGAAAAGATCATAATTTTGAAAAGTTCTTGATATTGATGTCGTGTTTAGTACTCATAGTTGCTTTTAACATTGAATAAATGCACCACAAACTAGATGGCTGCAGCTTTTTTGATAGCTCACTAAAGTATGTTAAGAATACAGTCTCAGATAAAGACTTTACTCGTTTTTCTTTTCGCCACTTCATGAACTCGTCGTAAGTTTTCAAATATCTCTCTTTAGAACTTTCAGGCAAAATATTGTTAAATGCTGCTTCAGCTTCCATTTTCATTGAATCGGGAGTGCAGCTTATGAAAAACATGAGTTCTGCAAGTGATGAAGAATCACTTGCAGAACTCATGTTTTTTTCGTAATTAGCACGTAATTATAAAAAAAAACCCAAAAACAAACAATATTTAAAGTAAAAGTTTTCTATTCCCGCCTTTATTCATCTTTTTTTAAAATATTTTTTTAAAAACGAAATTGAGCTTCGCCGTTCGATTTTAAAATTGATGACTATTATACGCATACGAAGACAAGGCTGAATAGCGAAGCTACCTCTTTTGTCATTGGGCTGAATGCATGATGTCTATTGCCAGTATGATGGTTAGATGTACGCGAACTTTTTTAAAGAGTGAAGTTTTTTTTTTAATTACTTACCGCCCTAGGGCTTTTCTAGCTACATTATTACCCTAGAGCGCTAATTGGTCACCTACAAGCCCAATTTGGGGGCAATAAGGACCTACTTACCGAATATGAGAGATGTAAAACAAATTAATGTCAGAAATGAAATGAATGTCAGCTCAAGGCAAGCGCTCGTGCCGTTCGTGCAGAATCGTTTTTTTTTTGTAGTGTGATGGTAACCGAATGAAGTTACCGCTCGTACTTAGCCCTTGATTTACTTTAAAACTATTTATTTTAAAATAATAATAAAAAATAATCACATAAACAAAAATCAGCAACAACAAACAGGTCAAGCAATAAAACCGTTTAATGATACCTTCACAACAAGCCCTTTCATTTTATATGTCAGACGGTACAGTTTGTTTTTTTTATTTATTCAATAATATGTAAAATAAACTCAATTATTTATTTACGTTACACGTCCATGTTTGGGGTCACGTAAATTAATATGTATAGGAAATTTTATCTCGATCAGTCTAGTGCATTCGGAGCAAATTGACTGTGACAGGCGGACGGACTTAAGGGATCCTAAAAATGGATTGAAGCGACGGGTAATACAAATTGTTTCCCAACTCAATGTCAGATACATAGTAAATATATGTGTGTGCTATACAATATATTTGTGTGCTCTATCATAAGCACCATCATAGAAGTTGAAACATTATGTTGTCTCAAAAATTATTTGGGACGCAGCTAGTATTATTAATGAATACTAGCTGCCCCGACATTATACCAAAGATATCCCGGACGTCAGCCTATACGAGATCAGACTGGCTCTCAAACAGCTTAAGAGCAACAAGGCACCAGGGGAGGACGGAATAACGACTGAGCTACTGAAAGCGAGTGGAACACCGGTACTTAGTCCTTCAGAGGCTGTTTAACTCGATCATCCTCGCCCTCGAGCCCAGAGGTGTGGCAGAAGAGCGTAGTGTTGTTGTTCATTAAGAAAGGTATAACACTCTCTTGAAACAATATAAGCCCATTTCGCTCACAATGTCTCGAGAAAGTCTTTGATGATTTGAAACTGTTCACCTGTGCACAGGAAGATTCAATTCAAGCTTCTATAATCGAACGTATATGGTATTAACATCAATGGCAAATGCATCACTAACCTTCGATTTGCTAATGATATAGTCATCATGGCAAAACCCTTAGGTCTTTCAGGGTTGCACAATGCACAGTGACTTCAATATTGTTTCCCAACAGGTGAGTCTTAAAATGAACATGGGTAAGACGAACATCATGTCAAATGCCCATGTCGCACCCATGCCGGTCTATATTGGGAACAATATTATCGAAGCTGTTGATGAGTATGTCGACTTACGACGTTTGTCTTCGCACGATCCAACTGGGTAAATCTAACTTCGACAAATAGAAGTCAATCGACGAATAAAACTCGGATAAAAAAAAGCCATATCTTCTCGTCACAGATACTGCAGTGCGTCGAGACGAAAGTTTATGATCAGCAGCCTTATTGTCTAACTCTGGTGATAATGAAACTGACGTTCATTTACACCATTATGAACATGAATCTCCCAATTCGAATTGTCTAACTATCCACCGGTGATCTCCTCGGTGATCTTCACCGAGTCCCCACTATCAGCTGTTTTTAAGCGAAATGAAAGAACGAAACATCATATTTTGACATATATTGGTATTGTCTAAATTTTCATCGCCACCGAGACATGTCAAATGAAAAAGGTTGCTCTGTCGTAACCTTTCGTATTAACTGGCTTTGAGTTTGTGACGAAATTATAGTTTTATTGAATTAAAAGTTGACTGTTTGCGTAAGTTCAAAGGGAAGGGGTAATTTAGGTATCATAATTAATTGCGGTTTATTAATTTCAGGCATTAATTCTCCGAAAATTCGACTTCCAAACTTGCGAAAGTCAAACAGAAAATTCACTGGTTTTTTGTGATATATATAGTTCGATACAAAGAGAATATTTCGATATTTACTTCTACTACCACTTATTTCAGTTAAACATATCTAATTTATTCGATTACAGGCACTATAAGTACCTAACCTACAAAAACATAAAATGAAGAATATTTTGATGGGCGAATTTGAAGCCAACTGCAGAAAAACAACATCTCCAAACTAATGGACAGGCTCTCAAGCCCCTAATATTGGTGCTGACCATGTGGCTATTAAAATATCTATGGATGTTCAATGTTTAACAACAAATATCAACAAAATAGACCAATAAATTATTATCTCTATGCACTTCAAATCAGAAAAGTTTTGATAACAAGGTGGACAGTGGAAACTAAATATTTCCCAAGTAACACCCAGGTGGACAAAGGTAAGCTATTGTAAAAAAAAACTTTCCACGGTTCACCCAGGTGGTTGTAAGAGATGGATTGGCTAGTGCCCTGACTGAGAGTCAACAAATGGTTGCAAGTTCGAATTTCGCAAGGGTAATTGATGTAATATTGGTTTATATCTATGTATGGTTTATTTATAGAATATTTTTGATGAGAGAATTTGTAGCCAGCTGCAGAAGAAAAACATCTCCAGAAGGTTTTGAGGAACAATCACAGGCCTATTTACACCCTAGACCATTCATTATGAAAGAGTTTGCAAAAATAACAGTCAAAATGTATTAAAAGTATCGACAAAAGATACCAAGTTATATTAACAATTAAAACAAAATAAGTAAATTTCATCGGGAACTGTCTACTTTCAACCCATATCTAATGCACCTTTTTTTTATTACGGGTTATGCAATTGTTTGACCATGATCTCACCTGATGGAAAGCGATGATGTTGTCGTAAGTGTAGCACCCTTGCCTAGTAGATACCTATTCACTCTTGACTTGAACACACCTGGATTCATTATATTTTACCAGAAACTGACGAGGGCAGGGCATTCCACTCTTTTGCAGATCTTACAATGAATGAAGAAGTGTAACGCTTCGTGCTTGTGTGTGGTATTTCTATCATAAAAAGGTGCCGCATTGCCAATATTCTAGTTTGTACGGTGATAAGGGAATCAGATTGTGCAGTTCTTATGCTCACTCTCCATAGTGCAATCTGATAACTTGAATTTTGCACATTGTCATATTTGTCGTTCAAAAAGGAGGTGAAAAATTCATTTTGTCATTTACATTCAGTGCCACTACATTTGACAACCAGTTGGCCGAGTGGCTAGTGACCCTGACTGAAAATCAACCAATGGATGCGGGTTCGAATCCCGCAAGGTGCAATCATTTGTGTGATGAGCAGAAGTATTTGTTTCCGAGATATGAATGTAATATTCATATCTTTGTATATTATATATTTAGTGCATTCAGTATATTTATGTCAGCGTACAATACATACAAAGTTTTATAAATTTTTCTTATTTGTTTCAGATTGAGTGACATGAATACTACTGGCATTTACTCTGGTTTAGAGATTGCTGTAAACTATAAGACTGCCGATTGTGTTACCGCTACTTCTATATTATAGTATGTACAATGTACGATTTACTTCTAAGTATATACAATAAAGAGTTATCTATCTATCTATGTTTTGTTGTTATTTTTTAACTACAAATTATTATGTAAGTAGAAACATACATTGATACCTATGAAATAGTATGTCACAAGCGACATACCTACCAACTGAATCACAGACAACACACAGCCTAAACTGGTGGACCTAGAGATTTGCAATTTGGAGGAAATATTTCTTTAAATTTCAAACGAGGCTGGCAATGTTTGTACAAGAGCAAAGCCTCGGCATGCAGCTAGTTTTAGCATAAATACAGACTGTGTATGGATAGAGAAACAGAAAATTAAACAAATTTTATTAAATAGTATGTTTATTTTATTGTAAAAACCTTTCTAAAAAAAATATAACGGGCAAGTGTCTTTATTAAATAAGGACTATAGCAGGTATAAGCATTTGTGAAAATGCATATACCTAGTATATGTCTATGTACCTAGTAGATAAATTAAACTAGACTCGAATATTCATTAGTCCACCAAAATTCCTGTATAGCCAAGCCAAAGACTGTTAGAACTTGCGATATATTTGTTCAAAGTTTCGATCTAACTCGATGACCAATTGTAGGTCTACGCAAAGACCACTTTATCAGATGACATTCTGAAATACAATATGGTACATAGGTACGTATTTGTTGCTAAATCAAGGCATATTTGTCAATTTTATATCCGAAAACGAACATAACCTCGACATACATTACATCTCACAAAGCAATTCCACTTTTAGGTTATCCACGTTTCGCACAAACTCACACAAATCTTGTGACTATAACCTACCTATTTAATATTTAGTTTTTTCCATTTGATTTTCATTTCATTATTATTCAATAAAGTAAACAAACAAACACATACTTTAGTAGTAGTTATGGTCCAGAATAAATAATAACTTGCAAACCAACGTTTCGTTCTACGCAACGTCAGGCTATAATATACTTGAATATTATTTTTTGAAGAATATCCATTTATTAAACAGCATAACTAATAAAAATTAGATTATAATAAACAAATAAAACACTACACATGTTTATATGGCTAAATTAACATTTTACAACCATTAGTTCAAAAAAGCACTAAAAAGTGCTCAAAGCTGTTCTTCATGAAATGGAACGCAAGAGCATATGTTTTTGGTGTTATGTAGTCTGTGGAAAGAGCGAAATGGCTTTCACTTTTTCAAGACGATTACCACCGAAAATATTAGACAATTCCCCTGGACGGCGAACTGGAACCGCCAATGGTAATGGTAATGGATTTGATTGCCATTACCACCAGAGTTAGACAATAAGGCTGCTGGT
Source organism: Alsophila aescularia (assembly GCA_946251855.1). Taxonomy (NCBI): domain Eukaryota; kingdom Metazoa; phylum Arthropoda; class Insecta; order Lepidoptera; family Geometridae; genus Alsophila; species Alsophila aescularia. The sequence continues at coordinate 81,216,634 of OX276373.1, read as the reverse complement.
CCATTATTCGCTATGACCACTCACGCACGTAACGCGCCGCGTTAAGATATCTGCGTGGAATCGTTCAGCAAATGTCGTAATGACGTCACGCGTTTTCGGCAAGGAATTTTGTGTGCCTTAGCGAATAAGCGCCCATGGCGTGTTGCCAGTGATGACATACGGCACTGAGACGTGGTCGATAACTATTGGTCTCACACAAGCTCAAAGTAGCGCAGCGTGCAATGGAGAGAGCTATGCTCGGAGTTTCACTACGTGATAAGATCCGTAACGAGGAAATCCGTAGAAGAACCAAGGTTATCGACATAGCTCTCAGAATTTGCAAGTTGAAGTGGCAATGGGCAGGCCATATAGTTCGCAGAACCTACAACCGCTGGGAAATAAAGGTTCTCGAATGGCAACCACGAACAAGCAAGCGAAGTGTAGGGAGACCCCCCCCCCCCCCCCCCACGTTGGACGGATGACATTGTACGAGTAGCCATCGCAGGGAGTCGGTGAATAGAGACGGCACAAGACCTTTCGTCGTGGCGCTCTTTTGGGGAGGCCTATGTTCAGCAGTGGACTTCTAAATGATAATTATGATGACTAGCTGCGCCCCACGGTTTCGCCCACGTGAGGGAGGATGATGATGATGATGATGAAAAATATCCTATGTGTTATTCCAGGATATCTCCTTTCAAAATTTCGTCATAATCAGTTCAGCTGTTTTAGAGTGAAGTACCTATGATGATGATGATGAAAGTATTCTATTTGTTATTCCAAGGAATAAGCTATTCCAAATTTCATTAAAATCCGTCCAGCCGTTTGAGAGTGAAGTATGATGATGAAAGTATCTTAAGTGTTATTCCAGTGTATAAGCTATCTCCAATCCAAATTTCATCAGAATCCGTTCAGCCATTTGAGAGTGAAGAATGATGATAATGATGATGAAAAATATCCTTTGTGTTATTCCAGGATATAAGCTATCTTCATTCCAACTTTCATCGTAATCAGTTCAGCCGTTTTAGAGTGAAGTATGATGATGAAAATTATTATATTTGTTATTCCAGGGTATAATCTATCTGTATTCCAAATGTCATCAAAATCTGTCCAGCCGTTATCGCGTTAAAACTCCCTAAACAAATAAACAAACAGACAACGTTTCACTTTTATATATTGTTATGGATAGTTTAGAACCTATAAATAAATGTTATACATTGAAAGTGTCTGTACAGGCTGAGTTTTTTTTTAACAGCGATTAGTATGGTAGCTTTCGTTCAATGGGCACCAAATGCTGCGCATCCCAGCTCAATCCAAGGTTATCTATCAGCTCCCCTCTCGAAACTGTTCCTACTCAACTTCATAGTCTGCTCGAGGCAAACATGATATTTCTGAACAGCGTCAAGGGAGCCACGTAGTATTTGTATACTCTTTGTGAGCCACCGTTTATAACAATTGGTATCGGGGTAATAAAGTCGTTAAACATAGCCTTGGGTATGTCAATGTTTATTGCGAGACCGACACGTCGAGAGGCGTCAACTAGGTCGGTCGGTATTCGTTCGAAACCTTGCAGCGATTCTGCTATAAGGACAATATCATCGGTGTGAGATGTACTCTCCATTTATGTTTATGCCCGTTCCTTTCCAGTCCAGCTTCTAGATATATCTTCCAGTGCAATAGTGAACAATTTCGGGTACCTATATAAAATCCCCCTGTCTCACTCAGCGCAACTGCATTGTTTCGTCTGCTAATTCTGTACTTGAACGAACATATTCGCGGCATCATGCATTGACATCTCATCCCCTCGATGTATATAACCAGCTTCTTAGAAATCGATCTAGATGTTTTCGAACGTATTAAAGTATTTAAGGAATTTTGAAAAATCGTTTTTCTTTTCCTTTGAAACGGTTTGACAACGCGCATCTCATGGCATATACTTCCCACGACTAAATTGCTCTCGTAACATCATAGTAGGTACGAAAAATTGACACGCTTGGTTTTCACACAATATGAACCGCTTGCGTCGTTTATCTCGATATATAGGTAGATTTTGGTAGATACCCAAAATTTACTGATTGGATATTTTGAAACTTGCGATTTCGCCATCACGATTGTGAGGAGTCAGCCTTTAGACTGTAAGCTTTTTAAAAAGCTTTTATTTAACTTGCAATGTTTGTATCTTGTACGTCTGTACGTATGTTTGTTTAGGTCAAATCTTGCAAGCTGAATTAGAACTACTTCCTCTTATCCTATGTAATCGAATTTATGCATGTTGGTTCAGTTCCAATGACAATGCATTTTGATGGTAAGCATGACCTGAATCGACATTCAGGAACTTTTCAACGGTTAACAGCAATATCATGAAATTTTGTGTACACATTCCTTTATGATAGCCGGTTTGAAGTTTCACCATGATATAGTTGCTACGCTCAGGGTTCGTAGCAACTATATCAGGGTTGATTCCTGAGATTTCCTGACTGAACTCCTCGACGGTTAACAGCAACGATACGAAATTTTGTGTACGCTTTATATTATGATAGCTGGTTTGAAGTATTACCATGTCATGGCTGCTGCTCTACGGGTTGGTTTCTGACTAGGGAACTCCTCAACGGTTAACAGCCCAAACACGAAATTTTGTGTACGCATTATGTAATTTTAGCCTGTTTGAAGTTTTACCATGACATGATTGCTGTTATCTGGGTGGGTTCTGATTAGGGAACTCCTCAACGGTTAACAGCATAGACACGAAATGTTGTATAATCATTTAATTTAAATTGTTCTAAGTTTCATCATAATATGGCTACTGCCTATAAGCTTTTTTTATTAAGTTATTTCATACATAGGAAAATGATTTTATTTCAAGATTTTATTTTTGTATTACAGTGTGTAGAAGAAACCTTACCTACTAAATGATAAAGATGCTATTTTGGAGGCGATGAATGATTCAGATTTGGGTTGAGATTCTAAGGAAGATGAAAACTGGCTTCCGCTAGACGAAGAACCTGAAAATGACTCCGAAGGCGAAATTTCCGACAACAATGCAAGTGCTCCAGTAGTAGATACTTCCGAAAATATAATAGATGAATAAAAAGATGTTCAGATCAAACTAATGGCATGAGTGATTTCAAATGACTATAGACATACGATTTTTTGTTGTAATGTAATTTTACTTTGGGTATAAAATTAGCATTATTCTGATCACATTTAATAGCTTTTTTGTAGGTGTTCATACCCTTTGAATATTTTGAAAAATATTTCAGGAACAAGTTCACGAATTGTTTGCAATGCACATCAATATGTACTACCAAACTTCTTGAATTGAAGTAATGAAAAGTCCAATCATAGCAGCTGCAGTTCAGTTCAAGTTTTCAGATTAAACCGAGCTTTAGGTTGTGTCAAGTATCTAAGTTGACTTATATTACAGATTCAATACGGATTTGAGTAAGGACAGGTTTTTCTTCTCATCTTTAACAAGGTATCAATTTCTGCACAAGAAATGTCTCAAAACTGTCTTTGGTTGGTTCAACCGTTTGATAGGTACTGTTTAACTATTTAGATGTAGTAATTGGTGTCTTCAATACTTCGTTTGAAGTGGCTTGATAGTACACAATTGGTGTTTATTACAAACATTTCATAAACATCATCAGCCTCCGCCATTAGGACGATATCATCGGCAAATCGTAAGTGTGAGATGTTCTCGCCATCGATATTAATGCCCATTCCTTTCCAATCCAGCGTCTTAAATATATCTTCTAGGGCATAAGTGAACAGTTTCGGGGATATAACATCCCCCTGTCTCACTCCCCTGCGCAGTTGGATATTTAGACTGCTGGTTTCGTACTTGGACACTCATAGTCGCGGCTTCATACAGAAACCTAACCTAAGCACTTCGATGTATCGCTAGTCCTCTTGACAGCGCTGCAAAGACTCCAGAACCACCCAGGTTTCAACGGAGTCAAAGGCCTTCTCATAGTCCACAAAAGCAAGACACAGGGGTTGGTTATACTCTTCAGACTTCTGTATAACCTGCCTCACTGTGTGTATGTGGTCTATGGTGCTAAATCCTCCGTGGAATCCGGCCTGCTTAAGAGGCTGGAATTCATCTAGTCTTCTTGCGAGACGATTTGTGATGACCCTCGAAAACCACTTATAGGCGTGGCTCAAGAGTCAAATAGGTCGGTAGTTCTTTAAAAGGGTTTTATACCCTTTTTTACTACAGAACTCCTGCTCCACGCCTCTTGAGTTCCCCACTGTTAAGGATGGTGCTAAATAACCCTTGAAGCTCCCGAAGTACAGGTTTCCCTCCTGCTTACAAGAGCTCCGAAGTTATACCTTTCCATTCTTAAGTTGTTTGAGCGCCATCTCAATCTCGTCTAGGCTGACGTCTGGCAGTTCATCAGTATAGCGGCGGGTCAGTATTGCGCGGGAATCCTCTGTGCTGGGTTTGGGTCTAGAAGCGTGCGAGTCGTACATAGAAGTCTTCAATTTCAGAAAGGATCTCTGGCTTAGAGATGACGGAAGTTCATAAACATGCTCCGTGAAATATTTTTCTAAATATTCCTTAGCTGTGAGTACCTACAAAAGCCATTAAATGTGGTCATAATAATGCTAATGATATACTAAAAACAAAACCACTACATGAAAATAAATGACAACATGAAACCAGACCTAAAACCTGAAATCAACCTCTTCAGAGTCACTTGTAGACACTGATGGCATTGATTTTGATATACACATTCTTCTTGACCTTACATAAGTATCTGCAGATGTAGCTACAACTGGAGCACATGCAATATCGTCATAATTTTGGTCTTCGGAGTAATTTTCAGGCTCTTCGTTTGGTGGAAACTAGTTTTAATTTCCTCAGAATTTCTACCAGAATATTAATCATTCATTGCCTCCAAAGTAATTCTCATCATCCCAATTTTTTATACTGTTTTTGGTCATCGACGCTCCTAAAATATTAAATTTAAATCATATTTTTCATTAAAAAAATGTACGTATTATTTCCCAATTAAAGTGTACCCTTATAATCGTGAGTACCACTGTATACGGCTTGATAAAACACAATCGACAGTATCCTAAAAAACTATTAACTAATTCTAAGGTAGTATGGAAATAGGACCTCATAAAGCTTTCCATACATTCGTAATCACGCCGTTTGCCTATGCTGATTTTGCTAAAGATTCACCTCATCTTAGGAACTTTATTTTATTTATTTTTATTTCAGGGGGCTATCAAAGTATACAAATGGCCTCTTCCAAAAGGAATCAATGATCATACTGTAATGGGATTTGACCCTAGTGCTGGATTCTTCCAAGGGGTGCCCAACAATGATCCGATTCACGTGCTTGTCCGAGTTTACATTGTTAAGGCAACTGATCTTCACCCCATGGACTTAAATGGAAAAGCTGATCCATACATTGTACTGCACTTGGGTTCAAAAAAAATCAGTGACAAGGACCACTACGTATCGAAACAACTAAACCCAGTATTTGGGAAATGCTTTGAAATAGAAGCAACCTTCCCGCAAGATTCCATGCTGACGATCCAAGTGCTGGACTGGGATTTACTTGGATCTGATGATTTGATTGGAGAGACCAAGATTGATCTGGAAAACAGATTCTACAGTCGTCATCGGGCCACATGTGGATTGCCGATGAAGTATGAAGAGTACGTATTATTAAAACTATTCTATTGAATTGGTGTTCTTGTTTTGAGCTCGTCACTAACAATACTAACCTGTATAGGACCGGATACAATAGATGGCGGGACGCCATGAAGCCAACGCAGATCCTGGCCAAACTTTGTAAGGACGGCAAACTTGATCCACCTGCATACGAGCTCGGCCGGGTGAAAGTTGGACGTACAGTTTTCAACATGCAAATGGACGACTCTGAGCTGTTTTCTAACCCTGATACAGTAGAAGAGCAGATGGCTCTAAACGTTCTTCGACGTTGGCAGGAGGTTCCTCGGGTTGGCACTCGACTTGTAACCGAGCACGTCGAGACTAGACCTCTTTACAACCCTAACAAACCTGGTATGATGGTACTTCACTAACCTTTATCAACTTCACGTAGGTATTTGTTGTGACTTAATTCCCAGAACTTCTTCTCATACTTCTTCTTGCAGGTATCGAGCAAGGTCGTTTAGAAATGTGGGTCGATATGTTTCCCATGGATATGCCAGCCCCAGGACCTCCCCTAGATATCTCCCCGCGCAAGCCCAAGTCCTATGAGATGAGAGTGATCATCTGGAACACCGATGATGTAGTATTGGAGGATGACGCCTTCTTTACTGGAGAAAAGATGTCAGATATTTATGTGAAGGGGTGAGTCTGCTTTTTCGTTCATCTTTAAAGACTAAGTGCATCAAAATTTGTTATTCCTCTTGCTATATTTGTGAATGAATTGAAAAGACTAAACAATTTAATATTTGCTGATACGCAGGTGGCTTAAAGGACCCGAAGACTGCCAGTCCACGGATATTCATTACCGCTCCTTGACCGGAGAAGGGAACTTCAACTGGCGTTTCATATATCCTTTCGATTATATGGAAGCTGAAGAGCGAATAGTGATTACCCGCAAGGAGTCCGTGTTCTCGTGGGATGAGACGGAGTGCAAGATCCCCGCACGGCTAGAGCTGCAAGTTTGGGACGCAGATCATTTTTCAGCTGACGATTTCCTTGGTAAAATTTCATGACATCTAAGACTAAGGTAAACTAAAATTGCTTTTAATCTGATATATACTCATAGAAGACTGATTTTTCAGGGGCCATAACATTAGACCTTAATAGATTTCCACGAGGTGCTAAATCAGCTAAGCTTTGCACTCTGGATATGCTAAAAAGTGATGGTTCAGTTCCGATGGTGAACATCTTCAAGCAGAAACGTGTTAAAGGCTGGTGGCCGTTCTATATCAAACGTGACACGGAGGAGATGGAACTAACTGGAAAGGTTGAAGCGGAGATACATCTCCTTACTCGTGACGAAGCAGACAAGGTCCAGGCTGGACTTGGCCGCAGTGAGCCAGATCCACTCGACAAGCCCAAGTAACTATTCGAATTCTTTAAAAATATATAATAGTTACCTATTTGCTGTCTAACTCAAAAGTGTAGGTAGGTAGGTAGGTTTCTCCTAACTGTGAGGTACAGACACGGTAGTGATGTCCTTACATTTTGTGTCCTCGTTCAGCCATAAATACCTATAAGAACAGAATAAATAACAGCTGTACCTACAAATAGACACTTTGTACAGGGAATGCATATCGAAAAGCTTACAGATTCAATAGATTCAAAATGTAGGTAGTAAGTCTGCCGATTATTAAAGATTAGGGTCGGTGATTAATTATGCGTAGTACCTACATATGCGTAATACCGTCATTGGTTATTTAGGCTAAAATATTAAAACTTATTAACGGGGAGCATTATTCACCGATCCTGTCGCAAAGGGTCACCGGCCGCGCACTCGGCGACCCGCATTTCGTATCAAACTTTCGCCGCTAAAGCTATAAGGGTAGGTACCTACCTACAATATTAAACAGTATGAAAACTCTGATAAGACACTAGGTACCTCAAATGCAATGCCATACGCAGCAAGTCACAGATAGTGAATTTATCTGATTGTGTTTTTCCAGTCGGCCCGATGCATCGTTCATGTGGTTCCTGAACCCACTTAAGTCGATCCGCTACATTGTGTGGCACAACTACAAGTGGACTATCATAAAGATGGCAATCATCTTTACGGTCGCTCTGGCTATCTTTCTGCTCATCTACGCCGTTCCAGGATATACCATCAAGAGACTGCTGGGCGCTTAAATTTACAAATCAATAACGCATATTATATCCAATAATCTTTTAAATAGGATTCTTAACTCTATTTTGGTGACATCTTTTACGGACTGGATCAACTGTCGATTATATTCGACAGATAAATAGGAATCTCATTAAACATATCTCGTAGCTTTTTGAATATTCTTAAACACGTAGATAGAGCTAAGAGTTCTGTTATTTAGAGAATTTATGATGAAATCGACCACAAGAAATTTCTGTTGAGATGTAGGTAGGTAAACTCTTAAATTGAGCGGGGACGATGTGAATATTGGATTATACGATCGTATGTTAATCTATTGGGCTATTCTGAATTCATTGGTGAAGCTTTCCAAAGTTTCCTCAGCTATTCAGAATAGATCGGTAGTTATATTTTCTGAAAATACACTGCATACAATGAAATTACCTAGTAAATTTATGGCACTTTCTTAGATTGCCATTTGATAAAATAATTTAACGCTCAGCAGGCCTAGCACGGGGGGTGGACATATTTTCCCCGGGGAAAGGATAAAAATCGGTGGATATACAGCGGGAGTAGCGTTCTCTACGGTCACAAACTAAGAAGGGGAGATACGGGTAGGTGGCCTAATGGTTCAGTACTATTGAATTTAATCTTCAATATTTTGACACAAATCCAACATACATTCAAAAATCATTTGTTCTTTTGATGTTCATTTCTGTGGTTTATAGATTATATTTCCAAAAATGTTCGTGCGTACCATTGACACACCCCCGGACACTTTCCTAGATCTCAATACAATCACCGCGTTCTAACTACCAAATAGACAGAGTAGACAGTCATTTTGTATACCTACGTTTTTTTTGTCCAGAAATACAATGAGTCACGGGCATCTCGGATATACCGCCCACGCCGGAGAAATTTTCTTCCATTGTTTGCGTTTCTCGCATCAAAATATAATTATAAAATTCTCGCCACATTCTCACAAACTTTTATACCCACCTTCAAGAGACGGTGATATATATTCCCCGTCTTATGTCAAACGGAGAGAAGGTACTAAATGTTTTTCAAGTCTATGCTTTTAAGCAGGAGTAGCATGGGAGTAGCGGGGGAGTAGCGGCACATAATGTCTATGACATTACGTCAATAGATACATTTTCTCCTTTAATTTTATCCCTTTCCTCGATTGCCGTGCTATGTCAGGTAGGGAAGATAATTATTTGCACTGAGAAGTGGATAAAAACGGAAGATAGATAATTGGTCCCCCCCCCCCCCCCCCCCGTGCTAGGCCTATGGGTCACTTAAAGCACTTAAAGGATCTTCTGATTTAACAAGGATTTAACTGCAGATTTTACAGTTGAATTATTGAAATACCTTACTCCTATTATAATCAATAGGTAACCACTGTTTACAATTGGATTAGATAAAAGTTTTTATCGATATTTTATAACTGTAATTAATTTTCTCTCAGTAAAATCAACATATTTTTGTTATTTGTTAAGGTTGAATCGACCATAGTAAAATGTATATTTATTTGACTATTACTCTTTTTGTAATATTGTGTATCTATTCTAAGGAATAAGTGACCACTGTTTACAATTGGATTGGATAAAAGTTTTAATCGATATTTTATAACTGTAATTAATTATCTCTCAGAACCTATAATCAACATATTTTTGTTATATGTTAAGATTGAATCGACCATAGTAAAATGTATATTTATTTGACTATTACTCTTTTTTAATATTGTGTTTCTATTATAAACAATAAGTAACCACTGTTTACAATTGGATTGGATAAAAGTTTTGATCGATATTTTATAACTGTAATTAATTATCTCTCAGTATAATCAACATATTTTTGTTATATGTTAAGGTTGAATCGACCATAGTAAAATGTTTATTTATTTGACGATTACTCTTTTTTAATATTGTATATCTATTATAAGGAATAAGTAACCACTTTTTACAATTGGATTGGATAAAAGTTTTAATCGATATTTTATAACTGTACTTAATTATCTCTCAGAACCTATAATCAACATATTTTTGTTATATGTTAAGATTGAATCGACCATAGTAAAATGTATATTTATTTGACTATTACTCTTTTTTAATATTGTGTATCTATTATAAGGAATAAGTGACCACTGTTTACAATTGGATTGGATAAAAGTTTTAATCGATATTTTATAACTGTAATTAATTATCTCTCAGAACCTATAATCAACATATTTTTGTTATATGTTAAGATTGAATCGACCATAGTAAAATGTATATTTATTTGACTATTACTCTTTTTTAATATTGTGTATCTATTATAAAGAATAAATAACCACTGTTTACAATTGGATTGGATAAAAGTTTTGATCGATATTTTATAACTGTAATTAATTATCTCTCAGTATAATCAACATATTTTTGTTATATGTTAAGGTTGAATCGACCATAGTAAAATGTATATTTATTTTACGATTACTCTTTTTTAATATTGTGTATCTATTATAAGGAATAAGTAACCACTGTTTACAATTGGATTGGATAAAAGTTTTAATCGATATTTTATAACTGTAATTAATTATCTCTCAGTACCTATAATCAACATATTTTTGTTATATGTTAAGATTGAATCGACCACAGTAAAATGTATATTTACTTGACTATATTACTCATTTTTAATATTGTGTATCTATTATAAGGAATAAGTAACCACTGTTTACAATTGGATTGGATAAAAGTTTTGATCGATATTTTATAACTGTAATTAATTATCTCTCAGTATAATCAACATATTTTTGTTATATGTTAAGGTTGAATCGACCATAGTAAAATGTATATTTATTTGACTATTACTCTTTTTTAATATTGTGTATCTATTATAAGGAATAAGTAACCACTGTTTACAATTGGATTGGATAAAAGTTTTGATCGATATTTTATAACTGTAATTAATTATCTCTCAGTACAATCAACATATTTTTGTTATATGTTAAGGTTGAATCGACTATAGTAAAATGTATATTTATTTGAAGATAACTCGTTTTTAATATTGTGTATCTATTATAAGGAATAAGTAACCACTGTTTACAATTGGATTGGATAAAAGTTTTGATCGATATTTTATAACTGTAATTAATTATCTCTCAGTATAACCAACTATTTTTGTTATATGTTAAGGTTGAATCGACCATAGTAACATTTATATTTATTTGACTATTACTCTTTTTTAATATTGTGTATCTAGATTTATATTCGTCGTATATTTAAAGAGCGTAATTATCAGTATTTTAACGTTTAATCATGCATACTAAAGTTGATGTTTGTTCGATTAATTATTCTGCTACAATAATAGGTATTTGTAGAATTTGATCATGAACCTAGTTTCATCAATAGAATTAGTGTTACCCAAATTGTGTTTAAAATATACAAACTGAACCATTTTGTCGGACTTATATACCTACAACTACATTTCACTTATTAACATGACTATGTAATATGTATATTTTAACCGCCTTCTTAAGGCGGGTGCTCTCAATTCCTCATAATCTGGGACTTTTGAACCGATTTGGATGTATATTGTTATTTAAAAAGTATCCCCAAGAATGTGGTTACAAATAAAGGAGGGTGGGCAAGCTGGTCTACTGTTCTGCTGGTCTGCTTCACACTGATGAAACATGCGCCGATACAAAGCTTTACAGAACTATTATTTTACCTACAACGGATGCTGCAGACCCAGCAAAGAGAATTCAAAAAATCAGCTGCATCATTTTCATGTGAATTATCCCTAATTACAGTGATCACTAAGACGCCAAGCGCGCTGATTATGAGGCAAACCAGATTTAGCAGCATCCTGCTAAAACAGCGTTTCGCTCAGTGCACCATATTCAAATTTTCTTGCGTTCTTTGTCAATTACAGCTCTATTACTCCTTCCTTTCGCTTATTTTGCGGCAATAAATAGGTTGTATCGAGAAATTAAACCAACCAAACAATCTAGGTGACAAGGTTTATAAAGCATAATGCACTTATGCTTAATAAACTAAAAATCAAGATGAATATCAGCTTATTGACAATTATAGCTAAACCAATACTAACTAGGTGATCATTTTAACCGTACTTTCTTGATACAACCTATTTATTGCCGTAAAATAACCTATTTATTGCCGTTTTCATGGACCCACGAGGAGTAATAGAGCTTTAATTGACAAAAAATGCAAGAAAATTTTAATTTGGCGCGCTTAGCAAAACGTGAACAGTCTGCAGCTGTTTAGAAATCTAAGCTGTAAATCGCGTCTACAGTCAACATAACTTCAAGTTGCTATGGATTGATAACTTCAGTTAGTCCATACACGTATGTTTTAACAGTTCCACCTTGCTGCGTTATTAATTGACCAAGCGAGCGCGAAATTAAATTAATTTTATTATTTCTGACGAAAAAAATTAATAAAAATAAACATTTATATGTTCCTTACATGACTAGGGGAAAAAACAGAAATAAGTCAATTCTGCTCAACAAAAAAGTAATGCACTGAGCAGTATTTGAACGCGCGACCGTCAGCTTTAAATTCCAGGTCATTAACCATTCGGCCTACCGGTAGTTTCCAGTATGCGCGGTGAACATTTATTCAGTTTTAAGCTATGCAAAGACAGACTCGCGAGGTCTACAGCTCACAGAGCCACTAGTTATCAATGCTTTCAAATAATGAATTTTCAACATTTTTTATGCTCACGGTGAACAGATTGCTACTATCATTTAAGAAATAATTGGGAAAAGAAATCATTTGGCAGACTACAAAAAACATGAATACGTATTTAGCGATCCCTGTCATAAAATCTTCCTGAGTAGTCAGATATATTCCCTAAGTTATAGAGAAAGAATTAGTAAAATAACATTTTAGTCTAATCGTTCTAGGCCATACTAAACCATACTAAACGTACCATATTACATTTGCCAAAGTTCTGAACATTTAAATGATGATTTGACGATAGTACGATCTCGATGATTTGAGTCAATACATCATAAAAGCAGTATAGGGCTCGAATAGAGATCACAGAAACAGACTCGCTATATTAGAGCCACAGTACATATATAAGACTATATATGTACTGTGGTAGAGCCAATCATTACTACACGTCTAAAATTAGGGGGGGGCGGAAGACAGAGATACTGGTGAGAACTACAAGTATGTTGTACTTGTCGTACAATAATTGGGGCATATGCATATGTGATATCCATTTTGTGTTATGTTGGACCCGACATCAGTAAGATTATTCAGGGCCGACGGAAACGGCTGACGCAAATCGGTATCTGAAAGTTTTGCAAGGAATCTTCCACACGCTTTTCACAAATTAGTCCCCGAAGACTTTTGACAATTCAATTTGGTTGAACAGTTGATAATTAAAAAAAAAACACCCGAGAGCTACTAGTATTTGCTGTCGGAATGGCATAATAATATGGAAATTTGAAATTTTAAAGAAAACAGTACAGAAGATGATAATTAAGAAGGAAATTGCATTTAGCGACAATTTGCTGTATTTGAATGGAGTAAGTAAGCGATAATAAAATAAGTACGTAAACCTATCGGAATTTGATAACTCAAGTAGGTAAACAATAGCCCCCTTACTTATAAAAAGTTATGCAATGATTAAAAATTCCGCGCAGTACAATATTGTACTGCGCAGTATTTCTAATCATTACTTAATCATTGCATAACTTTTTATAAGTAAGGGGGTAGGCCGTTTGTGTTGATGATCTAAAAATGAAATAATAGCTACAAACGTCAAAAATTTGCCGTTCGGTTTGGACATTTGTGGGCGAAATTGGCATTCTGAACAGTTGGACTAGATAGTATGAATACGAGGAAGCACCGAAATATTTTCGATTTGTTTTGCATATTTAGATGACTTTACATTTTAATTTGACATAAGAAAATTGACTTTATTCCGTAAAGTATAGAATCGTTTTTCATTCAGTTTGGCAAGGATAGTTAGTGGCAAAAAATGCAAAAATGCCAGTGTTGAAAAGGTAAAAAACAAACGGCTTATTAAAAAAGTACATTTAGAAACTGCCCACACCGCTATCTCGAACGCAAGGCTACCTGCCTACAATTATTATTAGCATTATTGGGATATATTTATATTCCAGACATTAATTCCATTGATGTTAACTGAGTTGGTCGCAGAATCACTAAATCTAGGTGGGTTTTTTAATAGGCATCAATTCAACCTGTCCATAGCAGATCTGGAAATATTGGGCCCTCATTAAAACGCAATCCAGGAAACTAGAAAACATGTCAGACAGCAATGGAAAGAAGCATGCTAAATATAAGGATTTCTGACAGATTAAGCAACAAAACTATGAGAAATCGCACGAAAATTGAAGACGTAACAATGAGATTATGAAAACTAAAGTAGAAATGGACTGGCCATATAATAAGAGGCATTGAAAAGTGGAACAAAATCATAGTAATTTAACCCAAGAGATAGGAAAATAAATCGAGGTACACAGTTTCGAAAGTGGGATCATAGCAGGGAAAACATGGACTAGGTGAGCGCAAAATAGAACAGAATGGAGAGAAATGGAAGAGGCTTTTGCCAAACTTGGGCAAACACTTGGACTGAATAAAGGCTTATATTATATAACTAGCTGTGCCCGCGGCTTTGCCCGCGTGGCACAGCTAGTTATATCATTTCATTTAAAAGTAGCCCACACGTTTTATTCCAGGACCAAAAGCCAAACCACCACCAGACCAGTTGTAGGTTTGGTCCAGAGGACCAGGAGGACCAGGACCAAACCTACAAAGTACAATATTATACTACATTTCTTCAAAATTCGTTCAGCCGTCAAATAGTTTTTTATCGATTGCTCGGCATCTAATCATCGGAATAAGGCACTGCCTTGCCTTTTTATAACGCATATTCTGTGAAGTTCGGCACTCCGTACTTCACAGAATATGCGATATAACACACTTGCACTTCTATGACACTTCATAGAAGTGCACGTATTGCAATGAAATGAACGTATATAATAAAATATGAAATAAACGCATGCAATGTGAAATAAACGCTAGAATAAACGCACCGCGTTCCACTGCAAGGCAGTGTGTGCAAGGCCTAAGATACCAAGTACTCCAGTTTTCAAATCAGTCGCAAGGGCTTGGGAGCAAGGCCTGGATTCTGTATGACCACTCACGCCAATTCCACGCCACCTGCGTGGAATTAGGGAAGGTGGGTATTTACGCAACCAGGTTTTTAAACCAGGTTTTGGCTTGTAAGTACGTCGCCCTGGTGCGGACCCGCAATAATTGCAAGACTTTCAAAGTATTTTACTCACCAACTCACTCTTTCGCCACGTCCGCACCTACATACTCGGTGGCGGGTTTGGCTGAGTTCAGCCGCACTCGGCCAGCCGGGTCACAACAACCTAGGTGGCTGATAGGTCGCTCAAAAAACTTGCAAAGCTTCGAAGTTTTTTTAAGCAAACGCAATTGTGCTCTTTATTTACATAAGCGCACGGGTCAATTTCCTATGCAAGTATTTTTTACTTTCAATTCCACGCTTCCAAGTACTTTTTTCGCAAACACGATTGTGCTCCTTATTTATATGGACACGAAGATCAATTTCCTATGCAAGTATTTTCTACTTTCAAGGCTTCGGTTTACAAAGCACTTGAAAGTATTTTGAACCCTGGTTTTTATAATGAAAGATTCATGACATGAATGAGATAAATTTACTTTTTTAATTAATAAATTACTATTTTACTATAAATAATTCGCTTAATTTCGCTGCGCGTTTTACAACTGAAGTCGACTTATTCTATCAAAAAACATCTAAATACGTTTTAAGAGCCTTTAGGGACCATAAAGTAAGAAAAAGAAGAGAACGTATTGTTCGAGTTCATTCAACGTTCAAACCACTTCGTAACAAACCGCTTGCGTGTTTTAAGGGTAGACAACGCCATCTAGTTTAAATGAAGTAACTTGTTATCATGAACGTCTTGTTATTGAGCAGAGAAAATTATCTCCGAAGGTAAGGTGGCACAGATTAGAGAGTAATTAAGGTGGTGATGTAAATTGGATGGGGCATCATGGGATTCAAGGGTCGGTCATTATTATGAGGTCCATACGAACAAATTTTAATGCAACGAAACATTGTGTTCTTAGTACAATTTTTTTTTATGATGTTTCACAGAACGACGTACTTACTGGCACTTTAACTGGCTCTTTATAATTACCTACCGTACCTACCTACTTTTTGAGCTTTTTCAACACGATATGAGGATTGATTTGAAAAAATAAAAGTTTTCTATACTTTCTCTGTGAAGAGCAACACATGTACCTACCTTTGTATGTACACATTTCAATACCGACAACTAACCATTTTGCCAGTAAGACATTATGAAGAAACCTCCGATATAACTATATAATTATGTAGGTACGCAGGTAGTACATTATAATATCTCAATGGAAGAAACAATCGATTTTGAAGTTCATCTCAATTAAATTTTTTTAAAAATATTTAATTTACAGATTTAGCCCAGTTACAGTTTTATTATAGTATAGATAGATGTAAAAAATAACGCATAAATAATGTAAAAATCTTTTGATTATGGAGCAAAACATTTCTACAGCGCGTGATTTCGACCCACGTACGTCTGGATTACGCACGCATGCATCTGTCCAACTGGGCCAGTGAGCCTCGTAGCAGAATGAAGAAATTCGGTACCAGTCTAGTCGTAAACGGATGTATGATCACTTTAAATTTAACACAACTTAGCACCCATAGGCTGCAGGGACCTTTTAATTTTTCGGGATAAAAAGTATTCAACATTTTAACACATTATATAAACTTTGACTGTGCCAAGTTACATCAAAATCCGTCCAGTAGTTTTAGCTTGATACGTGTTATTTTAAATAACTTTCTACCCCTATCCTGCGGGAACCGTCGATTTTTCCGGGATAAAAAGTATCCTAAATGTTAATCCAGTACATCAGCTATGATTCTGCCAAGTTGCATCAAAATCAGTTTGGTAGTTTCAGCGTGATGCGTGTTCAAAGAGACAGACAGACAGACAAAAAATAACCTTTTTGCACTCCATATCGATTGTGAAGTTTATCTCAATCAAAATTTTCAAAAAATATTTAATGTACAGATTTAGCCCAGTTACAGTTTTATTATAGTATAGATAGATTATTATTTCCATATGTGGCGTCAGTGTTGAGTAGACCAACGTCGATAAATTTTTGCCCATTCTCCTTTCATGAAAATTTGATCAGTGTTATTTTAGTCACTTCTGTCGGTTTTGTTTCAAAGCCAAGAGCCAAAGAATATATTCACCCTCTACACACGCTTACACACCTCGTTTTTTCAAGTCGTGGGATAAGATACGATTCGCTCCTATGATTCGATTTGTTTATGTAGGTACGTTACCTAACAACTCTCATTTTGTGAATTAAAAATAATTATTTCTAACATCGTGGAGAGATGAATGTCATGTAACATAAGCGTAGACGAAGATCAAAAAAGAGTGGATGGATTATGTAACGGTGACATTTTGAATAGTTGTCCCATCATGGGACAACGCCGATGGGACTACGAGTAGTGAGACGGACACGCAAGAAAGGAGTGAATAGATACTAAGATGACGGCTGATAGAGAGATACATGCTGACCGACCCATAGAGATAGATATGTCTTAGGTACGTCTCGCATACCGACCCACATAATTCTATTCAATTCTTGTATAGTTAGTGGCTTTTGTCGAGGAGGCACCACACTTTCACCAATCCCACGTGATTAGATAGACCGTCATACAAAGGATATTAACCAGTGAAACGAAATTTGGTCAGTATTCTATTTTCCAAACATATATTTTAGGAACATTAAAATAAACTAAGAGTGAGGTGATGATGACATCGTGTTTCAGTTATTACTCTATTCTATTGACATTGATGTTAGAATAAGTTTATTTATTTTATTTTATCCAGTAGTGTATCAACTAGTTAACCTTATCAATTATTGTGTATACAAGACCCAACATTTCTCAAAAATATTATTAGCCAATATTCTTATCATAGTTTACATAATATTATAAAAATCTCAATGTACCTATTACCAAAGTTAAGCCCATAGAATAAAGTGCTGAAGTGCTCTCGTAGTTAGGCAACCATTGTTTCATTTTTACCTCAATCCTATTTTAAATCCAAAGTGCCTAACGAAAATATAGGTAGCAGCCATTTTTTCCTGGTGCGAGGAGTTCTTCCGATCTCGTGAATTCCTCGCACTCGTACAAAGACGGTACCCGAACTTTAGGCAGCTAACTAAAATATTGTCCCATTTCACGACATTCCTATGTGTGACTCATTGCAAGTCAACACCCTTGACTGATTTTAGAAGAGCTTCTCCCATTGAGCCTCCTCTCGCTCTTACTGTCTGTATTTCTCATTACCTTTACCGATTCACAGATAACTTCAGTCTCTCTGTGGCTACATGCTTCCATCTATTTACCTAAAGAGGTACGCAGCCATCCCTTATGCTATAGGTAGTCGTCATAAGGGATGGTACGTAAATCCTTAACTACGTTTGCCTGTTTTCCGAGCCTACACAAAATAATTTATAACTTTATACCTACCAATATGCTGATTGGCGCAAAATGTACATAACACCTAAATCCATTGTTGTGTGTTGCTATTTACTGCCTACCCATTCACATATTTTTGTAGGCTTCAGTTGCGCTCTTTAACAAACATAAATTGTTATGATTCTATACATGACTTACTTATAATTATACCTACATCTAGTTATAGCTATAGTTCGTTTGTTATTGCGCTTGTGAGATTATATAAACTTAAGATATAATATTTACTAGAAAATGCAAAGTCCAATGGATTTGCAACTTATTTACTTACCTACTTAACCTAGTTTAGATTTAAGCAAGTTTTTGGGTTAAAGGAAAACATTAAGCAGTTTTAACCACATAGTATTGTATTTCATTTATAGCAACAGAGCCAACAGGTATAAACTGGAAAATATGAGCCAAAGAGAAAGGTTAGAAAAATAGTATTATTAAGACATTGATACACAGTAGCTATAACGAAACAAGTTTTATACATTTGAACATAGAAACAGTGAATACTTATCTTTATTTTTTAAACCGATGCGATGTGGCAATGGAACTTGGCAGAGGTACATGTCCGGTTCTGGTTGGGCAGCGAAAGAGAGCCTTACCCTGCCGCAGGCCGCAGATCCTATTTATGGTGTCTTTTGCAAGATGGCGGTCTTCTGCCACCTCCCCGCTTAATTTTCAATCCTTATTTATGAACTTGGTGATAACTAATTTCTTTAATTAGTTTTAATTTAACATAATTACTAATTCGTTTTATAAAACCGGTCTTTCAACATATTTTAACATAGACAATTAATTTTGTGGTAGGTACTTCCTGTAAGAAACGGATGACTTTAAATAATACAGGTAAATTTGACCACCTATAATGTAGTACTTCCTGTACAAAACGTATATAAATCTAAATAATAGTTAATTTAGAAACTAATAATCTAACACGGCCATACTGATATGTACATCGTTCTCGATGTACCTGTATAATTATTTAAACAATATATATAAATCTCATCATTTATAGATAATATTATTAAACATAAAAATAATTAAGACATACGGAATATTCTGAACTTATGTAGGTAGCATCTTAACTAACAATAGAATGTAAGCAACTGTTCGCATTATTATCCACACAGATACTTATCCTATATTTTATTATAAACAACAACAAATTGTCACCATTTGTGTGACGTTCAGAACAACAGTTATTCATAATTTATCCACACACTTATTTTGTATTTCATCATAAGCAACAACAAATTGTCACCATTTGTGTGATCTTCACAACAACAGTTATTCATAATTTATCCACACACTTCTTTTGTATTTCATCATAAATAACAACAAATTGTCACCATTTTTGTGACCTTCACAACAACAACAACATTTTATTCATAATTTATCCACACAGTCATTTATTTTATATATTATTATCTTATCATATACAATATCACCAATTGCATGACCTTTACATTAACATTAATTATTTGTTTATCCACAAAGTCACCAACTATTGAAATAATCATCATTATTATGAGTAGTATACCTATTATCAAAAACAATAGCATCATTATAATAATAAAATAACTTATCTAACATGGATCATGTGTTTACAAATATAATGACATCAAATAATGGACTTAAAACAACTAATACGTATAAATGTTCTCAACAGGAGCGTTTTGTCCAACACATTCACCAGGCTACATCATACAAACTGTCCAAAATAAACAACAATAGCAAAATATTAAACAATACTAAAATACACAATAAATTTCAAACGTAAGGAGGTAAAAGGTCGGTTAAAGCCGGGTAACAGATAGACCAAAAGCAGGATGTCCTGTTGTGACCGTTCTAGGTGTAGGGCGTTTGAGGTACCTACGGTCACAATCAGTCCCAGACCCCAGTCAGCGGCGGCAACCCCCGAGCCGGCGTCGGCGGCGGCTGCAGCTCTTCCGGCGGCGGCGGCGGCGGCGGCGGCAGGGGCTCTTGCGACGGCGACGGCGGCGGCAGGTGCTCTTGCGACGTTTTGGGCAGCACGCGGCCCCTCGCATGTGCTCCTTGTTAGAGTGGGAAGTCGCTAGGACTTATGGACCAAAATGTTGGAACATTTTGCTCCAAAAGTCCTAGCGACTTCCCACTCTCCAACCACTTCCCGATCTCCCGATCTAAATCGTCAGAGTTAGTCTTGTTATTCGCTATCACGCGCCGCAGCATTGCCTCACCCCTGTTGTTCAGCAGGAACTTTATTACGAGTTGCGCCGGCATATTCGCGGGGGGACCGGATTCCTTGGGTTTCGGCTTCATCGCATGGATTATTACAATTTTGTAAGTTTTCGCTAAACTGTTGATTAATAATTTGACATAAAGAGAATACAATACTACGTTTGGAATGTCAAGAATAAAACAAAAAAAACCTTTTTCACAACGACGTAAGAAATGCATGCCAGTAAGCGTACATAGGTAAATCAACTTCTTTGTTTTGACAATCCAAAGAGTTTGAACTTATGCATTACATAAATTCATAGAAAAAGGAAAAATTTCCGGTTGGCTATATACATAACCGGTACCGGTGTAGACGAAGGCGGTGGGGGGAAGTCTCCCACGATCCATCCCCCTTTGCCAGGAGACGCTTAGTTTATGAGATAAGGTTGACTATTATAGAATCGAGTGGCAGGCGTTGGGTGGAGGGGGGAGTTGGGGAGGGAGTGAAGAGCTAACCCCCCCCCCCCCCACATAGATGCTTAGATATTTCAGTTTTAAGTATATTAAAAATCGGCTATTTGGTCGGTCGCCGTAAATAAAAATATTATTAATTAGTAGAATGTGTTTTTTCTGCTGCTTTCGCCAGAAAGTAAATTGAAGATATTATACATGGCCCCAAAGACTAGAGGCCGTATTAATAAACCTAACCTGAGAGCGCTATTGAGAGCGATCTCAAGATGCTAATCTAATTAATAAACACATCTTAAGCTGCTTAGTGAGATGCCGTAATCAGCTGAGTTCATCATCATCAGCCTAAATCTGTCCACTGCTGGACGTAGGCCTCTCCTAATGCACGCCACTGAGCTCAGTCTTCAGCTCTCCTCATCCATTTTCTGCCAGCCGCTTTTCGCAGGTCATCACTCCACCTGGCCACAGGGCGTCCTACATTACGTTTGCCTAAACGTGGTCTCCGCTCGAGAACTCGTCTACCTCAACGGTTATCGGTTCTTCGGGAAATGTGACCAGCCCACTGCCACTTCAGCTTGCTTATCCTTTGAGCTATGTCGGTTACCTTGGTTCTCCGTCGGATATCTTCATTACGAATCTTGTCCTTCAGAGAAACTCCAAGCATAGCTCTCTCCATAGCTCGCTGAGCGACCTTAAATTTGTGAACTAGTTTGACCGTAAGTGTCCACGTTTCGGCACCGTAGGTCATGACGCATGGTAGGACGCACTGATTGAAGACCTTTGTCTTCAGGCACTGTGGTATAGACGACGAGAAGACTTGACGAAGCTTGCCGAATGTTGCCCAACCCAGCTGAATGCTTCTGTTGGCTTCCTTCTCAAAGTTGTTCTTACCCAATTACAATATTTGCCCAAGGTAAACATATTGTTGGACAACTTCAGGAGGCACACCATTAACTGCAATCGGTTCCGGGTCAATAAGATCGTTGAACATGATCTTGGTCTTATCTATGTTCATTCCGAGACCGATCCGTCCAGAAGCATCATCTAGGTTGGTCAGCATACTTTGCAAGTCTTGCAGCGACTCCGCCATTAGGACGATATCATCGGCAAATCGTAAGTGTGAGATGTTCTCGCCATCGATATTAATGCCCATTCCTTTCCAATCCAGCGTCTTAAACATATCTTCCAGGGCATTAGTGAACAGTTTCGGGGATAAGACATCCCCTTGTCTCACTCCCTGCGTAGTTGGATATGTATAGACTGCTGGTTTTGTACTTGGACACTCATAGTCGCGGCGTCATACAGAAACCTCAGCACTTCGATGTATCGCCAGTCCACTTGACAACGCTGCAAGGACTCCAGAACCGCCCAGGTTTCAACGGAGTCAAAGGCTTTATCATATCGATGAGATCTATCACTTCTGTAAAAAAAATACTAGTCTAGGATTAATAGTTTCAGAGTAATAGCCTTTTTAAGTTTTACAGCTGTCATCCAAATCGAAGATATCGATGAGATCTATCACTTCTGTAAAGCAATTACTAGTCTAGGATCAATAGTTTCAGAGTTATAGCCCTTTTAAGTTTGACAGCTGTCATCTAAATTAAAGGCATCAATAAGATCTATCATTCACCCTCCCCTCGCCTTTTTCTACCCTCACCTTACCCTTCTCTTAGCTTCGCCTACCCATCCATCACTTCCCCCACCCTCCCCTCAACTTCACTTTGACACCTGTCACAATGGCATCTGTCACTTTGACAACTGTTTACTATAATTATACATGAAACAGTAATATAATAGTAATTATAATTAATAATTAAGTTGCTAGGGACAATGCCATATGGTTAGTTTCGATTTCCACCACTGGGGGACAGAGCAACTCATTTTTTCCGATGTCCACCACTAACGCTACTAATAATTTAGTAGCGTTGTCCACCACTGGTAGGTGACAACGGGAATAGACGGATGATGATGAGACAAAAGTGAATACATAGGTACTCGTAGTAAGTACATTTTTCTTAACATTTGACATCATTTTATTTTCATGGTTTCAATGTGATGCTTGACAGGGGGGATACAGGAGTACTTAAAATATTATTTTTAAATTAAGTTCTGATATCTCCCCGGCCTGAGGGACACAAGGATTTAAAAAATCCCAAGGGGGGAAATCAGGGGAGACACGAGTCCGGCACCTATTTAACAGTTACAAAAAGCTTATCACGAACTTATTAAATCAAGTCCATGTTTTCGTTTATTGGCAACGACACTACCAGTAGTTTAAAATTAAATCATTACTTTTAAATAATTTTAGAACATTATTGTTTCATTTCTATAGTGACAGGTGTCATCAAAGTGATAGGTGTCGTCAAAGTGACAGGTGTCGTCAAAGTGACAGGTGTCGTCAAAGTGAAAGGTGTCGTCAAAGTGACAGGTGTCGTCAACGTGACAGGTGTCGTCAAAGTGACAATTGTCGTCAAAGTGACATCTGTCAAATTTAAAACAGCTATTACTCGGAAACTATTGATTGTTGACTAGTAATTTATTTACAGAAGTAACAGATCTCATCGATACCTTCGTTTTGGATGACAGCTGTCAAACTTAAAAGGGCTATAAATTTGTATCTATTAATGATCCTGGATTTATAGTTTCTGTACAGAAGTGATAGATCTCATCGATATCTTCATTTTGGATGACAGCTGTCAAACTTAAAAGGCAATGAGATCTATCACTTCTGTAAGGAAACTACTAGTCCAGGATCATTCGTTTCTGAGTTATAGACGTTTTAAGTTTGACTCGTTTCAACTTTGATTTGAGTTTTACTGC
This sequence comes from Alsophila aescularia, assembly GCA_946251855.1. Lineage (NCBI taxonomy): Eukaryota > Metazoa > Arthropoda > Insecta > Lepidoptera > Geometridae > Alsophila > Alsophila aescularia. The sequence goes on along the minus strand of OX276373.1, from coordinate 81,192,764 downwards.
AGATAAACACTTTCGTTTTAAATTACGTCTCGTCTGCAATTTCGTTATAGATTAGTGTACCTACAGAAATCACTCAAATAATATGATCAACAACATATTTGTAAGTCCTAGATACACTAATATTATAAAGGCGAAAGTTTGTATGTATGTATTTATTTGTGTGTATGTTCATTACTCCTTCACGCTCAAACGGCTGTACGGATTTGGATGTAAAAATACAAGTTTCCAGCTTATTATCTCACATTACGAGGTGAAAACCTAATTTTACTGGACTAAAATGCTAGTTACATAATATAAGGCTATCTAGGCCCCTTAGATAATATTTAAATAGAATAGACGCCTATAATAGCTATCTATTATTAGGAATGTTGGGTCCTGATACCCAATCCAGCCATAATAAGAACTAAAATTAGATTTTGATTTTTTATAATTATTTTTGGCTTGCATTGTTTTACAAAGCAAAGTTTTCTCGTTAGTCAATAATTAAAATCTTGTAGTTATTACTTACAAACGTTTATTCTCTCGGAGGTAAATAACTTATTTTGGTTATATTTCGTCTTAATTATAATAAAAAGAAAGTGATTGTAGTTAAACTTTACTTTTTAATGAGAGATGACAAAAACAGCTTTATAACATTAATACTTTGTGTCAGGAACATTTCGCCAGCCCCTCTGGGGAATCTGGGGAATCTTTGGGAAATCTTTTACTCCAGCCCCTCTGGCCCCCTGAAGTCTTTTACTTCGGGTGTTATCAGTAGTTCGGTTATTTAGTCCGGTCCCGGACTTTTCATTTCGACAGTTCGGTTTTTGTTTTGTTTTCTCTTATGAAGTAGTGCTGCCCTCTGGTGCCAGAATTTGTCAGACCGCTCGAGAGCCTCTGACATGGCTTAACGACTGCTATTACTCAATAACAGCCGGGACCGATAGTTTAACATACCCTCCAAAGCACGGAGCGATGGAAAACCGCACATAACTTAGAAAAGTCATTGGTGCGGAGCCTAGGATCGAACCCGGTATTATTGGATTCTAAGTTGCACTATTGAACCGTTAGGCTACCATCGCTCTACCATGGACAGTTCGGTGAGGCAATACGACCAGACTACTGAGCCGATAATTCGGTATCGATACAGGACCTACAATCACGGAAAAAATAATTAAATATTGTTAATTTTTAATGTCTCAAGAACCAAACGTGAATGCTAAATTTCATCTCGATAGCTTCAGTGGAAGTGGGTGAACTATTGATTGCAAAATTCCAGGACATACATACATACAAGTGAAGTTAAATAATAATTTTTAATAATCTTTTGTTATTAGTTGATTTTTCGCAAGATATCGATACCGAACTATCAGGCTCAATAGTCCGGTTGTATTACATCCACGAACTGCTGAGACGAAAAAGTCTCACCAGTCCGATGACCGGACTAAATAACCGAACTACTGAGATCGCCCGGAATACTTGATGGAATAGAGCTGACCGGGATTAGGAAAATAGTTATTTGAATAAAAAAATATAGCTCTTTAACTCCAAATGAATTCATAAAATAATGTTGATACAGTACACAAAATAAAAAAATAAAACATGATTCTCTGATGAATAAAAAACCATCAAAGAATCACGGATTAAATTACATGTAAAAAATAACATATTAATATGTTTTTCAAATCCCGGAGATATGACTTGAGTCGAATTGAAAACTTTTTGATGACGATTCAAAAATCCGAACAAGTCAATATCTCTAGCTAGATTATCATTGTACCTATTATGTAGTTTGTCGAAGTTACCAATGCGATAGAAAGGGTAGGTAGAGATTTTTGTCTAGCCTTACGGTTACGTCCGTTGTCGTGTCTAATGGTTGTCTTTTATTCTTTGTCCTTATCATGAATTTATTCGTCAGCGCATTACGCCGAGTATCTAGAGGTACAAAACTGAGTTTCAAAATAGTTTGAGAACTATTCTTAGAAAGTATCAGGAACTATAGAACTCTGCTGCATGCGAAAAGAACTCTCATTTATTTTTGATTTGCTGACAAATGATTTGCTACGGGAAGTTAGCAGATCATTTAGTCAATTGACTTTTTTTTAGGTAAATATGCCAGAACTATTCCTAAAAAGTATCAGGAACTATAGAACTCAGCTGCATGCGAAAAGAACTCTCATTTATTTTTGATCTGCTGGACAATGATCTGCTAAGTTCACTGACATGCACTTTAGTGGCCCATAAATTTAAAAAGCTTTTACAAATTCTTAACAAATTAGTAAAAAGAAAATTAGGCGTACAAATAAGTATATAATGTTCTGAGATTTAATTATTCTGCGGGTGCCAGAATAATTAAATCTCAGAACATTATATATTATAATTGAGTCATTCGGCCTTAGCTATTTTGACTCACGTTTTACAAATTTTTGCCCAACTCCATCTAATTTTTTCATTTTTTCACTAAACCTGCCTTTTTGTGTATCTCAAGGATTTAAGCCGCGTTGACACGATCAGAGTCTGCTCGGTCCGAGTAGACTCGTACGAGTCGGCTTCATACGAGTGTACACGGATAGTTGTTTACACGTATCTAAGCGTACTCATACATATCTAGTGTCACACTCACTTTTTACCCGACTACGGCGAAGCAAGGGAAGGGTAATGAGTTTAACAGTCTATGTATGAGGATATGTGGATGTTCCACCATAGCTTCGCCCCAATTGGTCCGATTTTGACAAGCGAGGTGTGAATTGATTCTTCTTCATTTCTAAAGTGTTATAGGCATGGGTTTCTAGGGTATTAATTTTTTATGTTTAGTATTTATTTCGAAAGACGTCGACACGGACGCTTGTAAATTTTTAGTAGCCGCCAGTTTGTTTTCCTACTCGTATAAGAGCTAGCTCGGATCAAAGAGTATATAAATAAGCTCGGGTGAGTAGAACGCGGTCCGAGTCTACTTTTATCGGATACCGTCATCCGATTGCGCTCAAATTGTGGGTTGCCACAATACGAGTGGCATCCGAGTGCGTTCGGACCGAGCAGGCTCGGATCGTGTCAACGCGGCTTTAAGGATGTGAACCCTCAGTCCAGATGCACATGATTTATTTTCAGAGGATCAAATCGTCACAACACTATTTTCAAAAATGAATCAATAAATGGTTGCTAGCTGCATCTGTTAGATATCTTTTAATAGATAAGTATTTTTATATGAATCAATCCAACTAGCAAAATTATATATTGTGTTTCCATTTCTTTATCTTTCAATTTTAATTACTGGTAATCTGTTTATTATTTAAAATATAAATTTTATATTGGCCACTTCTGAGTTGAAAAAGTCATCTTCAAAATGTCTTCAAAGGGAACTGTTTCGGTTTCAATTCTATAATCATAAAATAACAGTATTAGTTCGGTACCTGCCCAGTTATTTATAATCTATATGTTTAATTGCTTCCTAACTAGCAAGGGTTAGTTTTATAATTCTAATTCACTCTTATTAATTTTTGTTTTTCAAACTTAAACCAATCCAACCGCCCTTGTCGTCTACCGACTCTAGTCTGATGTTTTTCAGATTATTTTTCCTTATATTTTTTCCAGTTTGTACCAAAGAGTATATAAATACTACGTGTTTGTACCATCAATCTGTCATTTTTACAACCATGTTTATAATATAGTTTTAACAAACCTGTACCACATTGCCAATAGTAAATTTATATTTCATTTGAAATTACAAAAATTACCAGCAATTAAAATTGATTTGAGACAATGGCAACCAAATCTAATTTTTCCATTAATTTAAAAAAGTATAGCCCAAGATAATAGTAAATACACAAAAATTGTGTATTGTTGTATACAATACACAACTTTGCTAGCTGGGTTGCCGTATTCATATAAAATTACTTGTCTATTATAAGATACTTATCAACTCGTCCATCCTGATACAAGCAGTCCGGCACCACCACAAAGAAATTCTCAAATGTATGGACTTTGGCAGAACAGTGAAGTTAATTTGTTTTTCAGATCAAAATTTTAGGTTATTGTTCTGCAAATTTTTAATTTTATTTATATTATTGTTAATAACGTGCTGTTTTGTGTTTTCTTTGAAGAATCATCAGTTTATAGTGTTAAACCGATATATATGATAATTTTATAATGCCACCATCTTTAGATAGCTACAGCCAGGGTCGGACTGGGCCGAAAGGGCCCGGGTGGCAACCCACAAGCCCGGGGCCCGTGCGGGATAGTGGTAGATGGGATACTATCGAAAAATAATGAAATATACAAATTATTAATTTTATCAACGATATATATTATTGAGTAAATATGGTTCTAAAACTTATAATATAACAAATCTGAATCTAGCCAATCAATAATTTTATAAAAGGGATGTAATTTCGGCTAAGCTATCAATAACTTCATCATAAAAGCTGCTATTCTCGTCATCCTTGATAAGATCCGATTCTGTGTTTAATATAATCGACAATCCAACAGCTCTTGCCCCAATAGAGAGCGAAATCTCGTTTTAATGCGCTTCAGCGCTGAAAATCATGTCACTTTCGTGAACGAAATTGTTAAAATTACACAATATGCATCATCTGAGGTGGTATATGTGCTGATCACTGTTACATTGTGATAAAAGTTTACATGCACGTGGTATGCAACTTTCGCAGAGGTCCGAACCAATTCGGAAAAAAACACTTGGTGTCCTTTGCAGTTCGATCTAAGACAGGGTTCTTCAAACTGTTTAGCCTAAGGACCAGTCTGATTGCTTAACAAAGCCCCAAAAGCCAATATATAGTTAGCTCATATTAGGTACAGTTTTGTAACTTGAAGTAAATTAATTTTGAATTGAATTTCACGCATATTTCCATTTCGGGACAAGTCGGCGAGTTAGGTATGTATTTAGTATACCCTTATAGCAATTTGTGGCATGGTGCGGACCCTGCAAAAAATATGAAACTCACAATAGGTTGGCTAAGTACTTAAATTGCTTACAGGGTCTTAGACATCTGGGTGCCCCGGGTGAGGAATTTTTTAGTGCCAGAAATGGCTTTTAATATCTATCGGGAACTCTTACGCATCCTTGAACCTTTCCGTATTTGTAGGTCATGTATATGTGATTCATAATACAAATTTTAAAAAATTTGAGGTGCTTATACTTTTATCAGAGTAATTACCGACAACGTGCAATAATGTGGAAAAAAATAAGCGGTTATAATCGATCATTAGTGAGTGAAAAAACTTGAATATTAATATCAAAAAAGTGCGAGCGAAGCGAGCGCGAAATTTTTGAGCTATTTCTGGTACATTATGAGAGTGAGGAAACAATAATAACTAATAAATCTAATAATACATTTTATTGAAGGCCAGTGTAATAAGCGCGAAAACTTTAGAAAAAGTCACAAAAAAAAAACTAGTGGCAGCATGCGAATATATTTAATAATACAAAGGCACTAGAAGAGAGCGCAAAAATATCAAAAAATATTAATTTACTAGTGGCGTAGTGGCTCTGTGAGCTGTAAACTTCACGCGTACGTACTTTTTTGCAATCTGTTCAGTGTACAGTAGCGCCATCTAGTGAACTTATTGTAAAACTAACATTAACAACCAAGGTGCTTCATCAATCCCTACCTAGTGGGGAAAGGGCCGATTCCACTGGTAGAAACCTAAAACATAGTGAGACATTTACTGCATTTTGAGGAGCTATTCTGCTTATCACTCTGAAGCTCCTCATCAAATGTTCACCAAATTTTAATGAGACCAGTTTAAAGTTACTACCTTTCAAATAAAAGAAAGAACCATCGATATTGGATATAATAAGGCGGAGATATTCAGTAGGCCTCTTTTTGCCCTCTTTAGGGGACCCATCATCAAATCCCCAAAGTCTAAAAATTCTAAACTTATGTTTAACCTTTATACCAAGTTTCGTCTAGATCGGTTGAGATATGCGACCTGTAGAGGATAACAGAGATCCGAACAGACATCCGGACATACGAAAGCATTTTTGCCCAAGATGAAACGGACTCGCACTCGCTCGGTCAATTATAACCGTGTATAAGAAAGAAGTAGGATAATTATTGTGGATCTCTCCAGTAGCAAGATCTTTTTTATTTAGCTTAATCCACCATGAGTATAAGAAAAAAAAAACCGGGCCCTAGCCTACTCGGGCCCCCTCCGTACGTACCACCTCGCTGCCCGCAAGCCATGCGCGTGGGGGGCCCGCACAGGCTAGGGCCCGGCTGGCAAAAGCCACCTCGACTATATGGCCAGTCCGACGCTGGCTACAGCAGATGTGTTCAAGTGGAGTTCGCGCCAATCGCGAAAACCAGAACAAAAGGGAAATTTATGGCATGATTTTCTATTGATCAGCCCCGGTAAGCATTAATTATGATATTGCTTAGCGCCACCTCACATCAACGTGACCACAAATGATAATTTACATGATTTTCATTTTGTATTTTCATATTGTTTTAACACTAGGGATGCGCAAGGTCAAAGAACTATTAACTATCGATAAAGCTATCGTAGGCTAGGTCAGGCTGCCTTTAGCTTATTTCCTTATCATTAATCAACATGTTTATTTCCAGATGCAGAAAATGAGGATCTAGCATACATTCCTATAGAGACCAGTCTTAACATACACTTATGAGTGTGAGTGCGTGAGATAAAGATGGAGTAGGTACATCGCAAGGTCTCAATTCAGAGTGAAGCACTAGTAGGTAAGCTTACCTATGTTTGCAAAATCCATTTTCGTATCTACATTGTAAAAAAGTATTATAAATAAAATGTTCCGTTGTTCAAAAGTGTTTTATTTCTATGTTTTTTATTACATGTCTCCACAGTTACCTGTTGCAATAGGTATCCAATAAGCCCAACGTTGTTGCATTGTGAGAAAACAACGTTTGGCTTATTGGAACCGTCTTTCATTAATATGAAACCTTCACGAGGGCATGCATTTATCGATATCGATAAACCAAGAATACGTGCAAGCAAGCACTACTCTATCCGTTAGGTTGGTATCATTGTCAAGATAGGCTAACGTCTGACTTTTAATGCTAGTAATGTTGGATGCATTGATGCCAATAAATTTCTGCCAAACTGCTTTCATTAGCTAGTAGGGAGGTCCCGCCTCTTAAAACGTAGTGATTATATTCTCTTTGGATACAAGTTCACGTCCTGGTGAACAGAGCACATGATCAATCAACAAAAATTGTGTTTAAGTAAGAGTATGACGTATTTGTTAAATAAAATGTAAATAAGGAAAAATGTTTGTAATAAGGAAAATCTTCATTGAAAATCAATCGGTTATAAACTTAAACACTATGAATAGTGACTAAGGTTGTACCGCAGATATAATCTAACAAAAGTACCTAATGAAGGCATAATGAATGATTTCAATAATTAGTTTTGATTGGATGGATGTTAGTCGAATGAATAGGATGAAACAGACACAAAATAGATCATGATGATCAGATAGCAAGATGAATATATAAAACAGCTGAAGGTCAATCTGGATAATTATTGCTTCGAAAGCGTACTAAGTCAGAACAATTAAAATAACATTACTATGTTAATATAATTTATATGTAGTTAAAACCAAATCAGAAGTAAGTACGTCCATTTGTAGGTGAATTGCATTGAAGCAAAAATATTTTAAAAAAAAACGCATGTAAATATCCTAAGACAGATTCAATTATGGAAGATAAAACAGTAAGTATAGAAAGCTGAAAAGACAAAAAAAAGCAAGTAGCAAGAGTAGAAAGCTGTTGTTAAAGTTGTCTGGTCCATAATAATGATTACTTACTTAGAACAAAAATTTTAAAGAATGATTTATTTAAGATAGTAGATACTTGCACTAATGCGGTCGATAAAATGTTTCCCTGGATGTGTTTAAATGGGAAGGAAAATAAAACTTCGTGCGATATTGCTAATGACGATGATTGCTACAATAAGCAATTCTGTAAAACAGTGAAAGATCATCTAATAAAATAATCTTAAGTAATGTATAACGACTTTAAATAATTAAGGAATTAAGTATACCTTTATAGAAGTAATTGCTTTAAAATATTTATTGACAAAGAAAATGAATGCTGTTATTTTACTTACTTTAAGTTAGTACTTAACAACAAAAAAATGCTCAAAGTGAGCTAAGCGCAAAGTGCGCTAATCGCAAAATGCGATTCATTTATTTACGGCTCAAAGTGAGCTAAGCGCAAAGTGCGGTTCATTCATTTAAAGCTCAAAGTGAGCTAAGCTCAAAATGCGATTCATTTATTTACGGCTCAAAGTGAGCTAAGCGCAAAGTGCGGTTCATTCATTTAAAGCCCAAAGTGAGCTAAGCTCAAAATGCGATTCATTTATTTACGGCTCAAAGTGAGCTAAGCGCAAAGTGCGGTTTATTCATTTAAAGCTCAAGTGAGCTAAGCGCAAAGTGCGCTAATCGCAAAATGCGATTCATTTATTTACGGCTCAAAGTGAGCTAAGTGCAAAGTGAGGTTCATTCATTTAAAGCTCAAAGTGAGCTAAGCGCAAAGTGCGCTAATCGCAAAATGCGATTCATTTATTTACGGCTCAAAGTGAGCTAAGCGCAAAGTGCGGTTCATTCATTTAAAGCTCAAAGTAAGCTAAGCGCAAAGTGCGCTGGAGTGGTTACGCAGCCGGGAGAAGTAATGGTGACGCGGCCGGGAGCCGACCGCTACGCAGCTGGAAGAGGAGCCGGCCATGCAGCCGGGAGCCAAAAATACGATTCATTAATGAAAAGCTCAAAGTGAGCGTGATGAAGTATTTTTATAAAATACTTCATTACGTTTCATGAACAATGTTTTAAACAGAAATTACTAAATAGTAGTTGTATAATATAGGTAGATAACAATATATGTTATAAAAAAGTATTATGTAAGTAAATAGGTACTATCTGTGTATGTGGATTATCCCATTCACGGAAAGCCAAAATTAAAGTCATGATCCACTATCGTAAACCCACATTTACATCTAATGGATGGAACCCATTTTTTTTTGCTCTCTTGGTTCCCTTGCTGGTCCTCCTTGTATTGAGTCCTAATCTTTCGGGTCCGTTGCAGATGCCGTGACTACATATACTTAATAAAAAAAATAGTTAATATTAGTGATCGTGACGGTTTAATATTGTAAAGTAATTAATAACAGATATAATAACAGTTTTCATTTTCTTTGCACGTCAGTCAGAATTAAAACTTACTTTGTAATATTTTAGGATACAATTTTATTCATCTACTTGTTCACGAGGACGTGAACGGGGGGGCGGGGGCCCGATTCTGTTAGCTATTGATCCGCGATAACGCAAGTCGATCGCTTGATTTTTTTGTGAAATTTTCTCATTTACCACTTAAAAGTGCTGGAAAGGAAAATTTTGGGAGTTATCGCGGTTAAATAGCTAACAGAATCGGGACCCTGGTATCAGGATGGACGATCTGTTAGATATCTTTTAATAAACAAGTATTTTTATCAATGGCGAAGGAAATATGATTTTTATATGAAACCCAACCAACCCAATGGCAACCCAACTGGCAAAATTATGTATTGTGTTTCCATTTCTTTATCTTTCAATTTTAATTACTGGTAATCTGTTTGTAATATAAAATATAAATTTTATACTGGCAATATGATAGTACAGGCTTGTAAAATGAATCGATTATCAATGTTGCAAAAGTGACAGAATATCTCAAATCTACAGGTACAGACTGAAATAAATTATGAGAGGTTTTTTTGAAAAAATTCAAAATGTTGTGATGTAGAGTTAGATTTTATTCTCAATCTTGTGTATCTTCGAGTGTTAATGTATAATATTGGTGGAATATTAACCATTAGGTGTTCATTAACGTGCACGAGTGCGGGCAAAAGAATCAAACGCAGAAATAAATGGCATTTTGTGATTTTTCCAAATCTCCCTCGGAAGTTTCAATAAATGTCCACCATTTTACTGATTTGTGACTTTGACAATAATTGACTGTGACGTGACATTATTTTAAACTATACACTTGACATTGGCGAAATTGGTAGTAGGCCAGTGCCTCCGCAGAAGCCATCGAATAAAAAAAAGAAGAAGAAGAAGAAATAAATTATGGAAAAATGGAACTGAGGAACATTAAGCCAAAGAGTATATAAATACTACATTAAGCTAGCTAGAAGGGGACGATTGAGTAGTCGGTTGGATTTTCGTCTTGGTTTATTTATGATATTCTACGAGAAATATATAGATACTTAAATTAGATAATACCATTCTAGTTGGGAAGGCTAGTTATGTACTCAAAGAGTTAAAGATATCTATTTAATGTTATGAAATTTATGATTAAAGATTGAAACAAGACAAATAGTTTCCTTTGAAGACCCTCTTTCACTTACAAGCAACATATAACAAATATATGGCTTATAAACCTTATAGCCCCTCTAGTTACTCTATGGGTAAATGCGAATTACCCGTTCACCCACTAGTGGGTGAAGCCAGTGGGTAGACGGGTCATTGCATTGAAAATAAATGGCATTTCATAAAAAAACGGTAGGTATATTTAATCTGAATAGGTACAACAATATCAAAATATTAAACAATGCTACACACGATAATTTCAATACGTAGGGAGGTAAACGTTAGCTTAAAGCCGGGAAACAGACCAAAAGCAGAATGACCTGTTCTGACCGTTCTAGAAGCAGAACTGTCACAATCAGTCCGTCGCCGGTCAGCAGCAGCTGCAGGGGCGGCGGCGGCGGCGGCGTCGGGAGCTACTCCTGCGCCGGCGGCGACGGCTGCAGCTCCTCCGGCGGCGACGGCGGCAGGTGCTCTTGCGACGGCGGCGTTTTCGGCAGCACGCGTTCTCTCGCACCAGATATTCCGGGGTATTTGGACTACCTTTCTCCAAAACTCCTAGCGCCGTCCCATTCTCCAACCAGGTCTCGATCGCCCGTAAAACATCGTTAGAGTCAGCCTCGTTTTTCTTTTGAAAGCGCCGAATGACTTCCGTTCCGTTTTTCATCAGGAACCGTAACACGATTTGTGCCGGTATATTCGTCGAGGGACCGGTTTCCTTAGGTTCCGGCTTCATTATCGCATCGACAAATACAATTTTTTTAATTTTTAGTCAAAATTTTGAATAATTTATGTAAAAATTTGTCTTTATTTGGAATGCCAAAGAGAATACAGTAATACGGCACAAACTACAAAAGATACGGTTGGAATGCCACGGAAAAAAACAAAAATTAACTTTTACACAACGTCGACGTGACGACCACTTAAGAAATTATTTTGTGCCAGTAAGCGTAAATAAACCTCTTTGCGTATGACCGAGATCGAAAGCGTTCACTAAATAGAATTATCCAAGTCAGTTCTGAAATCCCGGATTGAACATAACAACGAATGAGAATTTCCTTTATTTTGAAGTCTATTAGAAAGGCATAATTATTACCAATCATGTTACTTGCTTTGCTACGCCTCACTACAAGAGTGGTAGCATATGTGCAATAAATCCTACACATATGGTGATAGACAGGAGCACAGTACATAATTATAGGGCTATGTATGTACTGTGACAGGAGTTCACCGACCTTTTAAAGAGTTGGTTTACCAGGGACCACGGCAGTGGGGGACAGAGGGGCCCAAATGCCCCCCCCCCCCCCCCTCCAAATCAAACGGGGGGTGCCGCGCAATTTTACTATCTGACCTGGTAAAGTATGTTTCTCTGTGCTGTGATTTTCTTAAATGAAAAAGAGCTTGTATGTAAGAAAAATTGCCGTAGAGAGCAGAGCATAAGATTCTTTTTATACGCTTTATAATATTTTCACCCTACTTCAAACCATCAGATTGAACTGAAACTTTGCCGTTTAGTAACCGTGGTAACCCCTCTAACCCTTTTTTTTTCATGTGGTAATGCGTTTACGCATACAACTGAGCCCGGGGAAGGCCCAGCGGCTATATGGGGACTCACCGGGCGACTGACCGTCCTACCCACTCAAACCCCATGGTGAGCAGTCCTCCACCAAGGTGGGGCAAGATGGGGTCGCGGTTGCATTCTACCATCTTGCCCAATCGGGCCTCTCCGCCTGTGCACGGGCAACCTTGCTCACCAAAGTCACCCCTCACCACGACCTGTGGGGCCGTGAAAGCCGATGGAGAGTCCCCCGACTCACCCCCATTCCCCCCTATTATAGCTAAGAACCATCTCGTTTACTTCTGCTTTGAAACATTAAAAACCACCGCAGCTAAATCAACCCATTCGTTTTCTCACCCCTCTTTTCTCAACTCGCCCCCCCCCCCCCCCCTCATATAGCTAAGAACTATCTCGATCACATCAGTTTACAAACAAAAGAATCTACATAAAAATTGGTCCAAATTCAAATTTTTATTGCATTCCATAATGTACAAATAAGGTGGTAAACATAACTAATAAAGTAACAAAGCATTATGTACCCTGTTGGGCACAGCAACTAGAAGAGAGCAAGAGCCCCCCCCCCCCCCCCCCCCTCCACCCATTATAGCTGAGAGCCACCTCTTTTATTATAGCTTTCAAACATTAATGATTCTGATTCTCACCCCCTTCCCCACTATATCTAAGAACCATCTCGATCACATAAGCTTTCAAACAGAAAAAAACCGCATCAAAATTGGTCCATTCGTTTGGAAGCTATGATTCCACAGACACGGACGCACACACGCACACACACACACACACAAATACACACCCTCACCGGTACCGTTCTATAAACGGATGTATTATTACTTTAATTTAACATACACTTTGGACCACTATCCCTTAAAAACCCTTTATTTTTTCGGGATAAAAGGTATTCTAAATTTTAACAGATATTATATACTTTGACTATGGCCAGTTACATCAAAATCCGTCCAGTGGTTTCAGCGTGATGCCTGTTCTTTTAAATAACTTTCTTCTTTTAAATATCCTGCGGGAACCCTTTATTTTTTCGGGATAAAAAGTAGGTATTCTAAATGTTAATGCATAACATCAGCTGTGATTGTTCCAAAGTTGCATCAAAATCCGTCTGGTAGTTTCAGCGTGATGGATGCGTGTTCAAAGAGACAGACAGACAAAAAAAACGTTTTGCACTCCATATCGATTTTGAAGTTTATCTCAATAATAATTTTCAAAAAATATTTTATTTACAGATTTAGCCCAGTTACAAGAAACAGAAAATTAAACAAATTATATTAAATAGTATGTTTATTTTATTGTAAAAACCTTTCTAAAAAAAATATAACGGGCAAGTGTCTTTATTAAATAAGGACTATAGCAGGTATAAGCATTTGTGAAAATGCATATACCTAGTATATGTCTATGTACCTAGTAGATAAATTAAACTAGACTCGAATATTCATTAGTCCACTAAAATTCCTGTATAGCCAAGCCAAAGACTGTTAGAACTTGCGATATATTTGTTCAAAGTTTCGATCTAACTCGATGACCAATTGTAGGTCTACGCAAAGACCACTTTATCAGATGACATTCTGAAATACAATATGGTACATAGGTACGTATTTGTTGCTAAATCAAGGCATATTTGTCAATTTTATATCCGAAAACGAACATAACCTCGACATACATTACATCTCACAAAGCAATTCCACTTTTAGGTTATCCACGTTTCGCACAAACTCACACAAATCTTGTGACTATAACCTACCTATTTAATATTTAGTTTTTTCCATTTGATTTTCATTTCATTATTATTCAATAAAGTAAACAAACAAACACATACTTTAGTAGTAGTTATGGTTCAGAATAAATAATAACTTGCAAACCAACGTTTCGTTCTACGCAACGTCAGGCTATAATATACTTGAATATTATTTTTTGAAGAATATCCATTTATTAAACAGCATAACTAATAAAAATTAGATTATAATAAACAAATAAAACACTACACATGTTTATATGGCTAAATTAACATTTTACAACCATTAGTTCAAAAAAGCACTAAAAAGTGCTCAAAGCTGTTCTTCATGAAATGGAACGCAAGAGCATATGTTTTTGGTGTTATGTAGTCTGTGGAAAGAGCGAAATGGCTTTCACTTTTTCAAGACGATTACCACCGAAAATATTAGACAATTCCCCTGGACGGCGAACTGGAACCGCCAATGGTAATGGTAATGGATTTGATTGCCATTACCACCAGAGTTAGACAATAAGGCTGCTGGTCCATTATTCGCTATGACCACTCACGCACGTAACGCGCCGCGTTAAGATATCTGCGTGGAATCGTTCAGCAAATGTCGTAATGACGTCACGCGTTTTCGGCAAGGAATTTTGTGTGCCTTAGCGAATAAGCGCCCATGGCTTGTTGCCAGTGATGACATACGGCACTGAGACGTGGTCGATAACTATTGGTCTCACACAAGCTCAAAGTAGCGCAGCGTGCAATGGAGAGAGCTATGCTCGGAGTTTCACTACGTGATAAGATCCGTAACGAGGAAATCCGTAGAAGAACCAAGGTTATCGACATAGCTCTCAGAATTTGCAAGTTGAAGTGGCAATGGGCAGGCCATATAGTTCGCAGAACCTACAACCGCTGGGAAATAAAGGTTCTCGAATGGCAACCACGAACAAGCAAGCGAAGTGTAGGGAGACCCCCCCCCCCCTCCCCCCACCCCCCACGTTGGACGGATGACATTGTACGAGTAGCCATCGCAGGGAGTCGGTGGATAGAGACGGCACAAGACCTTTCGTCGTGGCGCTCTTTTGGGGAGGCCTATGTTCAGCAGTGGACTTCTAAATGATAATTATGATGACTAGCTGCGCCCCACGGTTTCGCCCACGTGAGGGAGGATGATGATGATGATGATGAAAAATATCCTATGTGTTATTCCAGGATATCTCCTTTCCAAATTTCGTCATAATCAGTTCAGCTGTTTTAGAGTGAAGTACCTATGATGATGATGATGAAAAGTATTCTATTTGTTATTCCAAGGTATAAGCTATTCCAAATTTCATTAAAATCCGTCCAGCCGTTTGAGAGTGAAGTATGATGATGAAAGTATCTTAAGTGTTATTCCAGTGTATAAGCTATCTCCAATCCAAATTTCATCAGAATCCGTTCAGCCATTTGAGAGTGAAGAATGATGATAATGATGATGAAAAATATCCTTTGTGTTATTCCAGGATATAAGCTATCTTCATTCCAACTTTCATCGTAATCAGTTCAGCCGTTTTAGAGTGAAGTATGATGATGAAAATTATTATATTTGTTATTCCAGGGTATAATCTATCTGTATTCCAAATGTCATCAAAATCTGTCCAGCCGTTATCGCGTTAAAACTCCCTAAACAAATAAACAAACAGACAACGTTTCACTTTTATATATTGTTATGGATAGTTTAGAACCTATAAATAAATGTTATACATTGAAAGTGTCTGTACAGGCTGAGTTTTTTTTTAACAGCGATTAGTATGGTAGCTTTCGTTCAATGGGCACCAAATGCTGCGCATCCCAGCTCAATCCAAGGTTATCTATCAGCTCCCCTCTCGAAACTGTTCCTACCCAACTTCATAGTCTGCTCGAGGCAAACATGATATTTCTGAACAGCGTCAAGGGAGCCACGTAGTATTTGTATACTCTTTGTGAGCCACCGTTTATAACAATTGGTATCGGGGTAATAAAGTCGTTAAACATAGCCTTGGGTATGTCAATGTTTATTGCGAGACCGACACGTCGAGAGGCGTCAACTAGGTCGGTCGGTATTCGTTCGAAACCTTGCAGCGATTCTGCTATAAGGACAATATCATCGGCGAATCATAGGTGTGAGATGTACTCTCCATTTATGTTTATGCCCGTTCCTTTCCAGTCCAGCTTCTAGATAGATATATCTTCCAGTGCAATAGTGAACAATTTCGGGTACCTATATAAAATCCCCCTGACTCACTCAGCGCAACTGCATTGTTTCGTCTGCTAATTCTGTACTTGAACGAACATATTCGCGACATCATGCATTGACATCTCATCCCCTCGATGTATATAACCAGCTTCTTAGAAATCGATCTAGATGTTTTCGAACGTATTAAAGTATTTAAGGAATTTTGAAAAATCGTTTTTCTTTTCCTTTGAAACGGTTTGACAACGCGCATCTCATGGCATATACTTCCCACGACTAAATTGCTCTCGTAACATCATAGTAGGTACGAAAAATTGACATGCTTGGTTTTCACACAATATGAACCGCTTGCGTCGTTTATCTCGATATATAGGTAGATTTTGGTAGATACCCAAAATTTACTGATTGGATATTTTGAAACTTGCGATTTCGCCATCACGATTGTGAGGAGTCAGCCTTTAGACTGTAAGCTTTTTAAAAAGCTTTTATTTAACTTGCAATGTTTGTATCTTGTACGTCTGTACATATGTTTGTTTAGGTCAAATCTTGCAAGCTGAATTAGAACTACTTCCTCTTATCCTATGTAATCGAATTTATGCATGTTGGTTCAGTTCCAATGACAATGCATTTTGATGGTAAGCATGACCTGAATCGACATTCAGGAACTTTTCAACGGTTAACGGCAATATCATGAAATTTTGTGTACACATTCCTTTATGATAGCCGGTTTGAAGTTTCACCATGATATAGTTGCTACGCTTAGGGTTCGTAGCAACTATATCAGGGTTGATTCCTGAGATTTCCTGACTGAACTCCTCGACGGTTAACAGCAACGATACGAAATATTGTGTACGCTAATGCGTAATATAATTATTATGATAGCCGGTTTGAAGTTTTAACATAGACACGAAATTTTGTGTACGCTTTATATTATGATAGCTGGTTTGAAGTATTACCATGTCATGGCTGCTGCTCTACGGGTTGGTTTCTGACTAGGGAACTCCTCAACGGTTAACAGCCCAAACACGAAATTTTGTGTACGCATTATGTAATTTTAGCCTGTTTGAAGTTTTACCATGACATGATTGCTGTTATCTGGGTGGGTTCTGATTAGGGAACTCCTCAACGGTTAACAGCATAGACACGAAATGTTGTATAATCATTTAATTTAAATTGTTCTAAGTTTCATCATAATATGGCTACTGCCTATAAGCTTTTTTTATTAAGTTATTTCATACATAGGAAAATGATTTTATTTCAAGATTTTATTTTTGTATTACAGTGTGTAGAAGAAACCTTACCTACTAAATGATAAAGATGCTATTTTGGAGGCGATGAATGATTCAGATTTGGGTTGAGATTCTAAGGAAGATGAAAACTGGCTTCCGCTAGACGAAGAACCTGAAAATGACTCCGAAGGCGAAATTTCCGACAACAATGCAAGTGCTCCAGTAGTAGATACTTCCGAAAATATAATAGATGAATAAAAAGATGTTCAGATCAAACTAATGGCATGAGTGATTTCAAATGACTATAGACATACGATTTTTTGTTGTAATGTAATTTTACTTTGGGTATAAAATTAGCATTATTCTGATCACATTTAATAGCTTTTTTGTAGGTGTTCATACCCTTTGAATATTTTGAAAAATATTTCAGGAACAAGTTCACGAATTGTTTGCAATGCACATCAATATGTACTACCAAACTTCTTGAATTGAAGTAATGAAAAGTCCAATCATAGCAGCTGCAGTTCAGTTCAAGTTTTCAGATTAAACCGAGCTTTAGGTTGTGTCAAGTATCTAAGTTGACTTATATTACAGATTCAATACGGATTTGAGTAAGGACAGGTTTTTCTTCTCATCTTTAACAAGGTATCAATTTCTGCACAAGAAATGTCTCAAAACTGTCTTTGGTTGGTTCAACCGTTTGATAGGTACTGTTTAACTATTTAGATGTAGTAATTGGTGTCTTCAATACTTCGTTTGAAGTGGCTTGATAGTACACAATTGGTGTTTATTACAAACATTTCATAAACATCATCAGCCTCCGCCATTAGGACGATATCATCGGCAAATCGTAAGTGTGAGATGTTCTCGCCATCGATATTAATGCCCATTCCTTTCCAATCCAGCGTCTTAAATATATCTTCTAGGGCATAAGTGAACAGTTTCGGGGATATAACATCCCCCTGTCTCACTCCCCTGCGCAGTTGGATATTTAGACTGCTGGTTTCGTACTTGGACACTCATAGTCGCGGCTTCATACAGAAACCTAACCTAAGCACTTCGATGTATCGCTAGTCCTCTTGACAGCGCTGCAAAGACTCCAGAACCACCCAGGTTTCAACGGAGTCAAAGGCCTTCTCATAGTCCACAAAAGCAAGACACAGGGGTTGGTTATACTCTTCAGACTTCTGTATAACCTGCCTCACTGTGTGTATGTGGTCTATGGTGCTAAATCCTCCGTGGAATCCGGCCTGCTTAAGAGGCTGGAATTCATCTAGTCTTCTTGCGAGACGATTTGTGATGACCCTCGAAAACCACTTATAGGCGTGGCTCAAGAGTCAAATAGGTCGGTAGTTCTTTAAAAGGGTTTTATACCCTTTTTTACTACAGAACTCCTGCTCCACGCCTCTTGAGTTCCCCACTGTTAAGGATGGTGCTAAATAACCCTTGAAGCTCCCGAAGTACAGGTTTCCCTCCTGCTTACAAGAGCTCCGAAGTTATACCTTTCCATTCTTAAGTTGTTTGAGCGCCATCTCAATCTCGTCTAGGCTGACGTCTGGCAGTTCATCAGTATAGCGGCGGGTCAGTATTGCGCGGGAATCCTCTGTGCTGGGTTTGGGTCTAGAAGCGTGCGAGTCGTACATAGAAGTCTTCAATTTCAGAAAGGATCTCTGGCTTAGAGATGACGGAAGTTCATAAACATGCTCCGTGAAATATTTTTCTAAATATTCCTTAGCTGTGAGTACCTACAAAAGCCATTAAATGTGGTCATAATAATGCTAATGATATACTAAAAACAAAACCACTACATGAAAATAAATGACAACATGAAACCAGACCTAAAACCTGAAATCAACCTCTTCAGAGTCACTTGTAGACACTGATGGCATTGATTTTGATATACACATTCTTCTTGACCTTACATAAGTATCTGCAGATGTAGCTACAACTGGAGCACATGCAATATCGTCATAATTTTGGTCTTCGGAGTAATTTTCAGGCTCTTCGTTTGGTGGAAACTAGTTTTAATTTCCTCAGAATTTCTACCAGAATATTAATCATTCATTGCCTCCAAAGTAATTCTCATCATCCCAATTTTTTATACTGTTTTTGGTCATCGACGCTCCTAAAATATTAAATTTAAATCATATTTTTCATTAAAAAAATGTACGTATTATTTCCCAATTAAAGTGTACCCTTATAATCGTGAGTACCACTGTATACGGCTTGATAAAACACAATCGACAGTATCCTAAAAAACTATTAACTAATTCTAAGGTAGTATGGAAATAGGACCTCATAAAGCTTTCCATACATTCGTAATCACGCCGTTTGCCTATGCTGATTTTGCTAAAGATTCACCTCATCTTAGGAACTTTATTTTATTTATTTTTATTTCAGGGGGCTATCAAAGTATACAAATGGCCTCTTCCAAAAGGAATCAATGATCATACTGTAATGGGATTTGACCCTAGTGCTGGATTCTTCCAAGGGGTGCCCAACAATGATCCGATTCACGTGCTTGTCCGAGTTTACATTGTTAAGGCAACTGATCTTCACCCCATGGACTTAAATGGAAAAGCTGATCCATACATTGTACTGCACTTGGGTTCAAAAAAAATCAGTGACAAGGACCACTACGTATCGAAACAACTAAACCCAGTATTTGGGAAATGCTTTGAAATAGAAGCAACCTTCCCGCAAGATTCCATGCTGACGATCCAAGTGCTGGACTGGGATTTACTTGGATCTGATGATTTGATTGGAGAGACCAAGATTGATCTGGAAAACAGATTCTACAGTCGTCATCGGGCCACATGTGGATTGCCGATGAAGTATGAAGAGTACGTATTATTAAAACTATTCTATTGAATTGGTGTTCTTGTTTTGAGCTCGTCACTAACAATACTAACCTGTATAGGACCGGATACAATAGATGGCGGGACGCCATGAAGCCAACGCAGATCCTGGCCAAACTTTGTAAGGACGGCAAACTTGATCCACCTGCATACGAGCTCGGCCGGGTGAAAGTTGGACGTACAGTTTTCAACATGCAAATGGACGACTCTGAGCTGTTTTCTAACCCTGATACAGTAGAAGAGCAGATGGCTCTAAACGTTCTTCGACGTTGGCAGGAGGTTCCTCGGGTTGGCACTCGACTTGTAACCGAGCACGTCGAGACTAGACCTCTTTACAACCCTAACAAACCTGGTATGATGGTACTTCACTAACCTTTATCAACTTCACGTAGGTATTTGTTGTGACTTAATTCCCAGAACTTCTTCTCATACTTCTTCTTGCAGGTATCGAGCAAGGTCGTTTAGAAATGTGGGTCGATATGTTTCCCATGGATATGCCAGCCCCAGGACCTCCCCTAGATATCTCCCCGCGCAAGCCCAAGTCCTATGAGATGAGAGTGATCATCTGGAACACCGATGATGTAGTATTGGAGGATGACGCCTTCTTTACTGGAGAAAAGATGTCAGATATTTATGTGAAGGGGTGAGTCTGCTTTTTCGTTCATCTTTAAAGACTAAGTGCATCAAAATTTGTTATTCCTCTTGCTATATTTGTGAATGAATTGAAAAGACTAAACAATTTAATATTTGCTGATACGCAGGTGGCTTAAAGGACCCGAAGACTGCCAGTCCACGGATATTCATTACCGCTCCTTGACCGGAGAAGGGAACTTCAACTGGCGTTTCATATATCCTTTCGATTATATGGAAGCTGAAGAGCGAATAGTGATTACCCGCAAGGAGTCCGTGTTCTCGTGGGATGAGACGGAGTGCAAGATCCCCGCACGGCTAGAGCTGCAAGTTTGGGACGCAGATCATTTTTCAGCTGACGATTTCCTTGGTAAAATTTCATGACATCTAAGACTAAGGTAAACTAAAATTGCTTTTAATCTGATATATACTCATAGAAGACTGATTTTTCAGGGGCCATAACATTAGACCTTAATAGATTTCCACGAGGTGCTAAATCAGCTAAGCTTTGCACTCTGGATATGCTAAAAAGTGATGGTTCAGTTCCGATGGTGAACATCTTCAAGCAGAAACGTGTTAAAGGCTGGTGGCCGTTCTATATCAAACGTGACACGGAGGAGATGGAACTAACTGGAAAGGTTGAAGCGGAGATACATCTCCTTACTCGTGACGAAGCAGACAAGGTCCAGGCTGGACTTGGCCGCAGTGAGCCAGATCCACTCGACAAGCCCAAGTAACTATTCGAATTCTTTAAAAATATATAATAGTTACCTATTTGCTGTCTAACTCAAAAGTGTAGGTAGGTAGGTAGGTTTCTCCTAACTGTGAGGTACAGACACGGTAGTGATGTCCTTACATTTTGTGTCCTCGTTCAGCCATAAATACCTATAAGAACAGAATAAATAACAGCTGTACCTACAAATAGACACTTTGTACAGGGAATGCATATCGAAAAGCTTACAGATTCAATAGATTCAAAATGTAGGTAGTAAGTCTGCCGATTATTAAAGATTAGGGTCGGTGATTAATTATGCGTAGTACCTACATATGCGTAATACCGTCATTGGTTATTTAGGCTAAAATATTAAAACTTATTAACGGGGAGCATTATTCACCGATCCTGTCGCAAAGGGTCACCGGCCGCGCACTCGGCGACCCGCATTTCGTATCAAACTTTCGCCGCTAAAGCTATAAGGGTAGGTACCTACCTACAATATTAAACAGTATGAAAACTCTGATAAGACACTAGGTACCTCAAATGCAATGCCATACGCAGCAAGTCACAGATAGTGAATTTATCTGATTGTGTTTTTCCAGTCGGCCCGATGCATCGTTCATGTGGTTCCTGAACCCACTTAAGTCGATCCGCTACATTGTGTGGCACAACTACAAGTGGACTATCATAAAGATGGCAATCATCTTTACGGTCGCTCTGGCTATCTTTCTGCTCATCTACGCCGTTCCAGGATATACCATCAAGAGACTGCTGGGCGCTTAAATTTACAAATCAATAACGCATATTATATCCAATAATCTTTTAAATAGGATTCTTAACTCTATTTTGGTGACATCTTTTACGGACTGGATCAACTGTCGATTATATTCGACAGATAAATAGGAATCTCATTAAACATATCTCGTAGCTTTTTGAATATTCTTAAACACGTAGATAGAGCTAAGAGTTCTGTTATTTAGAGAATTTATGATGAAATCGACCACAAGAAATTTCTGTTGAGATGTAGGTAGGTAAACTCTTAAATTGAGCGGGGACGATGTGAATATTGGATTATACGATCGTATGTTAATCTATTGGGCTATTCTGAATTCATTGGTGAAGCTTTCCAAAGTTTCCTCAGCTATTCAGAATAGATCGGTAGTTATATTTTCTGAAAATACACTGCATACAATGAAATTACCTAGTAAATTTATGGCACTTTCTTAGATTGCCATTTGATAAAATAATTTAACGCTCAGCAGGCCTAGCACGGGGGGTGGACATATTTTCCCCGGGGAAAGGATAAAAATCGGTGGATATACAGCGGGAGTAGCGTTCTCTACGGTCACAAACTAAGAAGGGGAGATACGGGTAGGTGGCCTAATGGTTCAGTACTATTGAATTTAATCTTCAATATTTTGACACAAATCCAACATACATTCAAAAATCATTTGTTCTTTTGATGTTCATTTCTGTGGTTTATAGATTATATTTCCAAAAATGTTCGTGCGTACCATTGACACACCCCCGGACACTTTCCTAGATCTCAATACAATCACCGCGTTCTAACTACCAAATAGACAGAGTAGACAGTCATTTTGTATACCTACGTTTTTTTTGTCCAGAAATACAATGAGTCACGGGCATCTCGGATATACCGCCCACGCCGGAGAAATTTTCTTCCATTGTTTGCGTTTCTCGCATCAAAATATAATTATAAAATTCTCGCCACATTCTCACAAACTTTTATACCCACCTTCAAGAGACGGTGATATATATTCCCCGTCTTATGTCAAACGGAGAGAAGGTACTAAATGTTTTTCAAGTCTATGCTTTTAAGCAGGAGTAGCATGGGAGTAGCGGGGGAGTAGCGGCACATAATGTCTATGACATTACGTCAATAGATACATTTTCTCCTTTAATTTTATCCCTTTCCTCGATTGCCGTGCTATGTCAGGTAGGGAAGATAATTATTTGCACTGAGAAGTGGATAAAAACGGAAGATAGATAATTGGTCCCCCCCCCCCCCCCCCCGTGCTAGGCCTATGGGTCACTTAAAGCACTTAAAGGATCTTCTGATTTAACAAGGATTTAACTGCAGATTTTACAGTTGAATTATTGAAATACCTTACTCCTATTATAATCAATAGGTAACCACTGTTTACAATTGGATTAGATAAAAGTTTTTATCGATATTTTATAACTGTAATTAATTTTCTCTCAGTAAAATCAACATATTTTTGTTATTTGTTAAGGTTGAATCGACCATAGTAAAATGTATATTTATTTGACTATTACTCTTTTTGTAATATTGTGTATCTATTCTAAGGAATAAGTGACCACTGTTTACAATTGGATTGGATAAAAGTTTTAATCGATATTTTATAACTGTAATTAATTATCTCTCAGAACCTATAATCAACATATTTTTGTTATATGTTAAGATTGAATCGACCATAGTAAAATGTATATTTATTTGACTATTACTCTTTTTTAATATTGTGTTTCTATTATAAACAATAAGTAACCACTGTTTACAATTGGATTGGATAAAAGTTTTGATCGATATTTTATAACTGTAATTAATTATCTCTCAGTATAATCAACATATTTTTGTTATATGTTAAGGTTGAATCGACCATAGTAAAATGTTTATTTATTTGACGATTACTCTTTTTTAATATTGTATATCTATTATAAGGAATAAGTAACCACTTTTTACAATTGGATTGGATAAAAGTTTTAATCGATATTTTATAACTGTACTTAATTATCTCTCAGAACCTATAATCAACATATTTTTGTTATATGTTAAGATTGAATCGACCATAGTAAAATGTATATTTATTTGACTATTACTCTTTTTTAATATTGTGTATCTATTATAAGGAATAAGTAACCACTGTTTACAATTGGATTGGATAAAAGTTTTGATCGATATTTTATAACTGTAATTAATTATCTCTCAGTAAAATCAACATATTTTTGTTATTTGTTAAGGTTGAATCGACCATAGTAAAATGTATATTTATTTGACTATTACTCTTTTTGTAATATTGTGTATCTATTCTAAGGAATAAGTGACCACTGTTTACAATTGGATTGGATAAAAGTTTTAATCGATATTTTATAACTGTAATTAATTATCTCTCAGAACCTATAATCAACATATTTTTGTTATATGTTAAGATTGAATCGACCATAGTAAAATGTATATTTATTTGACTATTACTCTTTTTTAATATTGTGTATCTATTATAAAGAATAAGTAACCACTGTTTACAATTGGATTGGATAAAAGTTTTGATCGATATTTTATAACTGTAATTAATTATCTCTCAGTATAATCAACATATTTTTGTTATATGTTAAGGTTGAATCGACCATAGTAAAATGTATATTTATTTGACGATTACTCTTTTTTAATATTGTGTATCTATTATAAGGAATAAGTAACCACTGTTTACAATTGGATTGGATAAAAGTTTTAATCGATATTTTATAACTGTAATTAATTATCTCTCAGTACCTATAATCAACATATTTTTGTTATATGTTAAGATTGAATCGACCACAGTAAAATGTATATTTACTTGACTATATTACTCATTTTTAATATTGTGTATCTATTATAAGGAATAAGTAACCACTGTTTACAATTGGATTGGATAAAAGTTTTGATCGATATTTTATAACTGTAATTAATTATCTCTCAGTATAATCAACATATTTTTGTTATATGTTAAGGTTGAATCGACCATAGTAAAATGTATATTTATTTGACTATTACTCTTTTTTAATATTGTGTATCTATTATAAGGAATAAGTAACCACTGTTTACAATTGGATTGGATAAAAGTTTTGATCGATATTTTATAACTGTAATTAATTATCTCTCAGTACAATCAACATATTTTTGTTATATGTTAAGGTTGAATCGACTATAGTAAAATGTATATTTATTTGAAGATAACTCGTTTTTAATATTGTGTATCTATTATAAGGAATAAGTAACCACTGTTTACAATTGGATTGGATAAAAGTTTTGATCGATATTTTATAACTGTAATTAATTATCTCTCAGTATAACCAACTATTTTTGTTATATGTTAAGGTTGAATCGACCATAGTAACATTTATATTTATTTGACTATTACTCTTTTTTAATATTGTGTATCTAGATTTATATTCGTCGTATATTTAAAGAGCGTAATTATCAGTATTTTAACGTTTAATCATGCATACTAAAGTTGATGTTTGTTCGATTAATTATTCTGCTACAATAATAGGTATTTGTAGAATTTGATCATGAACCTAGTTTCATCAATAGAATTAGTGTTACCCAAATTGTGTTTAAAATATACAAACTGAACCATTTTGTCGGACTTATATACCTACAACTACATTTCACTTATTAACATGACTATGTAATATGTATATTTTAACCGCCTTCTTAAGGCGGGTGCTCTCAATTCCTCATAATCTGGGACTTTTGAACCGATTTGGATGTATATTGTTATTTAAAAAGTATCCCCAAGAATGTGGTTACAAATAAAGGAGGGTGGGCAAGCTGGTCTACTGTTCTGCTGGTCTGCTTCACACTGATGAAACATGCGCCGATACAAAGCTTTACAGAACTATTATTTTACCTACAACGGATGCTGCAGACCCAGCAAAGAGAATTCAAAAAATCAGCTGCATCATTTTCATGTGAATTATCCCTAATTACAGTGATCACTAAGACGCCAAGCGCGCTGATTATGAGGCAAACCAGATTTAGCAGCATCCTGCTAAAACAGCGTTTCGCTCAGTGCACCATATTCAAATTTTCTTGCGTTCTTTGTCAATTACAGCTCTATTACTCCTTCCTTTCGCTTATTTTGCGGCAATAAATAGGTTGTATCGAGAAATTAAACCAACCAAACAATCTAGGTGACAAGGTTTATAAAGCATAATGCACTTATGCTTAATAAACTAAAAATCAAGATGAATATCAGCTTATTGACAATTATAGCTAAACCAATACTAACTAGGTGATCATTTTAACCGTACTTTCTTGATACAACCTATTTATTGCCGTAAAATAACCTATTTATTGCCGTTTTCATGGACCCACGAGGAGTAATAGAGCTTTAATTGACAAAAAATGCAAGAAAATTTTAATTTGGCGCGCTTAGCAAAACGTGAACAGTCTGCAGCTGTTTAGAAATCTAAGCTGTAAATCGCGTCTACAGTCAACATAACTTCAAGTTGCTATGGATTGATAACTTCAGTTAGTCCATACACGTATGTTTTAACAGTTCCACCTTGCTGCGTTATTAATTGACCAAGCGAGCGCGAAATTAAATTTATTTTATTATTTCTGACGAAAAAAATTAATAAAAATAAACATTTATATGTTCCTTACATGACTAGGGGAAAAAACAGAAATAAGTCAATTCTGCTCAACAAAAAAGTAATGCACTGAGCAGTATTTGAACGCGCGACCGTCAGCTTTAAATTCCAGGTCATTAACCATTCGGCCTACCGGTAGTTTCCAGTATGCGCGGTGAACATTTATTCAGTTTTAAGCTATGCAAAGACAGACTCGCGAGGTCTACAGCTCACAGAGCCACTAGTTATCAATGCTTTCAAATAATGAATTTTCAACATTTTTTATGCTCACGGTGAACAGATTGCTACTATCATTTAAGAAATAATTGGGAAAAGAAATCATTTGGCAGACTACAAAAAACATGAATACGTATTTAGCGATCCCTGTCATAAAATCTTCCTGAGTAGTCAGATATATTCCCTAAGTTATAGAGAAAGAATTAGTAAAATAACATTTTAGTCTAATCGTTCTAGGCCATACTAAACCATACTAAACGTACCATATTACATTTGCCAAAGTTCTGAACATTTAAATGATGATTTGACGATAGTACGATCTCGATGATTTGAGTCAATACATCATAAAAGCAGTATAGGGCTCGAATAGAGATCACAGAAACAGACTCGCTATATTAGAGCCACAGTACATATATAAGACTATATATGTACTGTGGTAGAGCCAATCATTACTACACGTCTAAAATTAGGGGGGGGCGGAAGACAGAGATACTGGTGAGAACTACAAGTATGTTGTACTTGTCGTACAATAATTGGGGCATATGCATATGTGATATCCATTTTGTGTTATGTTGGACCCGACATCAGTAAGATTATTCAGGGCCGACGGAAACGGCTGACGCAAATCGGTATCTGAAAGTTTTGCAAGGAATCTTCCACACGCTTTTCACAAATTAGTCCCCGAAGACTTTTGACAATTCAATTTGGTTGAACAGTTGATAATTAAAAAAAAAACACCCGAGAGCTACTAGTATTTGCTGTCGGAATGGCATAATAATATGGAAATTTGAAATTTTAAAGAAAACAGTACAGAAGATGATAATTAAGAAGGAAATTGCATTTAGCGACAATTTGCTGTATTTGAATGGAGTAAGTAAGCGATAATAAAATAAGTACGTAAACCTATCGGAATTTGATAACTCAAGTAGGTAAACAATAGCCCCCTTACTTATAAAAAGTTATGCAATGATTAAAAATTCCGCGCAGTACAATATTGTACTGCGCAGTATTTCTAATCATTACTTAATCATTGCATAACTTTTTATAAGTAAGGGGGTAGGCCGTTTGTGTTGATGATCTAAAAATGAAATAATAGCTACAAACGTCAAAAATTTGCCGTTCGGTTTGGACATTTGTGGGCGAAATTGGCATTCTGAACAGTTGGACTAGATAGTATGAATACGAGGAAGCACCGAAATATTTTCGATTTGTTTTGCATATTTAGATGACTTTACATTTTAATTTGACATAAGAAAATTGACTTTATTCCGTAAAGTATAGAATCGTTTTTCATTCAGTTTGGCAAGGATAGTTAGTGGCAAAAAATGCAAAAATGCCAGTGTTGAAAAGGTAAAAAACAAACGGCTTATTAAAAAAGTACATTTAGAAACTGCCCACACCGCTATCTCGAACGCAAGGCTACCTGCCTACAATTATTATTAGCATTATTGGGATATATTTATATTCCAGACATTAATTCCATTGATGTTAACTGAGTTGGTCGCAGAATCACTAAATCTAGGTGGGTTTTTTAATAGGCATCAATTCAACCTGTCCATAGCAGATCTGGAAATATTGGGCCCTCATTAAAACGCAATCCAGGAAACTAGAAAACATGTCAGACAGCAATGGAAAGAAGCATGCTAAATATAAGGATTTCTGACAGATTAAGCAACAAAACTATGAGAAATCGCACGAAAATTGAAGACGTAACAATGAGATTATGAAAACTAAAGTAGAAATGGACTGGCCATATAATAAGAGGCATTGAAAAGTGGAACAAAATCATAGTAATTTAACCCAAGAGATAGGAAAATAAATCGAGGTACACAGTTTCGAAAGTGGGATCATAGCAGGGAAAACATGGACTAGGTGAGCGCAAAATAGAACAGAATGGAGAGAAATGGAAGAGGCTTTTGCCAAACTTGGGCAAACACTTGGACTGAATAAAGGCTTATATTATATAACTAGCTGTGCCCGCGGCTTTGCCCGCGTGGCACAGCTAGTTATATCATTTCATTTAAAAGTAGCCCACACGTTTTATTCCAGGACCAAAAGCCAAACCACCACCAGACCAGTTGTAGGTTTGGTCCAGAGGACCAGGAGGACCAGGACCAAACCTACAAAGTACAATATTATACTACATTTCTTCAAAATTCGTTCAGCCGTCAAATAGTTTTTTATCGATTGCTCGGCATCTAATCATCGGAATAAGGCACTGCCTTGCCTTTTTATAACGCATATTCTGTGAAGTTCGGCACTCCGTACTTCACAGAATATGCGATATAACACACTTGCACTTCTATGACACTTCATAGAAGTGCACGTATTGCAATGAAATGAACGTATATAATAAAATATGAAATAAACGCATGCAATGTGAAATAAACGCTAGAATAAACGCACCGCGTTCCACTGCAAGGCAGTGTGTGCAAGGCCTAAGATACCAAGTACTCCAGTTTTCAAATCAGTCGCAAGGGCTTGGGAGCAAGGCCTGGATTCTGTATGACCACTCACGCCAATTCCACGCCACCTGCGTGGAATTAGGGAAGGTGGGTATTTACGCAACCAGGTTTTTAAACCAGGTTTTGGCTTGTAAGTACGTCGCCCTGGTGCGGACCCGCAATAATTGCAAGACTTTCAAAGTATTTTACTCACCAACTCACTCTTTCGCCACGTCCGCACCTACATACTCGGTGGCGGGTTTGGCTGAGTTCAGCCGCACTCGGCCAGCCGGGTCACAACAACCTAGGTGGCTGATAGGTCGCTCAAAAAACTTGCAAAGCTTCGAAGTTTTTTTAAGCAAACGCAATTGTGCTCTTTATTTACATAAGCGCACGGGTCAATTTCCTATGCAAGTATTTTTTACTTTCAATTCCACGCTTCCAAGTACTTTTTTCGCAAACACGATTGTGCTCCTTATTTATATGGACACGAAGATCAATTTCCTATGCAAGTATTTTCTACTTTCAAGGCTTCGGTTTACAAAGCACTTGAAAGTATTTTGAACCCTGGTTTTTATAATGAAAGATTCATGACATGAATGAGATAAATTTACTTTTTTAATTAATAAATTACTATTTTACTATAAATAATTCGCTTAATTTCGCTGCGCGTTTTACAACTGAAGTCGACTTATTCTATCAAAAAACATCTAAATACGTTTTAAGAGCCTTTAGGGACCATAAAGTAAGAAAAAGAAGAGAACGTATTGTTCGAGTTCATTCAACGTTCAAACCACTTCGTAACAAACCGCTTGCGTGTTTTAAGGGTAGACAACGCCATCTAGTTTAAATGAAGTAACTTGTTATCATGAACGTCTTGTTATTGAGCAGAGAAAATTATCTCCGAAGGTAAGGTGGCACAGATTAGAGAGTAATTAAGGTGGTGATGTAAATTGGATGGGGCATCATGGGATTCAAGGGTCGGTCATTATTATGAGGTCCATACGAACAAATTTTAATGCAACGAAACATTGTGTTCTTAGTACAATTTTTTTTTATGATGTTTCACAGAACGACGTACTTACTGGCACTTTAACTGGCTCTTTATAATTACCTACCGTACCTACCTACTTTTTGAGCTTTTTCAACACGATATGAGGATTGATTTGAAAAAATAAAAGTTTTCTATACTTTCTCTGTGAAGAGCAACACATGTACCTACCTTTGTATGTACACATTTCAATACCGACAACTAACCATTTTGCCAGTAAGACATTATGAAGAAACCTCCGATATAACTATATAATTATGTAGGTACGCAGGTAGTACATTATAATATCTCAATGGAAGAAACAATCGATTTTGAAGTTCATCTCAATTAAATTTTTTTAAAAATATTTAATTTACAGATTTAGCCCAGTTACAGTTTTATTATAGTATAGATAGATGTAAAAAATAACGCATAAATAATGTAAAAATCTTTTGATTATGGAGCAAAACATTTCTACAGCGCGTGATTTCGACCCACGTACGTCTGGATTACGCACGCATGCATCTGTCCAACTGGGCCAGTGAGCCTCGTAGCAGAATGAAGAAATTCGGTACCAGTCTAGTCGTAAACGGATGTATGATCACTTTAAATTTAACACAACTTAGCACCCATAGGCTGCAGGGACCTTTTAATTTTTCGGGATA
Source organism: Alsophila aescularia (assembly GCA_946251855.1). NCBI lineage: Eukaryota > Metazoa > Arthropoda > Insecta > Lepidoptera > Geometridae > Alsophila > Alsophila aescularia. Next base: position 81,161,760 of record OX276373.1, on the reverse strand, counting down.
AAAAGTATTCAACATTTTAACACATTATATAAACTTTGACTGTGCCAAGTTACATCAAAATCCGTCCAGTAGTTTTAGCTTGATACGTGTAATTTTAAATAACTTTCTACCCCTATCCTGCGGGAACCGTCGATTTTTCCGGGATAAAAAGTATCCTAAATGTTAATCCAGTACATCAGCTATGATTCTGCCAAGTTGCATCAAAATCAGTTTGGTAGTTTCAGCGTAATGCGTGTTCAAAGAGACAGACAGACAGACAAAAAATAACCTTTTTGCACTCCATATCGATTGTGAAGTTTATCTCAATCAAAATTTTCAAAAAATATTTAATGTACAGATTTAGCCCAGTTACAGTTTTATTATAGTATAGATAGATTATTATTTCCATATGTGGCGTCAGTGTTGAGTAGACCAACGTCGATAAATTTTTGCCCATTCTCCTTTCATGAAAATTTGATCAGTGTTATTTTAGTCACTTCTGTCGGTTTTGTTTCAAAGCCAAGAGCCAAAGAATATATTCACCCTCTACACACGCTTACACACCTCGTTTTTTCAAGTCGTGGGATAAGATACGATTCGCTCCTATGATTCGATTTGTTTATGTAGGTACGTTACCTAACAACTCTCATTTTGTGAATTAAAAATAATTATTTCTAACATCGTGGAGAGATGAATGTCATGTAACATAAGCGTAGACGAAGATCAAAAAAGAGTGGATGGATTATGTAACGGTGACATTTTGAATAGTTGTCCCATCATGGGACAACGCCGATGGGACTACGAGTAGTGAGACGGACACGCAAGAAAGGAGTGAATAGATACTAAGATGACGGCTGATAGAGAGATACATGCTGACCGACCCATAGAGATAGATATGTCTTAGGTACGTCTCGCATACCGACCCACATAATTCTATTCAATTCTTGTATAGTTAGTGGCTTTTGTCGAGGAGGCACCACACTTTCACCAATCCCACGTGATTAGATAGACCGTCATACAAAGGATATTAACCAGTGAAACGAAATTTGGTCAGTATTCTATTTTCCAAACATATATTTTAGGAACATTAAAATAAACTAAGAGTGAGGTGATGATGACATCGTGTTTCAGTTATTACTCTATTCTATTGACATTGATGTTAGAATAAGTTTATTTATTTTATTTTATCCAGTAGTGTATCAACTAGTTAACCTTATCAATTATTGTGTATACAAGACCCAACATTTCTCAAAAATATTATTAGCCAATATTCTTATCATAGTTTACATAATATTATAAAAATCTCAATGTACCTATTACCAAAGTTAAGCCCATAGAATAAAGTGCTGAAGTGCTCTCGTAGTTAGGCAACCATTGTTTCATTTTTACCTCAATCCTATTTTAAATCCAAAGTGCCTAACGAAAATATAGGTAGCAGCCATTTTTTCCTGGTGCGAGGAGTTCTTCCGATCTCGTGAATTCCTCGCACTCGTACAAAGACGGTACCCGAACTTTAGGCAGCTAACTAAAATATTGTCCCATTTCACGACATTCCTATGTGTGACTCATTGCAAGTCAACACCCTTGACTGATTTTAGAAGAGCTTCTCCCATTGAGCCTCCTCTCGCTCTTACTGTCTGTATTTCTCATTACCTTTACCGATTCACAGATAACTTCAGTCTCTCTGTGGCTACATGCTTCCATCTATTTACCTAAAGAGGTACGCAGCCATCCCTTATGCTATAGGTAGTCGTCATAAGGGATGGTACGTAAATCCTTAACTACGTTTGCCTGTTTTCCGAGCCTACACAAAATAATTTATAACTTTATACCTACCAATATGCTGATTGGCGCAAAATGTACATAACACCTAAATCCATTGTTGTGTGTTGCTATTTACTGCCTACCCATTCACATATTTTTGTAGGCTTCAGTTGCGCTCTTTAACAAACATAAATTGTTATGATTCTATACATGACTTACTTATAATTATACCTACATCTAGTTATAGCTATAGTTCGTTTGTTATTGCGCTTGTGAGATTATATAAACTTAAGATATAATATTTACTAGAAAATGCAAAGTCCAATGGATTTGCAACTTATTTACTTACCTACTTAACCTAGTTTAGATTTAAGCAAGTTTTTGGGTTAAAGGAAAACATTAAGCAGTTTTAACCACATAGTATTGTATTTCATTTATAGCAACAGAGCCAACAGGTATAAACTGGAAAATATGAGCCAAAGAGAAAGGTTAGAAAAATAGTATTATTAAGACATTGATACACAGTAGCTATAACGAAACAAGTTTTATACATTTGAACATAGAAACAGTGAATACTTATCTTTATTTTTTAAACCGATGCGATGTGGCAATGGAACTTGGCAGAGGTACATGTCCGGTTCTGGTTGGGCAGCGAAAGAGAGCCTTACCCTGCCGCAGGCCGCAGATCCTATTTATGGTGTCTTTTGCAAGATGGCGGTCTTCTGCCACCTCCCCGCTTAATTTTCAATCCTTATTTATGAACTTGGTGATAACTAATTTCTTTAATTAGTTTTAATTTAACATAATTACTAATTCGTTTTATAAAACCGGTCTTTCAACATATTTTAACATAGACAATTAATTTTGTGGTAGGTACTTCCTGTAAGAAACGGATGACTTTAAATAATACAGGTAAATTTGACCACCTATAATGTAGTACTTCCTGTACAAAACGTATATAAATCTAAATAATAGTTAATTTAGAAACTAATAATCTAACACGGCCATACTGATATGTACATCGTTCTCGATGTACCTGTATAATTATTTAAACAATATATATAAATCTCATCATTTATAGATAATATTATTAAACATAAAAATAATTAAGACATACGGAATATTCTGAACTTATGTAGGTAGCATCTTAACTAACAATAGAATGTAAGCAACTGTTCGCATTATTATCCACACAGATACTTATCCTATATTTTATTATAAACAACAACAAATTGTCACCATTTGTGTGACGTTCAGAACTTATTTTGTATTTCATCATAAACAACAACAAATTGTCACCATTTGTGTGATCTTCACAACAACAGTTAATTCATAATTTATCCACACACTTCTTTTGTATTTCATCATAAATAACAACAAATTGTCACCATTTTTGTGACCTTCACAACAACAACAACATTTTATTCATAATTTATCCACACAGTCATTTATTTTATATATTATTATCTTATCATATACAATATCACCAATTGCATGACCTTTACATTAACATTAATTATTTGTTTATCCACAAAGTCACCAACTATTGAAATAATCATCATTATTATGAGTAGTATACCTATTATCAAAAACAATAGCATCATTATAATAATAAAATAACTTATCTAACATGGATCATGTGTTTACAAATATAATGACATCAAATAATGGACTTAAAACAACTAATACGTATAAATGTTCTCAACAGGAGCGTTTTGTCCAACACATTCACCAGGCTACATCATACAAACTGTCCAAAATAAACAACAATAGCAAAATATTAAACAATACTAAAATACACAATAAATTTCAAACGTAAGGAGGTAAAAGGTCGGTTAAAGCCGGGTAACAGATAGACCAAAAGCAGGATGTCCTGTTGTGACCGTTCTAGGTGTAGGGCGTTTGAGGTACCTACGGTCACAATCAGTCCCAGACCCCAGTCAGCGGCGGCAACCCCCGAGCCGGCGTCGGCGGCGGCTGCAGCTCTTCCGGCGGCGGCGGCGGCGGCGGCGGCAGGGGCTCTTGCGACGGCGACGGCGGCGGCAGGTGCTCTTGCGACGTTTTGGGCAGCACGCGGCCCCTCGCATGTGCTCCTTGTTAGAGTGGGAAGTCGCTAGGACTTATGGACCAAAATGTTGGAACATTTTGCTCCAAAAGTCCTAGCGACTTCCCACTCTCCAACCACTTCCCGATCTCCCGATCTAAATCGTCAGAGTTAGTCTTGTTATTCGCTATCACGCGCCGCAGCATTGCCTCACCCCTGTTGTTCAGCAGGAACTTTATTACGAGTTGCGCCGGCATATTCGCGGGGGGACCGGATTCCTTGGGTTTCGGCTTCATCGCATGGATTATTACAATTTTGTAAGTTTTCGCTAAACTGTTGATTAATAATTTGACATAAAGAGAATACAATACTACGTTTGGAATGTCAAGAATAAAACAAAAAAAACCTTTTTCACAACGACGTAAGAAATGCATGCCAGTAAGCGTACATAGGTAAATCAACTTCTTTGTTTTGACAATCCAAAGAGTTTGAACTTATGCATTACATAAATTCATAGAAAAAGGAAAAATTTCCGGTTGGCTATATACATATCCGGTACCGGTGTAGACGAAGGCGGTGGGGGGAAGTCTCCCACGATCCATCCCCCTTTGCCAGGAGACGCTTAGTTTATGAGATAGGGTTGACTATTATAGAATCGAGTGGCAGGCGTTGGGTGGAGGGGGGAGTTGGGGAGGGAGTGAAGAGCTAACCCCCCCCCCCCCCACATAGATGCTTAGATATTTCAGTTTTAAGTATATTAAAAATCGGCTATTTGGTCGGTCGCCGTAAATAAAAATATTATTAATTAGTAGAATGTGTTTTTTCTGCTGCTTTCGCCAGAAAGTAAATTGAAGATATTATACATGGCCCCAAAGACTAGAGGCCGTATTAATAAACCTAACCTGAGAGCGCTATTGAGAGCGATCTCAAGATGCTAATCTAATTAATAAACACATCTTAAGCTGCTTAGTGAGATGCCGTAATCAGCTGAGTTCATCATCATCAGCCTATATCTGTCCACTGCTGGACGTAGGCCTCTCCTAATGCACGCCACTGAGCTCAGTCTTCAGCTCTCCTCATCCATTTTCTGCCAGCCGCTTTTCGCAGGTCATCACTCCACCTGGCCACAGGGCGTCCTACATTACGTTTGCCTAAACGTGGTCTCCGCTCGAGAACTCGTCTACCTCAACGGTTATCGGTTCTTCGGGAAATGTGACCAGCCCACTGCCACTTCAGCTTGCTTATCCTTTGAGCTATGTCGGTTACCTTGGTTCTCCGTCGGATATCTTCATTACGAATCTTGTCCTTCAGAGAAACTCCAAGCATAGCTCTCTCCATAGCTCGCTGAGCGACCTTAAATTTGTGAACTAGTTTGACCGTAAGTGTCCACGTTTCGGCACCGTAGGTCATGACGCATGGTAGGACGCACTGATTGAAGACCTTTGTCTTCAGGCACTGTGGTATAGACGACGAGAAGACTTGACGAAGCTTGCCGAATGTTGCCCAACCCAGCTGAATGCTTCTGTTGGCTTCCTTCTCAAAGTTGTTCTTACCCAATTACAATATTTGCCCAAGGTAAACATATTGTTGGACAACTTCAGGAGGCACACCATTAACTGCAATCGGTTCCGGGTCAATAAGATCGTTGAACATGATCTTGGTCTTATCTATGTTCATTCCGAGACCGATCCGTCCAGAAGCATCATCTAGGTTGGTCAGCATACTTTGCAAGTCTTGCAGCGACTCCGCCATTAGGACGATATCATCGGCAAATCGTAAGTGTGAGATGTTCTCGCCATCGATATTAATGCCCATTCCTTTCCAATCCAGCGTCTTAAACATATCTTCCAGGGCATTAGTGAACAGTTTCGGGGATATGACATCCCCTTGTCTCACTCCCTGCGTAGTTGGATATGTATAGACTGCTGGTTTTGTACTTGGACACTCATAGTCGCGGCGTCATACAGAAACCTCAGCACTTCGATGTATCGCCAGTCCACTTGACAACGCTGCAAGGACTCCAGAACCGCCCAGGTTTCAACGGAGTCAAAGGCTTTATCATATCGATGAGATCTATCACTTCTGTAAAAAAAATACTAGTCTAGGATTAATAGTTTCAGAGTAATAGCCTTTTTAAGTTTTACAGCTGTCATCCAAATCGAAGATATCGATGAGATCTATCACTTCTGTAAAGCAATTACTAGTCTAGGATCAATAGTTTCAGAGTTATAGCCCTTTTAAGTTTGACAGCTGTCATCTAAATTAAAGGCATCAATAAGATCTATCATTCACCCTCCCCTCGCCTTTTTCTACCCTCACCTTACCCTTCTCTTAGCTTCGCCTACCCATCCATCACTTCCCCCACCCTCCCCTCAACTTCACTTTGACACCTGTCACAATGGCATCTGTCACTTTGACAACTGTTTACTATAATTATACATGAAACAGTAATATAATAGTAATTATAATTAATAATTAAGTTGCTAGGGACAATGCCATATGGTTAGTTTCGATTTCCACCACTGGGGGACAGAGCAACTCATTTTTTCCGATGTCCACCACTAACGCTACTAATAATTTAGTAGCGTTGTCCACCACTGGTAGGTGACAACGGGAATAGACGGATGATGATGAGACAAAAGTGAATACATAGGTACTCGTAGTAAGTACATTTTTCTTAACATTTGACATCATTTTATTTTCATGGTTTCAATGTGATGCTTGACAGGGGGGATACAGGAGTACTTAAAATATTATTTTTAAATTAAGTTCTGATATCTCCCCGGCCTGAGGGACACAAGGATTTAAAAAATCCCAAGGGGGGAAATCAGGGGAGACACGAGTCCGGCACCTATTTAACAGTTACAAAAAGCTTATCACGAACTTATTAAATCAAGTCCATGTTTTCGTTTATTGGCAACGACACTACCAGTAGTTTAAAATTAAATCATTACTTTTAAATAATTTTAGAACATTATTGTTTCATTTCTATAGTGACAGGTGTCATCAAAGTGATAGGTGTCGTCAAAGTGACAGGTGTCGTCAAAGTGACAGGTGTCGTCAAAGTGAAAGGTGTCGTCAAAGTGACAGGTGTCGTCAACGTGACAGGTGTCGTCAAAGTGACAATTGTCGTCAAAGTGACATCTGTCAAATTTAAAACAGCTATTACTCGGAAACTATTGATTGTTGACTAGTAATTTATTTACAGAAGTAACAGATCTCATCGATACCTTCGTTTTGGATGACAGCTGTCAAACTTAAAAGGGCTATAAATTTGTATCTATTAATGATCCTGGATTTATAGTTTCTGTACAGAAGTGATAGATCTCATCGATATCTTCATTTTGGATGACAGCTGTCAAACTTAAAAGGCAATGAGATCTATCACTTCTGTAAGGAAACTACTAGTCCAGGATCATTCGTTTCTGAGTTATAGACGTTTTAAGTTTGACTCGTTTCAACTTTGATTTGAGTTTTACTGCAGAAAAACACTTTCGTTTTAAATTACGTCTCGTCTGCAATTTCGTTATAGATTAGTGTACCTACAGAAATCACTCAAATAATATGATCAACAACATATTTGTAAGTCCTAGATACACTAATATTATAAAGGCGAAAGTTTGTATGTATGTATTTATTTGTGTGTATGTTCATTACTCCTTCACGCTCAAACGGCTGTACGGATTTGGATGTAAAAATACAAGTTTCCAGCTTATTATCTCACATTACGAGGTGAAAACCTAATTTTACTGGACTAAAATGCTAGTTACATAATAAAAGGCTATCTAGGCCCCTTAGATAATATTTAAATAGAATAGACGCCTATAATAGCTATCTATTATTAGGAATGTTGGGTCCTGATACCCAATCCAGCCATAATAAGAACTAAAATTAGATTTTGATTTTTTATAATTATTTTTGGCTTGCATTGTTTTACAAAGCAAAGTTTTCTCGTTAGTCAATAATTAAAATCTTGTAGTTATTACTTACAAACGTTTATTCTCTCGGAGGTAAATAACTTATTTTGGTTATATTTCGTCTTAATTATAATAAAAAGAAAGTGATTGTAGTTAAACTTTACTTTTTAATGAGAGATGACAAAAACAGCTTTATAACATTAATACTTTGTGTCAGGAACATTTCGCCAGCCCCTCTGGGGAATCTGGGGAATCTTTGGGAAATCTTTTACTCCAGCCCCTCTGGCCCCCTGAAGTCTTTTACTTCGGGTGTTATCAGTAGTTCGGTTATTTAGTCCGGTCCCGGACTTTTCATTTCGACAGTTCGGTTTTTGTTTTGTTTTCTCTTATGAAGTAGTGCTGCCCTCTGGTGCCAGAATTTGTCAGACCGCTCGAGAGCCTCTGACATGGCTTAACGACTGCTATTACTCAATAACAGCCGGGACCGATAGTTTAACATACCCTCCAAAGCACGGAGCGATGGAAAACCGCACATAACTTAGAAAAGTCATTGGTGCGGAGCCTAGGATCGAACCCGGTATTATTGGATTCTAAGTTGCACTATTGAACCGTTAGGCTACCATCGCTCTACCATGGACAGTTCGGTGAGGCAATACGACCAGACTACTGAGCCGATAATTCGGTATCGATACAGGACCTACAATCACGGAAAAAATAATTAAATATTGTTAATTTTTAATGTCTCAAGAACCAAACGTGAATGCTAAATTTCATCTCGATAGCTTCAGTGGAAGTGGGTGAACTATTGATTGCAAAATTCCAGGACATACATACATACAAGTGAAGTTAAATAATAATTTTTAATAATCTTTTGTTATTAGTTGATTTTTCGCAAGATATCGATACCGAACTATCAGGCTCAATAGTCCGGTTGTATTACATCCACGAACTGCTGAGACGAAAAAGTCTCACCAGTCCGATGACCGGACTAAATAACCGAACTACTGAGATCGCCCGGAATACTTGATGGAATAGAGCTGACCGGGATTAGGAAAATAGTTATTTGAATAAAAAAATATAGCTCTTTAACTCCAAATGAATTCATAAAATAATGTTGATACAGTACACAAAATAAAAAAATAAAACATGATTCTCTGATGAATAAAAAACCATCAAAGAATCACGGATTAAATTACATGTAAAAAATAACATATTAATATGTTTTTCAAATCCCGGAGATATGACTTGAGTCGAATTGAAAACTTTTTGATGACGATTCAAAAATCCGAACAAGTCAATATCTCTAGCTAGATTATCATTGTACCTATTATGTAGTTTGTCGAAGTTACCAATGCGATAGAAAGGGTAGGTAGAGATTTTTGTCTAGCCTTACGGTTACGTCCGTTGTCGTGTCTAATGGTTGTCTTTTATTCTTTGTCCTTATCATGAATTTATTCGTCAGCGCATTACGCCGAGTATCTAGAGGTACAAAACTGAGTTTCAAAATAGTTTGAGAACTATTCTTAGAAAGTATCAGGAACTATAGAACTCTGCTGCATGCGAAAAGAACTCTCATTTATTTTTGATTTGCTGACAAATGATTTGCTACGGGAAGTTAGCAGATCATTTAGTCAATTGACTTTTTTTTAGGTAAATATGCCAGAACTATTCCTAAAAAGTATCAGGAACTATAGAACTCAGCTGCATGCGAAAAGAACTCTCATTTATTTTTGATCTGCTGGACAATGATCTGCTAAGTTCACTGACATGCACTTTAGTGGCCCATAAATTTAAAAAGCTTTTACAAATTCTTAACAAATTAGTAAAAAGAAAATTAGGCGTACAAATAAGTATATAATGTTCTGAGATTTAATTATTCTGCGGGTGCCAGAATAATTAAATCTCAGAACATTATATATTATAATTGAGTCATTCGGCCTTAGCTATTTTGACTCACGTTTTACAAATTTTTGCCCAACTCCATCTAATTTTTTCATTTTTTCACTAAACCTGCCTTTTTGTGTATCTCAAGGATTTAAGCCGCGTTGACACGATCAGAGTCTGCTCGGTCCGAGTAGACTCGTACGAGTCGGCTTCATACGAGTGTACACGGATAGTTGTTTACACGTATCTAAGCGTACTCATACATATCTAGTGTCACACTCACTTTTTACCCGACTACGGCGAAGCAAGGGAAGGGTAATGAGTTTAACAGTCTATGTATGAGGATATGTGGATGTTCCACCATAGCTTCGCCCCAATTGGTCCGATTTTGACAAGCGAGGTGTGAATTGATTCTTCTTCATTTCTAAAGTGTTATAGGCATGGGTTTCTAGGGTATTAATTTTTTATGTTTAGTATTTATTTCGAAAGACGTCGACACGGACGCTTGTAAATTTTTAGTAGCCGCCAGTTTGTTTTCCTACTCGTATAAGAGCTAGCTCGGATCAAAGAGTATATAAATAAGCTCGGGTGAGTAGAACGCGGTCCGAGTCTACTTTTATCGGATACCGTCATCCGATTGCGCTCAAATTGTGGGTTGCCACAATACGAGTGGCATCCGAGTGCGTTCGGACCGAGCAGGCTCGGATCGTGTCAACGCGGCTTTAAGGATGTGAACCCTCAGTCCAGATGCACATGATTTATTTTCAGAGGATCAAATCGTCACAACACTATTTTCAAAAATGAATCAATAAATGGTTGCTAGCTGCATCTGTTAGATATCTTTTAATAGATAAGTATTTTTATATGAATCAATCCAACTAGCAAAATTATATATTGTGTTTCCATTTCTTTATCTTTCAATTTTAATTACTGGTAATCTGTTTATTATTTAAAATATAAATTTTATATTGGCCACTTCTGAGTTGAAAAAGTCATCTTCAAAATGTCTTCAAAGGGAACTGTTTCGGTTTCAATTCTATAATCATAAAATAACAGTATTAGTTCGGTACCTGCCCAGTTATTTATAATCTATATGTTTAATTGCTTCCTAACTAGCAAGGGTTAGTTTTATAATTCTAATTCACTCTTATTAATTTTTGTTTTTCAAACTTAAACCAACCCAACCGCCCTTGTCGTCTACCGACTCTAGTCTGATGTTTTTCAGATTATTTTTCCTTATATTTTTTCCAGTTTGTACCAAAGAGTATATAAATACTACGTGTTTGTACCATCAATCTGTCATTTTTACAACCATGTTTATAATATAGTTTTAACAAACCTGTACCACATTGCCAATAGTAAATTTATATTTCATTTGAAATTACAAAAATTACCAGCAATTAAAATTGATTTGAGACAATGGCAACCAAATCTAATTTTTCCATTAATTTAAAAAAGTATAGCCCAAGATAATAGTAAATACACAAAAATTGTGTATTGTTGTATACAATACACAACTTTGCTAGCTGGGTTGCCGTATTCATATAAAATTACTTGTCTATTATAAGATACTTATCAACTCGTCCATCCTGATACAAGCAGTCCGGCACCACCACAAAGAAATTCTCAAATGTATGGACTTTGGCAGAACAGTGAAGTTAATTTGTTTTTCAGATCAAAATTTTAGGTTATTGTTCTGCAAATTTTTAATTTTATTTATATTATTGTTAATAACGTGCTGTTTTGTGTTTTCTTTGAAGAATCATCAGTTTATAGTGTTAAACCGATATATATGATAATTTTATAATGCCACCATCTTTAGATAGCTACAGCCAGGGTCGGACTGGGCCGAAAGGGCCCGGGTGGCAACCCACAAGCCCGGGGCCCGTGCGGGATAGTGGTAGATGGGATACTATCGAAAAATAATGAAATATACAAATTATTAATTTTATCAACGATATATATTATTGAGTAAATATGGTTCTAAAACTTATAATATAACAAATCTGAATCTAGCCAATCAATAATTTTATAAAAGGGATGTAATTTCGGCTAAGCTATCAATAACTTCATCATAAAAGCTGCTATTCTCGTCATCCTTGATAAGATCCGATTCTGTGTTTAATATAATCGACAATCCAACAGCTCTTGCCCCAATAGAGAGCGAAATCTCGTTTTAATGCGCTTCAGCGCTGAAAATCATGTCACTTTCGTGAACGAAATTGTTAAAATTACACAATATGCATCATCTGAGGTGGTATATGTGCTGATCACTGTTACATTGTGATAAAAGTTTACATGCACGTGGTATGCAACTTTCGCAGAGGTCCGAACCAATTCGGAAAAAAACACTTGGTGTCCTTTGCAGTTCGATCTAAGACAGGGTTCTTCAAACTGTTTAGCCTAAGGACCAGTCTGATTGCTTAACAAAGCCCCAAAAGCCAATATATAGTTAGCTCATATTAGGTACAGTTTTGTAACTTGAAGTAAATTAATTTTGAATTGAATTTCACGCATATTTCCATTTCGGGACAAGTCGGCGAGTTAGGTATGTATTTAGTATACCCTTATAGCAATTTGTGGCATGGTGCGGACCCTGCAAAAAATATGAAACTCACAATAGGTTGGCTAAGTACTTAAATTGCTTACAGGGTCTTAGACATCTGGGTGCCCCGGGTGAGGAATTTTTTAGTGCCAGAAATGGCTTTTAATATCTATCGGGAACTCTTACGCATCCTTGAACCTTTCCGTATTTGTAGGTCATGTATATGTGATTCATAATACAAATTTTAAAAAATTTGAGGTGCTTATACTTTTATCAGAGTAATTACCGACAACGTGCAATAATGTGGAAAAAAATAAGCGGTTATAATCGATCATTAGTGAGTGAAAAAACTTGAATACTAATATCAAAAAAGTGCGAGCGAAGCGAGCGCGAAATTTTTGAGCTATTTCTGGTACATTATGAGAGTGAGGAAACAATAATAACTAATAAATCTAATAATACATTTTATTGAAGGCCAGTGTAATAAGCGCGAAAACTTTAGAAAAAGTCACAAAAAAAAAACTAGTGGCAGCATGCGAATATATTTAATAATACAAAGGCACTAGAAGAGAGCGCAAAAATATCAAAAAATATTAATTTACTAGTGGCGTAGTGGCTCTGTGAGCTGTAAACTTCACGCGTACGTACTTTTTTGCAATCTGTTCAGTGTACAGTAGCGCCATCTAGTGAACTTATTGTAAAACTAACATTAACAACCAAGGTGCTTCATCAATCCCTACCTAGTGGGGAAAGGGCCGATTCCACTGGTAGAAACCTAAAACATAGTGAGACATTTACTGCATTTTGAGGAGCTATTCTGCTTATCACTCTGAAGCTCCTCATCAAATGTTCACCAAATTTTAATGAGACCAGTTTAAAGTTACTACCTTTCAAATAAAAGAAAGAACCATCGATATTGGATATAATAAGGCGGAGATATTCAGTAGGCCTCTTTTTGCCCTCTTTAGGGGACCCATCATCAAATCCCCAAAGTCTAAAAATTCTAAACTTATGTTTAACCTTTATACCAAGTTTCGTCTAGATCGGTTGAGATATGCGACCTGTAGAGGATAACAGAGATCCGAACAGACATCCGGACATACGAAAGCATTTTTGCCCAAGATGAAACGGACTCGCACTCGCTCGGTCAATTATAACCGTGTATAAGAAAGAAGTAGGATAATTATTGTGGATCTCTCCAGTAGCAAGATCTTTTTTATTTAGCTTAATCCACCATGAGTATAAGAAAAAAAAAACCGGGCCCTAGCCTACTCGGGCCCCCTCCGTACGTACCACCTCGCTGCCCGCAAGCCATGCGCGTGGGGGGCCCGCACAGGCTAGGGCCCGGCTGGCAAAAGCCACCTCGACTATATGGCCAGTCCGACGCTGGCTACAGCAGATGTGTTCAAGTGGAGTTCGCGCCAATCGCGAAAACCAGAACAAAAGGGAAATTTATGGCATGATTTTCTATTGATCAGCCCCGGTAAGCATTAATTATGATATTGCTTAGCGCCACCTCACATCAACGTGACCACAAATGATAATTTACATGATTTTCATTTTGTATTTTCATATTGTTTTAACACTAGGGATGCGCAAGGTCAAAGAACTATTAACTATCGATAAAGCTATCGTAGGCTAGGTCAGGCTGCCTTTAGCTTATTTCCTTATCATTAATCAACATGTTTATTTCCAGATGCAGAAAATGAGGATCTAGCATACATTCCTATAGAGACCAGTCTTAACATACACTTATGAGTGTGAGTGCGTGAGATAAAGATGGAGTAGGTACATCGCAAGGTCTCAATTCAGAGTGAAGCACTAGTAGGTAAGCTTACCTATGTTTGCAAAATCCATTTTCGTATCTACATTGTAAAAAAGTATTATAAATAAAATGTTCCGTTGTTCAAAAGTGTTTTATTTCTATGTTTTTTATTACATGGCTCCACAGTTACCTGTTGCAATAGGTATCCAATAAGCCCAACGTTGTTGCATTGTGAGAAAACAACGTTTGGCTTATTGGAACCGTCTTTCATTAATATGAAACCTTCACGAGGGCATGCATTTATCGATATCGATAAACCAAGAATACGTGCAAGCAAGCACTACTCTATCCGTTAGGTTGGTATCATTGTCAAGATAGGCTAACGTCTGACTTTTAATGCTAGTAATGTTGGATGCATTGATGCCAATAAATTTCTGCCAAACTGCTTTCATTAGCTAGTAGGGAGGTCCCGCCTCTTAAAACGTAGTGATTATATTCTCTTTGGATACAAGTTCACGTCCTGGTGAACAGAGCACATGATCAATCAACAAAAATTGTGTTTAAGTAAGAGTATGACGTATTTGTTAAATAAAATGTAAATAAGGAAAAATGTTTGTAATAAGGAAAATCTTCATTGAAAATCAATCGGTTATAAACTTAAACACTATGAATAGTGACTAAGGTTGTACCGCAGATATAATCTAACAAAAGTACCTAATGAAGGCATAATGAATGATTTCAATAATTAGTTTTGATTGGATGGATGTTAGTCGAATGAATAGGATGAAACAGACACAAAATAGATCATGATGATCAGATAGCAAGATGAATATATAAAACAGCTGAAGGTCAATCTGGATAATTATTGCTTCGAAAGCGTACTAAGTCAGAACAATTAAAATAACATTACTATGTTAATATAATTTATATGTAGTTAAAACCAAATCAGAAGTAAGTACGTCCATTTGTAGGTGAATTGCATTGAAGCAAAAATATTTTAAAAAAAAACGCATGTAAATATCCTAAGACAGATTCAATTATGGAAGATAAAACAGTAAGTATAGAAAGCTGAAAAGACAAAAAAAAGCAAGTAGCAAGAGTAGAAAGCTGTTGTTAAAGTTGTCTGGTCCATAATAATGATTACTTACTTAGAACAAAAATTTTAAAGAATGATTTATTTAAGATAGTAGATACTTGCACTAATGCGGTCGATAAAATGTTTCCCTGGATGTGTTTAAATGGGAAGGAAAATAAAACTTCGTGTGATATTGCTAATGACGATGATTGCTACAATAAGCAATTCTGTAAAACAGTGAAAGATCATCTAATAAAATAATCTTAAGTAATGTATAACGACTTTAAATAATTAAGGAATTAAGTATACCTTTATAGAAGTAATTGCTTTAAAATATTTATTGACAAAGAAAATGAATGCTGTTATTTTACTTACTTTAAGTTAGTACTTAACAACAAAAAAATGCTCAAAGTGAGCTAAGCGCAAAGTGCGCTAATCGCAAAATGCGATTCATTTATTTACGGCTCAAAGTGAGCTAAGCGCAAAGTGCGGTTCATTCATTTAAAGCTCAAAGTGAGCTAAGCTCAAAATGCGATTCATTTATTTACGGCTCAAAGTGAGCTAAGCGCAAAGTGCGGTTCATTCATTTAAAGCCCAAAGTGAGCTAAGCTCAAAATGCGATTCATTTATTTACGGCTCAAAGTGAGCTAAGCGCAAAGTGCGGTTTATTCATTTAAAGCTCAAGTGAGCTAAGCGCAAAGTGCGCTAATCGCAAAATGCGATTCATTTATTTACGGCTCAAAGTGAGCTAAGTGCAAAGTGAGGTTCATTCATTTAAAGCTCAAAGTGAGCTAAGCGCAAAGTGCGCTAATCGCAAAATGCGATTCATTTATTTACGGCTCAAAGTGAGCTAAGCGCAAAGTGCGGTTCATTCATTTAAAGCTCAAAGTAAGCTAAGCGCAAAGTGCGCTGGAGTGGTTACGCAGCCGGGAGAAGTAATGGTGACGCGGCCGGGAGCCGACCGCTACGCAGCTGGAAGAGGAGCCGGCCATGCAGCCGGGAGCCAAAAATACGATTCATTAATGAAAAGCTCAAAGTGAGCGTGATGAAGTATTTTTATAAAATACTTCATTACGTTTCATGAACAATGTTTTAAACAGAAATTACTAAATAGTAGTTGTATAATATAGGTAGATAACAATATATGTTATAAAAAAGTATTATGTAAGTAAATAGGTACTATCTGTGTATGTGGATTATCCCATTCACGGAAAGCCAAAATTAAAGTCATGATCCACTATCGTAAACCCACATTTACATCTAATGGATGGAACCCATTTTTTTTTGCTCTCTTGGTTCCCTTGCTGGTCCTCCTTGTATTGAGTCCTAATCTTTCGGGTCCGTTGCAGATGCCGTGACTACATATACTTAATAAAAAAAATAGTTAATATTAGTGATCGTGACGGTTTAATATTGTAAAGTAATTAATAACAGATATAATAACAGTTTTCATTTTCTTTGCACGTCAGTCAGAATTAAAACTTACTTTGTAATATTTTAGGATACAATTTTATTCATCTACTTGTTCACGAGGACGTGAACGGGGGGGCGGGGGCCCGATTCTGTTAGCTATTGATCCGCGATAACGCAAGTCGATCGCTTGATTTTTTTGTGAAATTTTCTCATTTACCACTTAAAAGTGCTGGAAAGGAAAATTTTGGGAGTTATCGCGGTTAAATAGCTAACAGAATCGGGACCCTGGTATCAGGATGGACGATCTGTTAGATATCTTTTAATAAACAAGTATTTTTATCAATGGCGAAGGAAATATGATTTTTATATGAAACCCAACCAACCCAATGGCAACCCAACTGGCAAAATTATGTATTGTGTTTCCATTTCTTTATCTTTCAATTTTAATTACTGGTAATCTGTTTGTAATATAAAATATAAATTTTATACTGGCAATATGATAGTACAGGCTTGTAAAATGAATCGATTATCAATGTTGCAAAAGTGACAGAATATCTCAAATCTACAGGTACAGACTGAAATAAATTATGAGAGGTTTTTTTGAAAAAATTCAAAATGTTGTGATGTAGAGTTAGATTTTATTCTCAATCTTGTGTATCTTCGAGTGTTAATGTATAATATTGGTGGAATATTAACCATTAGGTGTTCATTAACGTGCACGAGTGCGGGCAAAAGAATCAAACGCAGAAATAAATGGCATTTTGTGATTTTTCCAAATCTCCCTCGGAAGTTTCAATAAATGTCCACCATTTTACTGATTTGTGACTTTGACAATAATTGACTGTGACGTGACATTATTTTAAACTATACACTTGACATTGGCGAAATTGGTAGTAGGCCAGTGCCTCCGCAGAAGCCATCGAATAAAAAAAAGAAGAAGAAGAAGAAATAAATTATGGAAAAATGGAACTGAGGAACATTAAGCCAAAGAGTATATAAATACTACATTAAGCTAGCTAGAAGGGGACGATTGAGTAGTCGGTTGGATTTTCGTCTTGGTTTATTTATGATATTCTACGAGAAATATATAGATACTTAAATTAGATAATACCATTCTAGTTGGGAAGGCTAGTTATGTACTCAAAGAGTTAAAGATATCTATTTAATGTTATGAAATTTATGATTAAAGATTGAAACAAGACAAATAGTTTCCTTTGAAGACCCTCTTTCACTTACAAGCAACATATAACAAATATATGGCTTATAAACCTTATAGCCCCTCTAGTTACTCTATGGGTAAATGCGAATTACCCGTTCACCCACTAGTGGGTGAAGCCAGTGGGTAGACGGGTCATTGCATTGAAAATAAATGGCATTTCATAAAAAAACGGTAGGTATATTTAATCTGAATAGGTACAACAATATCAAAATATTAAACAATGCTACACACGATAATTTCAATACGTAGGGAGGTAAACGTTAGCTTAAAGCCGGGAAACAGACCAAAAGCAGAATGACCTGTTCTGACCGTTCTAGAAGCAGAACTGTCACAATCAGTCCGTCGCCGGTCAGCAGCAGCTGCAGGGGCGGCGGCGGCGGCGGCGTCGGGAGCTACTCCTGCGCCGGCGGCGACGGCTGCAGCTCCTCCGGCGGCGACGGCGGCAGGTGCTCTTGCGACGGCGGCGTTTTCGGCAGCACGCGTTCTCTCGCACCAGATATTCCGGGGTATTTGGACTACCTTTCTCCAAAACTCCTAGCGCCGTCCCATTCTCCAACCAGGTCTCGATCGCCCGTAAAACATCGTTAGAGTCAGCCTCGTTTTTCTTTTGAAAGCGCCGAATGACTTCCGTTCCGTTTTTCATCAGGAACCGTAACACGATTTGTGCCGGTATATTCGTCGAGGGACCGGTTTCCTTAGGTTCCGGCTTCATTATCGCATCGACAAATACAATTTTTTTAATTTTTAGTCAAAATTTTGAATAATTTATGTAAAAATTTGTCTTTATTTGGAATGCCAAAGAGAATACAGTAATACGGCACAAACTACAAAAGATACGGTTGGAATGCCACGGAAAAAAACAAAAATTAACTTTTACACAACGTCGACGTGACGACCACTTAAGAAATTATTTTGTGCCAGTAAGCGTAAATAAACCTCTTTGCGTATGACCGAGATCGAAAGCGTTCACTAAATAGAATTATCCAAGTCAGTTCTGAAATCCCGGATTGAACATAACAACGAATGAGAATTTCCTTTATTTTGAAGTCTATTAGAAAGGCATAATTATTACCAATCATGTTACTTGCTTTGCTACGCCTCACTACAAGAGTGGTAGCATATGTGCAATAAATCCTACACATATGGTGATAGACAGGAGCACAGTACATAATTATAGGGCTATGTATGTACTGTGACAGGAGTTCACCGACCTTTTAAAGAGTTGGTTTACCAGGGACCACGGCAGTGGGGGACAGAGGGGCCCAAATGCCCCCCCCCCCCTCCAAATCAAACGGGGGGTGCCGCGCAATTTTACTATCTGACCTGGTAAAGTATGTTTCTCTGTGCTGTGATTTTCTTAAATGAAAAAGAGCTTGTATGTAAGAAAAATTGCCGTAGAGAGCAGAGCATAAGATTCTTTTTATACGCTTTATAATATTTTCACCCTACTTCAAACCATCAGATTGAACTGAAACTTTGCCGTTTAGTAACCGTGGTAACCCCTCTAACCCTTTTTTTTTCATGTGGTAATGCGTTTACGCATACAACTGAGCCCGGGGAAGGCCCAGCGGCTATATGGGGACTCACCGGGCGACTGACCGTCCTACCCACTCAAACCCCATGGTGAGCAGTCCTCCACCAAGGTGGGGCAAGATGGGGTCGCGGTTGCATTCTACCATCTTGCCCAATCGGGCCTCTCCGCCTGTGCACGGGCAACCTTGCTCACCAAAGTCACCCCTCACCACGACCTGTGGGGCCGTGAAAGCCGATGGAGAGTCCCCCGACTCACCCCCATTCCCCCCTATTATAGCTAAGAACCATCTCGTTTACTTCTGCTTTGAAACATTAAAAACCACCGCAGCTAAATCAACCCATTCGTTTTCTCACCCCTCTTTTCTCAACTCGCCCCCCCCCCCCCCCCTCATATAGCTAAGAACTATCTCGATCACATCAGTTTACAAACAAAAGAATCTACATAAAAATTGGTCCAAATTCAAATTTTTATTGCATTCCATAATGTACAAATAAGGTGGTAAACATAACTAATAAAGTAACAAAGCATTATGTACCCTGTTGGGCACAGCAACTAGAAGAGAGCAAGAGCCCCCCCCCCCCCCTCCACCCATTATAGCTGAGAGCCACCTCTTTTATTATAGCTTTCAAACATTAATGATTCTGATTCTCACCCCCTTCCCCACTATATCTAAGAACCATCTCGATCACATAAGCTTTCAAACAGAAAAAAACCGCATCAAAATTGGTCCATTCGTTTGGAAGCTATGATTCCACAGACACGGACGCACACACGCACACACACACACACACAAATACACACCCTCACCGGTACCGTTCTATAAACGGATGTATTATTACTTTAATTTAACATACACTTTGGACCACTATCCCTTAAAAACCCTTTATTTTTTCGGGATAAAAGGTATTCTAAATTTTAACAGATATTATATACTTTGACTATGGCCAGTTACATCAAAATCCGTCCAGTGGTTTCAGCGTGATGCCTGTTCTTTTAAATAACTTTCTTCTTTTAAATATCCTGCGGGAACCCTTTATTTTTTCGGGATAAAAAGTAGGTATTCTAAATGTTAATGCATAACATCAGCTGTGATTGTTCCAAAGTTGCATCAAAATCCGTCTGGTAGTTTCAGCGTGATGGATGCGTGTTCAAAGAGACAGACAGACAAAAAAAACGTTTTGCACTCCATATCGATTTTGAAGTTTATCTCAATAATAATTTTCAAAAAATATTTTATTTACAGATTTAGCCCAGTTACAAGAAACAGAAAATTAAACAAATTTTATTAAATAGTATGTTTATTTTATTGTAAAAACCTTTCTAAAAAAAATATAACGGGCAAGTGTCTTTATTAAATAAGGACTATAGCAGGTATAAGCATTTGTGAAAATGCATATACCTAGTATATGTCTATGTACCTAGTAGATAAATTAAACTAGACTCGAATATTCATTAGTCCACTAAAATTCCTGTATAGCCAAGCCAAAGACTGTTAGAACTTGCGATATATTTGTTCAAAGTTTCGATCTAACTCGATGACCAATTGTAGGTCTACGCAAAGACCACTTTATCAGATGACATTCTGAAATACAATATGGTACATAGGTACGTATTTGTTGCTAAATCAAGGCATATTTGTCAATTTTATATCCGAAAACGAACATAACCTCGACATACATTACATCTCACAAAGCAATTCCACTTTTAGGTTATCCACGTTTCGCACAAACTCACACAAATCTTGTGACTATAACCTACCTATTTAATATTTAGTTTTTTCCATTTGATTTTCATTTCATTATTATTCAATAAAGTAAACAAACAAACACATACTTTAGTAGTAGTTATGGTCCAGAATAAATAATAACTTGCAAACCAACGTTTCGTTCTACGCAACGTCAGGCTATAATATACTTGAATATTATTTTTTGAAGAATATCCATTTATTAAACAGCATAACTAATAAAAATTAGATTATAATAAACAAATAAAACACTACACATGTTTATATGGCTAAATTAACATTTTACAACCATTAGTTCAAAAAAGCACTAAAAAGTGCTCAAAGCTGTTCTTCATGAAATGGAACGCAAGAGCATATGTTTTTGGTGTTATGTAGTCTGTGGAAAGAGCGAAATGGCTTTCACTTTTTCAAGACGATTACCACCGAAAATATTAGACATTTCCCCTGGACGGCGAACTGGAACCGCCAATGGTAATGGTAATGGATTTGATTGCCATTACCACCAGAGTTAGACAATAAGGCTGCTGGTCCATTATTCGCTATGACCACTCACGCACGTAACGCGCCGCGTTAAGATATCTGCGTGGAATCGTTCAGCAAATGTCGTAATGACGTCACGCGTTTTCGGCAAGGAATTTTGTGTGCCTTAGCGAATAAGCGCCCATGGCTTGTTGCCAGTGATGACATACGGCACTGAGACGTGGTCGATAACTATTGGTCTCACACAAGCTCAAAGTAGCGCAGCGTGCAATGGAGAGAGCTATGCTCGGAGTTTCACTACGTGATAAGATCCGTAACGAGGAAATCCGTAGAAGAACCAAGGTTATCGACATAGCTCTCAGAATTTGCAAGTTGAAGTGGCAATGGGCAGGCCATATAGTTCGCAGAACCTACAACCGCTGGGAAATAAAGGTTCTCGAATGGCAACCACGAACAAGCAAGCGAAGTGTAGGGAGACCCCCCCCCCCCCCCCCCCCCCCACGTTGGACGGATGACATTGTACGAGTAGCCATCGCAGGGAGTCGGTGGATAGAGACGGCACAAGACCTTTCGTCGTGGCGCTCTTTTGGGGAGGCCTATGTTCAGCAGTGGACTTCTAAATGATAATTATGATGACTAGCTGCGCCCCACGGTTTCGCCCACGTGAGGGAGGATGATGATGATGATGATGAAAAATATCCTATGTGTTATTCCAGGATATCTCCTTTCCAAATTTCGTCATAATCAGTTCAGCTGTTTTAGAGTGAAGTACCTATGATGATGATGATGAAAAGTATTCTATTTTTTATTCCAAGGTATAAGCTATTCCAAATTTCATTAAAATCCGTCCAGCCGTTTGAGAGTGAAGTATGATGATGAAAGTATCTTAAGTGTTATTCCAGTGTATAAGCTATCTCCAATCCAAATTTCATCAGAATCCGTTCAGCCATTTGAGAGTGAAGAATGATGATAATGATGATGAAAAATATCCTTTGTGTTATTCCAGGATATAAGCTATCTTCATTCCAACTTTCATCGTAATCAGTTCAGCCGTTTTAGAGTGAAGTATGATGATGAAAATTATTATATTTGTTATTCCAGGGTATAATCTATCTGTATTCCAAATGTCATCAAAATCTGTCCAGCCGTTATCGCGTTAAAACTCCCTAAACAAATAAACAAACAGACAACGTTTCACTTTTATATATTGTTATGGATAGTTTAGAACCTATAAATAAATGTTATACATTGAAAGTGTCTGTACAGGCTGAGTTTTTTTTTTAACAGCGATTAGTATGGTAGCTTTCGTTCAATGGGCACCAAATGCTGCGCATCCCAGCTCAATCCAAGGTTATCTATCAGCTCCCCTCTCGAAACTGTTCCTACCCAACTTCATAGTCTGCTCGAGGCAAACATGATATTTCTGAACAGCGTCAAGGGAGCCACGTAGTATTTGTATACTCTTTGTGAGCCACCGTTTATAACAATTGGTATCGGGGTAATAAAGTCGTTAAACATAGCCTTGGGTATGTCAATGTTTATTGCGAGACCGACACGTCGAGAGGCGTCAACTAGGTCGGTCGGTATTCGTTCGAAACCTTGCAGCGATTCTGCTATAAGGACAATATCATCGGCGAATCATAGGTGTGAGATGTACTCTCCATTTATGTTTATGCCCGTTCCTTTCCAGTCCAGCTTCTAGATAGATATATCTTCCAGTGCAATAGTGAACAATTTCGGGTACCTATATAAAATCCCCCTGACTCACTCAGCGCAACTGCATTGTTTCGTCTGCTAATTCTGTACTTGAACGAACATATTCGCGACATCATGCATTGACATCTCATCCCCTCGATGTATATAACCAGCTTCTTAGAAATCGATCTAGATGTTTTCGAACGTATTAAAGTATTTAAGGAATTTTGAAAAATCGTTTTTCTTTTCCTTTGAAACGGTTTGACAACGCGCATCTCATGGCATATACTTCCCACGACTAAATTGCTCTCGTAACATCATAGTAGGTACGAAAAATTGACATGCTTGGTTTTCACACAATATGAACCGCTTGCGTCGTTTATCTCGATATATAGGTAGATTTTGGTAGATACCCAAAATTTACTGATTGGATATTTTGAAACTTGCGATTTCGCCATCACGATTGTGAGGAGTCAGCCTTTAGACTGTAAGCTTTTTAAAAAGCTTTTATTTAACTTGCAATGTTTGTATCTTGTACGTCTGTACATATGTTTGTTTAGGTCAAATCTTGCAAGCTGAATTAGAACTACTTCCTCTTATCCTATGTAATCGAATTTATGCATGTTGGTTCAGTTCCAATGACAATGCATTTTGATGGTAAGCATGACCTGAATCGACATTCAGGAACTTTTCAACGGTTAACGGCAATATCATGAAATTTTGTGTACACATTCCTTTATGATAGCCGGTTTGAAGTTTCACCATGATATAGTTGCTACGCTCAGGGTTCGTAGCAACTATATCAGGGTTGATTCCTGAGATTTCCTGACTGAACTCCTCGACGGTTAACAGCAACGATACGAAATATTGTGTACGCTAATGCGTAATATAATTATTATGATAGCCGGTTTGAAGTTTTAACATAGACACGAAATTTTGTGTACGCTTTATATTATGATAGCTGGTTTGAAGTATTACCATGTCATGGCTGCTGCTCTACGGGTTGGTTTCTGACTAGGGAACTCCTCAACGGTTAACAGCCCAAAGACGAAATTTTGTGTACGCATTATGTAATTTTAGCCTGTTTGAAGTTTTACCATGACATGATTGCTGTTATCTGGGTGGGTTCTGATTAGGGAACTCCTCAACGGTTAACAGCATAGACACGAAATGTTGTATAATCATTTAATTTAAATTGTTCTAAGTTTCATCATAACATGGCTACTGCCTATAAGCTTTTTTTATTAAGTTATTTCATACATAGGAAAATGATTTTATTTCAAGATTTTATTTTTGTATTACAGTGTGTTCATACCCTTTGAATATTTTGAAAAATATTTCAGGAACAAGTTCACGAATTGTTTGCAATGCACATCAATATGTACTACCAAACTTCTTGAATTGAAGTAATGAAAAGTCCAATCATAGCAGCTGCAGTTCAGTTCAAGTTTTCAGATTAAACCGAGCTTTAGGTTGTGTCAAGTATCTAAGGATTGAGATTTCTCTAGTGATTCATGTTGACTTATATTACAGATTCAATACGGATTTGAGTAAGGACAGGTTTTTCTTCTCATCTTTAACAAGGTATCAATTTCTGCACAAGAAATGTCTCAAAACTGTCTTTGGTTGGTTCAACCGTTTGATAGGTACTGTTTAACTATTTAGATGTAGTAATTGGTGTCTTCAATACTTCGTTTGAAGTGGCTTGATAGTACACAATTGGTGTTTATTACAAACATTTCATAAACATCATCAGCCTCCGCCATTAGGACGATATCATCGGCAAATCGTAAGTGTGAGATGTTCTCGCCATCGATATTAATGCCCATTCCTTTCCAATCCAGCGTCTTAAATATATCTTCTAGGGCATAAGTGAACAGTTTCGGGGATATAACATCCCCCTGTCTCACTCCCCTGCGCAGTTGGATATTTAGACTGCTGGTTTCGTACTTGGACACTCATAGTCGCGGCTTCATACAGAAACCTAACCTAAGCACTTCGATGTATCGCTAGTCCTCTTGACAGCACTGCAAAGACTCCAGAACCACCCAGGTTTCAACGGAGTCAAAGGCCTTCTCATAGTCCACAAAAGCAAGACACAGGGGTTGGTTATACTCTTCAGACTTCTGTATAACCTGCCTCACTGTGTGTATGTGGTCTATGGTGCTAAATCCTCCGTGGAATCCGGCCTGCTTAAGAGGCTGGAATTCATCTAGTCTTCTTGCGAGACGATTTGTGATGACCCTCGAAAACCACTTATAGACGTGGCTCAAGAGTCAAATAGGTCGGTAGTTCTTTAAAAGGGTTTTATACCCTTTTTTACTACAGAACTCCTGCTCCACGCCTCTTGAGTTCCCCACTGTTAAGGATGGTGCTAAATAACCCTTGAAGCTCCCGAAGTACAGGTTTCCCCCCTGCTTACAAGAGCTCCGAAGTTATACCTTTCCATTCTTAAGTTGTTTGAGCGCCATCTCAATCTCGTCTAGGCTGACGTCTGGCAGTTCATCAGTATAGCGGCGGGTCAGTATTGCGCGGGAATCCTCTGTGCTGGGTTTGGGTCTAGAAGCGTGCGAGTCGTACATAGAAGTCTTCAATTTCAGAAAGGATCTCTGGCTTAGAGATGACGGAAGTTCATAAACATGCTCCGTGAAATATTTTTCTAAATATTCCTTAGCTGTGAGTACCTACAAAAGCCATTAAATGTGGTCATAATAATGCTAATGATATACTAAAAACAAAACCACTACATGAAAATAAATGACAACATGAAACCAGACCTAAAACCTGAAATCAACCTCTTCAGAGTCACTTGTAGACACTGATGGCATTGATTTTGATATACACATTCTTCTTGACCTTACATAAGTATCTGCAGATGTAGCTACAACTGGAGCACATGCAATATCGTCATAATTTTGGTCTTCGGAGTAATTTTCAGGCTCTTCGTTTGGTGGAAACTAGTTTTAATTTCCTCAGAATTTCTACCAGAATATTAATCATTCATTGCCTCCAAAGTAATTCTCATCATCCCAATTTTTTATACTGTTTTTGGTCATCGACGCTCCTAAAATATTAAATTTAAATCATATTTTTCATTAAAAAAATGTACGTATTATTTCCCAATTAAAGTGTACCCTTATAATCGTGAGTACCACTGTATACGGCTTGATAAAACACAATCGACAGTATCCTAAAAAACTATTAACTAATTCTAAGGTAGTATGGAAATAGGACCTCATAAAGCTTTCCATACATTCGTAATCACGCCGTTTGCCTATGCTGATTTTGCTAAAGATTCACCTCATCTTAGGAACTTTATTTTATTTATTTTTATTCCAGGGGGCTATCAAAGTATACAAATGGCCTCTTCCAAAAGGAATCAATGATCATACTGTAATGGGATTTGACCCTAGTGCTGGATTCTTCCAAGGGGTGCCCAACAATGATCCGATTCACGTGCTTGTCCGAGTTTACATTGTTAAGGCAACTGATCTTCACCCCATGGACTTAAATGGAAAAGCTGATCCATACATTGTACTGCACTTGGGTTCAAAAAAAATCAGTGACAAGGACCACTACGTATCGAAACAACTAAACCCAGTATTTGGGAAATGCTTTGAAATAGAAGCAACCTTCCCGCAAGATTCCATGCTGACGATCCAAGTGCTGGACTGGGATTTACTTGGATCTGATGATTTGATTGGAGAGACCAAGATTGATCTGGAAAACAGATTCTACAGTCGTCATCGGGCCACATGTGGATTGCCGATGAAGTATGAAGAGTACGTATTATTAAAACTATTCTATTGAATTGGTGTTCTTGTTTTGAGCTCGTCACTAACAATACTAACCTGTATAGGACCGGATACAATAGATGGCGGGACGCCATGAAGCCAACGCAGATCCTGGCCAAACTTTGTAAGGACGGCAAACTTGATCCACCTGCATACGAGCTCGGCCGGGTGAAAGTTGGACGTACAGTTTTCAACATGCAAATGGACGACTCTGAGCTGTTTTCTAACCCTGATACAGTAGAAGAGCAGATGGCTCTAAACGTTCTTCGACGTTGGCAGGAGGTTCCTCGGGTTGGCACTCGACTTGTAACCGAGCACGTCGAGACTAGACCTCTTTACAACCCTAACAAACCTGGTATGATGGTACTTCACTAACCTTTATCAACTTCACGTAGGTATTTGTTGTGACTTAATTCCCAGAACTTCTTCTCATACTTCTTCTTGCAGGTATCGAGCAAGGTCGTTTAGAAATGTGGGTCGATATGTTTCCCATGGATATGCCAGCCCCAGGACCTCCCCTAGATATCTCCCCGCGCAAGCCCAAGTCCTATGAGATGAGAGTGATCATCTGGAACACCGATGATGTAGTATTGGAGGATGACGCCTTCTTTACTGGAGAAAAGATGTCAGATATTTATGTGAAGGGGTGAGTCTGCTTTTTCGTTCATCTTTAAAGACTAAGTGCATCAAAATTTGTTATTCCTCTTGCTATATTTGTGAATGAATTGAAAAGACTAAACAATTTAATATTTGCTGATACGCAGGTGGCTTAAAGGACCCGAAGACTGCCAGTCCACGGATATTCATTACCGCTCCTTGACCGGAGAAGGGAACTTCAACTGGCGTTTCATATATCCTTTCGATTATATGGAAGCTGAAGAGCGAATAGTGATTACCCGCAAGGAGTCCGTGTTCTCGTGGGATGAGACGGAGTGCAAGATCCCCGCACGGCTAGAGCTGCAAGTTTGGGACGCAGATCATTTTTCAGCTGACGATTTCCTTGGTAAAATTTCATGACATCTAAGACTAAGGTAAACTAAAATTGCTTTTAATCTGATATATACTCATAGAAGACTGATTTTTCAGGGGCCATAACATTAGACCTTAATAGATTTCCACGAGGTGCTAAATCAGCTAAGCTTTGCACTCTGGATATGCTAAAAAGTGATGGTTCAGTTCCGATGGTGAACATCTTCAAGCAGAAACGTGTTAAAGGCTGGTGGCCGTTCTATATCAAACGTGACACGGAGGAGATGGAACTAACTGGAAAGGTTGAAGCGGAGATACATCTCCTTACTCGTGACGAAGCAGACAAGGTCCAGGCTGGACTTGGCCGCAGTGAGCCAGATCCACTCGACAAGCCCAAGTAACTATTCGAATTCTTTAAAAATATATAATAGTTACCTATTTGCTGTCTAACTCAAAAGTGTAGGTAGGTAGGTAGGTTTCTCCTAACTGTGAGGTACCGACACGGTAGTGATGTCCTTACATTTTGTGTCCTCGTTCAGCCATAAATACCTATAAGAACAGAATAAATAACAGCTGTACCTACAAATAGATACTTTGTACAGGGAATGCATATCGAAAAGCTTACAGATTCAATAGATTCAAAATGTAGGTAGTAAGTCTGCCGATTATTAAAGATTAGGGTCGGTGATTAATTATGCGTAGTACCTACATATGCGTAATACCGTCATTGGTTATTTAGGCTAAAATATTAAAACTTATAAACGGGGAGCATTATTCACCGATCCTGTCGCAAAGGGTCACCGGCCGCGCACTCGGCGACCCGCATTTCGTATCAAACTTTCGCCGCTAAAGCTATAAGGGTAGGTACCTACCTACAATATTAAACAGTATGAAAACTCTGATAAGACACTAGGTACCTCAAATGCAATGCCATACGCAGCAAGTCACAGATAGTGAATTTATCTGATTGTGTTTTTCCAGTCGGCCCGATGCATCGTTCATGTGGTTCCTGAACCCACTTAAGTCGATCCGCTACATTGTGTGGCACAACTACAAGTGGACTATCATAAAGATGGCAATCATCTTTACGGTCGCTCTGGCTATCTTTCTGCTCATCTACGCCGTTCCAGGATATACCATCAAGAGACTGCTGGGCGCTTAAATTTACAAATCAATAACGCATATTATATCCAATAATCTTTTAAATAGGATTCTTAACTCTATTTTGGTGACATCTTTTACGGACTGGATCAACTGTCGATTATATTCGACAGATAAATAGGAATCTCATTAAACATATCTCGTAGCTTTTTGAATATTCTTAAACACGTAGATAGAGCTAAGAGTTCTGTTATTTAGAGAATTTATGATGAAATCGACCACAAGAAATTTCTGTTGAGATGTAGGTAGGTAAACTCTTAAATTGAGCGGGGACGATGTGAATATTGGATTATACGATCGTATGTTAATCTATTGGGCTATTCTGAATTCATTGGTGAAGCTTTCCAAAGTTTCCTCAGCTATTCAGAATAGATCGGTAGTTATATTTTCTGAAAATACACTGCATACAATGAAATTACCTAGTAAATTTATGGCACTTTCTTAGATTGCCATTTGATAAAATAATTTAACGCTCAGCAGGCCTAGCACGGGGGGTGGACATATTTTCCCCGGGGAAAGGATAAAAATCGGTGGATATACAGCGGGAGTAGCGTTCTCTACGGTCACAAACTAAGAAGGGGAGATACGGGTAGGTGGCCTAATGGTTCAGTACTATTGAATTTAATCTTCAATATTTTGACACAAATCCAACATACATTCAAAAATCATTTGTTCTTTTGATGTTCATTTCTGTGGTTTATAGATTATATTTCCAAAAATGTTCGTGCGTACCATTGACACACCCCCGGACACTTTCCTAGATCTCAATACAATCACCGCGTTCTAACTACCAAATAGACAGAGTAGACAGTCATTTTGTATACCTACGTTTTTTTTGTCCAGAAATACAATGAGTCACGGGCATCTCGGATATACCGCCCACGCCGGAGAAATTTTCTTCCATTGTTTGCGTTTCTCGCATCAAAATATAATTATAAAATTCTCGCCACATTCTCACAAACTTTTATACCCACCTTCAAGAGACGGTGATATATATTCCCCGTCTTATGTCAAACGGAGAGAAGGTACTAAATGTTTTTCAAGTCTATGCTTTTAAGCAGGAGTAGCATGGGAGTAGCGGGGGAGTAGCGGCACATAATGTCTATGACATTACGTCAATAGATACATTTTCTCCTTTAATTTTATCCCTTTCCTCGATTGCCGTGCTATGTCAGGTAGGGAAGATAATTATTTGCACTGAGAAGTGGATAAAAACGGAAGATAGATAATTGGTCCCCCCCCCCCCCCCCGTGCTAGGCCTATGGGTCACTTAAAGCACTTAAAGGATCTTCTGATTTAACAAGGATTTAACTGCAGATTTTACAGTTGAATTATTGAAATACCTTACTCCTATTATAATCAATAGGTAACCACTGTTTACAATTGGATTAGATAAAAGTTTTTATCGATATTTTATAACTGTAATTAATTTTCTCTCAGTAAAATCAACATATTTTTGTTATTTGTTAAGGTTGAATCGACCATAGTAAAATGTATATTTATTTGACTATTACTCTTTTTGTAATATTGTGTATCTATTCTAAGGAATAAGTGACCACTGTTTACAATTGGATTGGATAAAAGTTTTAATCGATATTTTATAACTGTAATTAATTATCTCTCAGAACCTATAATCAACATATTTTTGTTATATGTTAAGATTGAATCGACCATAGTAAAATGTATATTTATTTGACTATTACTCTTTTTTAATATTGTGTATCTATTATAAACAATAAGTAACCACTGTTTACAATTGGATTGGATAAAAGTTTTGATCGATATTTTATAACTGTAATTAATTATCTCTCAGTATAATCAACATATTTTTGTTATATGTTAAGGTTGAATCGACCATAGTAAAATGTTTATTTATTTGACGATTACTCTTTTTTAATATTGTATATCTATTATAAGGAATAAGTAACCACTTTTTACAATTGGATTGGATAAAAGTTTTAATCGATATTTTATAACTGTACTTAATTATCTCTCAGAACCTATAATCAACATATTTTTGTTATATGTTAAGATTGAATCGACCATAGTAAAATGTATATTTATTTGACTATTACTCTTTTTTAATATTGTGTATCTATTATAAGGAATAAGTAACCACTGTTTACAATTGGATTGGATAAAAGTTTTGATCGATATTTTATAACTGTAATTAATTATCTCTCAGTACAATCAACATATTTTTGTTATATGTTAAGGTTGAATCGACTATAGTAAAATGTATATTTATTTGAAGATAACTCGTTTTTAATATTGTGTATCTATTATAAGGAATAAGTAACCACTGTTTACAATTGGATTGGATAAAAGTTTTGATCGATATTTTATAACTGTAATTAATTATCTCTCAGTATAATCAACATATTTTTGTTATATGTTAAGGTTGAATCGACCATAGTAAAATGTTTATTTATTTGACGATTACTCTTTTTTAATATTGTATATCTATTATAAGGAATAAGTAACCACTTTTTACAATTGGATTGGATAAAAGTTTTAATCGATATTTTATAACTGTACTTAATTATCTCTCAGAACCTATAATCAACATATTTTTGTTATATGTTAAAATTGAATCGACCATAGTAAAATGTATATTTATTTGACTATTACTCTTTTTTAATATTGTGTATCTATTATAAGGAATAAGTAACCACTGTTTACAATTGGATTGGATAAAAGTTTTGATCGATATTTTATAACTGTAATTAATTATCTCTCAGTATAATCAACATATTTTTGTTATATGTTAAGATTGAATCGACCATAGTAAAATGTATATTTATTTGACTATTACTCTTTTTTAATATTGTGTATCTATTATAAGGAATAAGTAACCACTGTTTACAATTGGATTGGATAAAAGTTTTGATCGATATTTTATAACTGTAATTAATTATCTCTCAGTACAATCAACATATTTTTGTTATATGTTAAGGTTGAATCGACTATAGTAAAATGTATATTTATTTGAAGATAACTCGTTTTTAATATTGTGTATCTATTATAAGGAATAAGTAACCACTGTTTACAATTGGATTGGATAAAAGTTTTGATCGATATTTTATAACTGTAATTAATTATCTCTCAGTATAACCAACTATTTTTGTTATATGTTAAGGTTGAATCGACCATAGTAACATTTATATTTATTTGACTATTACTCTTTTTTAATATTGTGTATCTAGATTTATATTCGTCGTATATTTAAAGAGCGTAATTATCAGTATTTTAACGTTTAATCATGCATACTAAAGTTGATGTTTGTTCGATTAATTATTCTGCTACAATAATAGGTATTTGTAGAATTTGATCATGAACCTAGTTTCATCAATAGAATTAGTGTTACCCAAATTGTGTTTAAAATATACAAACTGAACCATTTTGTCGGACTTATATACCTACAACTACATTTCACTTATTAACATGACTATGTAATATGTATATTTTAACCGCCTTCTTAAGGCGGGTGCTCTCAATTCCTCATAATCTGGGACTTTTGAACCGATTTGGATGTATATTGTTATTTAAAAAGTATCCCCAAGAATGTGGTTACAAATAAAGGAGGGTGGGCAAGCTGGTCTACTGTTCTGCTGGTCTGCTTCACACTGATGAAACATGCGCCGATACAAAGCTTTACAGAACTATTATTTTACCTACAACGGATGCTGCAGACCCAGCAAAGAGAATTCAAAAAATCAGCTGCATCATTTTCATGTGAATTATCCCTAATTACAGTGATCACTAAGACGCCAAGCGCGCTGATTATGAGGCAAACCAGATTTAGCAGCATCCTGCTAAAACAGCGTTTCGCTCAGTGCACCATATTCAAATTTTCTTGCGTTCTTTGTCAATTACAGCTCTATTACTCCTTCCTTTCGCTTATTTTGCGGCAATAAATAGGTTGTATCGAGAAATTAAACCAACCAAACAATCTAGGTGACAAGGTTTATAAAGCATAATGCACTTATGCTTAATAAACTAAAAATCAAGATGAATATCAGCTTATTGACAATTATAGCTAAACCAATACTAACTAGGTGATCATTTTAACCGTACTTTCTTGATACAACCTATTTATTGCCGTAAAATAACCTATTTATTGCCGTTTTCATGGACCCACGAGGAGTAATAGAGCTTTAATTGACAAAAAATGCAAGAAAATTTTAATTTGGCGCGCTTAGCAAAACGTGAACAGTCTGCAGCTGTTTAGAAATCTAAGCTGTAAATCGCGTCTACAGTCAACATAACTTCAAGTTGCTATGGATTGATAACTTCAGTTAGTCCATACACGTATGTTTTAACAGTTCCACCTTGCTGCGTTATTAATTGACCAAGCGAGCGCGAAATTAAATTTATTTTATTATTTCTGACGAAAAAAATTAATAAAAATAAACATTTATATGTTCCTTACATTACTAGGGGAAAAAACAGAAATAAGTCAATTCTGCTCAACAAAAAAGTAATGCACTGAGCAGTATTTGAACGCGCGACCGTCAGCTTTAAATTCCAGGTCATTAACCATTCGGCCTACCGGTAGTTTCCAGTATGCGCGGTGAACATTTATTCAGTTTTAAGCTATGCAAAGACAGACTCGCGAGGTCTACAGCTCACAGAGCCACTAGTTATCAATGCTTTCAAATAATGAATTTTCAACATTTTTTATGCTCACGGTGAACAGATTGCTACTATCATTTAAGAAATAATTGGGAAAAGAAATCATTTGGCAGACTACAAAAAACATGAATACGTATTTAGCGATCCCTGTCATACAATCTTCCTGAGTAGTCAGATATATTCCCTAAGTTATAGAGAAAGAATTAGTAAAATAACATTTTAGTCTAATCGTTCTAGGCCATACTAAACCATACTAAACGTACCATATTACATTTGCCAAAGTTCTGAACATTTAAATGATGATTTGACGAGAGTACGATCTCGATGATTTGAGTCAATACATCATAAAAGCAGTATAGGGCTCGAATAGAGATCACAGAAACAGACTCGCTATATTAGAGCCACAGTACATATATAAGACTATATATGTACTGTGGTAGAGCCAATCATTACTACACGTCTAAAATTAGGGGGGGCGGAAGACAGAGATACTGGTGAGAACTACAAGTATGTTGTACTTGTCGTACAATAATTGGGGCATATGCATATGTGATATCCATTTTGTGTTATGTTGGACCCGACATCAGTAAGATTATTCAGGGCCGACGGAAACGGCTGACGCAAATCGGTATCTGAAAGTTTTGCAAGGAATCTTCCACACGCTTTTCACAAATTAGTCCCCGAAGACTTTTGACAATTCAATTTGGTTGAACAGTTGATAATTAAAAAAAAAACACCCGAGAGCTACTAGTATTTGCTGTCGGAATGGCATAATAATATGGAAATATGAAATTTTAAAGAAAACAGTACAGAAGATGATAATTAAGAAGGAAATTGCATTTAGCGACAATTTGCTGTATTTGAATGGAGTAAGTAAGCGATAATAAAATAAGTACGTAAACCTATCGGAATTTGATAACTCAAGTAGGTAAACAATAGCCCCCTTACTTATAAAAAGTTATGCAATGATTAAAAATTCCGCGCAGTACAATATTGTACTGCGCAGTATTTCTAATCATTACTTAATCATTGCATAACTTTTTATAAGTAAGGGGGTAGGCCGTTTGTGTTGATGATCTAAAAATGAAATAATAGCTACAAACGTCAAAAATTTGCCGTTCGGTTTGGACATTTGTGGGCGAAATTGGCATTCTGAACAGTTGGACTAGATAGTATGAATACGAGGAAGCACCGAAATATTTTCGATTTGTTTTGCATATTTAGATGACTTTACATTTTAATTTGACATAAGAAAATTGACTTTATTCCGTAAAGTATAGAATCGTTTTTCATTCAGTTTGGCAAGGATAGTTAGTGGCAAAAAATGCAAAAATGCCAGTGTTGAAAAGGTAAAAAACAAACGGCTTATTAAAAAAGTACATTTAGAAACTGCCCACACCGCTATCTCGAACGCAAGGCTACCTGCCTACAATTATTATTAGCATTATTGGGATATATTTATATTCCAGACATTAATTCCATTGATGTTAACTGAGTTGGTCGCAGAATCACTAAATCTAGGTGGGTTTTTTAATAGGCATCAATTCAACCTGTCCATAGCAGATCTGGAAATATTGGGCCCTCATTAAAACGCAATCCAGGAAACTAGAAAACATGTCAGACAGCAATGGAAAGAAGCATGCTAAATATAAGGATTTCTGACAGATTAAGCAACAAAACTATGAGAAATCGCACGAAAATTGAAGACGTAACAATGAGATTATGAAAACTAAAGTAGAAATGGACTGGCCATATAATAAGAGGCATTGAAAAGTGGAACAAAATCATAGTAATTTAACCCAAGAGATAGGAAAATAAATCGAGGTACACAGTTTCGAAAGTGGGATCATAGCAGGGAAAACATGGACTAGGTGAGCGCAAAATAGAACAGAATGGAGAGAAATGGAAGAGGCTTTTGCCAAACTTGGGCAAACACTTGGACTGAATAAAGGCTTATATTATATAACTAGCTGTGCCCGCGGCTTTGCCCGCGTGGCACAGCTAGTTATATCATTTCATTTAAAAGTAGCCCACACGTTTTATTCCAGGACCAAAAGCCAAACCACCACCAGACCAGTTGTAGGTTTGGTCCAGAGGACCAGGAGGACCAGGACCAAACCTACAAAGTACAATATTATACTACATTTCTTCAAAATTCGTTCAGCCGTCAAATAGTTTTTTATCGATTGCTCGGCATCTAATCATCGGAATAAGGCACTGCCTTGCCTTTTTATAACGCATATTCTGTGAAGTTCGGCACTCCGTACTTCACAGAATATGCGATATAACACACTTGCACTTCTATGACACTTCATAGAAGTGCACGTATTGCAATGAAATGAACGTATATAATAAAATATGAAATAAACGCATGCAATGTGAAATAAACGCTAGAATAAACGCACCGCGTTCCACTGCAAGGCAGTGTGTGCAAGGCCTAAGATACCAAGTACTCCAGTTTTCAAATCAGTCGCAAGGGCTTGGGAGCAAGGCCTGGATTCTGTATGACCACTCACGCCAATTCCACGCCACCTGCGTGGAATTAGGGAAGGTGGGTATTTACGCAACCAGGTTTTTAAACCAGGTTTTGGCTTGTAAGTACGTCGCCCTGGTGCGGACCCGCAATAATTGCAAGACTTTCAAAGTATTTTACTCACCAACTCACTCTTTCGCCACGTCCGCACCTACATACTCGGTGGCGGGTTTGGCTGAGTTCAGCCGCACTCGGCCAGCCGGGTCACAACAACCTAGGTGGCTGATAGGTCGCTCAAAAAACTTGCAAAGCTTCGAAGTTTTTTTAAGCAAACGCAATTGTGCTCTTTATTTACATAAGCGCACGGGTCAATTTCCTATGCAAGTATTTTTTACTTTCAATTCCACGCTTCCAAGTACTTTTTTCGCAAACACGATTGTGCTCCTTATTTATATGGACACGAAGATCAATTTCCTATGCAAGTATTTTCTACTTTCAAGGCTTCGGTTTACAAAGCACTTGAAAGTATTTTGAACCCTGGTTTTTATAATGAAAGATTCATGACATGAATGAGATAAATTTACTTTTTTAATTAATAAATTACTATTTTACTATAAATAATTCGCTTAATTTCGCTGCGCGTTTTACAACTGAAGTCGACTTATTCTATCAAAAAACATCTAAATACGTTTTAAGAGCCTTTAGGGACCATAAAGTAAGAAAAAGAAGAGAACGTATTGTTCGAGTTCATTCAACGTTCAAACCACTTCGTAACAAACCGCTTGCGTGTTTTAAGGGTAGACAACGCCATCTAGTTTAAATGAAGTAACTTGTTATCATGAACGTCTTGTTATTGAGCAGAGAAAATTATCTCCGAAGGTAAGGTGGCACAGATTAGAGAGTAATTAAGGTGGTGATGTAAATTGGATGGGGCATCATGGGATTCAAGGGTCGGTCATTATTATGAGGTCCATACGAACAAATTTTAATGCAACGAAACATTGTGTTCTTAGTACAATTTTTTTTTATGATGTTTCACAGAACGACGTACTTACTGGCACTTTAACTGGCTCTTTATAATTACCTACCGTACCTACCTACTTTTTGAGCTTTTTCAACACGATATGAGGATTGATTTGAAAAAATAAAAGTTTTCTATACTTTCTCTGTGAAGAGCAACACATGTACCTACCTTTGTATGTACACATTTCAATACCGACAACTAACCATTTTGCCAGTAAGACATTATGAAGAAACCTCCGATATAACTATATAATTATGTAGGTACGCAGGTAGTACATTATAATATCTCAATGGAAGAAACAATCGATTTTGAAGTTCATCTCAATTAATTTTTTTTTAAAATATTTAATTTACAGATTTAGCCCAGTTACAGTTTTATTATAGTATAGATAGATGTAAAAAATAACGCATAAATAATGTAAAAATCTTTTAATTATGGAGCAAAACATTTCTACAGCGCGTGATTTCGACCCACGTACGTCTGGATTACGCACGCATGCATCTGTCCAACTGGGCCAGTGAGCCTCGTAGCAGAATGAAGAAATTCGGTACCAGTCTAGTCGTAAACGGATGTATGATCACTTTAAATTTAACACAACTTAGCACCCATAGGCTGCAGGGACCTTTTAATTTTTCGGGATAAAAAGTATTCAACATTTTAACACATTATATAAACTTTGACTGTGCCAAGTTACATCAAAATCCGTCCAGTAGTTTTAGCTTGATACGTGTTATTTTAAATAACTTTCTACCCCTATCCTGCGGGAACCGTCGATTTTTCCGGGATAAAAAGTATCCTAAATGTTAATCCAGTACATCAGCTATGATTCTGCCAAGTTGCATCAAAATCAGTTTGGTAGTTTCAGCGTGATGCGTGTTCAAAGAGACAGACAGACAGACAAAAAATAACCTTTTTGCACTCCATATCGATTGTGAAGTTTATCTCAATCAAAATTTTCAAAAAATATTTAATGTACAGATTTAGCCCAGTTACAGTTTTATTATAGTATAGATAGATTATTATTTCCATATGTGGCGTCAGTGTTGAGTAGACCAACGTCGATAAATTTTTGCCCATTCTCCTTTCATGAAAATTTGATCAGTGTTATTTTAGTCACTTCTGTCGGTTTTGTTTCAAAGCCAAGAGCCAAAGAATATATTCACCCTCTACACACGCTTACACACCTCGTTTTTTCAAGTCGTGGGATAAGATACGATTCGCTCCTATGATTCGATTTGTTTATGTAGGTACGTTACCTAACAACTCTCATTTTGTGAATTAAAAATAATTATTTCTAACATCGTGGAGAGATGAATGTCATGTAACATAAGCGTAGACGAAGATCAAAAAAGAGTGGATGGATTATGTAACGGTGACATTTTGAATAGTTGTCCCATCATGGGACAACGCCGATGGGACTACGAGTAGTGAGACGGACACGCAAGAAAGGAGTGAATAGATACTAAGATGACGGCTGATAGAGAGATACATGCTGACCGACCCATAGAGATAGATATGTCTTAGGTACGTCTCGCATACCGACCCACATAATTCTATTCAATTCTTGTATAGTTAGTGGCTTTTGTCGAGGAGGCACCACACTTTCACCAATCCCACGTGATTAGATAGACCGTCATACAAAGGATATTAACCAGTGAAACGAAATTTGGTCAGTATTCTATTTTCCAAACATATATTTTAGGAACATTAAAATAAACTAAGAGTGAGGTGATGATGACATCGTGTTTCAGTTATTACTCTATTCTATTGACATTGATGTTAGAATAAGTTTATTTATTTTATTTTATCCAGTAGTGTATCAACTAGTTAACCTTATCAATTATTGTGTATACAAGACCCAACATTTCTCAAAAATATTATTAGCCAATATTCTTATCATAGTTTACATAATATTATAAAAATCTCAATGTACCTATTACCAAAGTTAAGCCCATAGAATAAAGTGCTGAAGTGCTCTCGTAGTTAGGCAACCATTGTTTCATTTTTACCTCAATCCTATTTTAAATCCAAAGTGCCTAACGAAAATATAGGTAGCAGCCATTTTTTCCTGGTGCGAGGAGTTCTTCCGATCTCGTGAATTCCTCGCACTCGTACAAAGACGGTACCCGAACTTTAGGCAGCTAACTAAAATATTGTCCCATTTCACGACATTCCTATGTGTGACTCATTGCAAGTCAACACCCTTGACTGATTTTAGAAGAGCTTCTCCCATTGAGCCTCCTCTCGCTCTTACTGTCTGTATTTCTCATTACCTTTACCGATTCACAGATAACTTCAGTCTCTCTGTGGCTACATGCTTCCATCTATTTACCTAAAGAAGTACGCAGCCATCCCTTATGCTATAGGTAGTCGTCATAAGGGATGGTACGTAAATCCTTAACTACGTTTGCCTGTTTTCCGAGCCTACACAAAATAATTTATAACTTTATACCTACCAATATGCTGATTGGCGCAAAATGTACATAACACCTAAATCCATTGTTGTGTGTTGCTATTTACTGCCTACCCATTCACATATTTTTGTAGGCTTCAGTTGCGCTCTTTAACAAACATAAATTGTTATGATTCTATACATGACTTACTTATAATTATACCTACATCTAGTTATAGCTATAGTTCGTTTGTTATTGCGCTTGTGAGATTATATAAACTTAAGATATAATATTTACTAGAAAATGCAAAGTCCAATGGATTTGCAACTTATTTACTTACCTACTTAACCTAGTTTAGATTTAAGCAAGTTTTTGGGTTAAAGGAAAACATTAAGCAGTTTTAACCACATAGTATTGTATTTCATTTATAGCAACAGAGCCAACAGGTATAAACTGGAAAATATGAGCCAAAGAGAAAGGTTAGAAAAATAGTATTATTAAGACATTGATACACAGTAGCTATAACGAAACAAGTTTTATACATTTGAACATAGAAACAGTGAATACTTATCTTTATTTTTTAAACCGATGCGATGTGGCAATGGAACTTGGCAGAGGTACATGTCCGGTTCTGGTTGGGCAGCGAAAGAGAGCCTTACCCTGCCGCAGGCCGCAGATCCTATTTATGGTGTCTTTTGCAAGATGGCGGTCTTCTGCCACCTCCCCGCTTAATTTTCAATCCTTATTTATGAACTTGGTGATAACTAATTTCTTTAATTAGTTTTAATTTAACATAATTACTAATTCGTTTTATAAAACCGGTCTTTCAACATATTTTAACATAGACAATTAATTTTGTGGTAGGTACTTCCTGTAAGAAACGGATGAATTTAAATAATACAGGTAAATTTGACCACCTATAATGTAGTACTTCCTGTACAAAACGTATATAAATCTAAATAATAGTTAATTTAGAAACTAATAATCTAACACGGCCATACTGATATGTACATCGTTCTCGATGTACCTGTATAATTATTTAAACAATATATATAAATCTCATCATTTATAGATAATATTATTAAACATAAAAATAATTAAGACATACGGAATATTCTGAACTTATGTAGGTAGCATCTTAACTAACAATAGAATGTAAGCAACTGTTCGCATTATTATCCACACAGATACTTATCCTATATTTTATTATAAACAACAACAAATTGTCACCATTTGTGTGACGTTCAGAACAACAGTTATTCATAATTTATCCACACACTTATTTTGTATTTCATCATAAACAACAACAAATTGTCACCATTTGTGTGATCTTCACAACAACAGTTATTCATAATTTATCCACACACTTCTTTTGTATTTCATCATAAATAACAACAAATTGTCACCATTTTTGTGACCTTCACAACAACAACAACATTTTATTCATAATTTATCCACACAGTCATTTATTTTATATATTATTATCTTATCATATACAATATCACCAATTGCATGACCTTTACATTAACATTAATTATTTGTTTATCCACAAAGTCACCAACTATTGAAATAATCATCATTATTATGAGTAGTATACCTATTATCAAAAACAATAGCATCATTATAATAATAAAATAACTTATCTAACATGGATCATGTGTTTACAAATATAATGACATCAAATAATGGACTTAAAACAACTAATACGTATAAATGTTCTAAACAGGAGCGTTTTGTCCAACACATTCACCAGGCTACATCATACAAACTGTCCAAAATAAACAACAATAGCAAAATATTAAACAATACTAAAATACACAATAAATTTCAAACGTAAGGAGGTAAAAGGTCGGTTAAAGCCGGGTAACAGATAGACCAAAAGCAGGATGTCCTGTTGTGACCGTTCTAGGTGTAGGGCGTTTGAGGTACCTACGGTCACAATCAGTCCCAGACCCCAGTCAGCGGCGGCAACCCCCGAGCCGGCGTCGGCGGCGGCTGCAGCTCTTCCGGCGGCGGCGGCGGCGGCGGCGGCAGGGGCTCTTGCGACGGCGACGGCGGCGGCAGGTGCTCTTGCGACGTTTTGGGCAGCACGCGGCCCCTCGCATGTGCTCCTTGTTAGAGTGGGAAGTCGCTAGGACTTTTGGAACAAAATGTTGGAACATTTTGCTCCAAAAGTCCTAGCGACTTCCCACTCTCCAACCACTTCCCGATCTCCCGATCTAAATCGTCAGAGTTAGTCTTGTTATTCGCTATCACGCGCCGCAGCATTGCCTCACCCCTGTTGTTCAGCAGGAACTTTATTACGAGTTGCGCCGGCATATTCGCGGGGGGACCGGATTCCTTGGGTTTCGGCTTCATCGCATGGATTATTACAATTTTGTAAGTTTTCGCTAAACTGTTGATTAATAATTTGACATAAAGAGAATACAATACTACGTTTGGAATGTCAAGAATAAAACAAAAAAAACCTTTTTCACAACGACGTAAGAAATGCATGCCAGTAAGCGTACATAGGTAAATCAACTTCTTTGTTTTGACAATCCAAAGAGTTTGAACTTATGCATTACATAAATTCATAGAAAAAGGAAACATATCCGGTACCGGTGTAGACGAAGGCGGTGGGGGGAAGTCTCCCACGATCCATCCCCCTTTGCCAGGAGACGCTTAGTTTATGAGATAGGGTTGACTATTATAGAATCGAGTGGCAGGCGTTGGGTGGAGGGGGGAGTTGGGGAGGGAGTGAAGAGCTAACCCCCCCCCCCCCCCCCCCCACATAGATGCTTAGATATTTCAGTTTTAAGTATATTAAAAATCGGCTATTTGGTCGGTCGCCGTAAATAAAAATATTATTAATTAGTAGAATGTGTTTTTTCTGCTGCTTTCGCCAGAAAGTAAATTGAAGATATTATACATGGCCCCAAAGACTAGAGGCCGTATTAATAAACCTAACCTGAGAGCGCTATTGAGAGCGATCTCAAGATGCTAATCTAATTAATAAACACATCTTAAGCTGCTTAGTGAGATGCCGTAATCAGCTGAGTTCATCATCATCAGCCTATATCTGTCCACTGCTGGACGTAGGCCTCTCCTAATGCACGCCACTGAGCTCAGTCTTCAGCTCTCCTCATCCATTTTCTGCCAGCCGCTTTTCGCAGGTCATCACTCCACCTGGCCACAGGGCGTCCTACATTACGTTTGCCTAAACGTGGTCTCCGCTCGAGAACTCGTCTACCTCAACGGTTATCGGTTCTTCGGGAAATGTGACCAGCCCACTGCCACTTCAGCTTGCTTATCCTTTGAGCTATGTCGGTTACCTTGGTTCTCCGTCGGATATCTTCATTACGAATCTTGTCCTTCAGAGAAACTCCAAGCATAGCTCTCTCCATAGCTCGCTGAGCGACCTTAAATTTGTGAACTAGTTTGACCGTAAGTGTCCACGTTTCGGCACCGTAGGTCATGACGCATGGTAGGACGCACTGATTGAAGACCTTTGTCTTCAGGCACTGTGGTATAGACGACGAGAAGACTTGACGAAGCTTGCCGAATGTTGCCCAACCCAGCTGAATGTTTCTGTTGGCTTCCTTCTCAAAGTTGTTCTTACCCAATTACAATATTTGCCCAAGGTAAACATATTGTTGGACAACTTCAGGAGGCACACCATTAACTGCAATCGGTTCCGGGTCAATAAGATCGTTGAACATGATCTTGGTCTTATCTATGTTCATTCCGAGACCGATCCGTCCAGAAGCATCATCTAGGTTGGTCAGCATACTTTGCAAGTCTTGCAGCGACTCCGCCATTAGGACGATATCATCGGCAAATCGTAAGTGTGAGATGTTCTCGCCATCGATATTAATGCCCATTCCTTTCCAATCCAGCGTCTTAAACATATCTTCCAGGGCATTAGTGAACAGTTTCGGGGATATGACATCCCCTTGTCTCACTCCCTGCGTAGTTGGATATGTATAGACTGCTGGTTTTGTACTTGGACACTCATAGTCGCGGCGTTATACAGAAACCTCAGCACTTCGATGTATCGCCAGTCCACTTGACAACGCTGCAAGGACTCCAGAACCGCCCAGGTTTCAACGGAGTCAAAGGCTTTATCATATCGATGAGATCTATCACTTCTGTAAAAAAAATACTAGTCTAGGATTAATAGTTTCAGAGTAATAGCCTTTTTAAGTTTTACAGCTGTCATCCAAATCGAAGATATCGATGAGATCTATCACTTCTGTAAAGCAATTACTAGTCTAGGATCAATAGTTTCAGAGTTATAGCCCTTTTAAGTTTGACAGCTGTCATCTAAATTAAAGGCATCAATAAGATCTATCATTCACCCTCCCCTCGCCTTTTTCTACCCTCACCTTACCCTTCTCTTAGCTTCGCCTACCCATCCATCACTTCCCCCACCCTCCCCTCAACTTCA
This sequence comes from Alsophila aescularia, assembly GCA_946251855.1. Classification (NCBI taxonomy): domain Eukaryota; kingdom Metazoa; phylum Arthropoda; class Insecta; order Lepidoptera; family Geometridae; genus Alsophila; species Alsophila aescularia. The sequence continues at coordinate 81,117,824 of OX276373.1, read as the reverse complement.
CTTTGACACCTGTCACAATGGCATCTGTCACTTTGACAACTGTTTACTATAATTATACATGAAACAGTAATATAATAGTAATTATAATTAATAATTAAGTTGCTAGGGACAATGCCATATGGTTAGTTTCGATTTCCACCACTGGGGGACAGAGCAACTCATTTTTTCCGATGTCCACCACTAACGCTACTAATAATTTAGTAGCGTTGTCCACCACTGGTAGGTGACAACGGGAATAGACGGATGATGATGAGACAAAAGTGAATACATAGGTACTCGTAGTAAGTACATTTTTCTTAACATTTGACATCATTTTATTTTCATGGTTTCAATGTGATGCTTGACAGGGGGGATACAGGAGTACTTAAAATATTATTTTTAAATTAAGTTCTGATATCTCCCCGGCCTGAGGGACACAAGGATTTAAAAAATCCCAAGGGGGGAAATCAGGGGAGACACGAGTCCGGCACCTATTTAACAGTTACAAAAAGCTTATCACGAACTTATTAAATCAAGTCCATGTTTTCGTTTATTGGCAACGACACTACCAGTAGTTTAAAATTAAATCATTACTTTTAAATAATTTTAGAACATTATTGTTTCATTTCTATAGTGACAGGTGTCATCAAAGTGATAGGTGTCGTCAAAGTGACAGGTGTCGTCAAAGTGACAGGTGTCGTCAAAGTGAAAGGTGTCGTCAAAGTGACAGGTGTCGTCAACGTGACAGGTGTCGTCAAAGTGACAATTGTCGTCAAAGTGACATCTGTCAAATTTAAAACAGCTATTACTCGGAAACTATTGATTGTTGACTAGTAATTTATTTACAGAAGTAACAGATCTCATCGATACCTTCGTTTTGGATGACAGCTGTCAAACTTAAAAGGGCTATAAATTTGTATCTATTAATGATCCTGGATTTATAGTTTCTGTACAGAAGTGATAGATCTCATCGATATCTTCATTTTGGATGACAGCTGTCAAACTTAAAAGGCAATGAGATCTATCACTTCTGTAAGGAAACTACTAGTCCAGGATCATTCGTTTCTGAGTTATAGACGTTTTAAGTTTGACTCGTTTCAACTTTGATTTGAGTTTTACTGCAGAAAAACACTTTCGTTTTAAATTACGTCTCGTCTGCAATTTCGTTATAGATTAGTGTACCTACAGAAATCACTCAAATAATATGATCAACAACATATTTGTAAGTCCTAGATACACTAATATTATAAAGGCGAAAGTTTGTATGTATGTATTTATTTGTGTGTATGTTCATTACTCCTTCACGCTCAAACGGCTGTACGGATTTGGATGTAAAAATACAAGTTTCCAGCTTATTATCTCACATTACGAGGTGAAAACCTAATTTTACTGGACTAAAATGCTAGTTACATAATAAAAGGCTATCTAGGCCCCTTAGATAATATTTAAATAGAATAGACGCCTATAATAGCTATCTATTATTAGGAATGTTGGGTCCTGATACCCAATCCAGCCATAATAAGAACTAAAATTAGATTTTGATTTTTTATAATTATTTTTGGCTTGCATTGTTTTACAAAGCAAAGTTTTCTCGTTAGTCAATAATTAAAATCTTGTAGTTATTACTTACAAACGTTTATTCTCTCGGAGGTAAATAACTTATTTTGGTTATATTTCGTCTTAATTATAATAAAAAGAAAGTGATTGTAGTTAAACTTTACTTTTTAATGAGAGATGACAAAAACAGCTTTATAACATTAATACTTTGTGTCAGGAACATTTCGCCAGCCCCTCTGGGGAATCTGGGGAATCTTTGGGAAATCTTTTACTCCAGCCCCTCTGGCCCCCTGAAGTCTTTTACTTCGGGTGTTATCAGTAGTTCGGTTATTTAGTCCGGTCCCGGACTTTTCATTTCGACAGTTCGGTTTTTGTTTTGTTTTCTCTTATGAAGTAGTGCTGCCCTCTGGTGCCAGAATTTGTCAGACCGCTCGAGAGCCTCTGACATGGCTTAACGACTGCTATTACTCAATAACAGCCGGGACCGATAGTTTAACATACCCTCCAAAGCACGGAGCGATGGAAAACCGCACATAACTTAGAAAAGTCATTGGTGCGGAGCCTAGGATCGAACCCGGTATTATTGGATTCTAAGTTGCACTATTGAACCGTTAGGCTACCATCGCTCTACCATGGACAGTTCGGTGAGGCAATACGACCAGACTACTGAGCCGATAATTCGGTATCGATACAGGACCTACAATCACGGAAAAAATAATTAAATATTGTTAATTTTTAATGTCTCAAGAACCAAACGTGAATGCTAAATTTCATCTCGATAGCTTCAGTGGAAGTGGGTGAACTATTGATTGCAAAATTCCAGGACATACATACATACATGTGAAGTTAAATAATAATTTTTAATAATCTTTTGTTATTAGTTGATTTTTCGCAAGATATCGATACCGAACTATCAGGCTCAATAGTCCGGTTGTATTACATCCACGAACTGCTGAGACGAAAAAGTCTCACCAGTCCGATGACCGGACTAAATAACCGAACTACTGAGATCGCCCGGAATACTTGATGGAATAGAGCTGACCGGGATTAGGAAAATAGTTATTTGAATAAAAAAATATAGCTCTTTAACTCCAAATGAATTCATAAAATAATGTTGATACAGTACACAAAATAAAAAAATAAAACATGATTCTCTGATGAATAAAAAACCATCAAAGAATCACGGATTAAATTACATGTAAAAAATAACATATTAATATGTTTTTCAAATCCCGGAGATATGACTTGAGTCGAATTGAAAACTTTTTGATGACGATTCAAAAATCCGAACAAGTCAATATCTCTAGCTAGATTATCATTGTACCTATTATGTAGTTTGTCGAAGTTACCAATGCGATAGAAAGGGTAGGTAGAGATTTTTGTCTAGCCTTACGGTTACGTCCGTTGTCGTGTCTAATGGTTGTCTTTTATTCTTTGTCCTTATCATGAATTTATTCGTCAGCGCATTACGCCGAGTATCTAGAGGTACAAAACTGAGTTTCAAAATAGTTTGAGAACTATTCTTAGAAAGTATCAGGAACTATAGAACTCTGCTGCATGCGAAAAGAACTCTCATTTATTTTTGATTTGCTGACAAATGATTTGCTACGGGAAGTTAGCAGATCATTTAGTCAATTGACTTTTTTTTAGGTAAATATGCCAGAACTATTCCTAAAAAGTATCAGGAACTATAGAACTCAGCTGCATGCGAAAAGAACTCTCATTTATTTTTGATCTGCTGGACAATGATCTGCTAAGTTCACTGACATGCACTTTAGTGGCCCATAAATTTAAAAAGCTTTTACAAATTCTTAACAAATTAGTAAAAAGAAAATTAGGCGTACAAATAAGTATATAATGTTCTGAGATTTAATTATTCTGCGGGTGCCAGAATAATTAAATCTCAGAACATTATATATTATAATTGAGTCATTCGGCCTTAGCTATTTTGACTCACGTTTTACAAATTTTTGCCCAACTCCATCTAATTTTTTCATTTTTTCACTAAACCTGCCTTTTTGTGTATCTCAAGGATTTAAGCCGCGTTGACACGATCAGAGTCTGCTCGGTCCGAGTAGACTCGTACGAGTCGGCTTCATACGAGTGTACACGGATAGTTGTTTACACGTATCTAAGCGTACTCATACATATCTAGTGTCACACTCACTTTTTACCCGACTACGGCGAAGCAAGGGAAGGGTAATGAGTTTAACAGTCTATGTATGAGGATATGTGGATGTTCCACCATAGCTTCGCCCCAATTGGTCCGATTTTGACAAGCGAGGTGTGAATTGATTCTTCTTCATTTCTAAAGTGTTATAGGCATGGGTTTCTAGGGTATTAATTTTTTATGTTTAGTATTTATTTCGAAAGACGTCGACACGGACGCTTGTAAATTTTTAGTAGCCGCCAGTTTGTTTTCCTACTCGTATAAGAGCTAGCTCGGATCAAAGAGTATATAAATAAGCTCGGGTGAGTAGAACGCGGTCCGAGTCTACTTTTATCGGATACCGTCATCCGATTGCGCTCAAATTGTGGGTTGCCACAATACGAGTGGCATCCGAGTGCGTTCGGACCGAGCAGGCTCGGATCGTGTCAACGCGGCTTTAAGGATGTGAACCCTCAGTCCAGATGCACATGATTTATTTTCAGAGGATCAAATCGTCACAACACTATTTTCAAAAATGAATCAATAAATGGTTGCTAGCTGCATCTGTTAGATATCTTTTAATAGATAAGTATTTTTATATGAATCAATCCAACTAGCAAAATTATATATTGTGTTTCCATTTCTTTATCTTTCAATTTTAATTACTGGTAATCTGTTTATTATTTAAAATATAAATTTTATATTGGCCACTTCTGAGTTGAAAAAGTCATCTTCAAAATGTCTTCAAAGGGAACTGTTTCGGTTTCAATTCTATAATCATAAAATAACAGTATTAGTTCGGTACCTGCCCAGTTATTTATAATCTATATGTTTAATTGCTTCCTAACTAGCAAGGGTTAGTTTTATAATTCTAATTCACTCTTATTAATTTTTGTTTTTCAAACTTAAACCAATCCAACCGCCCTTGTCGTCTACCGACTCTAGTCTGATGTTTTTCAGATTATTTTTCCTTATATTTTTTCCAGTTTGTACCAAAGAGTATATAAATACTACGTGTTTGTACCATCAATCTGTCATTTTTACAACCATGTTTATAATATAGTTTTAACAAACCTGTACCACATTGCCAATAGTAAATTTATATTTCATTTGAAATTACAAAAATTACCAGCAATTAAAATTGATTTGAGACAATGGCAACCAAATCTAATTTTTCCATTAATTTAAAAAAGTATAGCCCAAGATAATAGTAAATACACAAAAATTGTGTATTGTTGTATACAATACACAACTTTGCTAGCTGGGTTGCCGTATTCATATAAAATTACTTGTCTATTATAAGATACTTATCAACTCGTCCATCCTGATACAAGCAGTCCGGCACCACCACAAATAAATTCTCAAATGTATGGACTTTGGCAGAACAGTGAAGTTAATTTGTTTTTCAGATCAAAATTTTAGGTTATTGTTCTGCAAATTTTTAATTTTATTTATATTATTGTTAATAACGTGCTGTTTTGTGTTTTCTTTGAAGAATCATCAGTTTATAGTGTTAAACCGATATATATGATAATTTTATAATGCCACCATCTTTAGATAGCTACAGCCAGGGTCGGACTGGGCCGAAAGGGCCCGGGTGGCAACCCACAAGCCCGGGGCCCGTGCGGGATAGTGGTAGATGGGATACTATCGAAAAATAATGAAATATACAAATTATTAATTTTATCAACGATATATATTATTGAGTAAATATGGTTCTAAAACTTATAATATAACAAATCTGAATCTAGCCAATCAATAATTTTATAAAAGGGATGTAATTTCGGCTAAGCTATCAATAACTTCATCATAAAAGCTGCTATTCTCGTCATCCTTGATAAGATCCGATTCTGTGTTTAATATAATCGACAATCCAACAGCTCTTGCCCCAATAGAGAGCGAAATCTCGTTTTAATGCGCTTCAGCGCTGAAAATCATGTCACTTTCGTGAACGAAATTGTTAAAATTACACAATATGCATCATCTGAGGTGGTATATGTGCTGATCACTGTTACATTGTGATAAAAGTTTACATGCACGTGGTATGCAACTTTCGCAGAGGTCCGAACCAATTCGGAAAAAAACACTTGGTGTCCTTTGCAGTTCGATCTAAGACAGGGTTCTTCAAACTGTTTAGCCTAAGGACCAGTCTGATTGCTTAACAAAGCCCCAAAAGCCAATATATAGTTAGCTCATATTAGGTACAGTTTTGTAACTTGAAGTAAATTAATTTTGAATTGAATTTCACGCATATTTCCATTTCGGGACAAGTCGGCGAGTTAGGTATGTATTTAGTATACCCTTATAGCAATTTGTGGCATGGTGCGGACCCTGCAAAAAATATGAAACTCACAATAGGTTGGCTAAGTACTTAAATTGCTTACAGGGTCTTAGACATCTGGGTGCCCCGGGTGAGGAATTTTTTAGTGCCAGAAATGGCTTTTAATATCTATCGGGAACTCTTACGCATCCTTGAACCTTTCCGTATTTGTAGGTCATGTATATGTGATTCATAATACAAATTTTAAAAAATTTGAGGTGCTTATACTTTTATCAGAGTAATTACCGACAACGTGCAATAATGTGGAAAAAAATAAGCGGTTATAATCGATCATTAGTGAGTGAAAAAACTTGAATACTAATATCAAAAAAGTGCGAGCGAAGCGAGCGCGAAATTTTTGAGCTATTTCTGGTACATTATGAGAGTGAGGAAACAATAATAACTAATAAATCTAATAATACATTTTATTGAAGGCCAGTGTAATAAGCGCGAAAACTTTAGAAAAAGTCACAAAAAAAAAACTAGTGGCAGCATGCGAATATATTTAATAATACAAAGGCACTAGAAGAGAGCGCAAAAATATCAAAAAATATTAATTTACTAGTGGCGTAGTGGCTCTGTGAGCTGTAAACTTCACGCGTACGTACTTTTTTGCAATCTGTTCAGTGTACAGTAGCGCCATCTAGTGAACTTATTGTAAAACTAACATTAACAACCAAGGTGCTTCATCAATCCCTACCTAGTGGGGAAAGGGCCGATTCCACTGGTAGAAACCTAAAACATAGTGAGACATTTACTGCATTTTGAGGAGCTATTCTGCTTATCACTCTGAAGCTCCTCATCAAATGTTCACCAAATTTTAATGAGACCAGTTTAAAGTTACTACCTTTCAAATAAAAGAAAGAACCATCGATATTGGATATAATAAGGCGGAGATATTCAGTAGGCCTCTTTTTGCCCTCTTTAGGGGACCCATCATCAAATCCCCAAAGTCTAAAAATTCTAAACTTATGTTTAACCTTTATACCAAGTTTCGTCTAGATCGGTTGAGATATGCGACCTGTAGAGGATAACAGAGATCCGAACAGACATCCGGACATACGAAAGCATTTTTGCCCAAGATGAAACGGACTCGCACTCGCTCGGTCAATTATAACCGTGTATAAGAAAGAAGTAGGATAATTATTGTGGATCTCTCCAGTAGCAAGATCTTTTTTATTTAGCTTAATCCACCATGAGTATAAGAAAAAAAAAACCGGGCCCTAGCCTACTCGGGCCCCCTCCGTACGTACCACCTCGCTGCCCGCAAGCCATGCGCGTGGGGGGCCCGCACAGGCTAGGGCCCGGCTGGCAAAAGCCACCTCGACTATATGGCCAGTCCGACGCTGGCTACAGCAGATGTGTTCAAGTGGAGTTCGCGCCAATCGCGAAAACCAGAACAAAAGGGAAATTTATGGCATGATTTTCTATTGATCAGCCCCGGTAAGCATTAATTATGATATTGCTTAGCGCCACCTCACATCAACGTGACCACAAATGATAATTTACATGATTTTCATTTTGTATTTTCATATTGTTTTAACACTAGGGATGCGCAAGGTCAAAGAACTATTAACTATCGATAAAGCTATCGTAGGCTAGGTCAGGCTGCCTTTAGCTTATTTCCTTATCATTAATCAACATGTTTATTTCCAGATGCAGAAAATGAGGATCTAGCATACATTCCTATAGAGACCAGTCTTAACATACACTTATGAGTGTGAGTGCGTGAGATAAAGATGGAGTAGGTACATCGCAAGGTCTCAATTCAGAGTGAAGCACTAGTAGGTAAGCTTACCTATGTTTGCAAAATCCATTTTCGTATCTACATTGTAAAAAAGTATTATAAATAAAATGTTCCGTTGTTCAAAAGTGTTTTATTTCTATGTTTTTTATTACATGTCTCCACAGTTACCTGTTGCAATAGGTATCCAATAAGCCCAACGTTGTTGCATTGTGAGAAAACAACGTTTGGCTTATTGGAACCGTCTTTCATTAATATGAAACCTTCACGAGGGCATGCATTTATCGATATCGATAAACCAAGAATACGTGCAAGCAAGCACTACTCTATCCGTTAGGTTGGTATCATTGTCAAGATAGGCTAACGTCTGACTTTTAATGCTAGTAATGTTGGATGCATTGATGCCAATAAATTTCTGCCAAACTGCTTTCATTAGCTAGTAGGGAGGTCCCGCCTCTTAAAACGTAGTGATTATATTCTCTTTGGATACAAGTTCACGTCCTGGTGAACAGAGCACATGATCAATCAACAAAAATTGTGTTTAAGTAAGAGTATGACGTATTTGTTAAATAAAATGTAAATAAGGAAAAATGTTTGTAATAAGGAAAATCTTCATTGAAAATCAATCGGTTATAAACTTAAACACTATGAATAGTGACTAAGGTTGTACCGCAGATATAATCTAACAAAAGTACCTAATGAAGGCATAATGAATGATTTCAATAATTAGTTTTGATTGGATGGATGTTAGTCGAATGAATAGGATGAAACAGACACAAAATAGATCATGATGATCAGATAGCAAGATGAATATATAAAACAGCTGAAGGTCAATCTGGATAATTATTGCTTCGAAAGCGTACTAAGTCAGAACAATTAAAATAACATTACTATGTTAATATAATTTATATGTAGTTAAAACCAAATCAGAAGTAAGTACGTCCATTTGTAGGTGAATTGCATTGAAGCAAAAATATTTAAAAAAAAAACGCATGTAAATATCCTAAGACAGATTCAATTATGGAAGATAAAACAGTAAGTATAGAAAGCTGAAAAGACAAAAAAAAGCAAGTAGCAAGAGTAGAAAGCTGTTGTTAAAGTTGTCTGGTCCATAATAATGATTACTTACTTAGAACAAAAATTTTAAAGAATGATTTATTTAAGATAGTAGATACTTGCACTAATGCGGTCGATAAAATGTTTCCCTGGATGTGTTTAAATGGGAAGGAAAATAAAACTTCGTGCGATATTGCTAATGACGATGATTGCTACAATAAGCAATTCTGTAAAACAGTGAAAGATCATCTAATAAAATAATCTTAAGTAATGTATAACGACTTTAAATAATTAAGGAATTAAGTATACCTTTATAGAAGTAATTGCTTTAAAATATTTATTGACAAAGAAAATGAATGCTGTTATTTTACTTACTTTAAGTTAGTACTTAACAACAAAAAAATGCTCAAAGTGAGCTAAGCGCAAAGTGCGCTAATCGCAAAATGCGATTCATTTATTTACGGCTCAAAGTGAGCTAAGCGCAAAGTGCGGTTCATTCATTTAAAGCTCAAAGTGAGCTAAGCTCAAAATGCGATTCATTTATTTACGGCTCAAAGTGAGCTAAGCGCAAAGTGCGGTTCATTCATTTAAAGCCCAAAGTGAGCTAAGCTCAAAATGCGATTCATTTATTTACGGCTCAAAGTGAGCTAAGCGCAAAGTGCGGTTTATTCATTTAAAGCTCAAGTGAGCTAAGCGCAAAGTGCGCTAATCGCAAAATGCGATTCATTTATTTACGGCTCAAAGTGAGCTAAGTGCAAAGTGAGGTTCATTCATTTAAAGCTCAAAGTGAGCTAAGCGCAAAGTGCGCTAATCGCAAAATGCGATTCATTTATTTACGGCTCAAAGTGAGCTAAGCGCAAAGTGCGGTTCATTCATTTAAAGCTCAAAGTAAGCTAAGCGCAAAGTGCGCTGGAGTGGTTACGCAGCCGGGAGAAGTAATGGTGACGCGGCCGGGAGCCGACCGCTACGCAGCTGGAAGAGGAGCCGGCCATGCAGCCGGGAGCCAAAAATACGATTCATTAATGAAAAGCTCAAAGTGAGCGTGATGAAGTATTTTTATAAAATACTTCATTACGTTTCATGAACAATGTTTTAAACAGAAATTACTAAATAGTAGTTGTATAATATAGGTAGATAACAATATATGTTATAAAAAAGTATTATGTAAGTAAATAGGTACTATCTGTGTATGTGGATTATCCCATTCACGGAAAGCCAAAATTAAAGTCATGATCCACTATCGTAAACCCACATTTACATCTAATGGATGGAACCCATTTTTTTTTGCTCTCTTGGTTCCCTTGCTGGTCCTCCTTGTATTGAGTCCTAATCTTTCGGGTCCGTTGCAGATGCCGTGACTACATATACTTAATAAAAAAAATAGTTAATATTAGTGATCGTGACGGTTTAATATTGTAAAGTAATTAATAACAGATATAATAACAGTTTTCATTTTCTTTGCACGTCAGTCAGAATTAAAACTTACTTTGTAATATTTTAGGATACAATTTTATTCATCTACTTGTTCACGAGGACGTGAACGGGGGGGCGGGGGCCCGATTCTGTTAGCTATTGATCCGCGATAACGCAAGTCGATCGCTTGATTTTTTTGTGAAATTTTCTCATTTACCACTTAAAAGTGCTGGAAAGGAAAATTTTGGGAGTTATCGCGGTTAAATAGCTAACAGAATCGGGACCCTGGTATCAGGATGGACGATCTGTTAGATATCTTTTAATAAACAAGTATTTTTATCAATGGCGAAGGAAATATGATTTTTATATGAAACCCAACCAACCCAATGGCAACCCAACTGGCAAAATTATGTATTGTGTTTCCATTTCTTTATCTTTCAATTTTAATTACTGGTAATCTGTTTGTAATATAAAATATAAATTTTATACTGGCAATATGATAGTACAGGCTTGTAAAATGAATCGATTATCAATGTTGCAAAAGTGACAGAATATCTCAAATCTACAGGTACAGACTGAAATAAATTATGAGAGGTTTTTTTGAAAAAATTCAAAATGTTGTGATGTAGAGTTAGATTTTATTCTCAATCTTGTGTATCTTCGAGTGTTAATGTATAATATTGGTGGAATATTAACCATTAGGTGTTCATTAACGTGCACGAGTGCGGGCAAAAGAATCAAACGCAGAAATAAATGGCATTTTGTGATTTTTCCAAATCTCCCTCGGAAGTTTCAATAAATGTCCACCATTTTACTGATTTGTGACTTTGACAATAATTGACTGTGACGTGACATTATTTTAAACTATACACTTGACATTGGCGAAATTGGTAGTAGGCCAGTGCCTCCGCAGAAGCCATCGAATAAAAAAAAGAAGAAGAAGAAGAAATAAATTATGGAAAAATGGAACTGAGGAACATTAAGCCAAAGAGTATATAAATACTACATTAAGCTAGCTAGAAGGGGACGATTGAGTAGTCGGTTGGATTTTCGTCTTGGTTTATTTATGATATTCTACGAGAAATATATAGATACTTAAATTAGATAATACCATTCTAGTTGGGAAGGCTAGTTATGTACTCAAAGAGTTAAAGATATCTATTTAATGTTATGAAATTTATGATTAAAGATTGAAACAAGACAAATAGTTTCCTTTGAAGACCCTCTTTCACTTACAAGCAACATATAACAAATATATGGCTTATAAACCTTATAGCCCCTCTAGTTACTCTATGGGTAAATGCGAATTACCCGTTCACCCACTAGTGGGTGAAGCCAGTGGGTAGACGGGTCATTGCATTGAAAATAAATGGCATTTCATAAAAAAACGGTAGGTATATTTAATCTGAATAGGTACAACAATATCAAAATATTAAACAATGCTACACACGATAATTTCAATACGTAGGGAGGTAAACGTTAGCTTAAAGCCGGGAAACAGACCAAAAGCAGAATGACCTGTTCTGACCGTTCTAGAAGCAGAACTGTCACAATCAGTCCGTCGCCGGTCAGCAGCAGCTGCAGGGGCGGCGGCGGCGGCGGCGTCGGGAGCTACTCCTGCGCCGGCGGCGACGGCTGCAGCTCCTCCGGCGGCGACGGCGGCAGGTGCTCTTGCGACGGCGGCGTTTTCGGCAGCACGCGTTCTCTCGCACCAGATATTCCGGGGTATTTGGACTACCTTTCTCCAAAACTCCTAGCGCCGTCCCATTCTCCAACCAGGTCTCGATCGCCCGTAAAACATCGTTAGAGTCAGCCTCGTTTTTCTTTTGAAAGCGCCGAATGACTTCCGTTCCGTTTTTCATCAGGAACCGTAACACGATTTGTGCCGGTATATTCGTCGAGGGACCGGTTTCCTTAGGTTCCGGCTTCATTATCGCATCGACAAATACAATTTTTTTAATTTTTAGTCAAAATTTTGAATAATTTATGTAAAAATTTGTCTTTATTTGGAATGCCAAAGAGAATACAGTAATACGGCACAAACTACAAAAGATACGGTTGGAATGCCACGGAAAAAAACAAAAATTAACTTTTACACAACGTCGACGTGACGACCACTTAAGAAATTATTTTGTGCCAGTAAGCGTAAATAAACCTCTTTGCGTATGACCGAGATCGAAAGCGTTCACTAAATAGAATTATCCAAGTCAGTTCTGAAATCCCGGATTGAACATAACAACGAATGAGAATTTCCTTTATTTTGAAGTCTATTAGAAAGGCATAATTATTACCAATCATGTTACTTGCTTTGCTACGCCTCACTACAAGAGTGGTAGCATATGTGCAATAAATCCTACACATATGGTGATAGACAGGAGCACAGTACATAATTATAGGGCTATGTATGTACTGTGACAGGAGTTCACCGACCTTTTAAAGAGTTGGTTTACCAGGGACCACGGCAGTGGGGGACAGAGGGGCCCAAATGCCCCCCCCCCCTCCAAATCAAACGGGGGGTGCCGCGCAATTTTACTATCTGACCTGGTAAAGTATGTTTCTCTGTGCTGTGATTTTCTTAAATGAAAAAGAGCTTGTATGTAAGAAAAATTGCCGTAGAGAGCAGAGCATAAGATTCTTTTTATACGCTTTATAATATTTTCACCCTACTTCAAACCATCAGATTGAACTGAAACTTTGCCGTTTAGTAACCGTGGTAACCCCTCTAACCCTTTTTTTTCATGTGGTAATGCGTTTACGCATACAACTGAGCCCGGGGAAGGCCCAGCGGCTATATGGGGACTCACCGGGCGACTGACCGTCCTACCCACTCAAACCCCATGGTGAGCAGTCCTCCACCAAGGTGGGGCAAGATGGGGTCGCGGTTGCATTCTACCATCTTGCCCAATCGGGCCTCTCCGCCTGTGCACGGGCAACCTTGCTCACCAAAGTCACCCCTCACCACGACCTGTGGGGCCGTGAAAGCCGATGGAGAGTCCCCCGACTCACCCCCATTCCCCCCTATTATAGCTAAGAACCATCTCGTTTACTTCTGCTTTGAAACATTAAAAACCACCGCAGCTAAATCAACCCATTCGTTTTCTCACCCCTCTTTTCTCAACTCGCCCCCCCCCCCCCCTCATATAGCTAAGAACTATCTCGATCACATCAGTTTACAAACAAAAGAATCTACATAAAAATTGGTCCAAATTCAAATTTTTATTGCATTCCATAATGTACAAATAAGGTGGTAAACATAACTAATAAAGTAACAAAGCATTATGTACCCTGTTGGGCACAGCAACTAGAAGAGAGCAAGAGCCCCCCCCCGCCCCCTCCACCCATTATAGCTGAGAGCCACCTCTTTTATTATAGCTTTCAAACATTAATGATTCTGATTCTCACCCCCTTCCCCACTATATCTAAGAACCATCTCGATCACATAAGCTTTCAAACAGAAAAAAACCGCATCAAAATTGGTCCATTCGTTTGGAAGCTATGATTCCACAGACACGGACGCACACACGCACACACACACACACACAAATACACACCCTCACCGGTACCGTTCTATAAACGGATGTATTATTACTTTAATTTAACATACACTTTGGACCACTATCCCTTAAAAACCCTTTATTTTTTCGGGATAAAAGGTATTCTAAATTTTAACAGATATTATATACTTTGACTATGGCCAGTTACATCAAAATCCGTCCAGTGGTTTCAGCGTGATGCCTGTTCTTTTAAATAACTTTCTTCTTTTAAATATCCTGCGGGAACCCTTTATTTTTTCGGGATAAAAAGTAGGTATTCTAAATGTTAATGCATAACATCAGCTGTGATTGTTCCAAAGTTGCATCAAAATCCGTCTGGTAGTTTCAGCGTGATGGATGCGTGTTCAAAGAGACAGACAGACAAAAAAAACGTTTTGCACTCCATATCGATTTTGAAGTTTATCTCAATAATAATTTTCAAAAAATATTTTATTTACAGATTTAGCCCAGTTACAAGAAACAGAAAATTAAACAAATTATATTAAATAGTATGTTTATTTTATTGTAAAAACCTTTCTAAAAAAAATATAACGGGCAAGTGTCTTTATTAAATAAGGACTATAGCAGGTATAAGCATTTGTGAAAATGCATATACCTAGTATATGTCTATGTACCTAGTAGATAAATTAAACTAGACTCGAATATTCATTAGTCCACTAAAATTCCTGTATAGCCAAGCCAAAGACTGTTAGAACTTGCGATATATTTGTTCAAAGTTTCGATCTAACTCGATGACCAATTGTAGGTCTACGCAAAGACCACTTTATCAGATGACATTCTGAAATACAATATGGTACATAGGTACGTATTTGTTGCTAAATCAAGGCATATTTGTCAATTTTATATCCGAAAACGAACATAACCTCGACATACATTACATCTCACAAAGCAATTCCACTTTTAGGTTATCCACGTTTCGCACAAACTCACACAAATCTTGTGACTATAACCTACCTATTTAATATTTAGTTTTTTCCATTTGATTTTCATTTCATTATTATTCAATAAAGTAAACAAACAAACACATACTTTAGTAGTAGTTATGGTCCAGAATAAATAATAACTTGCAAACCAACGTTTCGTTCTACGCAACGTCAGGCTATAATATACTTGAATATTATTTTTTGAAGAATATCCATTTATTAAACAGCATAACTAATAAAAATTAGATTATAATAAACAAATAAAACACTACACATGTTTATATGGCTAAATTAACATTTTACAACCATTAGTTCAAAAAAGCACTAAAAAGTGCTCAAAGCTGTTCTTCATGAAATGGAACGCAAGAGCATATGTTTTTGGTGTTATGTAGTCTGTGGAAAGAGCGAAATGGCTTTCACTTTTTCAAGACGATTACCACCGAAAATATTAGACATTTCCCCTGGACGGCGAACTGGAACCGCCAATGGTAATGGTAATGGATTTGATTGCCATTACCACCAGAGTTAGACAATAAGGCTGCTGGTCCATTATTCGCTATGACCACTCACGCACGTAACGCGCCGCGTTAAGATATCTGCGTGGAATCGTTCAGCAAATGTCGTAATGACGTCACGCGTTTTCGGCAAGGAATTTTGTGTGCCTTAGCGAATAAGCGCCCATGGCTTGTTGCCAGTGATGACATACGGCACTGAGACGTGGTCGATAACTATTGGTCTCACACAAGCTCAAAGTAGCGCAGCGTGCAATGGAGAGAGCTATGCTCGGAGTTTCACTACGTGATAAGATCCGTAACGAGGAAATCCGTAGAAGAACCAAGGTTATCGACATAGCTCTCAGAATTTGCAAGTTGAAGTGGCAATGGGCAGGCCATATAGTTCGCAGAACCTACAACCGCTGGGAAATAAAGGTTCTCGAATGGCAACCACGAACAAGCAAGCGAAGTGTAGGGAGACCCCCCCCCCCCCCCCCCCCACGTTGGACGGATGACATTGTACGAGTAGCCATCGCAGGGAGTCGGTGGATAGAGACGGCACAAGACCTTTCGTCGTGGCGCTCTTTTGGGGAGGCCTATGTTCAGCAGTGGACTTCTAAATGATAATTATGATGACTAGCTGCGCCCCACGGTTTCGCCCACGTGAGGGAGGATGATGATGATGATGATGAAAAATATCCTATGTGTTATTCCAGGATATCTCCTTTCCAAATTTCGTCATAATCAGTTCAGCTGTTTTAGAGTGAAGTACCTATGATGATGATGATGAAAAGTATTCTATTTTTTATTCCAAGGTATAAGCTATTCCAAATTTCATTAAAATCCGTCCAGCCGTTTGAGAGTGAAGTATGATGATGAAAGTATCTTAAGTGTTATTCCAGTGTATAAGCTATCTCCAATCCAAATTTCATCAGAATCCGTTCAGCCATTTGAGAGTGAAGAATGATGATAATGATGATGAAAAATATCCTTTGTGTTATTCCAGGATATAAGCTATCTTCATTCCAACTTTCATCGTAATCAGTTCAGCCGTTTTAGAGTGAAGTATGATGATGAAAATTATTATATTTGTTATTCCAGGGTATAATCTATCTGTATTCCAAATGTCATCAAAATCTGTCCAGCCGTTATCGCGTTAAAACTCCCTAAACAAATAAACAAACAGACAACGTTTCACTTTTATATATTGTTATGGATAGTTTAGAACCTATAAATAAATGTTATACATTGAAAGTGTCTGTACAGGCTGAGTTTTTTTTTTAACAGCGATTAGTATGGTAGCTTTCGTTCAATGGGCACCAAATGCTGCGCATCCCAGCTCAATCCAAGGTTATCTATCAGCTCCCCTCTCGAAACTGTTCCTACCCAACTTCATAGTCTGCTCGAGGCAAACATGATATTTCTGAACAGCGTCAAGGGAGCCACGTAGTATTTGTATACTCTTTGTGAGCCACCGTTTATAACAATTGGTATCGGGGTAATAAAGTCGTTAAACATAGCCTTGGGTATGTCAATGTTTATTGCGAGACCGACACGTCGAGAGGCGTCAACTAGGTCGGTCGGTATTCGTTCGAAACCTTGCAGCGATTCTGCTATAAGGACAATATCATCGGCGAATCATAGGTGTGAGATGTACTCTCCATTTATGTTTATGCCCGTTCCTTTCCAGTCCAGCTTCTAGATAGATATATCTTCCAGTGCAATAGTGAACAATTTCGGGTACCTATATAAAATCCCCCTGACTCACTCAGCGCAACTGCATTGTTTCGTCTGCTAATTCTGTACTTGAACGAACATATTCGCGACATCATGCATTGACATCTCATCCCCTCGATGTATATAACCAGCTTCTTAGAAATCGATCTAGATGTTTTCGAACGTATTAAAGTATTTAAGGAATTTTGAAAAATCGTTTTTCTTTTCCTTTGAAACGGTTTGACAACGCGCATCTCATGGCATATACTTCCCACGACTAAATTGCTCTCGTAACATCATAGTAGGTACGAAAAATTGACATGCTTGGTTTTCACACAATATGAACCGCTTGCGTCGTTTATCTCGATATATAGGTAGATTTTGGTAGATACCCAAAATTTACTGATTGGATATTTTGAAACTTGCGATTTCGCCATCACGATTGTGAGGAGTCAGCCTTTAGACTGTAAGCTTTTTAAAAAGCTTTTATTTAACTTGCAATGTTTGTATCTTGTACGTCTGTACATATGTTTGTTTAGGTCAAATCTTGCAAGCTGAATTAGAACTACTTCCTCTTATCCTATGTAATCGAATTTATGCATGTTGGTTCAGTTCCAATGACAATGCATTTTGATGGTAAGCATGACCTGAATCGACATTCAGGAACTTTTCAACGGTTAACGGCAATATCATGAAATTTTGTGTACACATTCCTTTATGATAGCCGGTTTGAAGTTTCACCATGATATAGTTGCTACGCTCAGGGTTCGTAGCAACTATATCAGGGTTGATTCCTGAGATTTCCTGACTGAACTCCTCGACGGTTAACAGCAACGATACGAAATATTGTGTACGCTAATGCGTAATATAATTATTATGATAGCCGGTTTGAAGTTTTAACATAGACACGAAATTTTGTGTACGCTTTATATTATGATAGCTGGTTTGAAGTATTACCATGTCATGGCTGCTGCTCTACGGGTTGGTTTCTGACTAGGGAACTCCTCAACGGTTAACAGCCCAAAGACGAAATTTTGTGTACGCATTATGTAATTTTAGCCTGTTTGAAGTTTTACCATGACATGATTGCTGTTATCTGGGTGGGTTCTGATTAGGGAACTCCTCAACGGTTAACAGCATAGACACGAAATGTTGTATAATCATTTAATTTAAATTGTTCTAAGTTTCATCATAACATGGCTACTGCCTATAAGCTTTTTTTATTAAGTTATTTCATACATAGGAAAATGATTTTATTTCAAGATTTTATTTTTGTATTACAGTGTGTTCATACCCTTTGAATATTTTGAAAAATATTTCAGGAACAAGTTCACGAATTGTTTGCAATGCACATCAATATGTACAACCAAACTTCTTGAATTGAAGTAATGAAAAGTCCAATCATAGCAGCTGCAGTTCAGTTCAAGTTTTCAGATTAAACCGAGCTTTAGGTTGTGTCAAGTATCTAAGGATTGAGATTTCTCTAGTGATTCATGTTGACTTATATTACAGATTCAATACGGATTTGAGTAAGGACAGGTTTTTCTTCTCATCTTTAACAAGGTATCAATTTCTGCACAAGAAATGTCTCAAAACTGTCTTTGGTTGGTTCAACCGTTTGATAGGTACTGTTTAACTATTTAGATGTAGTAATTGGTGTCTTCAATACTTCGTTTGAAGTGGCTTGATAGTACACAATTGGTGTTTATTACAAACATTTCATAAACATCATCAGCCTCCGCCATTAGGACGATATCATCGGCAAATCGTAAGTGTGAGATGTTCTCGCCATCGATATTAATGCCCATTCCTTTCCAATCCAGCGTCTTAAATATATCTTCTAGGGCATAAGTGAACAGTTTCGGGGATATAACATCCCCCTGTCTCACTCCCCTGCGCAGTTGGATATTTAGACTGCTGGTTTCGTACTTGGACACTCATAGTCGCGGCTTCATACAGAAACCTAACCTAAGCACTTCGATGTATCGCTAGTCCTCTTGACAGCACTGCAAAGACTCCAGAACCACCCAGGTTTCAACGGAGTCAAAGGCCTTCTCATAGTCCACAAAAGCAAGACACAGGGGTTGGTTATACTCTTCAGACTTCTGTATAACCTGCCTCACTGTGTGTATGTGGTCTATGGTGCTAAATCCTCCGTGGAATCCGGCCTGCTTAAGAGGCTGGAATTCATCTAGTCTTCTTGCGAGACGATTTGTGATGACCCTCGAAAACCACTTATAGACGTGGCTCAAGAGTCAAATAGGTCGGTAGTTCTTTAAAAGGGTTTTATACCCTTTTTTACTACAGAACTCCTGCTCCACGCCTCTTGAGTTCCCCACTGTTAAGGATGGTGCTAAATAACCCTTGAAGCTCCCGAAGTACAGGTTTCCCCCCTGCTTACAAGAGCTCCGAAGTTATACCTTTCCATTCTTAAGTTGTTTGAGCGCCATCTCAATCTCGTCTAGGCTGACGTCTGGCAGTTCATCAGTATAGCGGCGGGTCAGTATTGCGCGGGAATCCTCTGTGCTGGGTTTGGGTCTAGAAGCGTGCGAGTCGTACATAGAAGTCTTCAATTTCAGAAAGGATCTCTGGCTTAGAGATGACGGAAGTTCATAAACATGCTCCGTGAAATATTTTTCTAAATATTCCTTAGCTGTGAGTACCTACAAAAGCCATTAAATGTGGTCATAATAATGCTAATGATATACTAAAAACAAAACCACTACATGAAAATAAATGACAACATGAAACCAGACCTAAAACCTGAAATCAACCTCTTCAGAGTCACTTGTAGACACTGATGGCATTGATTTTGATATACACATTCTTCTTGACCTTACATAAGTATCTGCAGATGTAGCTACAACTGGAGCACATGCAATATCGTCATAATTTTGGTCTTCGGAGTAATTTTCAGGCTCTTCGTTTGGTGGAAACTAGTTTTAATTTCCTCAGAATTTCTACCAGAATATTAATCATTCATTGCCTCCAAAGTAATTCTCATCATCCCAATTTTTTATACTGTTTTTGGTCATCGACGCTCCTAAAATATTAAATTTAAATCATATTTTTCATTAAAAAAATGTACGTATTATTTCCCAATTAAAGTGTACCCTTATAATCGTGAGTACCACTGTATACGGCTTGATAAAACACAATCGACAGTATCCTAAAAAACTATTAACTAATTCTAAGGTAGTATGGAAATAGGACCTCATAAAGCTTTCCATACATTCGTAATCACGCCGTTTGCCTATGCTGATTTTGCTAAAGATTCACCTCATCTTAGGAACTTTATTTTATTTATTTTTATTCCAGGGGGCTATCAAAGTATACAAATGGCCTCTTCCAAAAGGAATCAATGATCATACTGTAATGGGATTTGACCCTAGTGCTGGATTCTTCCAAGGGGTGCCCAACAATGATCCGATTCACGTGCTTGTCCGAGTTTACATTGTTAAGGCAACTGATCTTCACCCCATGGACTTAAATGGAAAAGCTGATCCATACATTGTACTGCACTTGGGTTCAAAAAAAATCAGTGACAAGGACCACTACGTATCGAAACAACTAAACCCAGTATTTGGGAAATGCTTTGAAATAGAAGCAACCTTCCCGCAAGATTCCATGCTGACGATCCAAGTGCTGGACTGGGATTTACTTGGATCTGATGATTTGATTGGAGAGACCAAGATTGATCTGGAAAACAGATTCTACAGTCGTCATCGGGCCACATGTGGATTGCCGATGAAGTATGAAGAGTACGTATTATTAAAACTATTCTATTGAATTGGTGTTCTTGTTTTGAGCTCGTCACTAACAATACTAACCTGTATAGGACCGGATACAATAGATGGCGGGACGCCATGAAGCCAACGCAGATCCTGGCCAAACTTTGTAAGGACGGCAAACTTGATCCACCTGCATACGAGCTCGGCCGGGTGAAAGTTGGACGTACAGTTTTCAACATGCAAATGGACGACTCTGAGCTGTTTTCTAACCCTGATACAGTAGAAGAGCAGATGGCTCTAAACGTTCTTCGACGTTGGCAGGAGGTTCCTCGGGTTGGCACTCGACTTGTAACCGAGCACGTCGAGACTAGACCTCTTTACAACCCTAACAAACCTGGTATGATGGTACTTCACTAACCTTTATCAACTTCACGTAGGTATTTGTTGTGACTTAATTCCCAGAACTTCTTCTCATACTTCTTCTTGCAGGTATCGAGCAAGGTCGTTTAGAAATGTGGGTCGATATGTTTCCCATGGATATGCCAGCCCCAGGACCTCCCCTAGATATCTCCCCGCGCAAGCCCAAGTCCTATGAGATGAGAGTGATCATCTGGAACACCGATGATGTAGTATTGGAGGATGACGCCTTCTTTACTGGAGAAAAGATGTCAGATATTTATGTGAAGGGGTGAGTCTGCTTTTTCGTTCATCTTTAAAGACTAAGTGCATCAAAATTTGTTATTCCTCTTGCTATATTTGTGAATGAATTGAAAAGACTAAACAATTTAATATTTGCTGATACGCAGGTGGCTTAAAGGACCCGAAGACTGCCAGTCCACGGATATTCATTACCGCTCCTTGACCGGAGAAGGGAACTTCAACTGGCGTTTCATATATCCTTTCGATTATATGGAAGCTGAAGAGCGAATAGTGATTACCCGCAAGGAGTCCGTGTTCTCGTGGGATGAGACGGAGTGCAAGATCCCCGCACGGCTAGAGCTGCAAGTTTGGGACGCAGATCATTTTTCAGCTGACGATTTCCTTGGTAAAATTTCATGACATCTAAGACTAAGGTAAACTAAAATTGCTTTTAATCTGATATATACTCATAGAAGACTGATTTTTCAGGGGCCATAACATTAGACCTTAATAGATTTCCACGAGGTGCTAAATCAGCTAAGCTTTGCACTCTGGATATGCTAAAAAGTGATGGTTCAGTTCCGATGGTGAACATCTTCAAGCAGAAACGTGTTAAAGGCTGGTGGCCGTTCTATATCAAACGTGACACGGAGGAGATGGAACTAACTGGAAAGGTTGAAGCGGAGATACATCTCCTTACTCGTGACGAAGCAGACAAGGTCCAGGCTGGACTTGGCCGCAGTGAGCCAGATCCACTCGACAAGCCCAAGTAACTATTCGAATTCTTTAAAAATATATAATAGTTACCTATTTGCTGTCTAACTCAAAAGTGTAGGTAGGTAGGTAGGTTTCTCCTAACTGTGAGGTACCGACACGGTAGTGATGTCCTTACATTTTGTGTCCTCGTTCAGCCATAAATACCTATAAGAACAGAATAAATAACAGCTGTACCTACAAATAGATACTTTGTACAGGGAATGCATATCGAAAAGCTTACAGATTCAATAGATTCAAAATGTAGGTAGTAAGTCTGCCGATTATTAAAGATTAGGGTCGGTGATTAATTATGCGTAGTACCTACATATGCGTAATACCGTCATTGGTTATTTAGGCTAAAATATTAAAACTTATAAACGGGGAGCATTATTCACCGATCCTGTCGCAAAGGGTCACCGGCCGCGCACTCGGCGACCCGCATTTCGTATCAAACTTTCGCCGCTAAAGCTATAAGGGTAGGTACCTACCTACAATATTAAACAGTATGAAAACTCTGATAAGACACTAGGTACCTCAAATGCAATGCCATACGCAGCAAGTCACAGATAGTGAATTTATCTGATTGTGTTTTTCCAGTCGGCCCGATGCATCGTTCATGTGGTTCCTGAACCCACTTAAGTCGATCCGCTACATTGTGTGGCACAACTACAAGTGGACTATCATAAAGATGGCAATCATCTTTACGGTCGCTCTGGCTATCTTTCTGCTCATCTACGCCGTTCCAGGATATACCATCAAGAGACTGCTGGGCGCTTAAATTTACAAATCAATAACGCATATTATATCCAATAATCTTTTAAATAGGATTCTTAACTCTATTTTGGTGACATCTTTTACGGACTGGATCAACTGTCGATTATATTCGACAGATAAATAGGAATCTCATTAAACATATCTCGTAGCTTTTTGAATATTCTTAAACACGTAGATAGAGCTAAGAGTTCTGTTATTTAGAGAATTTATGATGAAATCGACCACAAGAAATTTCTGTTGAGATGTAGGTAGGTAAACTCTTAAATTGAGCGGGGACGATGTGAATATTGGATTATACGATCGTATGTTAATCTATTGGGCTATTCTGAATTCATTGGTGAAGCTTTCCAAAGTTTCCTCAGCTATTCAGAATAGATCGGTAGTTATATTTTCTGAAAATACACTGCATACAATGAAATTACCTAGTAAATTTATGGCACTTTCTTAGATTGCCATTTGATAAAATAATTTAACGCTCAGCAGGCCTAGCACGGGGGGTGGACATATTTTCCCCGGGGAAAGGATAAAAATCGGTGGATATACAGCGGGAGTAGCGTTCTCTACGGTCACAAACTAAGAAGGGGAGATACGGGTAGGTGGCCTAATGGTTCAGTACTATTGAATTTAATCTTCAATATTTTGACACAAATCCAACATACATTCAAAAATCATTTGTTCTTTTGATGTTCATTTCTGTGGTTTATAGATTATATTTCCAAAAATGTTCGTGCGTACCATTGACACACCCCCGGACACTTTCCTAGATCTCAATACAATCACCGCGTTCTAACTACCAAATAGACAGAGTAGACAGTCATTTTGTATACCTACGTTTTTTTTGTCCAGAAATACAATGAGTCACGGGCATCTCGGATATACCGCCCACGCCGGAGAAATTTTCTTCCATTGTTTGCGTTTCTCGCATCAAAATATAATTATAAAATTCTCGCCACATTCTCACAAACTTTTATACCCACCTTCAAGAGACGGTGATATATATTCCCCGTCTTATGTCAAACGGAGAGAAGGTACTAAATGTTTTTCAAGTCTATGCTTTTAAGCAGGAGTAGCATGGGAGTAGCGGGGGAGTAGCGGCACATAATGTCTA
Organism: Alsophila aescularia; assembly: GCA_946251855.1. Classification (NCBI taxonomy): domain Eukaryota; kingdom Metazoa; phylum Arthropoda; class Insecta; order Lepidoptera; family Geometridae; genus Alsophila; species Alsophila aescularia. Next base: position 81,093,911 of record OX276373.1, on the reverse strand, counting down.
TGACATTACGTCAATAGATACATTTTCTCCTTTAATTTTATCCCTTTCCTCGATTGCCGTGCTATGTCAGGTAGGGAAGATAATTATTTGCACTGAGAAGTGGATAAAAACGGAAGATAGATAATTGGTCCCCCCCCCCCCGTGCTAGGCCTATGGGTCACTTAAAGCACTTAAAGGATCTTCTGATTTAACAAGGATTTAACTGCAGATTTTACAGTTGAATTATTGAAATACCTTACTCCTATTATAATCAATAGGTAACCACTGTTTACAATTGGATTAGATAAAAGTTTTTATCGATATTTTATAACTGTAATTAATTTTCTCTCAGTAAAATCAACATATTTTTGTTATTTGTTAAGGTTGAATCGACCATAGTAAAATGTATATTTATTTGACTATTACTCTTTTTGTAATATTGTGTATCTATTCTAAGGAATAAGTGACCACTGTTTACAATTGGATTGGATAAAAGTTTTAATCGATATTTTATAACTGTAATTAATTATCTCTCAGAACCTATAATCAACATATTTTTGTTATATGTTAAGATTGAATCGACCATAGTAAAATGTATATTTATTTGACTATTACTCTTTTTTAATATTGTGTATCTATTATAAACAATAAGTAACCACTGTTTACAATTGGATTGGATAAAAGTTTTGATCGATATTTTATAACTGTAATTAATTATCTCTCAGTATAATCAACATATTTTTGTTATATGTTAAGGTTGAATCGACCATAGTAAAATGTTTATTTATTTGACGATTACTCTTTTTTAATATTGTATATCTATTATAAGGAATAAGTAACCACTTTTTACAATTGGATTGGATAAAAGTTTTAATCGATATTTTATAACTGTACTTAATTATCTCTCAGAACCTATAATCAACATATTTTTGTTATATGTTAAGATTGAATCGACCATAGTAAAATGTATATTTATTTGACTATTACTCTTTTTTAATATTGTGTATCTATTATAAGGAATAAGTAACCACTGTTTACAATTGGATTGGATAAAAGTTTTGATCGATATTTTATAACTGTAATTAATTATCTCTCAGTACAATCAACATATTTTTGTTATATGTTAAGGTTGAATCGACTATAGTAAAATGTATATTTATTTGAAGATAACTCGTTTTTAATATTGTGTATCTATTATAAGGAATAAGTAACCACTGTTTACAATTGGATTGGATAAAAGTTTTGATCGATATTTTATAACTGTAATTAATTATCTCTCAGTATAATCAACATATTTTTGTTATATGTTAAGGTTGAATCGACCATAGTAAAATGTTTATTTATTTGACGATTACTCTTTTTTAATATTGTATATCTATTATAAGGAATAAGTAACCACTTTTTACAATTGGATTGGATAAAAGTTTTAATCGATATTTTATAACTGTACTTAATTATCTCTCAGAACCTATAATCAACATATTTTTGTTATATGTTAAAATTGAATCGACCATAGTAAAATGTATATTTATTTGACTATTACTCTTTTTTAATATTGTGTATCTATTATAAGGAATAAGTAACCACTGTTTACAATTGGATTGGATAAAAGTTTTGATCGATATTTTATAACTGTAATTAATTATCTCTCAGTATAATCAACATATTTTTGTTATATGTTAAGATTGAATCGACCATAGTAAAATGTATATTTATTTGACTATTACTCTTTTTTAATATTGTGTATCTATTATAAGGAATAAGTAACCACTGTTTACAATTGGATTGGATAAAAGTTTTGATCGATATTTTATAACTGTAATTAATTATCTCTCAGTACAATCAACATATTTTTGTTATATGTTAAGGTTGAATCGACTATAGTAAAATGTATATTTATTTGAAGATAACTCGTTTTTAATATTGTGTATCTATTATAAGGAATAAGTAACCACTGTTTACAATTGGATTGGATAAAAGTTTTGATCGATATTTTATAACTGTAATTAATTATCTCTCAGTATAACCAACTATTTTTGTTATATGTTAAGGTTGAATCGACCATAGTAACATTTATATTTATTTGACTATTACTCTTTTTTAATATTGTGTATCTAGATTTATATTCGTCGTATATTTAAAGAGCGTAATTATCAGTATTTTAACGTTTAATCATGCATACTAAAGTTGATGTTTGTTCGATTAATTATTCTGCTACAATAATAGGTATTTGTAGAATTTGATCATGAACCTAGTTTCATCAATAGAATTAGTGTTACCCAAATTGTGTTTAAAATATACAAACTGAACCATTTTGTCGGACTTATATACCTACAACTACATTTCACTTATTAACATGACTATGTAATATGTATATTTTAACCGCCTTCTTAAGGCGGGTGCTCTCAATTCCTCATAATCTGGGACTTTTGAACCGATTTGGATGTATATTGTTATTTAAAAAGTATCCCCAAGAATGTGGTTACAAATAAAGGAGGGTGGGCAAGCTGGTCTACTGTTCTGCTGGTCTGCTTCACACTGATGAAACATGCGCCGATACAAAGCTTTACAGAACTATTATTTTACCTACAACGGATGCTGCAGACCCAGCAAAGAGAATTCAAAAAATCAGCTGCATCATTTTCATGTGAATTATCCCTAATTACAGTGATCACTAAGACGCCAAGCGCGCTGATTATGAGGCAAACCAGATTTAGCAGCATCCTGCTAAAACAGCGTTTCGCTCAGTGCACCATATTCAAATTTTCTTGCGTTCTTTGTCAATTACAGCTCTATTACTCCTTCCTTTCGCTTATTTTGCGGCAATAAATAGGTTGTATCGAGAAATTAAACCAACCAAACAATCTAGGTGACAAGGTTTATAAAGCATAATGCACTTATGCTTAATAAACTAAAAATCAAGATGAATATCAGCTTATTGACAATTATAGCTAAACCAATACTAACTAGGTGATCATTTTAACCGTACTTTCTTGATACAACCTATTTATTGCCGTAAAATAACCTATTTATTGCCGTTTTCATGGACCCACGAGGAGTAATAGAGCTTTAATTGACAAAAAATGCAAGAAAATTTTAATTTGGCGCGCTTAGCAAAACGTGAACAGTCTGCAGCTGTTTAGAAATCTAAGCTGTAAATCGCGTCTACAGTCAACATAACTTCAAGTTGCTATGGATTGATAACTTCAGTTAGTCCATACACGTATGTTTTAACAGTTCCACCTTGCTGCGTTATTAATTGACCAAGCGAGCGCGAAATTAAATTTATTTTATTATTTCTGACGAAAAAAATTAATAAAAATAAACATTTATATGTTCCTTACATTACTAGGGGAAAAAACAGAAATAAGTCAATTCTGCTCAACAAAAAAGTAATGCACTGAGCAGTATTTGAACGCGCGACCGTCAGCTTTAAATTCCAGGTCATTAACCATTCGGCCTACCGGTAGTTTCCAGTATGCGCGGTGAACATTTATTCAGTTTTAAGCTATGCAAAGACAGACTCGCGAGGTCTACAGCTCACAGAGCCACTAGTTATCAATGCTTTCAAATAATGAATTTTCAACATTTTTTATGCTCACGGTGAACAGATTGCTACTATCATTTAAGAAATAATTGGGAAAAGAAATCATTTGGCAGACTACAAAAAACATGAATACGTATTTAGCGATCCCTGTCATACAATCTTCCTGAGTAGTCAGATATATTCCCTAAGTTATAGAGAAAGAATTAGTAAAATAACATTTTAGTCTAATCGTTCTAGGCCATACTAAACCATACTAAACGTACCATATTACATTTGCCAAAGTTCTGAACATTTAAATGATGATTTGACGAGAGTACGATCTCGATGATTTGAGTCAATACATCATAAAAGCAGTATAGGGCTCGAATAGAGATCACAGAAACAGACTCGCTATATTAGAGCCACAGTACATATATAAGACTATATATGTACTGTGGTAGAGCCAATCATTACTACACGTCTAAAATTAGGGGGGGCGGAAGACAGAGATACTGGTGAGAACTACAAGTATGTTGTACTTGTCGTACAATAATTGGGGCATATGCATATGTGATATCCATTTTGTGTTATGTTGGACCCGACATCAGTAAGATTATTCAGGGCCGACGGAAACGGCTGACGCAAATCGGTATCTGAAAGTTTTGCAAGGAATCTTCCACACGCTTTTCACAAATTAGTCCCCGAAGACTTTTGACAATTCAATTTGGTTGAACAGTTGATAATTAAAAAAAAAACACCCGAGAGCTACTAGTATTTGCTGTCGGAATGGCATAATAATATGGAAATTTGAAATTTTAAAGAAAACAGTACAGAAGATGATAATTAAGAAGGAAATTGCATTTAGCGACAATTTGCTGTATTTGAATGGAGTAAGTAAGCGATAATAAAATAAGTACGTAAACCTATCGGAATTTGATAACTCAAGTAGGTAAACAATAGCCCCCTTACTTATAAAAAGTTATGCAATGATTAAAAATTCCGCGCAGTACAATATTGTACTGCGCAGTATTTCTAATCATTACTTAATCATTGCATAACTTTTTATAAGTAAGGGGGTAGGCCGTTTGTGTTGATGATCTAAAAATGAAATAATAGCTACAAACGTCAAATATTTGCCGTTCGGTTTGGACATTTGTGGGCGAAATTGGCATTCTGAACAGTTGGACTAGATAGTATGAATACGAGGAAGCACCGAAATATTTTCGATTTGTTTTGCATATTTAGATGACTTTACATTTTAATTTGACATAAGAAAATTGACTTTATTCCGTAAAGTATAGAATCGTTTTTCATTCAGTTTGGCAAGGATAGTTAGTGGCAAAAAATGCAAAAATGCCAGTGTTGAAAAGGTAAAAAACAAACGGCTTATTAAAAAAGTACATTTAGAAACTGCCCACACCGCTATCTCGAACGCAAGGCTACCTGCCTACAATTATTATTAGCATTATTGGGATATATTTATATTCCAGACATTAATTCCATTGATGTTAACTGAGTTGGTCGCAGAATCACTAAATCTAGGTGGGTTTTTTAATAGGCATCAATTCAACCTGTCCATAGCAGATCTGGAAATATTGGGCCCTCATTAAAACGCAATCCAGGAAACTAGAAAACATGTCAGACAGCAATGGAAAGAAGCATGCTAAATATAAGGATTTCTGACAGATTAAGCAACAAAACTATGAGAAATCGCACGAAAATTGAAGACGTAACAATGAGATTATGAAAACTAAAGTAGAAATGGACTGGCCATATAATAAGAGGCATTGAAAAGTGGAACAAAATCATAGTAATTTAACCCAAGAGATAGGAAAATAAATCGAGGTACACAGTTTCGAAAGTGGGATCATAGCAGGGAAAACATGGACTAGGTGAGCGCAAAATAGAACAGAATGGAGAGAAATGGAAGAGGCTTTTGCCAAACTTGGGCAAACACTTGGACTGAATAAAGGCTTATATTATATAACTAGCTGTGCCCGCGGCTTTGCCCGCGTGGCACAGCTAGTTATATCATTTCATTTAAAAGTAGCCCACACGTTTTATTCCAGGACCAAAAGCCAAACCACCACCAGACCAGTTGTAGGTTTGGTCCAGAGGACCAGGAGGACCAGGACCAAACCTACAAAGTACAATATTATACTACATTTCTTCAAAATTCGTTCAGCCGTCAAATAGTTTTTTATCGATTGCTCGGCATCTAATCATCGGAATAAGGCACTGCCTTGCCTTTTTATAATGCATATTCTGTGAAGTTCGGCACTCCGTACTTCACAGAATATGCGATATAACACACTTGCACTTCTATGACACTTCATAGAAGTGCACGTATTGCAATGAAATGAACGTATATAATAAAATATGAAATAAACGCATGCAATGTGAAATAAACGCTAGAATAAACGCACCGCGTTCCACTGCAAGGCAGTGTGTGCAAGGCCTAAGATACCAAGTACTCCAGTTTTCAAATCAGTCGCAAGGGCTTGGGAGCAAGGCCTGGATTCTGTATGACCACTCACGCCAATTCCACGCCACCTGCGTGGAATTAGGGAAGGTGGGTATTTACGCAACCAGGTTTTTAAACCAGGTTTTGGCTTGTAAGTACGTCGCCCTGGTGCGGACCCGCAATAATTGCAAGACTTTCAAAGTATTTTACTCACCAACTCACTCTTTCGCCACGTCCGCACCTACATACTCGGTGGCGGGTTTGGCTGAGTTCAGCCGCACTCGGCCAGCCGGGTCACAACAACCTAGGTGGCTGATAGGTCGCTCAAAAAACTTGCAACGCTTCGAAGTTTTTTTAAGCAAACGCAATTGTGCTCTTTATTTACATAAGCGCACGGGTCAATTTCCTATGCAAGTATTTTTTACTTTCAATTCCACGCTTCCAAGTACTTTTTTCGCAAACACGATTGTGCTCCTTATTTATATGGACACGAAGATCAATTTCCTATGCAAGTATTTTCTACTTTCAAGGCTTCGGTTTACAAAGCACTTGAAAGTATTTTGAACCCTGGTTTTTATAATGAAAGATTCATGACATGAATGAGATAAATTTACTTTTTTAATTAATAAATTACTATTTTACTATAAATAATTCGCTTAATTTCGCTGCGCGTTTTACAACTGAAGTCGACTTATTCTATCAAAAAACATCTAAATACGTTTTAAGAGCCTTTAGGGACCATAAAGTAAGAAAAAGAAGAGAACGTATTGTTCGAGTTCATTCAACGTTCAAACCACTTCGTAACAAACCGCTTGCGTGTTTTAAGGGTAGACAACGCCATCTAGTTTAAATGAAGTAACTTGTTATCATGAACGTCTTGTTATTGAGCAGAGAAAATTATCTCCGAAGGTAAGGTGGCACAGATTAGAGAGTAATTAAGGTGGTGATGTAAATTGGATGGGGCATCATGGGATTCAAGGGTCGGTCATTATTATGAGGTCCATACGAACAAATTTTAATGCAACGAAACATTGTGTTCTTAGTACAATTTTTTTTTATGATGTTTCACAGAACGACGTACTTACTGGCACTTTAACTGGCTCTTTATAATTACCTACCGTACCTACCTACTTTTTGAGCTTTTTCAACACGATATGAGGATTGATTTGAAAAAATAAAAGTTTTCTATACTTTCTCTGTGAAGAGCAACACATGTACCTACCTTTGTATGTACACATTTCAATACCGACAACTAACCATTTTGCCAGTAAGACATTATGAAGAAACCTCCGATATAACTATATAATTATGTAGGTACGCAGGTAGTACATTATAATATCTCAATGGAAGAAACAATCGATTTTGAAGTTCATCTCAATTAAATTTTTTTTAAAATATTTAATTTACAGATTTAGCCCAGTTACAGTTTTATTATAGTATAGATAGATGTAAAAAATAACGCATAAATAATGTAAAAATCTTTTAATTATGGAGCAAAACATTTCTACAGCGCGTGATTTCGACCCACGTACGTCTGGATTACGCACGCATGCATCTGTCCAACTGGGCCAGTGAGCCTCGTAGCAGAATGAAGAAATTCGGTACCAGTCTAGTCGTAAACGGATGTATGATCACTTTAAATTTAACACAACTTAGCACCCATAGGCTGCAGGGACCTTTTAATTTTTCGGGATAAAAAGTATTCAACATTTTAACACATTATATAAACTTTGACTGTGCCAAGTTACATCAAAATCCGTCCAGTAGTTTTAGCTTGATACGTGTTATTTTAAATAACTTTCTACCCCTATCCTGCGGGAACCGTCGATTTTTCCGGGATAAAAAGTATCCTAAATGTTAATCCAGTACATCAGCTATGATTCTGCCAAGTTGCATCAAAATCAGTTTGGTAGTTTCAGCGTGATGCGTGTTCAAAGAGACAGACAGACAGACAAAAAATAACCTTTTTGCACTCCATATCGATTGTGAAGTTTATCTCAATCAAAATTTTCAAAAAATATTTAATGTACAGATTTAGCCCAGTTACAGTTTTATTATAGTATAGATAGATTATTATTTCCATATGTGGCGTCAGTGTTGAGTAGACCAACGTCGATAAATTTTTGCCCATTCTCCTTTCATGAAAATTTGATCAGTGTTATTTTAGTCACTTCTGTCGGTTTTGTTTCAAAGCCAAGAGCCAAAGAATATATTCACCCTCTACACACGCTTACACACCTCGTTTTTTCAAGTCGTGGGATAAGATACGATTCGCTCCTATGATTCGATTTGTTTATGTAGGTACGTTACCTAACAACTCTCATTTTGTGAATTAAAAATAATTATTTCTAACATCGTGGAGAGATGAATGTCATGTAACATAAGCGTAGACGAAGATCAAAAAAGAGTGGATGGATTATGTAACGGTGACATTTTGAATAGTTGTCCCATCATGGGACAACGCCGATGGGACTACGAGTAGTGAGACGGACACGCAAGAAAGGAGTGAATAGATACTAAGATGACGGCTGATAGAGAGATACATGCTGACCGACCCATAGAGATAGATATGTCTTAGGTACGTCTCGCATACCGACCCACATAATTCTATTCAATTCTTGTATAGTTAGTGGCTTTTGTCGAGGAGGCACCACACTTTCACCAATCCCACGTGATTAGATAGACCGTCATACAAAGGATATTAACCAGTGAAACGAAATTTGGTCAGTATTCTATTTTCCAAACATATATTTTAGGAACATTAAAATAAACTAAGAGTGAGGTGATGATGACATCGTGTTTCAGTTATTACTCTATTCTATTGACATTGATGTTAGAATAAGTTTATTTATTTTATTTTATCCAGTAGTGTATCAACTAGTTAACCTTATCAATTATTGTGTATACAAGACCCAACATTTCTCAAAAATATTATTAGCCAATATTCTTATCATAGTTTACATAATATTATAAAAATCTCAATGTACCTATTACCAAAGTTAAGCCCATAGAATAAAGTGCTGAAGTGCTCTCGTAGTTAGGCAACCATTGTTTCATTTTTACCTCAATCCTATTTTAAATCCAAAGTGCCTAACGAAAATATAGGTAGCAGCCATTTTTTCCTGGTGCGAGGAGTTCTTCCGATCTCGTGAATTCCTCGCACTCGTACAAAGACGGTACCCGAACTTTAGGCAGCTAACTAAAATATTGTCCCATTTCACGACATTCCTATGTGTGACTCATTGCAAGTCAACACCCTTGACTGATTTTAGAAGAGCTTCTCCCATTGAGCCTCCTCTCGCTCTTACTGTCTGTATTTCTCATTACCTTTACCGATTCACAGATAACTTCAGTCTCTCTGTGGCTACATGCTTCCATCTATTTACCTAAAGAGGTACGCAGCCATCCCTTATGCTATAGGTAGTCGTCATAAGGGATGGTACGTAAATCCTTAACTACGTTTGCCTGTTTTCCGAGCCTACACAAAATAATTTATAACTTTATACCTACCAATATGCTGATTGGCGCAAAATGTACATAACACCTAAATCCATTGTTGTGTGTTGCTATTTACTGCCTACCCATTCACATATTTTTGTAGGCTTCAGTTGCGCTCTTTAACAAACATAAATTGTTATGATTCTATACATGACTTACTTATAATTATACCTACATCTAGTTATAGCTATAGTTCGTTTGTTATTGCGCTTGTGAGATTATATAAACTTAAGATATAATATTTACTAGAAAATGCAAAGTCCAATGGATTTGAAACTTATTTACTTACCTACTTAACCTAGTTTAGATTTAAGCAAGTTTTTGGGTTAAAGGAAAACATTAAGCAGTTTTAACCACATAGTATTGTATTTCATTTATAGCAACAGAGCCAACAGGTATAAACTGGAAAATATGAGCCAAAGAGAAAGGTTAGAAAAATAGTATTATTAAGACATTGATACACAGTAGCTATAACGAAACAAGTTTTATACATTTGAACATAGAAACAGTGAATACTTATCTTTATTTTTTAAACCGATGCGATGTGGCAATGGAACTTGGCAGAGGTACATGTCCGGTTCTGGTTGGGCAGCGAAAGAGAGCCTTACCCTGCCGCAGGCCGCAGATCCTATTTATGGTGTCTTTTGCAAGATGGCGGTCTTCTGCCACGTCCCCGCTTAATTTTCAATCCTTATTTATGAACTTGGTGATAACTAATTTCTTTAATTAGTTTTAATTTAACATAATTACTAATTCGTTTTATAAAACCGGTCTTTCAACATATTTTAACATAGACAATTAATTTTGTGGTAGGTACTTCCTGTAAGAAACGGATGAATTTAAATAATACAGGTAAATTTGACCACCTATAATGTAGTACTTCCTGTACAAAACGTATATAAATCTAAATAATAGTTAATTTAGAAACTAATAATCTAACACGGCCATACTGATATGTACATCGTTCTCGATGTACCTGTATAATTATTTAAACAATATATATAAATCTCATCATTTATAGATAATATTATTAAACATAAAAATAATTAAGACATACGGAATATTCTGAACTTATGTAGGTAGCATCTTAACTAACAATAGAATGTAAGCAACTGTTCGCATTATTATCCACACAGATACTTATCCTATATTTTATTATAAACAACAACAAATTGTCACCATTTGTGTGACGTTCAGAACAACAGTTATTCATAATTTATCCACACACTTATTTTGTATTTCATCATAAACAACAACAAATTGTCACCATTTGTGTGATCTTCACAACAACAGTTATTCATAATTTATCCACACACTTCTTTTGTATTTCATCATAAATAACAACAAATTGTCACCATTTTTGTGACCTTCACAACAACAACAACATTTTATTCATAATTTATCCACACAGTCATTTATTTTATATATTATTATCTTATCATATACAATATCACCAATTGCATGACCTTTACATTAACATTAATTATTTGTTTATCCACAAAGTCACCAACTATTGAAATAATCATCATTATTATGAGTAGTATACCTATTATCAAAAACAATAGCATCATTATAATAATAAAATAACTTATCTAACATGGATCATGTGTTTACAAATATAATGACATCAAATAATGGACTTAAAACAACTAATACGTATAAATGTTCTCAACAGGAGCGTTTTGTCCAACACATTCACCAGGCTACATCATACAAACTGTCCAAAATAAACAACAATAGCAAAATATTAAACAATACTAAAATACACAATAAATTTCAAACGTAAGGAGGTAAAAGGTCGGTTAAAGCCGGGTAACAGATAGACCAAAAGCAGGATGTCCTGTTGTGACCGTTCTAGGTGTAGGGCGTTTGAGGTACCTACGGTCACAATCAGTCCCAGACCCCAGTCAGCGGCGGCAACCCCCGAGCCGGCGTCGGCGGCGGCTGCAGCTCTTCCGGCGGCGGCGGCGGCGGCGGCGGCAGGGGCTCTTGCGACGGCGACGGCGGCGGCAGGTGCTCTTGCGACGTTTTGGGCAGCACGCGGCCCCTCGCATGTGCTCCTTGTTAGAGTGGGAAGTCGCTAGGACTTTTGGACCAAAATGTTGGAACATTTTGCTCCAAAAGTCCTAGCGACTTCCCACTCTCCAACCACTTCCCGATCTCCCGATCTAAATCGTCAGAGTTAGTCTTGTTATTCGCTATCACGCGCCGCAGCATTGCCTCACCCCTGTTGTTCAGCAGGAACTTTATTACGAGTTGCGCCGGCATATTCGCGGGGGGACCGGATTCCTTGGGTTTCGGCTTCATCGCATGGATTATTACAATTTTGTAAGTTTTCGCTAAACTGTTGATTAATAATTTGACATAAAGAGAATACAATACTACGTTTGGAATGTCAAGAATAAAACAAAAAAAACCTTTTTCACAACGACGTAAGAAATGCATGCCAGTAAGCGTACATAGGTAAATCAACTTCTTTGTTTTGACAATCCAAAGAGTTTGAACTTATGCATTACATAAATTCATAGAAAAAGGAAAAATTTCCGGTTGGCTATATACATATCCGGTACCGGTGTAGACGAAGGCGGTGGGGGGAAGTCTCCCACGATCCATCCCCCTTTGCCAGGAGACGCTTAGTTTATGAGATAGGGTTGACTATTATAGAATCGAGTGGCAGGCGTTGGGTGGAGGGGGGAGTTGGGGAGGGAGTGAAGAGCTAACCCCCCCCCCCCCCCCCCCCCCACATAGATGCTTAGATATTTCAGTTTTAAGTATATTAAAAATCGGCTATTTGGTCGGTCGCCGTAAATAAAAATATTATTAATTAGTAGAATGTGTTTTTTCTGCTGCTTTCGCCAGAAAGTAAATTGAAGATATTATACATGGCCCCAAAGACTAGAGGCCGTATTAATAAACCTAACCTGAGAGCGCTATTGAGAGCGATCTCAAGATGCTAATCTAATTAATAAACACATCTTAAGCTGCTTAGTGAGATGCCGTAATCAGCTGAGTTCATCATCATCAGCCTATATCTGTCCACTGCTGGACGTAGGCCTCTCCTAATGCACGCCACTGAGCTCAGTCTTCAGCTCTCCTCATCCATTTTCTGCCAGCCGCTTTTCGCAGGTCATCACTCCACCTGGCCACAGGGCGTCCTACATTACGTTTGCCTAAACGTGGTCTCCGCTCGAGAACTCGTCTACCTCAACGGTTATCGGTTCTTCGGGAAATGTGACCAGCCCACTGCCACTTCAGCTTGCTTATCCTTTGAGCTATGTCGGTTACCTTGGTTCTCCGTCGGATATCTTCATTACGAATCTTGTCCTTCAGAGAAACTCCAAGCATAGCTCTCTCCATAGCTCGCTGAGCGACCTTAAATTTGTGAACTAGTTTGACCGTAAGTGTCCACGTTTCGGCACCGTAGGTCATGACGCATGGTAGGACGCACTGATTGAAGACCTTTGTCTTCAGGCACTGTGGTATAGACGACGAGAAGACTTGACGAAGCTTGCCGAATGTTGCCCAACCCAGCTGAATGCTTCTGTTGGCTTCCTTCTCAAAGTTGTTCTTACCCAATTACAATATTTGCCCAAGGTAAACATATTGTTGGACAACTTCAGGAGGCACACCATTAACTGCAATCGGTTCCGGGTCAATAAGATCGTTGAACATGATCTTGGTCTTATCTATGTTCATTCCGAGACCGATCCGTCCAGAAGCATCATCTAGGTTGGTCAGCATACTTTGCAAGTCTTGCAGCGACTCCGCCATTAGGACGATATCATCGGCAAATCGTAAGTGTGAGATGTTCTCGCCATCGATATTAATGCCCATTCCTTTCCAATCCAGCGTCTTAAACATATCTTCCAGGGCATTAGTGAACAGTTTCGGGGATATGACATCCCCTTGTCTCACTCCCTGCGTAGTTGGATATGTATAGACTGCTGGTTTTGTACTTGGACACTCATAGTCGCGGCGTCATACAGAAACCTCAGCACTTCGATGTATCGCCAGTCCACTTGACAACGCTGCAAGGACTCCAGAACCGCCCAGGTTTCAACGGAGTCAAAGGCTTTATCATATCGATGAGATCTATCACTTCTGTAAAAAAAATACTAGTCTAGGATTAATAGTTTCAGAGTAATAGCCTTTTTAAGTTTTACAGCTGTCATCCAAATCGAAGATATCGATGAGATCTATCACTTCTGTAAAGCAATTACTAGTCTAGGATCAATAGTTTCAGAGTTATAGCCCTTTTAAGTTTGACAGCTGTCATCTAAATTAAAGGCATCAATAAGATCTATCATTCACCCTCCCCTCGCCTTTTTCTACCCTCACCTTACCCTTCTCTTAGCTTCGCCTACCCATCCATCACTTCCCCCACCCTCCCCTCAACTTCACTTTGACACCTGTCACAATGGCATCTGTCACTTTGACAACTGTTTACTATAATTATACATGAAACAGTAATATAATAGTAATTATAATTAATAATTAAGTTGCTAGGGACAATGCCATATGGTTAGTTTCGATTTCCACCACTGGGGGACAGAGCAACTCATTTTTTCCGATGTCCACCACTAACGCTACTAATAATTTAGTAGCGTTGTCCACCACTGGTAGGTGACAACGGGAATAGACGGATGATGATGAGACAAAAGTGAATACATAGGTACTCGTAGTAAGTACATTTTTCTTAACATTTGACATCATTTTATTTTCATGGTTTCAATGTGATGCTTGACAGGGGGGATACAGGAGTACTTAAAATATTATTTTTAAATTAAGTTCTGATATCTCCCCGGCCTGAGGGACACAAGGATTTAAAAAATCCCAAGGGGGGAAATCAGGGGAGACACGAGTCCGGCACCTATTTAACAGTTACAAAAAGCTTATCACGAACTTATTAAATCAAGTCCATGTTTTCGTTTATTGGCAACGACACTACCAGTAGTTTAAAATTAAATCATTACTTTTAAATAATTTTAGAACATTATTGTTTCATTTCTATAGTGACAGGTGTCATCAAAGTGATAGGTGTCGTCAAAGTGACAGGTGTCGTCAAAGTGACAGGTGTCGTCAAAGTGAAAGGTGTCGTCAAAGTGACAGGTGTCGTCAACGTGACAGGTGTCGTCAAAGTGACAATTGTCGTCAAAGTGACATCTGTCAAATTTAAAACAGCTATTACTCGGAAACTATTGATTGTTGACTAGTAATTTATTTACAGAAGTAACAGATCTCATCGATACCTTCGTTTTGGATGACAGCTGTCAAACTTAAAAGGGCTATAAATTTGTATCTATTAATGATCCTGGATTTATAGTTTCTGTACAGAAGTGATAGATCTCATCGATATCTTCATTTTGGATGACAGCTGTCAAACTTAAAAGGCAATGAGATCTATCACTTCTGTAAGGAAACTACTAGTCCAGGATCATTCGTTTCTGAGTTATAGACGTTTTAAGTTTGACTCGTTTCAACTTTGATTTGAGTTTTACTGCAGAAAAACACTTTCGTTTTAAATTACGTCTCGTCTGCAATTTCGTTATAGATTAGTGTACCTACAGAAATCACTCAAATAATATGATCAACAACATATTTGTAAGTCCTAGATACACTAATATTATAAAGGCGAAAGTTTGTATGTATGTATTTATTTGTGTGTATGTTCATTACTCCTTCACGCTCAAACGGCTGTACGGATTTGGATGTAAAAATACAAGTTTCCAGCTTATTATCTCACATTACGAGGTGAAAACCTAATTTTACTGGACTAAAATGCTAGTTACATAATAAAAGGCTATCTAGGCCCCTTAGATAATATTTAAATAGAATAGACGCCTATAATAGCTATCTATTATTAGGAATGTTGGGTCCTGATACCCAATCCAGCCATAATAAGAACTAAAATTAGATTTTGATTTTTTATAATTATTTTTGGCTTGCATTGTTTTACAAAGCAAAGTTTTCTCGTTAGTCAATAATTAAAATCTTGTAGTTATTACTTACAAACGTTTATTCTCTCGGAGGTAAATAACTTATTTTGGTTATATTTCGTCTTAATTATAATAAAAAGAAAGTGATTGTAGTTAAACTTTACTTTTTAATGAGAGATGACAAAAACAGCTTTATAACATTAATACTTTGTGTCAGGAACATTTCGCCAGCCCCTCTGGGGAATCTGGGGAATCTTTGGGAAATCTTTTACTCCAGCCCCTCTGGCCCCCTGAAGTCTTTTACTTCGGGTGTTATCAGTAGTTCGGTTATTTAGTCCGGTCCCGGACTTTTCATTTCGACAGTTCGGTTTTTGTTTTGTTTTCTCTTATGAAGTAGTGCTGCCCTCTGGTGCCAGAATTTGTCAGACCGCTCGAGAGCCTCTGACATGGCTTAACGACTGCTATTACTCAATAACAGCCGGGACCGATAGTTTAACATACCCTCCAAAGCACGGAGCGATGGAAAACCGCACATAACTTAGAAAAGTCATTGGTGCGGAGCCTAGGATCGAACCCGGTATTATTGGATTCTAAGTTGCACTATTGAACCGTTAGGCTACCATCGCTCTACCATGGACAGTTCGGTGAGGCAATACGACCAGACTACTGAGCCGATAATTCGGTATCGATACAGGACCTACAATCACGGAAAAAATAATTAAATATTGTTAATTTTTAATGTCTCAAGAACCAAACGTGAATGCTAAATTTCATCTCGATAGCTTCAGTGGAAGTGGGTGAACTATTGATTGCAAAATTCCAGGACATACATACATACATGTGAAGTTAAATAATAATTTTTAATAATCTTTTGTTATTAGTTGATTTTTCGCAAGATATCGATACCGAACTATCAGGCTCAATAGTCCGGTTGTATTACATCCACGAACTGCTGAGACGAAAAAGTCTCACCAGTCCGATGACCGGACTAAATAACCGAACTACTGAGATCGCCCGGAATACTTGATGGAATAGAGCTGACCGGGATTAGGAAAATAGTTATTTGAATAAAAAAATATAGCTCTTTAACTCCAAATGAATTCATAAAATAATGTTGATACAGTACACAAAATAAAAAAATAAAACATGATTCTCTGATGAATAAAAAACCATCAAAGAATCACGGATTAAATTACATGTAAAAAATAACATATTAATATGTTTTTCAAATCCCGGAGATATGACTTGAGTCGAATTGAAAACTTTTTGATGACGATTCAAAAATCCGAACAAGTCAATATCTCTAGCTAGATTATCATTGTACCTATTATGTAGTTTGTCGAAGTTACCAATGCGATAGAAAGGGTAGGTAGAGATTTTTGTCTAGCCTTACGGTTACGTCCGTTGTCGTGTCTAATGGTTGTTTTTTATTCTTTGTCCTTATCATGAATTTATTCGTCAGCGCATTACGCCGAGTATCTAGAGGTACAAAACTGAGTTTCAAAATAGTTTGAGAACTATTCTTAGAAAGTATCAGGAACTATAGAACTCTGCTGCATGCGAAAAGAACTCTCATTTATTTTTGATTTGCTGACAAATGATTTGCTACGGGAAGTTAGCAGATCATTTAGTCAATTGACTTTTTTTTAGGTAAATATGCCAGAACTATTCCTAAAAAGTATCAGGAACTATAGAACTCAGCTGCATGCGAAAAGAACTCTCATTTATTTTTGATCTGCTGGACAATGATCTGCTAAGTTCACTGACATGCACTTTAGTGGCCCATAAATTTAAAAAGCTTTTACAAATTCTTAACAAATTAGTAAAAAGAAAATTAGGCGTACAAATAAGTATATAATGTTCTGAGATTTAATTATTCTGCGGGTGCCAGAATAATTAAATCTCAGAACATTATATATTATAATTGAGTCATTCGGCCTTAGCTATTTTGACTCACGTTTTACAAATTTTTGCCCAACTCCATCTAATTTTTTCATTTTTTCACTAAACCTGCCTTTTTGTGTATCTCAAGGATTTAAGCCGCGTTGACACGATCAGAGTCTGCTCGGTCCGAGTAGACTCGTACGAGTCGGCTTCATACGAGTGTACACGGATAGTTGTTTACACGTATCTAAGCGTACTCATACATATCTAGTGTCACACTCACTTTTTACCCGACTACGGCGAAGCAAGGGAAGGGTAATGAGTTTAACAGTCTATGTATGAGGATATGTGGATGTTCCACCATAGCTTCGCCCCAATTGGTCCGATTTTGACAAGCGAGGTGTGAATTGATTCTTCTTCATTTCTAAAGTGTTATAGGCATGGGTTTCTAGGGTATTAATTTTTTATGTTTAGTATTTATTTCGAAAGACGTCGACACGGACGCTTGTAAATTTTTAGTAGCCGCCAGTTTGTTTTCCTACTCGTATAAGAGCTAGCTCGGATCAAAGAGTATATAAATAAGCTCGGGTGAGTAGAACGCGGTCCGAGTCTACTTTTATCGGATACCGTCATCCGATTGCGCTCAAATTGTGGGTTGCCACAATACGAGTGGCATCCGAGTGCGTTCGGACCGAGCAGGCTCGGATCGTGTCAACGCGGCTTTAAGGATGTGAACCCTCAGTCCAGATGCACATGATTTATTTTCAGAGGATCAAATCGTCACAACACTATTTTCAAAAATGAATCAATAAATGGTTGCTAGCTGCATCTGTTAGATATCTTTTAATAGATAAGTATTTTTATATGAATCAATCCAACTAGCAAAATTATATATTGTGTTTCCATTTCTTTATCTTTCAATTTTAATTACTGGTAATCTGTTTATTATTTAAAATATAAATTTTATATTGGCCACTTCTGAGTTGAAAAAGTCATCTTCAAAATGTCTTCAAAGGGAACTGTTTCGGTTTCAATTCTATAATCATAAAATAACAGTATTAGTTCGGTACCTGCCCAGTTATTTATAATCTATATGTTTAATTGCTTCCTAACTAGCAAGGGTTAGTTTTATAATTCTAATTCACTCTTATTAATTTTTGTTTTTCAAACTTAAACCAATCCAACCGCCCTTGTCGTCTACCGACTCTAGTCTGATGTTTTTCAGATTATTTTTCCTTATATTTTTTCCAGTATGTACCAAAGAGTATATAAATACTACGTGTTTGTACCATCAATCTGTCATTTTTACAACCATGTTTATAATATAGTTTTAACAAACCTGTACCACATTGCCAATAGTAAATTTATATTTCATTTGAAATTACAAAAATTACCAGCAATTAAAATTGATTTGAGACAATGGCAACCAAATCTAATTTTTCCATTAATTTAAAAAAGTATAGCCCAAGATAATAGTAAATACACAAAAATTGTGTATTGTTGTATACAATACACAATTTTGCTAGCTGGGTTGCCGTATTCATATAAAATTACTTGTCTATTATAAGATACTTATCAACTCGTCCATCCTGATACAAGCAGTCCGGCACCACCACAAAGAAATTCTCAAATGTATGGACTTTGGCAGAACAGTGAAGTTAATTTGTTTTTCAGATCAAAATTTTAGGTTATTGTTCTGCAAATTTTTAATTTTATTTATATTATTGTTAATAACGTGCTGTTTTGTGTTTTCTTTGAAGAATCATCAGTTTATAGTGTTAAACCGATATATATGATAATTTTATAATGCCACCATCTTTAGATAGCTACAGCCAGGGTCGGACTGGGCCGAAAGGGCCCGGGTGGCAACCCACAAGCCCGGGGCCCGTGCGGGATAGTGGTAGATGGGATACTATCGAAAAATAATGAAATATACAAATTATTAATTTTATCAACGATATATATTATTGAGTAAATATGGTTCTAAAACTTATAATATAACAAATCTGAATCTAGCCAATCAATAATTTTATAAAAGGGATGTAATTTCGGCTAAGCTATCAATAACTTCATCATAAAAGCTGCTATTCTCGTCATCCTTGATAAGATCCGATTCTGTGTTTAATATAATCGACAATCCAACAGCTCTTGCCCCAATAGAGAGCGAAATCTCGTTTTAATGCGCTTCAGCGCTGAAAATCATGTCACTTTCGTGAACGAAATTGTTAAAATTACACAATATGCATCATCTGAGGTGGTATATGTGCTGATCACTGTTACATTGTGATAAAAGTTTACATGCACGTGGTATGCAACTTTCGCAGAGGTCCGAACCAATTCGGAAAAAAACACTTGGTGTCCTTTGCAGTTCGATCTAAGACAGGGTTCTTCAAACTGTTTAGCCTAAGGACCAGTCTGATTGCTTAACAAAGCCCCAAAAGCCAATATATAGTTAGCTCATATTAGGTACAGTTTTGTAACTTGAAGTAAATTAATTTTGAATTGAATTTCACGCATATTTCCATTTCGGGACAAGTCGGCGAGTTAGGTATGTATTTAGTATACCCTTATAGCAATTTGTGGCATGGTGCGGACCCTGCAAAAAATATGAAACTCACAATAGGTTGGCTAAGTACTTAAATTGCTTACAGGGTCTTAGACATCTGGGTGCCCCGGGTGAGGAATTTTTTAGTGCCAGAAATGGCTTTTAATATCTATCGGGAACTCTTACGCATCCTTGAACCTTTCCGTATTTGTAGGTCATGTATATGTGATTCATAATACAAATTTTAAAAAATTTGAGGTGCTTATACTTTTATCAGAGTAATTACCGACAACGTGCAATAATGTGGAAAAAAATAAGCGGTTATAATCGATCATTAGTGAGTGAAAAAACTTGAATACTAATATCAAAAAAGTGCGAGCGAAGCGAGCGCGAAATTTTTGAGCTATTTCTGGTACATTATGAGAGTGAGGAAACAATAATAACTAATAAACCTAATAATACATTTTATTGAAGGCCAGTGTAATAAGCGCGAAAACTTTAGAAAAAGTCACAAAAAAAAAACTAGTGGCAGCATGCGAATATATTTAATAATACAAAGGCACTAGAAGAGAGCGCAAAAATATCAAAAAATATTAATTTACTAGTGGCGTAGTGGCTCTGTGAGCTGTAAACTTCACGCGTACGTACTTTTTTGCAATCTGTTCAGTGTACAGTAGCGCCATCTAGTGAACTTATTGTAAAACTAACATTAACAACCAAGGTGCTTCATCAATCCCTACCTAGTGGGGAAAGGGCCGATTCCACTGGTAGAAACCTAAAACATAGTGAGACATTTACTGCATTTTGAGGAGCTATTCTGCTTATCACTCTGAAGCTCCTCATCAAATGTTCACCAAATTTTAATGAGACCAGTTTAAAGTTACTACCTTTCAAATAAAAGAAAGAACCATCGATATTGGATATAATAAGGCGGAGATATTCAGTAGGCCTCTTTTTGCCCTCTTTAGGGGACCCATCATCAAATCCCCAAAGTCTAAAAATTCTAAACTTATGTTTAACCTTTATACCAAGTTTCGTCTAGATCGGTTGAGATATGCGACCTGTAGAGGATAACAGAGATCCGAACAGACATCCGGACATACGAAAGCATTTTTGCCCAAGATGAAACGGACTCGCACTCGCTCGGTCAATTATAACCGTGTATAAGAAAGAAGTAGGATAATTATTGTGGATCTCTCCAGTAGCAAGATCTTTTTTATTTAGCTTAATCCACCATGAGTATAAGAAAAAAAAAACCGGGCCCTAGCCTACTCGGGCCCCCTCCGTACGTACCACCTCGCTGCCCGCAAGCCATGCGCGTGGGGGGCCCGCACAGGCTAGGGCCCGGCTGGCAAAAGCCACCTCGACTATATGGCCAGTCCGACGCTGGCTACAGCAGATGTGTTCAAGTGGAGTTCGCGCCAATCGCGAAAACCAGAACAAAAGGGAAATTTATGGCATGATTTTCTATTGATCAGCCCCGGTAAGCATTAATTATGATATTGCTTAGCGCCACCTCACATCAACGTGACCACAAATGATAATTTACATGATTTTCATTTTGTATTTTCATATTGTTTTAACACTAGGGATGCGCAAGGTCAAAGAACTATTAACTATCGATAAAGCTATCGTAGGCTAGGTCAGGCTGCCTTTAGCTTATTTCCTTATCATTAATCAACATGTTTATTTCCAGATGCAGAAAATGAGGATCTAGCATACATTCCTATAGAGACCAGTCTTAACATACACTTATGAGTGTGAGTGCGTGAGATAAAGATGGAGTAGGTACATCGCAAGGTCTCAATTCAGAGTGAAGCACTAGTAGGTAAGCTTACCTATGTTTGCAAAATCCATTTTCGTATCTACATTGTAAAAAAGTATTATAAATAAAATGTTCCGTTGTTCAAAAGTGTTTTATTTCTATGTTTTTTATTACATGGCTCCACAGTTACCTGTTGCAATAGGTATCCAATAAGCCCAACGTTGTTGCATTGTGAGAAAACAACGTTTGGCTTATTGGAACCGTCTTTCATTAATATGAAACCTTCACGAGGGCATGCATTTATCGATATCGATAAACCAAGAATACGTGCAAGCAAGCACTACTCTATCCGTTAGGTTGGTATCATTGTCAAGATAGGCTAACGTCTGACTTTTAATGCTAGTAATGTTGGATGCATTGATGCCAATAAATTTCTGCCAAACTGCTTTCATTAGCTAGTAGGGAGGTCCCGCCTCTTAAAACGTAGTGATTATATTCTCTTTGGATACAAGTTCACGTCCTGGTGAACAGAGCACATGATCAATCAACAAAAATTGTGTTTAAGTAAGAGTATGACGTATTTGTTAAATAAAATGTAAATAAGGAAAAATGTTTGTAATAAGGAAAATCTTCATTGAAAATCAATCGGTTATAAACTTAAACACTATGAATAGTGACTAAGGTTGTACCGCAGATATAATCTAACAAAAGTACCTAATGAAGGCATAATGAATGATTTCAATAATTAGTTTTGATTGGATGGATGTTAGTCGAATGAATAGGATGAAACAGACACAAAATAGATCATGATGATCAGATAGCAAGATGAATATATAAAACAGCTGAAGGTCAATCTGGATAATTATTGCTTCGAAAGCGTACTAAGTCAGAACAATTAAAATAACATTACTATGTTAATATAATTTATATGTAGTTAAAACCAAATCAGAAGTAAGTACGTCCATTTGTAGGTGAATTGCATTGAAGCAAAAATATTTAAAAAAAAAACGCATGTAAATATCCTAAGACAGATTCAATTATGGAAGATAAAACAGTAAGTATAGAAAGCTGAAAAGACAAAAAAAAGCAAGTAGCAAGAGTAGAAAGCTGTTGTTAAAGTTGTCTGGTCCATAATAATGATTACTTACTTAGAACAAAAATTTTAAAGAATGATTTATTTAAGATAGTAGATACTTGCACTAATGCGGTCGATAAAATGTTTCCCTGGATGTGTTTAAATGGGAAGGAAAATAAAACTTCGTGCGATATTGCTAATGACGATGATTGCTACAATAAGCAATTCTGTAAAACAGTGAAAGATCATCTAATAAAATAATCTTAAGTAATGTATAACGACTTTAAATAATTAAGGAATTAAGTATACCTTTATAGAAGTAATTGCTTTAAAATATTTATTGACAAAGAAAATTAATGCTGTTATTTTACTTACTTTAAGTTAGTACTTAACAACAAAAAAATGCTCAAAGTGAGCTAAGCGCAAAGTGCGCTAATCGCAAAATGCGATTCATTTATTTACGGCTCAAAGTGAGCTAAGCGCAAAGTGCGGTTCATTCATTTAAAGCTCAAAGTGAGCTAAGCTCAAAATGCGATTCATTTATTTACGGCTCAAAGTGAGCTAAGCGCAAAGTGCGGTTCATTCATTTAAAGCCCAAAGTGAGCTAAGCTCAAAATGCGATTCATTTATTTACGGCTCAAAGTGAGCTAAGCGCAAAGTGCGGTTTATTCATTTAAAGCTCAAGTGAGCTAAGCGCAAAGTGCGCTAATCGCAAAATGCGATTCATTTATTTACGGCTCAAAGTGAGCTAAGTGCAAAGTGAGGTTCATTCATTTAAAGCTCAAAGTGAGCTAAGCGCAAAGTGCGCTAATCGCAAAATGCGATTCATTTATTTACGGCTCAAAGTGAGCTAAGCGCAAAGTGCGGTTCATTCATTTAAAGCTCAAAGTAAGCTAAGCGCAAAGTGCGCTGGAGTGGTTACGCAGCCGGGAGAAGTAATGGTGACGCGGCCGGGAGCCGACCGCTACGCAGCTGGAAGAGGAGCCGGCCATGCAGCCGGGAGCCAAAAATACGATTCATTAATGAAAAGCTCAAAGTGAGCGTGATGAAGTATTTTTATAAAATACTTCATTACGTTTCATGAACAATGTTTTAAACAGAAATTACTAAATAGTAGTTGTATAATATAGGTAGATAACAATATATGTTATAAAAAAGTATTATGTAAGTAAATAGGTACTATCTGTGTATGTGGATTATCCCATTCACGGAAAGCCAAAATTAAAGTCATGATCCACTATCGTAAACCCACATTTACATCTAATGGATGGAACCCATTTTTTTTTGCTCTCTTGGTTCCCTTGCTGGTCCTCCTTGTATTGAGTTCTAATCTTTCGGGTCCGTTGCAGATGCCGTGACTACATATACTTAATAAAAAAAATAGTTAATATTAGTGATCGTGACGGGTTTAATATTGTAAAGTAATTAATAACAGATATAATAACAGTTTTCATTTTCTTTGCACGTCAGTCAGAATTAAAACTTACTTTGTAATATTTTAGGATACAATTTTATTCATCTACTTGTTCACGAGGACGTGAACGGGGGGGGCGGGGGCCCGATTCTGTTAGCTATTGATCCGCGATAACGCAAGTCGATCGCTTGATTTTTTTGTGAAATTTTCTCATTTACCACTTAAAAGTGCTGGAAAGGAAAATTTTGGGAGTTATCGCGGTTAAATAGCTAACAGAATCGGGACCCTGGTATCAGGATGGACGATCTGTTAGATATCTTTTAATAAACAAGTATTTTTATCAATGGCGAAGGAAATATGATTTTTATATGAAACCCAACCAACCCAATGGCAACCCAACTGGCAAAATTATGTATTGTGTTTCCATTTCTTTATCTTTCAATTTTAATTACTGGTAATCTGTTTGTAATATAAAATATAAATTTTATACTGGCAATATGATAGTACAGGCTTGTAAAATGAATCGATTATCAATGTTGCAAAAGTGACAGAATATCTCAAATCTACAGGTACAGACTGAAATAAATTATGAGAGGTTTTTTTGAAAAAATTCAAAATGTTGTGATGTAGAGTTAGATTTTATTCTCAATCTTGTGTATCTTCGAGTGTTAATGTATAATATTGGTGGAATATTAACCATTAGGTGTTCATTAACGTGCACGAGTGCGGGCAAAAGAATCAAACGCAGAAATAAATGGCATTTTGTGATTTTTCCAAATCTCCCTCGGAAGTTTCAATAAATGTCCACCATTTTACTGATTTGTGACTTTGACAATAATTGACTGTGACGTGACATTATTTTAAACTATACACTTGACATTGGCGAAATTGGTAGTAGGCCAGTGCCTCCGCAGAAGCCATCGAATAAAAAAAAGAAGAAGAAGAAGAAATAAATTATGGAAAAATGGAACTGAGGAACATTAAGCCAAAGAGTATATAAATACTACATTAAGCTAGCTAGAAGGGGACGATTGAGTAGTCGGTTGGATTTTCGTCTTGGTTTATTTATGATATTCTACGAGAAATATATAGATACTTAAATTAGATAATACCATTCTAGTTGGGAAGGCTAGTTATGTACTCAAAGAGTTAAAGATATCTATTTAATGTTATGAAATTTATGATTAAAGATTGAAACAAGACAAATAGTTTCCTTTGAAGACCCTCTTTCACTTACAAGCAACATATAACAAATATATGGCTTATAAACCTTATAGCCCCTCTAGTTACTCTATGGGTAAATGCGAATTACCCGTTCACCCACTAGTGGGTGAAGCCAGTGGGTAGACGGGTCATTGCATTGAAAATAAATGGCATTTCATAAAAAAACGGTAGGTATATTTAATCTGAATAGGTACAACAATATCAAAATATTAAACAATGCTACACACGATAATTTCAATACGTAGGGAGGTAAACGTTAGCTTAAAGCCGGGAAACAGACCAAAAGCAGAATGACCTGTTCTGACCGTTCTAGAAGCAGAACTGTCACAATCAGTCCGTCGCCGGTCAGCAGCAGCTGCAGGGGCGGCGGCGGCGGCGGCGTCGGGAGCTACTCCTGCGCCGGCGGCGACGGCTGCAGCTCCTCCGGCGGCGACGGCGGCAGGTGCTCTTGCGACGGCGGCGTTTTCGGCAGCACGCGTTCTCTCGCACTAGATATTCCGGGGTATTTGGACTACCTTTCTCCAAAACTCCTAGCGCCGTCCCATTCTCCAACCAGGTCTCGATCGCCCGTAAAACATCGTTAGAGTCAGCCTCGTTTTTCTTTTGAAAGCGCCGAATGACTTCCGTTCCGTTTTTCATCAGGAACCGTAACACGATTTGTGCCGGTATATTCGTCGAGGGACCGGTTTCCTTAGGTTCCGGCTTCATTATCGCATCGACAAATACAATTTTTTTAATTTTTAGTCAAAATTTTGAATAATTTATGTAAAAATTTGTCTTTATTTGGAATGCCAAAGAGAATACAGTAATACGGCACAAACTACAAAAGATACGGTTGGAATGCCACGGAAAAAAACAAAAATTAACTTTTACACAACGTCGACGTGACGACCACTTAAGAAATTATTTTGTGCCAGTAAGCGTAAATAAACCTCTTTGCGTATGACCGAGATCGAAAGCGTTCACTAAATAGAATTATCCAAGTCAGTTCTGAAATCCCGGATTGAACATAACAACGAATGAGAATTTCCTTTATTTTGAAGTCTATTAGAAAGGCATAATTATTACCAATCATGTTACTTGCTTTGCTACGCCTCACTACAAGAGTGGTAGCATATGTGCAATAAATCCTACACATATGGTGATAGACAGGAGCACAGTACATAATTATAGGGCTATGTATGTACTGTGACAGGAGTTCACCGACCTTTTAAAGAGTTGGTTTACCAGGGACCACGGCAGTGGGGGACAGAGGGGCCCAAATGCCCCCCCCCCCTCCAAATCAAACGGGGGGTGCCGCGCAATTTTACTATCTGACCTGGTAAAGTATGTTTCTCTGTGCTGTGATTTTCTTAAATGAAAAAGAGCTTGTATGTAAGAAAAATTGTCGTAGAGAGCAGAGCATAAGATTCTTTTTATACGCTTTATAATATTTTCACCCTACTTCAAACCATCAGATTGAACTGAAACTTTGCCGTTTAGTAACCGTGGTAACCCCTCTAACCCTTTTTTTTTCATGTGGTAATGCGTTTACGCATACAACTGAGCCCGGGGAAGGCCCAGCGGCTATATGGGGACTCACCGGGCGACTGACCGTCCTACCCACTCAAACCCCATGGTGAGCAGTCCTCCACCAAGGTGGGGCAAGATGGGGTCGCGGTTGCATTCTACCATCTTGCCCAATCGGGCCTCTCCGCCTGTGCACGGGCAACCTTGCTCACCAAAGTCACCCCTCACCACGACCTGTGGGGCCGTGAAAGCCGATGGAGAGTCCCCCGACTCACCCCCATTCCCCCCTATTATAGCTAAGAACCATCTCGTTTACTTCTGCTTTGAAACATTAAAAACCACCGCAGCTAAATCAACCCATTCGTTTTCTCACCCCTCTTTTCTCAACTCCCCCCCCCCCCCCCCTCATATAGCTAAGAACTATCTCGATCACATCAGTTTACAAACAAAAGAATCTACATAAAAATTGGTCCAAATTCAAATTTTTATTGCATTCCATAATGTACAAATAAGGTGGTAAACATAACTAATAAAGTAACAAAGCATTATGTACCCTGTTGGGCACAGCAACTAGAAGAGAGTAAGAGCCCCCCCCCCCCCCCCTCCACCCATTATAGCTGAGAGCCACCTCTTTTATTATAGCTTTCAAACATTAATGATTCTGATTCTCACCCCCTTCCCCACTATATCTAAGAACCATCTCGATCACATAAGCTTTCAAACAGAAAAAAACCGCATCAAAATTGGTCCATTCGTTTGGAAGCTATGATTCCACAGACACGGACGCACACACGCACACACACACACACACAAATACACACCCTCACCGGTACCGTTCTATAAACGGATGTATTATTACTTTAATTTAACATACACTTTGGACCACTATCCCTTAAAAACCCTTTATTTTTTCGGGATAAAAGGTATTCTAAATTTTAACAGATATTATATACTTTGACTATGGCCAGTTACATCAAAATCCGTCCAGTGGTTTCAGCGTGATGCCTGTTCTTTTAAATAACTTTCTTCTTTTAAATATCCTGCGGGAACCCTTTATTTTTTCGGGATAAAAAGTAGGTATTCTAAATGTTAATGCATAACATCAGCTGTGATTGTTCCAAGTTGCATCAAAATCCGTCTGGTAGTTTCAGCGTGATGGATGCGTGTTCAAAGAGACAGACAGACAAAAAAAACGTTTTGCACTCCATATCGATTTTGAAGTTTATCTCAATAATAATTTTCAAAAAATATTTTATTTACAGATTTAGCCCAGTTACAAGAAACAGAAAATTAAACAAATTTTATTAAATAGTATGTTTATTTTATTGTAAAAACCTTTCTAAAAAAAATATAACGGGCAAGTGTCTTTATTAAATAAGGACTATAGCAGGTATAAGCATTTGTGAAAATGCATATACCTAGTATATGTCTATGTACCTAGTAGATAAATTAAACTAGACTCGAATATTCATTAGTCCACCAAAATTCCTGTATAGCCAAGCCAAAGACTGTTAGAACTTGCGATATATTTGTTCAAAGTTTCGATCTAACTCGATGACCAATTGTAGGTCTACGCAAAGACCACTTTATCAGTTGACATTCTGAAATACAATATGGTACATAGGTACGTATTTGTTGCTAAATCAAGGCATATTTGTCAATTTTATATCCGAAAACGAACATAACCTCGACATACATTACATCTCACAAAGCAATTCCACTTTTAGGTTATCCACGTTTCGCACAAACTCACACAAATCTTGTGACTATAACCTACCTATTTAATATTTAGTTTTTTCCATTTGATTTTCATTTCATTATTATTCAATAAAGTAAACAAACAAACACATACTTTAGTAGTAGTTATGGTCCAGAATAAATAATAACTTGCAAACCAACGTTTCGTTCTACGCAACGTCAGGCTATAATATACTTGAATATTATTTTTTGAAGAATATCCATTTATTAAACAGCATAACTAATAAAAATTAGATTATAATAAACAAATAAAACACTACACATGTTTATATGGCTAAATTAACATTTTACAACCATTAGTTCAAAAAAGCATTAAAAAGTGCTCAAAGCTGTTCTTCATGAAATGGAACGCAAGAGCATATGTTTTTGGTGTTATGTAGTCTGTGGAAAGAGCGAAATGGCTTTCACTTTTTCAAGACGATTACCACCGAAAATATTAGACAATTCCCCTGGACGGCGAACTGGAACCGCCAATGGTAATGGTAATGGATTTGATTGCCATTACCACCAGAGTTAGACAATAAGGCTGCTGGTCCATTATTCGCTATGACCACTCACGCACGTAACGCGCCGCGTTAAGATATCTGCGTGGAATCGTTCAGCAAATGTCGTAATGACGTCACGCGTTTTCGGCAAGGAATTTTGTGTGCCTTAGCGAATAAGCGCCCATGGCGTGTTGCCAGTGATGACATACGGCACTGAGACGTGGTCGATAACTATTGGTCTCACACAAGCTCAAAGTAGCGCAGCGTGCAATGGAGAGAGCTATGCTCGGAGTTTCACTACGTGATAAGATCCGTAACGAGGAAATCCGTAGAAGAACCAAGGTTATCGACATAGCTCTCAGAATTTGCAAGTTGAAGTGGCAATGGGCAGGCCATATAGTTCGCAGAACCTACAACCGCTGGGAAATAAAGGTTCTCGAATGGCAACCACGAACAAGCAAGCGAAGTGTAGGGAGACCCCCCCCCCCCTCCCCCCACCCCCCACGTTGGACGGATGACATTGTACGAGTAGCCATCGCAGGGAGTCGGTGGATAGAGACGGCACAAGACCTTTCGTCGTGGCGCTCTTTTGGGGAGGCCTATGTTCAGCAGTGGACTTCTAAATGATAATTATGATGACTAGCTGCGCCCCACGGTTTCGCCCACGTGAGGGAGGATGATGATGATGATGATGAAAAATATCCTATGTGTTATTCCAGGATATCTCCTTTCCAAATTTCGTCATAATCAGTTCAGCTGTTTTAGAGTGAAGTACCTATGATGATGATGATGAAAAGTATTCTATTTGTTATTCCAAGGAATAAGCTATTCCAAATTTCATTAAAATCCGTCCAGCCGTTTGAGAGTGAAGTATGATGATGAAAGTATCTTAAGTGTTATTCCAGTGTATAAGCTATCTCCAATCCAAATTTCATCAGAATCCGTTCAGCCGTTTGAGAGTGAAGAATGATGATAATGATGATGAAAAATATCCTTTGCGTTATTCCAGGATATAAGCTATCTTCATTCCAACTTTCATCGTAATCAGTTCAGCCGTTTTAGAGTGAAGTATGATGATGAAAATTATTATATTTGTTATTCCAGGGTATAATCTATCTGTATTCCAAATGTCATCAAAATCTGTCCAGCCGTTATCGCGTTAAAACTCCGTAAACAAATAAACAAACAGACAACGTTTCACTTTTATATATTGTTATGGATAGTTTAGAACCTATAAATAAATGTTATACATTGAAAGTGTCTGTACAGGCTGAGTTTTTTTTTAACAGCGATTAGTATGGTAGCTTTCGTTCAATGGGCACCAAATGCTGCGCATCCCAGCTCAATCCTTCTATCAGCTCCCCTCTCGAAACTGTTCCTACCCAACTTCATAGTCTGCTCGAGGCAAACATGATATTTCTGAACAGCGTCAAGGGAGCCACGTAGTATTTGTATACTCTTTGTGAGCCACCGTTTATAACAATTGGTATCGGGGTAATAAAGTCGTTAAACATAGCCTTGGGTATGTCAATGTTTATTGCGAGACCGACACGTCGAGAGGCGTCAACTAGGTCGGTCGGTATTCGTTCGAAACCTTGCAGCGATTCTGCTATAAGGACAATATCATCGGTGTGAGATGTACTCTCCATTTATGTTTATGCCCGTTCCTTTCCAGTCCAGCTTCTAGATATATCTTCCAGTGCAATAGTGAACAATTTCGGGTACCTATATAAAATCCCCCTGTCTCACTCAGCGCAACTGCATTGTTTCGTCTGCTAATTCTGTACTTGAACGAACATATTCGCGGCATCATGCATTGACATCTCATCCCCTCGATGTATATAACCAGCTTCTTAGAAATCGATCTAGATGTTTTCGAACGTATTAAAGTATTTAAGGAATTTTGAAAAATCGTTTTTCTTTTCCTTTGAAACGGTTTGACAACGCGCATCTCATGGCATATACTTCCCACGACTAAATTGCTCTCGTAACATCATAGTAGGTACGAAAAATTGACACGCTTGGTTTTCACACAATATGAACCGCTTGCGTCGTTTATCTCGATATATAGGTAGATTTTGGTAGATACCCAAAATTTACTGATTAGATATTTTGAAACTTGCGATTTCGCCATCACGATTGTGAGGAGTCAGCCTTTAGACTGTAAGCTTTTTAAAAAGCTTTTATTTAACTTGCAATGTTTGTATCTTGTACGTCTGTACGTATGTTTGTTTAGGTCAAATCTTGCAAGCTGAATTAGAACTACTTCCTCTTATCCTATGTAATCGAATTTATGCATGTTGGTTCAGTTCCAATGACAATGCATTTTGATGGTAAGCATGACCTGAATCGACATTCAGGAACTTTTCAACGGTTAACAGCAATATCATGAAATTTTGTGTACACATTCCTTTATGATAGCCGGTTTGAAGTTTCACCATGATATAGTTGCTACGCTCAGGGTTCGTAGCAACTATATCAGGGTTGATTCCTGAGATTTCCTGACTGAACTCCTCGACGGTTAACAGCAACGATACGAAATTTTGTGTACGCTTTATATTATGATAGCTGGTTTGAAGTATTACCATGTCATGGCTGCTGCTCTACGGGTTGGTTTCTGACTAGGGAACTCCTCAACGGTTAACAGCCCAAACACGAAATTTTGTGTACGCATTATGTAATTTTAGCCTGTTTGAAGTTTTACCATGACATGATTGCTGTTATCTGGGTGGGTTCTGATTAGGGAACTCCTCAACGGTTAACAGCATAGACACAAAATGTTGTATAATCATTTAATTTAAATTGTTCTAAGTTTCATCATAACATGGCTACTGCCTAGCTTTTTTCATTAAGTTATTTCATACATAGGAAAATGATTTTATTTCAAGATTTTATTTTTGTATTACAGTGTGTAGGAGAAACCTTACCTACTAAATGATAAAGATGCTATTTTGGAGGCGATGAATGATTCAGATTTGGGTTGAGATTCTAAGGAAGACGAAAACTGGCTTCCGCCAGACGAAGAACCTGAAAATGACTCCGAAGGCGAAATTTCCGACAACAATGCAAGTGCTCCAGTAGTAGATACTTCCGAAAATATAATAGATGAATAAAAAGATGTTCAGATCAAACTAATGGCATGAGTGATTTCAAATGACTATAGACATACGATTTTTTGTTGTAATGTAATTTTACTTTGGGTATAAAATTAGCATTATTCTGATCACATTTAATAGCTTTTTTGTAGGTGTTCATACCCTTTGAATATTTTGAAAAATATTTCAGGAACAAGTTCACGAATTGTTTGCAATGCACATCAATATGTACAACCAAACTTCTTGAATTGAAGTAATGAAAAGTCCAATCATAGCAGCTGCAGTTCAGTTCAAGTTTTCAGATTAAACCGAGCTTTAGGTTGTGTCAAGTATCTAAGGATTGAGATTTCTCTAGTGATTCATGTTGACTTATATTACAGATTAAATACGGATTTGAGTAAGGACAGGTTTTTCTTCTCATCTTTAACAAGGTATCAATTTCTGCACAAGAAATGTCTCAAAACTGTCTTTGGTTGGTTCAACCGTTTGATAGGTACTGTTTAACTATTTAGATGTAGTAATTGGTGTCTTCAATACTTCGTTTGAAGTGGCTTGATAGTACACAATTGGTGTTTATTACAAACATTTCATAAACATCATCAGCCTCCGCCATTAGGACGATATCATCGGCAAATCGTAAGTGTGAGATGTTCTCGCCATCGATATTAATGCCCATTCCTTTCCAATCCAGCGTCTTAAATATATCTTCTAGGGCATAAGTGAACAGTTTCGGGGATATAACATCCCCCTGTCTCACTCCCCTGCGCAGTTGGATATTTAGACTGCTGGTTTCGTACTTGGACACTCATAGTCGCGGCTTCATACAGAAACCTAACCTAAGCACTTCGATGTATCGCTAGTCCTCTTGACAGCGCTGCAAAGACTCCAGAACCACCCAGGTTTCAACGGAGTCAAAGGCCTTCTCATAGTCCACAAAAGCAAGACACAGGGGTTGGTTATACTCTTCAGACTTCTGTATAACCTGCCTCACTGTGTGTATGTGGTCTATGGTGCTAAATCCTCCGTGGAATCCGGCCTGCTAAGAGGCTGGAATTCATCTAGTCTTCTTGCGAGACGATTTGTGATGACCCTAGAAAACCACTTATAGACGTGGCTCAAGAGTCAAATAGGTCGGTAGTTCTTTAAAAGGATTTTATACCCTTTTTTACTACAGAACTCCTGCTCCACGCCTCTTGAGTTCCCCACTGTTAAGGATGGTGCTAAATAACCCTTGAAGCTCCCGAAGTACAGGTTTCCCCCCTGCTTACAAGAGCTCCGAAGTTATACCTTTCCATTCTTAAGTTGTTTGAGCGCCATCTCAATCTCGTCTAGGCTGACGTCTGGCAGTTCATCAGTATAGCGGCGGGTCAGTATTGCGCGGGAATCCTCTGTGCTGGGTTTGGGTCTAGAAGCGTGCGAGTCGTACATAGAAGTCTTCAATTTCAGAAAGGATCTCTGGCTTAGAGATGACGGAAGTTCATAAACATGCTCCGTGAAATATTTTTCTAAATATTCCTTAGTACCTACAAAAGCCAATGTGGTCATAATAATGCTAATGATATACTAAAAACAAAACCACTACATGAAAATAAATGACAACATGAAACCAGACCTAAAACCTGAAATCAACCTCTTCAGAGTCACTTGTAGACACTGATGGCATTGATTTTGATATACACATTCTTCTTGACCTTACATAAGTATCTGCAGATGTAGCTACAACTGGAGCACATGCAATATCGTCATAATTTTGGTCTTCGGAGTAATTTTCAGGCTCTTCGTTTGGTGGAAACTAGTTTTAATTTCGTCAGAATTTCTACCAGAATATTAATCATTCATTGCCTCCAAAGTAATTCTCATCATCCCAATTTTTTATACTGTTTTTGGTCATCGACGCTCCTAAAATATTAAATTTAAATCATATTTTTCATTAAAAAAATGAACGTATTATTTCCCAATTAAAGTGTACCCTTATAATCGTGAGTACCACTGTATACGGCTTGATAAAACACAATCGACAGTATCCTAAAAAACTATTAACTAATTCTAAGGTAGTATGGAAATAGGACCTCATAAAGCTTTCCATACATTCGTAATCACGCCGTTTGCCTATGCTGATTTTGCTAAAGATTCACCTCATCTTAGGAACTTTATTTTATTTATTTTTATTCCAGGGGGCTATCAAAGTATACAAATGGCCTCTTCCAAAAGGAATCAATGATCATACTGTAATGGGATTTGACCCTAGTGCTGGATTCTTCCAAGGGGTGCCCAACAATGATCCGATTCACGTGCTTGTCCGAGTTTACATTGTTAAGGCAACTGATCTTCACCCCATGGACTTAAATGGAAAAGCTGATCCATACATTGTACTGCACTTGGGTTCAAAAAAAATCAGTGACAAGGACCACTACGTATCGAAACAACTAAACCCAGTATTTGGGAAATGCTTTGAAATAGAAGCAACCTTCCCGCAAGATTCCATGCTGACGATCCAAGTGCTGGACTGGGATTTACTTGGATCTGATGATTTGATTGGAGAGACCAAGATTGATCTGGAAAACAGATTCTACAGTCGTCATCGGGCCACATGTGGATTGCCGATGAAGTATGAAGAGTACGTATAATTAAAACTATTCTATTGAATTGGTGTTCTTGTTTTGAGCTCGTCACTAACAATACTAACCTGTATAGGACCGGATACAATAGATGGCGGGACGCCATGAAGCCAACGCAGATCCTGGCCAAACTTTGTAAGGACGGCAAACTTGATCCACCTGCATACGAGCTCGGCCGGGTGAAAGTTGGACGTACAGTTTTCAACATGCAAATGGACGACTCTGAGCTGTTTTCTAACCCTGATACAGTAGAAGAGCAGATGGCTCTAAACGTTCTTCGACGTTGGCAGGAGGTTCCTCGGGTTGGCACTCGACTTGTAACCGAGCACGTCGAGACTAGACCTCTTTACAACCCTAACAAACCTGGTATGATGGTACTTCACTAACCTTTATCAACTTCACGTAGGTATTTGTTGTGACTTAATTCCCAGAACTTCTTCTCATACTTCTTCTTGCAGGTATCGAGCAAGGTCGTTTAGAAATGTGGGTCGATATGTTTCCCATGGATATGCCAGCCCCAGGACCTCCCCTAGATATCTCCCCGCGCAAGCCCAAGTCCTATGAGATGAGAGTGATCATCTGGAACACCGATGATGTAGTATTGGAGGATGACGCCTTCTTTACTGGAGAAAAGATGTCAGATATTTATGTGAAGGGGTGAGTCTGCTTTTTCGTTCATCTTTAAAGACTAAGTGCATCAAAATTTGTTATTCCTCTTGCTATATTTGTGAATGAATTGAAAAGACTAAACAATTTAATATTTGCTGATACACAGGTGGCTTAAAGGACCCGAAGACTGCCAATCCACGGATATTCATTACCGCTCCTTGACCGGAGAAGGGAACTTCAACTGGCGTTTCATATATCCTTTCGATTATATGGAAGCTGAAGAGCGAATAGTGATTACCCGCAAGGAGTCCGTGTTCTCGTGGGATGAGACGGAGTGCAAGATCCCCGCACGGCTAGAGCTGCAAGTTTGGGACGCAGATCATTTTTCAGCTGACGATTTCCTTGGTAAAATTTCATGACATCTAAGACTAAGGTAAACTAAAATTGCTTTTAATCTGATATATACTCATAGAAGACTGATTTTTCAGGGGCCATAACATTAGACCTTAATAGATTTCCACGAGGTGCTAAATCAGCTAAGCTTTGCACTCTGGATATGCTAAAAAGTGATGGTTCAGTTCCGATGGTGAACATCTTCAAGCAGAAACGTGTTAAAGGCTGGTGGCCGTTCTATATCAAACGTGACACGGAGGAGATGGAACTAACTGGAAAGGTTGAAGCGGAGATACATCTCCTTACTCGTGACGAAGCAGACAAGGTCCAGGCTGGACTTGGCCGCAGTGAGCCAGATCCACTCGACAAGCCCAAGTAACTATTCGAATTCTTTAAAAATATATAATAGTTACCTATTTGCTGTCTAACTCAAAAGTGTAGGTAGGTAGGTAGGTTTCTCCTAACTGTGAGGTACCGACACGGTAGTGATGTCCTTACATTTTGTGTCCTCGTTCAGCCATAAATACCTATAAGAACAGAATAAATAACAGCTGTACCTACAAATAGACACTTTGTACAGGGAATGCATATCGAAAAGCTTACAGATTCAATAGATTCAAAATGTAGGTAGTAAGTCTGCCGATTATTAAAGATTAGGGTCGGTGATTAATTATGCGTAGTACCTACATATGCGTAATACCTTCATTGGTTATTTAGGCTAAAATATTAAAACTTATAAACGGGGAGCATTATTCACCGATCCTGTCGCAAAGGGTCACCGGCCGCGCACTCGGCGACCCGCATTTCGTATCAAACTTTCGCCGCTAAAGCTATAAGGGTAGGTACCTACCTACAATATTAAACAGTATGAAAACTCTGATAAGACACTAGGTACCTCAAATGCAATGCCATACGCAGCAAGTCACAGATAGTGAATTTATCTGATTGTGTTTTTCCAGTCGGCCCGATGCATCGTTCATGTGGTTCCTGAACCCACTTAAGTCGATCCGCTACATTGTGTGGCACAACTACAAGTGGACTATCATAAAGATGGCAATCATCTTTACGGTCGCTCTGGCTATCTTTCTGCTCATCTACGCCGTTCCAGGATATACCATCAAGAGACTGCTGGGCGCTTAAATTTACAAATCAATAACGCATATTATATCCAATAATCTTTTAAATAGGATTCTTAACTCTATTTTGGTGACATCTTTTACGGACTGGATCAACTGTCGATTATATTCGACAGATAAATAGGAATCTCATTAAACTTATCTCGTAGCTTTTTGAATATTCTTAAACACGTAGATAGAGCTAAGAGTTCTGTTATTTAGAGAATTTATGATGAAATCGACCACAAGAAATTTCTGTTAAGATGTAGGTAGGTAAACTCTTAAATTGAGCGGGGACGATGTGAATATTGGATTATACGATCGTATGTAAATCTATTGGGCTATTCTGAATTCATTGGTGAAGCTTTCCAAAGTTTCCTCAGCTATTCAGAATAGATCGGTAGTTATATTTTCTGAAAATACACTGCATACAATGAAATTACCTAGTAAATTTATGGCACTTTCTTAGATTGCCATTTGATAAAATAATTTAACGCTCAGCAGGCCTAGCACGGGGGTGGACATATTTTCCCCGGGGAAAGGATAAAAATCGGTGGATATACAGCGGGAGTAGCGTTATCTACGGTCACAAACTAAGAAGGGGAGATACGGGTAGGTGGCCTAATGGTTCAGTACTATTGAATTTAATCTTCAATATTTTGACACAAATCCAACATACATTCAAAAATCATTTGTTCTTTTGATGTTCATTTCTGTGGTTTATAGATTATATTTCCAAAAATGTTCGTGCGTACCATTGACACACCCCCGGACACTTTCCTAGACCTCTATACAATCACCGCGTTCTAACTACCAAATAGACAGAGTAGACAGTCATTTTGTATACCTACGTTTTTTTTGTCCAGAAATACAATGAGTCACGGGCATCTCGGATATACCGCCCACGCCGGAGAAATTTTCTTCCATTGTTTGCGTTTCTCGCATCAAAATATAATTATAAAATTCTCGCCACATTCTCACAAACTTTTATACCCACTTTCAAGAGACGGTGATATATATTCCCCGTCTTATGTCAAACGGAGAGAAGGTACTAAATGTTTTTCAAGTCTATGCTTTTAAGCAGGAGTAGCATGGGAGTAGCGGGGGAGTAGCGGCACATAATGTCTATGACATTACGTCAATAGATACATTTTCTCCTTTAATTTTATCCCTTTCCTCGATTGCCGTGCTATGTAAGGTAGGGAACTAGGATTTAACTGCAGATTTTACAGTTGAATTATTGAAATACCTTACTCCTATTATAATCAATAGGTAACCACTGTTTACAATTGGATTAGATAAAATCGATATTTATAGATATTTTATAACTGTAATTAATTATCTCTCAGTAAAATCAACATATTTTTGTTATTTGTTAAGGTTGAATCGACCATAGTAAAATGTATATTTATTTGACTATTACTCTTTTTGTAATATTGTGTATCTATTCTAAGGAATAAGTGACCACTGTTTACAATTGGATTGGATAAAAGTTTTGATCGATATTTTATAACTGTAATTAATTATCTCTCAGTATAATCAACATATTTTTGTTATATGTTAAGGTTGAATCGACCATAGTAAAATGTATATTTATTTGACGATTACTCTTTTTTAATATTGTGTATCTATTATAAGGAATAAGTAACCACTGTTTACAATTGGATTGGATAAAAGTTTTAATCGATATTTTATAACTGTAATTAATTATCTCTCAGTACCTATAATCAACATATTTTTGTTATATGTTAAGATTGAATCGACCACAGTAAAATGTATATTTACTTGACTATATTACTCTTTTTTAATATTGTGTATCTATTATAAGGAATAAGTAACCACTGTTTACAATTGGATTGGATAAAAGTTTTAATCGATATTTTATAACTGTAATTAATTATCTCTCAGTATAATCAACATATTTTTGTTATTTGTTAAGGTTGAATCGTCCATAGTAAAATGTATATTTATTTGACAATTACTCTTTTTGTAATATTGTGTATCTATTCTAAGGAATAAGTAACCACTGTTTACAATTGGATTAGATAAAAGTTTTAATCGATATTTTATAACTGTACTTAATTATCTCTCAGAACCTATAATCAACATATTTTTGTTATATGTTAAGATTGAATCGACCATAGTAAAATGTATATTTATTTGACTATTACTCTTTTTTAATATTGTGTATCTATTATAAGGAATAAGTAACCACTGTTTACAATTGGATTGGATAAAAGTTTTGATCGATATTTTATAACTGTAATTAATTATCTCTCAGTATAATCAACATATTTTTGTTATATGTTAAGGTTGAATCGACCATAGTAAAATGTATATTTATTTGACTATATTACTCTTTTTTAATATTGTGTATCTATTATAAGGAATAAGTAACCACTGTTTACAATTGGATTGGATAAAAGTTTTGATCGATATTTTATAACTGTAATTAATTATCTCTCAGTATAATCAACAAATTTTTGTTATATGTTAAGGTTGAATCGACCATAGTAAAATGTATATTTACTTGACTATATTACTCTTTTTTAATATTGTGTATCTATTATAAGGAATAAGTAACCACTGTTTACAATTGGATTGGATAAAAGTTTTAATCGATATTTTATAACTGTAATTAATTATCTCTCAGTATAATCAACATATTTTTGTTATTTGTTAAGGTTGAATCGACCATAGTAAAATGTATATTTATTTGACGATTACTCTTTTTTAATATTGTGTATCTATTATAAGGAATAAGTAACCACTGTTTACAATTGGATTGGATAAAAGTTTTAATCGATATTTTATAACTGTAATTAATTATCTCTCAGTACCTATAATCAACATATTTTTGTTATATGTTAAGATTGAATCGACCATAGTAAAATGTATATTTATTTGACTATATTACTCTTTTTTAATATTGTGTATCTATTATAAGGAATAAGTAACCACTGTTTACAATTGGATTGGATAAAAGTTTTAATCGATATTTTATAACTGTAATTAATTATCTCTCAGTATAATCAACATATTTTTGTTATTTGTTAAGGTTGAATCGACCATAGTAAAATGTATATTTATTTGACTATTACTCTTTTTGTAATATTGTGTATCTATTCTAAGGAATAAGTAACCACTGTTTACAATTGGATTAGATAAAAGTTTTAATCGATATTTTATAACTGTACTTAATTATCTCTCAGAACCTATAATCAACATATTTTTGTTATATGTTAAGATTGAATCGACCATAGTAAAATGTATATTTATTTGACTATTACTCTTTTTTAATATTGTGTATCTATTATAAGGAATAAGTAACCACTGTTTACAATTGGATTGGATAAAAGTTTTGATCGATATTTTATAATTGTAATTAATTATCTCTCAGTATAATCAACATATTTTTGTTATATGTTAAGGTTGAATCGACCATAGTAAAATGTATATTTATTTGACGATTACTCTTTTTTAATATTGTGTATCTATTATAAAGAATAAGTAACCACTGTTTACAATTGGATTGGATAAAAGTTTTGATCGATATTTTATAACTGTAATTAATTATCTCTCAGTATAACCAACTATTTTTGTTATATGTTAAGGTTGAATCGACCATAGTAACATTTATATTTATTCGACTATTACTCTTTTTTAATATTGTGTATCTAGATTTATATTCGTCGTATATTTAAAGAGCGTAATTATCAGTATTTTAACGTTTAATCATGCATACTAAAGTTGATGTTTGTTCGATTAATTATTCTGCTACAATAATAGGTATTTGTAGAATTTGATCATGAACCTAGTTTCATCAATAGAATTAGTGTTACCCAAATTGTGTTTAAAATATACAAACTGAACCATTTTGTCGGACTTATATACCTACAACTACATTTCACTTATTAACATGACTATGTAATATGTATATTTTTAACCGCCTTCTTAAGGCGGGTGCTCTCAATTCCTCATAATCTGGGACTTTTGAACCGATTTGGATGTATATTGTTATTTAAAAAGTATCCCCAAGAATGTGGTTACAAATAAAGGAGGGTGGGCAAGCTGGTCTACTGTTCTGCTGGTCTGCTTCACACTGATGAAACATGCGCCGATACAAAGCTATACAGAACTATTATTTTACCTACAACATATTTTTTTTTTGCTGCAGACCCAGTAAAGAGAATTCAAAAAATCAGCTGCATCATTTTCATGTGAATTATCCCTAATTACAGTGATCACTAAGACGCCAAGCGCGCTGATTATGCGGCAAACCAGATTTAGCAGCATCCTGCTAAAACAGCGTTTCGCTCAGTGCACCATATTCAAATTTTCTTGCGTTCTTTGTCAATTACAGCTCTATTACTCCTTCCTTTCGCTTATTTTGCGGCAATAAATAGGTTGTATCGAGAAATTAAACCAACCAAACAATCTAGGTGACAAGGTTTATAAAGCATAATGCACTTATGCTTAATAAACTAAAAATCAAGATGAATATCAGCTTATTGACAATTATAGCTAAACCAATACTAACTAGGTGATCATTTTAACCGTACTTTCTTGATACAACCTATTTATTGCCGTAAAATAACCTATTTATTGCCGTTTTCATGGACCCACGAGGAGTAATAGAGCTTTAATTGACAAAAAATGCAAGAAAATTTTAATTTGGCGCGCTTAGCAAAACGTGAACAGTCTGCAGCTGTTTACAAATCTAAGCTGTAAATCGCGTCTACAGTCAACATAACTTCAAGTTGCTATGGATTGATAACTTCAGTTAGTCCATACACGTATGTTTTAACAGTTCCACATTGCTGCGTTATTAATTGACCAAGCGAGCGCGAAATTAAATTAATGTTATTATTTCTGACGAAAAATAATAATAATAATAAACATTTATATGTTCCTTACATGACTAGGGGAAAAACAGAAATAAGTCAATTCTGCTCAACAAAAAAGTAATGCACTGAGCAGTATTTGAGCGCGCGACCGTCAGCTCTAAAGTCCAGGTCATTAACCATTCGGCCTACCGGTAGTTTCCAGTATCCGCGGTGAACATTTATTCAGTTTTAAGCTATGCAAAGACAGACTCGCGACGTCTACAGCTCACAGAGCCACTAGTTATCAATGCTTTCAAATAATGAATTTTCAACATTTTTTATGCTCATGGTGAACAGATTGCTACTATCATTTAAGAAATAATTGGGAAAAGAAATCATTCGGCAGACTACAAAAAACATGAATACGTATTTAGCGATTCCTATGTCATAAAATCTTCCTGAGTAGTCGGATATATTCCCTAAGTTATAGAGAAAGAATTAGTAAAATAACATTTTAGTTTAATCGTTCTAGGCCATACTAAACCATGCTAAACGTACCATATTACATTTGCCAAAGTTCTGAACATTTAAATGATGATTTGACGAGAGTACGATCTCGATGATTTGAGTCAATACATAATAAAAGCAGTATAGGGCTCGAATAGAGATCACAGATACAGACTCGCTATATTAGAGCCACAGTACATATATAAGACTATATATGTACTGTGGTAGAGCCAATCATTACTACACGTCTAAAATTAGGGGGGCGGAAGACAGAGATACTGGTGAGAACTACAAGTATGTTGTACTTGTCGTACAATAATTGGGGCATGTGCATATGTGATATCCATTTTGTGTTATGTTGGACCCGACATCAGTAAGATTATTCAGGGCCGACGGAAACGGCTGACGCGAATCGGTATCTGAAAGTTTTGCAAGGAATCTTCCACACGCTTTTCACAAATTAGTCCCCGAAGACTTTTGACAATTCAATTGATAATAAAAAAAAATCACCCGAGAGCTACTAGTATTTGCTGTCGGAATGGCATAATAATATGGAAATTTGAAATTTTAAAGAAAACAGTACAGAAGATGATAATTAAGAAGGAAATTGCATTTAGCGACAATTTGCTGTATTTGAATGGAGTAAGTAAGCGATAATAAAATAAGTACGTAAACCTATCGGAATTTGATAACTCAAGTAGGTAAACAATAGCCCCCTTACTTATAAAAAGTTATGCAATGATTAAAAATTCCGCGCAGTACAATATTGTACTGCGCAGTATTTCTAATCATTACTTAATCATTGCATAACTTTTTATAAGTAAGGGGGTAGGCCGTTTGTGTTGATGATCTAAAAATGAAATAATAGCTACAAACGTCAAATATTTGCCGTTCGGTTTGGACATTTGTGGGCGAAATTGGCATTCTGAACAGTTGGACTAGATAGTATGAATACGAGGAAGCACCGAAATATTTTCGATCACCGTTCGTTTTGCATATTTAGATGACTTTACATTTTAATTTGACATAAGAAAATTGACTTTATTCCGTAAAGTATAGAATCGTTTTTCATTCAGTTTGGGAAGGATAGTTAGTGGCAAAAAATGCAAAAATGCCAGTGTTGAAAAGGTAAAAAACAAACGGCTTATTAAAAAAGTACATTTAGAAACTGCCCAAAACGCTATCTCGAACGCAAGGCTACCTGCCTACAATTATTATTAGCATTATTGGGATATATTTATATTCCAGACATTAATTCCATTGATGTTAACTGAGTTGGTCGCAGAATCACTAAATCTAGGTGGGTTTTTTAATAGGCATTAATTCAACCTGTCCATAGCAGATCTGGAAATATTGGGCCCTCATTAAAACGCAATCCAGGAAACTAGAAAACATGTCAGACAGCAATGGAAAGAAGCATGCTAAATATAAGGATTTCTGACAGATCAAGCAACAAAACTATGAGAAATCGCACGAAAATTGAAGACGTAACAATGAGATTATGAAAACTAAAGTAGAAATGGACTGGCCATATAATAAGAGGCATTGAAAAGTGGAACAAAATCATAGTAATTTAACCCAAGAGATAGGAAACTAAATCGAGGTACACAGTTTCGAAAGTGGGAAGACGAAATAAAGATCATAGCAGGGAAAACATGGACTAGGTGAGCGCAAAATAGAACAGAATGGAGAGAAATGGAAGAGGCTTTTGCCAAACTTGGGCAAACAGACTGAATAAAGGCTTATATTATATAACTAGCTGTGCCCGCGGCTTTGCCCGCGTGGCACAGCTAGTTATATCATTTCATTTAAAAGTAGCCCACACGTTTTATTCCAGGACCAAAAGCCAAACCACCACCAGACCAGTTGTAGGTTTGGTCCAGAGGACCAGGAGGACCAGGACCAAACCTACAAAGTACAATATTATACTCTATTTCTTCAAAATTCGTTCAGCCGTCAAATAGTTTTTTATCGATTGCTCGGCATCT
Source organism: Alsophila aescularia (assembly GCA_946251855.1). Classification (NCBI taxonomy): domain Eukaryota; kingdom Metazoa; phylum Arthropoda; class Insecta; order Lepidoptera; family Geometridae; genus Alsophila; species Alsophila aescularia. Next base: position 81,049,698 of record OX276373.1, on the reverse strand, counting down.
AATCATCGGAATAAGGCACTGCCTTGCCTTTTTATAACGCATATTCTGTGAAGTTCGGCACTCCGTACTTCACAGAATATGCGATATAACACACTTGCAATTCTATGACACTTCATAGAAGTGCACGTATTGCAATGAAATGAACGTATATAATAAAATATGAAATAAACGCATGCAATGTGAAATAAACGCTAGAATAAACGCACCGCGTTCCACTGCAAGGCAGTGTGTGCAAGGCCTAAGATACCAAGTACTCCAGTTTTCAAATCAGTCGCAAGGGCTTGGGAGCAAGGCCTGGATTCTGTATGACCACTCACGCCAATTCCACGCCACCTGCGTGGAATTAGGGAAGGTGGGTATTTACGCAACCAGGTTTTTAAACCAGGTTTTGGCTTGTAAGTACGCCGCCCTGGTGCGGACCCGCAATACTTGCAAGACTTTCAAAGTATTTTACTCACCAACTCGCTCTTTCGCCACGTCCGCACCTACATACTCGGTGGCGGGTTTGGCTGAGTTCAGCCGCACTCGGCCAGCCGGGTCACAACAACCTAGGTGGCTGATAGGTCGCTCAAAAAACTTGCAAAGCTTCGAAGTTTTTTTAAGCAAACGCAATTGTGCTCTTTATTTACATAAGCGAACGGGTCAATTTCCTATGCAAGTATTTTTTACTTTCAATTCCACGCTTCCAAGTACTTTTTTCGCAAACACGATTGTGCTCCTTATTTATATGGACACGAAGATCAATTTCCTATGCAAGTATTTTCTACTTTCAAGGCTTCGGTTTACAAAGCACTTGAAAGTATTTTGAACCCTGGTTTTTATAATGAAAGATTCATGACATGAATTAGTTAAATTTACTTTTTTAATTAATAAATTACTATTTTACTATAAACTAGCTGTGCCCGCGGCTTTGCCCGCGTGGTCATTTCATTTAAAAGTAGCCCACACGTTTTATTCCAGGACCAAAAGCCAAACCACCACCAGACCAGTTGTAGGTTCGGTCCAGGTCCAGAGGACCAGGAGGACCAGGACCAAACCTACAAAGTACAATATTATACTACATTTCTTCAAAATTCGTTCAGCCGTCAAATAGTTTTTATCGATTGCTCGGCATCTAATCATCGGAATAAGGCACTGCCTTGACTTTTCCTCGCATATTCTGTGAAGTACGGCACTCCGTACTTCACAGAATATGCGTTATAACAGTTAAATATATTTTTTTAATTAATAAACTACTATTTTACTATAAATAATTCGCTTAATTTCGCTGCGCGTTTTACAACTGAAGTCGACTTATTCTATCAAAAAACACAAAAAACATCTCAATACGTTTTAAGAGCCTCTAAGGACCATAAAGTAAAAAAAGAAGAAAACGTGTTGCTCGAGTTCATTCAACGTTCAAACCACTTCGTAACAAACCGCTTGCGTGTTTTAAGGGTAGACAATGCCATCTAGTTTAAATGAAGTAACTTGTTATCATGACCGTCTTGTTATTGAGTATAGAAAATTATCTCCGAAGGTAAGGTGGCACAGATTAGAGAGTAATTAAGGTGGTGAGTTAAATTGGATGGGGCATCAAGGGTAGGTCATTATTGTGAGGTCCATACGAACAAATTTTAATGCAACGAAACATTGTGTTCTTAGTACAAACTATGTTTTATGATGTTTCACAGAACGACGTACCTACTTACTGGCACTTTAACTGGCTCTTAATAATAACCTACCCTACCTACCTACTTTTTGAGCTTTTTCAACACGATATGAGGATTGATTTGAAAAAATAAAAGTTTCTATACTTTCTCTGTGAAGTGTACCTGTGTACCTACCTATGTATGTACACATTTCAATACCGACAACTAACCATTTTGCCAGTAAGACATTATGAAGAAACCTCCGATATAATTATGTAGGTACGTAGGTAGTACATTATAATATCTCAATGGAAGAAACATAATAAAAAAACGTATAATGTATATACATACTCAGAAAACTTGCAACGCTTCGAAGTATTTTTTACGCAAAAGCAATTGTGGTCTTTATTTATGCATACCCACGAATCAATTTCCTATGCAAGTATTTTTTTACTTTCATTTCAAAAGAGCGATGGTGGCCTAATGGTTCTATAGTACAATTTAGAATCCAACGATACCGGGTTCAAAACCTAGGCTCCCGCACCAATGACTTTTCGAAGTTACGTGCGGTTATCCATCGCTCCGTGCTTCGGAGGGCACGTTAAGCTGTCGTTCCCTGCTGTTATTGGTTAATAGCAGTCGTTAAGCCATTTCAGAGGCCCTCGGGCGGCCTGACAAACTCTGACATCAGAAGCCAGCACTACCTCATACGACAAACAAACAAACAATTTCAAGGCTTCAGAGTACTTTTTCACACACGCGATAGTGCTCCTTTTATATATAGAGACAAAGATCAATTTGCTATGCAAGTATTTTCTACTTTCAAGGCTTCCAAGTACTTTTATTTTGCAAACACGATTGTTCTCCTTATTTATATGACGGCAAAAATCAATTTCCTATGCAAGTATTTTCTACTTTCAAGGCTTTAATCTGTTTCTACAGAAAGCACTTGAAAGTATTTTGAACCCTGGTTTTTCGCCCTGGTGCTGGATATTGCGAAAATGACCCATGCCTACGTGGAATTTGTTCGTGATTGATTCCAATTTCCACGCAGGCAGCGAGGAATTGGCGTCTTAAAATTAGAGAATTAGGCCCCTGGAGGTCGTGCTAGTGCTAGTGTGAGCCGAATCCCAAAAACCTGATAAGTTTGAATTTACCGGCACCCTTGGTTGCAGGAATGAAATGATTGCGTGTTTTAAGGTCAATCAGCGCCGTCTAGTTAAATCGGAGGGAGAACTTTGATGCCTTTGGTTTATTCGCTTGAGTTGTTGATGCCATTGTGCTATCTTTACTCGTACCAAACTCGTACTATACCATCTCGATTACCTCACCTTGCAAACATAAAAAACCGCACCTAAGTCGGACCATTCGTTTGGATAGATCCCATTATATATATTGTTTTCAAACAAAACTTGACGGTTTACTTCAGGAAATTACATAAGCCTTAAAAAAATCAAAGAAAATGTAATAAAAGGCACAAAATATGTAAATGCTTATAAATATTGTGGCAAAACATTCATAGCAGCGCGTGGATTCGATCCATGTGCCTCTGGGTTGCAAGGCAGACATCGCTTCTACTGTGCCACTCTGACTTGTGGCATAGGAGCCGAATTCACGGTACCGTTTTATAAACGGATGTGCAATTATTATTCCTTTCAAATTGACATAACTTTAGACTCATATCCCGCAGGAATCTCGTATTTATTCGTGATTAAAAGTATCATTCATTTTAACACATACTATAAACTTTGACTGTGCCAAGTTACTTGAAAATCCGTACGGTAGTTTCAGCGTGATATGTGTTTTTTTTAAATAACTTTCATCCCCTATCCTGCGGGAACCATTGTTTTTTTCGGGATAAAAAGTATTTTAAATGTTAATCCATAACATAAGCTATGATTGTGCCAAATTGCATCAAAATCCGTCAGGTAGTTTCTGCGTGATGCGTGTTCAAAGAGACAGACAGACAGACAGACAAAAAATAAAAAAAACCTTTTTGCACTCCATATCGATTTTGAAGTTCATCTCAATCAAAAAAAACAAAAAATATTTAATGTACAGATTTAGCCCAGTTACAGTTTTATTATAGTATATAGATAATTCGCTTAATTTCGCTGCGCGTTTTACAACTGAAGTCGACTTATTCTATCAAAAAACATCTAAATACGTTTTAAGAGCCTTTAGGGACCATAAAGTAAGAAAAAGAAGAGAACGTATTGTTCGAGTTCATTCAACGTTCAAACCACTTCGTAACAAACCGCTTGCGTGTTTTAAGGGTAGACAACGCCATCTAGTTTAAATGAAGTAACTTGTTATCATGAACGTCTTGTTATTGAGCAGAGAAAATTATCTCCGAAGGTAAGGTGGCACAGATTAGAGAGTAATTAAGGTGGTGATGTAAATTGGATGGGGCATCATGGGATTCAAAGGTCGGTCATTATTATGAGGTCCATACGAACAAATTTTAATGCAACGAAACATTGTGTTCTTAGTACAAATTATTTTTTATGATGTTTCACAGAACGACGTACTTACTGGCACTTTAACTGGCTCTTAATAATTACCTACCCTACCTACCTACTTTTTGAGCTTTTTCAACATGATATGAGGATTTATTTGAAAAAATAAAAGTTTTCTATACTTTCTCTGTGAAGAGCAACACATGTACCTACCTTTGTATGTACACATTTCAATACCGACAACTAACCATTTTGCCAGTAAGACATTATGAAGAAACCTCCGATATAACTATATAATTATGTAGGTACGCAGGTAGTACATTATAATATCTCAATGGAAGAAACAATCGATTTTGAAGTTCATCTCAATTAAAATTTTCAAAAAATATTTAATTTACAGATTTAGCCCAGTTACAGTTTTATTATAGTATAGATAGATATCAAGGAAAATGTAAAAAATAACGCATAAATAATGTAAAAATCTTTTAATTATGGAGTAAAACATTTCTAAAGCGCGTGATTTCGACCCACGTACGTCTGGATTACGCACCCATGCATCTGTCCAACTGGGCCAGTGAGCCTCGTAGCAGAATGAAGAAATTCGGTACCAGTCTAGTCGTAAACGGATGTATGATCACTTTAAATTTAACACAACTTAGGACCCATAGGCTGCAGGGACCTTTTAATTTTTCGGGATAAAAAGTATTCAACATTTTAACACATTATATAAACTTTGACTGTGCCAAGTTACATCAAAATCCGTCCAGTAGTTTTAGCTTGATACGTGTTATTTTAAATAACTTTCTACCCCTATCCTGCGGGAACCGTCGATTTTTCCGGGATAAAAAGTATCCTAAATGTTAATCCAGTACATCAGCTATGATTCTGCCAAGTTGCATCAAAATCAGTCTGGTAGTTTCAGCGTGATGCGTGTTCAAAGAGACAGACAGACAGACAGAAAGACAAAAAATAAAAAAAAAACCTTTTTGCACTCCATATCGATTTTGAAGTTTATCTCAATCAAAATTTTCAAAAAATATTTAATGTACAGATTTAGCCCAGTTACAGTTTTATTATAGTATAGATAGATAGATTATTATTTCCATATGTGGCGTCAGTGTTGAGTAGACCAACGTCGATAAATTTTTGCCCATTCTCCTTTCATGAAAATTTGATCAGTGTTATTTTAGTCACTTCTGTCGGTTTTGTTTCAAAGCCAAGAGCCAAATAATATATTTACCCTCTACACACGCTCACACACCTCGTTTTTTCAAGTCGTGGGATAAGATACGATTCGCTCCTATGATTCGATTTGTTTATGTAGGTACGTTACCTAACAACTCTCATTTTGTGAATTAAAAATAATTATTTCTAACATCGTGGAGAGATGAATGTCATGTAAAATAAGCGTAGACGAAGATCAAAAAAGAGTGGATGGATTATGTAACGGTGACATTTTGAATAGTTGTCCCATCATGGGACAACGCGGATGGGACTACGAGTAGTGAGACGGACACGCAAGAAAGGAGTGAATAGATACCAAGATGACGGCTGATAGAGAGATACATGCTGACCGACCCATAGAGATAGATATGTCTTAGGTACGTCTCGCATACCGACCCACATAATTCTATTCAATTCTTGTATAGTTAGTGGCTTTTGTCGAGGAGGTACCACACTTTCACCAATCCCACGTGATTAGATAAACCGTCATACAAAGGAGATTAACCAGTGAAACGAAATTTGGTCAGTATTCTATTTTCCAAACATATATTTTAGGAACATTAAAATAAACTAAGAGTGATGATGACATCGTGTTTCAGTTATTACTCTATTCTATTGACATTGATGTTAGAATAAGTTTATTTATTTTATTTTATCCAGTAGTGTATCAACTAGTTAACCTTATCAATTATTGTGTATACAAGACCCAACATTTCTCAAAAATATTATTAGCCAATATTCTTATCATAGTTTACATAATATTATAAAAATCTCAATGTACCTATTACCAAAGTTAAGCCCATAGAATAAAGTGCTGAAGTGCTCTCGTAGTTAGGCAACCATTTTTTCATTTTTACCTCAATCCTATTTTAAATTCAAAGTGCCTGACGAAAATATAGGTAGCAGCCATTTTTTCCTGGTGCGAGGAGTTCTTCCGATCTCGTGAATTCCTCGCACTCGTACAAAGACGGTTAGTTAGCTGCCTAAAGACGGTACCCGAACTTTAGGCAGCTAACTAAAATATTGTCCCATTTCACGACATTCCTATGTGTGACTCATTGCAAGTCAACACCCTTGACTGATTTTAGAAGAGCTTCTCCCATTGAGCCTCCTCTCGCTCTTACTGTCTGTATTTCTCATTACCTTTACCGATTCACAGATAACTTCAGTCTCTCTGTGGCTACATGCTTCCATCTATTTACCTAAAGAGGTACGCAGCCATCCCTTATGCTATAGGTAGTCGTCATAAGGGATGGTACGTAAATCCTTAACTACGTTTGCCTGTTTTCCGAGCCTACACAAAATAATTTATAACTTTATACCTACCAATATGCTGATTGGCGCAAAATGTACATAACACCTAAATCCATTGTTGTGTGTTGCTATTTACTGCCTACCCATTCACATATTTTTGTAGGCTTCAGTTGCGCTCTTTAACAAACTTAAATTGTTATGATTCTATACATGACTTACTTATAGTTATACCTACATCTAGTTATAGCTATAGTTCGTTTGTTATTGCGCTTGTGAGATTATATAAACTTAAGATATAATATTTACTAGAAAATGCAAAGTCAAATGGATTTGCAACTTATTTACTTACCTACTTAACCTAGTTTAGATTTAAGCAAGTGTTTGGGTTAAAGGAAAACATTAAGCAGTTTTAACCACATAGTATTGTATTTCATTTATAGCAACAGAGCCAACAGGTATAAACTGGAAAATATGAGCCAAAGAGAAAGGTTAGAAAAATAGTATTATTAAGACATTGATACACAGTAGCTATAACGAAACAAGTTTTATACATTTGAACATAGAAAGAGTGAATACTTATCTTTATTTTTTAAACCGATGCGATGTGGCAATGGAACGTGGCAGAGGTACATGTCCGGTTCTGGTTGGGCAGCGAAAGAGAGCCTTACCCTGCCGCAGGCCGCAGATCCTATTTATGGTGTCTTTTGCAAGATGGCGGTCTTCTGCCACGTCCCCGCTTAATTTTCAATCCTTATTTATGAACTTGGTGATAACTAATTTCTTTAATTAGTTTTAATTTAACATAATTACTAATTCGTTTTATAAAACCGGTCTTTCAACATATTTTAACATAGACAATTAATTTTGTGGTAGGTACTTCCTGTAAGAAACGGATGACTTTAAATAATACAGGTAAATTTGACCACCTATAATGTAGTACTTCCTGTACAAAACGTATATAAATCTAAATAATAGTTAATTTAGAAACTAATAATCTAACACGGCCATACTGATATGTACATCGTTCTCGATGTACCTGTATAATTATTTAAACAATATATATAAATCTCATCATTTATAGATAATATTATTAAACATAAAAATAATTAAGACATACGGAATATTCTGAACTTATGTAGGTAGCATCTTAACTAACAATAGAATGTAAGCAACTGTTCGCATTATTATCCACACAGATACTTATCCTATATTTTATTATAAACAACAACAAATTGTCACCATTTGTGTGACGTTCAGAACAACAGTTATTCATAATTTATCCACACACTTATTTTGTATTTCATCATAAACAACAACAAATTGTCACCATTTGTGTGATCTTCACAACAACAGTTATTCATAATTTATCCACACACTTCTTTTGTATTTCATCATAAATAACAACAAATTGTCACCATTTTTGTGACCTTCACAACAACAACAACATTTTATTCATAATTTATCCACACAGTCATTTATTTTATATATTATTATCTTATCATATACAATATCACCAATTGCATGACCTTTACATTAACATTAATTATTTGTTTATCCACAAAGTCACCAACTATTGAAATAATCATCATTATTATGAGTAGTATACCTATTATCAAAAACAATAGCATCATTATAATAATAAAATAACTTATCTAACATGGATCATGTGTTTACAAATATAATGACATCAAATAATGTACCTACTTAAAACAACTAATACGTATAAATGTTCTCAACAGGAGCGTTTTGTCCAACACATTCACCAGGCTACTTTTATTTTGCAATAATTACATTCCTATGCTTCTTTGTATATTTTTCATTATAGAAAATATACGTAATTTCGGATGGATCGTTGAATTTGGCCTTCAGCTTTTTGTGACGCCTGTGGTCTTGTTTTACGAAAACGATATTACCAACGTTATAAGTTACGCTGTTATATCTAGTCGAATCAAAACGTTTCTTTTATATTAAAGCTGCTTTAGTTAGCCAACTCTCTTCCAAACGTACATCTACGAGTATGAATTCTGGCAGAGTCTAATAATTTTTAGAAACATCATTTAACCGAGCTGTTATGGTTATGTCCAATCAATAAACGGATAGTGTCCAATCAAACGGATAGGGGTAAATCTGGTTAATTTTTGTACAGTTGTTTTATAGATCTTGAACTTTCCTTAACCTGTTCGGCCAATCTGATGCAAGACATATTCAGCCTTATTATGGTTGATGGTTTAACGTAGGTTTTTGAGTTGGACCCAGGTTTAGACCCAAATCAAGAAGAAATGGTATTAGCGTTAGAGGTTTATGTTAGGTTTTTTGGTTTTTCTATGGTAACATCTTGAAACCTACCAATGGCCTAGTTTATGGTTGGTTTATTTTGACGTTGCAATTTGTTTGAGGTTAAGATTGTTTGATAGAAGTATTTTGCTGCAATTTAAACTGGCTTGAATTTAAAATATATAGGTGAATTAGGTGATAATGGTGATATTAAATAATATCACATCAGAGGCATCACGACGCAAGCGTTGCCGCCCGTGTAACAATAAAATACATAGGTACATCGCGTTTGAGGATCTCTACACGGAAAATTGTTTCACAAACCCTCAAGAACTATTATTGTGCATCTGATAAAAGACGATCTACTGAGAACAAACAACTTCTTTCGATCTAAAGAGGAACAACGACTTCACCACAAATCCTAGTTGCACATAACCTATGCAATTGAGCTCGTCAAGAAGTAGGTAAGTTTTCATTATGTTCATTTATCCTGAGTGGATTTATAGCTGTTTATTTAGCTATAGAGTTTTAGTGTTATTTGTTTTGAATGAGTTTCCCAAGATAACTAGATAGATTACCTAATACTTACAGAGATATTCTTTAATCAAGTAAAAAATAACCAATTAAAATTGTTCATGTACCTAATCCATATTTAGATGATATCTGCAATGACCACAACCCACTGACATGTATTTTACTGTGTACTAGTATAATACATGTTAGTGCTACAACCTCATGCATTATTTATTAAATCATTGTATCCGGTTTACTAACATTATGCTTTTTTATCTTTCAGGCTGTTCTGTTTGATGTTTGATGCTGGAGCTTTCAACGGTGTGGTGTAGGTACTGTTGGGTAACAGCAGGTAACCATTAAGTATTAGTTTACACCTATCCTCAACCTGCAAACTCCACAAGAGGAGTGATATAATTCTGCACATATTTTCACCTGGAATACCATAGAGAGATGTTTCTTGGGAGTGTAGAAACAGTAAAAAACTATAGTTGTACCTAGTGATAATACTAAGTACATGATATTGTCATCAACATGAAAGAAACATTCAACTAGAGCAGCGGCTCTAATAAACTTTTTTGGTGACGGAATCCTGTTAGAATATTAAATATTTGACGGAGCCCTAAAATAATCAAAAACTGGTTTTATGTGTATTAATTGATAATTATATTACTTAAACTTAGCATTTGCATCTAATGGGAGGCAGTTTTTTTATTTTTTCAAACTTTTTTGGAAGATTTTATTTTACTCTGTATCCATAAAGTACCCCTTTATTATTAAAATTTTTCATTGTGACCAGTATTTTCGAGGCGCTTTGCGGAGCCCTAGGGCTTCGCAGAGCACACTTGTGGCTGAACTAGACTATTGTACTGATCCAGCCCCCCGATTCACAACCCTTTGATAACTCGGTTGTCAATCGATATGGTATTATTTATTTTGTGGATTCGGTTTAAAATTGTTCAATTATAAACCAAATACATTTTTCATTCACAATATCGAATCGAATCGATTCGGTTCGCTATCGAAAGGTTCTAAATCGGAGGGCAGAAGAGAGGTGTAGGTACTATCTTACACCCAAAACTGTTTGAGGAAATTTCAGAAGGAGACCGTACCTAGAAAATATTTTTTAAATTATATAACCAGTTTTGCCTGTACTGTTTGATTTAGCCAACAACTCCTAAGCGAACAACAGTAATTCACAACATTATGATGATACGCGCTACTAGCGGGTAAAGACTACAAGGGAAAGAAATTCTCTTAACATTATAGAAGTTTACAAAAAAAACAGACACCTGCTTGCAATTTTATTTATAAAATTTTTGAAACCAATTTTTAACTTTAATCTACTGGAAACCCACTAGATTCTAGATATATTATTATCTAGTGAGTTCCAAGAGTGCGTAACTGATTGCATATTATGAAGTCGCGTAAGTAGTAAACATTTTCTTCGAATTAGTTGTTTAGGAGTTTAATACTGCAGTATAGATTTTTTTAAATAACTTGCGCTTGCGTCGCCCCAGTGGAAACAGATTACTGAGTAGATATGAAAATTCGTCATATAGGTAAGGTATCATATTTTTTATATTTTAGGATGGTATGAAACATATTCCTAGGGGTCTTACCAGTAAGTCTAGGAAGAAAATTCTGAATAATCTTACTAGTAAAACTATTGGGAAGAAATTTACAATAGGTAGTCTTACTAGTAAGACCACTGGGAACGGAAGAATAGTTTTAACCCTATGGAAGGACACGCAGACAAAGTCACTGACAAAAGCTAGTAGCCAATAATGCCAATATAAACAATTTAGGATATAAGGTATTCAGTCATTTTACTTACTCGGGCTTCAATAATTAAATATTTGATTTGATGTATTACTAGCTATTGCTCGCCTGCGCTGACTACAGTTACGGTAAAAAGTATCCCATGCCATGTCCTTCCCCAGTCTCCATACCAAATTTCATCAAGATGAGCCGTTTAGTCGTGAAAAATAAAACAGAGTCAAGTATGGATTAGAACCTATCAAACTGAAAAGCTCCTGCGGGCCAATTACGTATTTTTTTGCAATCAGCCTATAGTACTACGTTCGTGGGTACAGTACATTAGCGATCCGTTCCGTTATACTTACTTTTTTTGTACTAATGAGTAGATTGGAACATTTTGAATGAACAGTTTTGTTTAATGAATGAAGGTTACATCTTATCTGTGGTTGGTCTGGAGTATGCTTGGGATCGTCTCGGGACCATCCAATCTTTCTGTAGTCCCGCGACCATAATACCAACGTTTTCAAGTCCGGTCTAAACCAAAACTTTCCTTAGTCCCGAACTTCATGAACCTAGGTTTAACATTCCATACAGTACATGGAACTCGTACATGCGGTACATGTTAAACCTTCAAAAATAATAAGGCTGATTGAATTTAACTTGTTTATTATGATGGTCACATACCTACCTTTCAATCTAGAAAAATTACCCCTAGGAATGCCGCCTGCCTAGAAGTAAAAATCGTAGCACGATCCGAGACAACACATTTTGGGGTCACACACAACAATAACTTACTCAACACTACCCATGGTTGTAAGAGGATCAGGATACAGTATATAAATTTTGTAAAACTGTCTGTAATCATGAGAACGTACGAATAACCTTCATTTTAATGTTCAAAAGAACTAGTACAATCCAAATATATTGTACAGTACATGTACAGCACACGTACAGCACACGTACAGCACACGTAAAGCACACGTACAGTTACAGTATCATTTGCTTGTAGCGTTTTCTAACCATGACTATTGAAAAGTAACAACATTTATAAAAGGCATTTTCTAACTATGACTATTGAGAAGTAACAACATTTATAAAAGACATTTTCTAACCATGACTATTGAGAAGTAACAACATTTATAAAATACATTTTCTAACCATGACTATTGAGAAGTAACAACATCTATAAAAGACATTTTCTAACCATGACTATTGAGAAGTAACAACATTTATAAAAGACATTTTCTAAACATGACTATTGAGAAGTAACAACATTTATAAAATACATTTTCTAACCATGACTATTGAGAAGTAACAACATTTATAAAATACATTTTCTAACCATGACTATTGAGAAGTAACAACATTTAAGTATAAAAGACATTTTCTAACCATGACTATTGAGAAGTAACAACATTTATAAAAGACATTTTCTAACCATGACTATTGAGAAGTAACAACATTTATAAAATACATTTTCTAACCATGACTATTGAGAAGTAACAACATTTATAAAATACATTTTCTAACCATGACTATTGAGAAATAACAACATTTATAAAAGACACTCACCCTCATTTTTTGGATCAGATGTTTATATAGTTTTTCAAGGCTTAAGGCATCGCTAGTTATTTGAGAGGTGAACATAAGATTACGACATATATATGTCTATGATTACGACTCAAATAGCCTCCATTATCTATGTATTTCTTTCTCATTTTTGTAAATTAGTTCAAAGAAAAATGTTGCATGACGTTCACCATCTACATGCTGTGACAGGTCTTTTTTATTTACAGTGGACTTAAATGTGTTACAATCCGTAATTATTTAGAAGATAAACACAAAATCGTTTGAGAACGTTGTATATATGGATAGGGTTTCTAATTCGTGTGAAAGCTATCGAGATTAACACGGGAATTTTTGCTATAAAAAATATGCCACAACTCTTAGTTTCACTTTTTTTTGTAAATGTGATGTAACCTTGAGAATTGTTCACAGGAACAATTCTAAAGGTTACATCACACAGGTGAGGCTTTGTAGGTAGGGAAGAGTCAAATATGGTCAACAATGGTTTTGTTATCAAATGTTTAACAACGTACTCTCGGACTTTGTTTTGTTCTGGCCCAATTCCTATTTTTGATTAATTTTGGTAAGTTTTGTTATACAAGCAGTGCGAGAAGCAAATCCAGGAATGAATTTTCCAAAATAACCCTTGAACTGGCGTACTTGCTTTACTTGTTGTCTAAACAGGAGCGTTAATCAATGCAGATACTTTACTCACCATCTGCAAAGATATGACGTCCTAAATAGCCAATGCTTGTTTAAAGAATTTACAAGTTAATCGTGAAGCTAGCAGTGCTCAAAGCCTAAAAGGTTATTTCAAGATATTCTAGACCTTCCAAAATGGAGGAAAAGGGAATAAGTGCCCATCGGCGGTAATAAATTCAGTATATTCAATAAAGTAGGGTGAAAACGAATTTGAAAAATATATATGCAGTTTTTAATATCTATCGATATCTTCAATCAGCAGGAGGGGAAATCTTTATTTTTCTACAATTTTATACCTGATCATGTTTTAGTTAATTCTGTTTTAACGGTAATATTTTTTTCAGAAGAGGAAAAATACAGAAGTGTAATAAAAAAAGTGTTTGTTTTGTTTGTATTTGTGGTCGAGATCCTTTATATTATTTGATAAAGTTTACGATATCGTTTTTTTAACAAGCAAAAATTTAGGTACGTATAAGTTTGCTTCCGTTCGAATCGGTAACCATTAGCAAATCTGGGTACTGAACAGCATTTCTCACAATTAAACAGTTATAATATAAATCGGCTGTCCTTTACAACGAACTTCCACCTCAAGGCATACATAATTGAACTTGACAGGGACTATTATGTTGGAGAATAGGTGTAAACTACCGTTGCCAACTCCATCTAAGTTCAGGGAGCATGGTGGAAAGTGACACCCAAGTCTTTGTGCAATTTTTTTTTTTTTTATAATAATATTACAACTCGCACCTCAATTCAGTAAACAATTTACCAGAAAGTTCCTTGGATCGTTATTATGGTTAAAACTCAAGTCCGACTTAGCAACGTAATTTATATTTTGCTAAGTATTATCGGCACTTTTTTATGGAAACTAGTTTCTATTATATGACCTCCATTATGGCGAAATGAATCTATTCGTTTGTGTGCAAGGGAAATTGCTTAAAGACTATGTTACTGGCACTGTTAATGTTAATTTCACTTTTCACTGGTTTTAAATTTATCTTATTTATTGAACATTGTGCACTGACGTGACCTTGATTGCCGCACATAAACTCCCTGTAGTCTTAGAGTTAAAATTTTGAACACGTTTAGCATTACATGCCCCGCAATGTTACTGTAGTGAGACGTGTAGTTATGAATAATGTTGTAAACAGCGTTAATAATTCCGAAGACTAGTAATAAAACTATTAAAATAGGCCATTCTTACATTACGGATACACCACATAAAACCTCGATTAACTTTAACTCAGAAAAACATTTTACAATTGAATAAAAGTCTTACTTTTCCCTACCATATTCACAATAAGTACTAGTCGAAACTGAATAACGAATGTACATCGAGGTGATATCTTTCCTGTAGTTTTGTCATTTTGACCCGATTCAGGTTCAAAACATTCAAACCATGTTAATGCAGAGCCTTGGAGAGCTTTACCGACTTAAGTGGTCTTGTGGATGCAGCGTCAAGAGAACTCCGCTGCCAGCGCCTTGATCAAGTTGCACCAGGCCTCGGTACCGTAGTCGTTCTTATTTGGATCGAAGATCGGCCGCGCAACTACACCGTTCCGATGATTGTTGCAAATCTGACTTAGAACTTCGTCAAGTAGTTCCATCGCCAGGACCTGTATATAGAAAAATAGCATTAGTTAGGCAATTCAGGATGGTAAACGGTATCCCACTTCTGATGTGAGATTATATAAACTTAAGATATAATATTTACTAGGAAATGCAAAGTCAAATGGATTTGCAACTTATTTACTTACCTACTTAACCTAGTTTAGATTTAAGCAAGGTTTTTGGGTTAAAGGAAAACATTAAGCAGTTTTAACCACATAGTAGTGTATTTCATTTATAGCAACAGAGCCAACAGGTATAAACTGGAAAATATGAGCCAAAGATAAATGTTAGAAAAATAGTATTATTAAGACATTGATACACAGTAGCTATAACGAAACAAGTTTTATACATTTGAACATAGAAACAGTGAATACTTATCTTTATTTTTTAAACCGATGCGATGTGGCAATGGAACGTGGCAGAGGTACATCTCCGGTTCTGGTTGGGCAGCGAAAGAGAGCCTTACCCTGCCGCAGGCCGCACATCCTATTTAAGGTGTCTTTTGCAAGATGGCGGTCCTCTGCCACCTCCCCGCTTAATTTTCAATCCTTATTTATGAACTGAGTGATAGCTAATTTCTTTAACTAGTTTTAATTTAACATAATTACTAATTCGTTTTATAAAACCGGTCTTTCAATATATTTTAACATAGACAATTAATTTTGTGGTACTTCCTGTAAGAAACGGATGACTTTAAATAATACAAGTAAGTTTGACCACCTATAATGTAGTACTTCCTGTACAAAACGGATATAACTCTAAATAATAGTTAAGTTAGAAACTAATAATCTAAATTATCTAACACGCTCGTCAAGAGAACTACTTGGACAAAAAAGTCAAACTAGTTTATCAATAGAACTAGCAGGAACTGATCACTGGTAGTGCGGCTGGTTGTGTCGTCGCCAAAAAATGGTCATTTATCGATTGCTCGGCCATAGAACTCATCGGGTTAAAATACAAAGAAGGTGCACGCTGCACCCTCTAAACCAGGGGTTGGCAACCGGCGGCCCGCAGGCCGCATGCGGCCCGTGGACTGTCTTGGTGCGGCCCGCAAGCCTGAGGTCCGTAAGAAAAAAATACTAAAGCAAAAGGCCATATAAATTCACTAGAATTTATACGGCCATGCTGCTGGGCTATGAACTCTCACTTGAAAGCTCGCTCCAATACGGGGTGATAAAAAATGTACCTATTTCATTTCTTAAGAACTGTTTATCAAGACTACAGTTGCTCGCGGGAAAACTTTGGAAATATTCCTTGGGAATACTCGTACTTCGTAATAATTGGAAAGTTTCGAGCAATATTGCGAAGTAGATGGCTGGCTGACATGGACATAGGTAGGTATATAGGACTCTTTTACTTGGATAGAGCTAGGTAGGTAGGTAGTTAGGTACCTATCTATTACCTACATAGTACCTATAGCCGTATGCAGCAGAGTACGTACCAAGTCAGAGACGATACCAATTACTGTTTGAATCAGTATTACATAGAAAGTTTCAAATCGATACGACTGTTAAAAGTAAGTAAAATCCGAGTTTTAAGATTTCTAAATACAGAATAGTACATAGTTATTTCCGAGCGACATTGCAAAAGCGAGTCGCTAAAACACACAGCGCGCGCGCGGTTCCTTGGCGGCTTTTTTTAAAGGATGCCCGCCTTTCGGCATTGCCAAAAAAAGCCGCTAAAAGACACCGCGCTTGTGTGTGTCCTTGGCGGCTTGTATGGCAAGTCTCTTGTTCTATCTCTGTTTTAATGCAGATTCTGATCTAGGTAAGTACCTAGATAACTGTATTAACCTCAATTACACACATGTAGGTACAAGGTAGGTACACTGCAAGATACTATTAACACTTGACCTACTTAATAACTAATTACGCTGCCTTTTATTCAATAAGTTTTAGTAGGCACCATCGTGGGCCGTGGAATATAGACGTGACAAGTGGTGAGCTCATCGCCGCCATTGCGCCAACCGATTTTGATGAAATTTGGTATATCTACACACCTACATAAATATAGGACGTACGAACTGGATCGAGCTATAGGCTACTTTTAATCCTGGTAAAAAGAGAGCCAAGTCGCGGGCAGCCACTAGTTTAAGTAGATTAGATAGGTACCTTGTAGGTTTGGAATTACGCACCTACCCACAGAAACTCTTTGTTTTTTAAAATCTTTTAAATAATCCTGGAGTATTGGAAGTATTCATGGAATTATTCCGAAGTATTCGGAATTATTCCGGAGTCTTGCAACTCTAATCAACTCTATGTATTGTTTCTACCGAAAATATAGATTTGCTGTATTCAATTCTTGGCAATTTCTTTTGCGCTTATCCGCCACACGTGGCCGTCGGCGGCGGCTCCTTTGAGACAATAGGCGGCGGCACTCTTTGATTAGACGCAAGTGTGCGACGGCGAAAAAATTCAAAGCGACCGGCTTTAGTTAAAATCACAGCCGCGCGCAGCTCTCGCCTCATTCCGCTGTGGAAATTCGCCGGAAAATCACATCTCATCTGGTTGCCAGCTACGCGTTTCGTTTCACCTTTCTTCCCTTCGCTGATAGCTCCTCACGACGTATGAGGTAAGTACGTTGTATGCACTCGCGAGCAATTTGTTATATTTTGTTTAAGTACTGCTTGTTTATGTGAACCTTCAGATTGATGGGTTAATATTATAAGGACGGGGATAGTACTAGACATGACATGAAGATAGTTATTTCATGTTTTCATTATTTTTTTAAAGGGGAGTTGAATTTGTAGGTGCCAAATCGGACATATTTATTTATAATTTTACACCGAATTTAAATTTCTACATTATTGTTATAGAATAATTATAGAATCATGGCTTCAAGAAAAAGGAAGATAGAAGAAGAAAAAAGAGTTTTTAACGAATTATGGACAGAATTATACTTTTTTATCGAGTTTAAAGGAAAACCGTTATGCTTGATTTGTCAAAAGAGTATTTCTGTAGTAAAGGAATATAACCTAAAGCGACATTACAATACTGAGCACAAAGCTAAAATTGACTGTCTTGAAGGAGAAATACGAAAGAGGAAAATTTCCACTTTGAAATATCAACAAAACATATTTAAGGTTGTGGCAGACAACAGCGAATCGAATGTTCGTGCCAGTTACAGAGTAGCAGAGAATCTAGCAAAAAGTGGACGTCCGTTTACCGATAGTGAATTAGTAAAAGAGTGTGTCTTTGCTATCGCAGAGGAAATATGCCCAGAGCAGAAAAAAATGTTTGAAAGTCTTAGTCTCTCTGCCAGAACTTGCACCCGACGTACCGAAGACTTGGGTGCTAATTTGTGTGAACAAGTCGGGGATAAGGCGCAGTCTTTTGACTGCTTCTCTTTAGCGATGGATGAAAGTACGGACGTGTCAGATACAGCACAACTACTCATATTTGTACGCGGTATTGACGAAAACTTTACTGTTTACGAAGAGCTTGTGAAAATGTGCAGTTTGAAAGGTACAACTACGGGGGAAGATTTATTTCACCATTTGGAACAAGCTCTGGATTCATTGCAATTAAGCTGGGAAAAGTTAACAAGTGTCACTACCAATGGAGGCAAGAACATGAGCGGTCAAAACAAAGGTGTTGTTGGGAGAATCATCAGCAAAGTGAAAGATTCTGGATCTACTGTGCCATTGATTTTTCACTGTATTGTTCATCAAGAGGCATTGTGCTCCAAGGTTATATCCTGGAAAGACATAATGGATATAGATATCCACTGTTAATTGTATAAGAAGAAATGGGCTCACACACCGTCAGTTCCAAAAGTTTTTGGAAGATCTCTCAGATGATCATGGTGACGTGGTTTACTACTGTGAAGTGAGGTGGCTCAGTCGAGGTGCCGTTTTGGAATGGTTTTTTGATTTGAGGAAAGAAATTGGCAACTTCATGGAGATGAAAGGAAAGCCAATGGAACAGCTTACTAACAAACAGTGAATTATCGATCTTGGTTTTTTGACTGATTTGACTATGGAACTGAATCAGCTCAACAAACGCTTACAGGGAAAAAATAAATTGATTTGCGATATGTATTCAGATGTAAAGTCATTTGAGATGAAACTGAAACTATTTATCAAGCATATTGATGAAAAAAGCTTGAACATTTTCCTAATTGCAAGAAAGCCGTAGAAGAAGCTGGAGATACACAACTGAGTTTGTAAATCGATTAACCGACTTTAAAAAGACTAACAACTTAACATGGAAATATTCCAAAACCCTTTTGCAATTGATATTAATGATGTACCAAGCAATTTGCAGATGAACATAGTAGATTTGCAAAGTAATAGCATACTTAAAACGGCATTTAAGGAAAGCACTGACTTGCTACAGTTCTACGGAGGTTTCAGTTCTGAAAACTTCAAAAAATTGAAAAAGTTTGCTCAGCGGATAATCACTATGTTTGGTAGTACATATTTGTGTGAGCAGACTTTTTCAATTCTCAACTACCGCAAAAATAAGAATTGTTCGCGGTTAACGGATGAACATTTAGACGCGATACTGCGCGTGTCTACGATTAGAATGAAAACAGACGTTAAAAAACTTGCAAGTCAAATGCAGCCGCAAAAATCTCACTAGTTCTTACTTTTATGTTAGTATAGTAATTCAATTTAAATAGACATGATTGTATGAATATATATGCGTTTTATTTCAAATATTAAAAATACATGTCCGAACATATAAAAATAAGTGCGGCCCGCACTGATACTCTAGTAACATATGTGGCACTGCTATAGCAAAAAGTTGCCGACCCCTGCTCTAAACCATTTTTTTACAATTTTTTCTTTATTCATACGTTTTATAATTTGATTTGTATAGATAGATAATAAATGAAATTTTGTTAAAAATAACAGGTATTTAATCAGAATAGTATGTATCGAAAGTAAATAAAAAACAATACCAAAATATTAAATAATACTAAAATATACGATAATTTTAAAACGTAGGGAGGTAACGGTCACACAATGGCAGGAAAACAGGTAGCAACAGGATGACCGTTCTAAGTGTAGGGCGGTTGAGGTCCAGCAGAACGGTCACAATCAGTCCCCGTTCCCAGTGACTACTGGTAGTTACCGGCTGCGGCGGCGGCGTCGGGAGCAACCCCTGCATCGGCGGCGACGGGAGCAACCCCTGCGGCGGCGGCGACGGGAGACACCCTTGCGCCGGCGGTGTCGGGAGCAACGCCTGCGACGGCGGTTTCGGGAACAACCCCTACTCCGGCGGCAGCGGCTGCAACTCCTCTGGCGGCGTTGGCGGCAGCTCCTCTGGTGGTGGCGGTGGCAGTGGCTTTTGCGTTGAACGTGTCTCGGGCCGCACGCGGCCTCTCGCGTCGGATATTTCTCCAAAAATCCTAGCATCGTCCCATTCTCCAACAAGTTCTCGACCTTCCGAACCAAATCATCAGAGTTAGTATCGTTATTCGCTCTCAAGTGCCGAATGATGTCCGTCATCGTGGCGCCACCCCTTTTCTTTAGCAGGAAATCTATCACGACTTGCGCGACATTACCGGACGAGGACGACGAGGGACCGGATTCCTTAGGTTCCGGCTTCATCCTTGAAATGCTTTAAAATGCTTAACTACGGATTTTGTAAAATGATCGCTATTTTTATTTTAGGCCATGATGCCTCAGACTCAGAGCGGGCTGTCTAGACGTGACAACTCTCATGAATGCTTCGACACTTCGGATTTACGCTGCCCGCGGACAATAATGGGAATTTAATATCTTTATTTTTGGAATTTATACTTGTTATTTCCGGTGATACAAAATTCTCGAACCTTTAGCTATTTTGATTAATATTTGACTATATTGGAAAGTAAAGAAAAAAAAAGAAAAACCCCCAAAAAGAATATGACCAAAGAGTATATAAATACTACGTAAGAAATATGACTCTAACGCATAGAGTAAGGGAAAATGACCCTCTAAGACATTTTCTAAATCAATGCTTTAACCATACTTGTACATAATACTTTATAATTTGTGGCTATAACATGAATCTGTCTATTAGAGGTCCGTGTGCCAGCAAGCTTAAAATCGGGCATTGGTCGTGGTCCACCTGCTCAGTTCAAAATCAACCTCTCTCGGAGATCCAAAGAGTTTGAAGTTATGGTACAACAAAGAGGTTGAATAACCTGCGTAGTTAAAGAATGTGATGGTGGATTATAACAGTAGACAGAGAAACCAATAGACAACTAGATAGCTTCCATTGCACTACTACAAGAAAGAGATTAACTTATGCATAGGTCTTGTGAAGAAATGAGACAGAACGATATGATCTCTTGTTGCAGGTCGCGTGCCGGTTTTTTCAAGGTCAGCACAGCTCTGTGGTTAATAGTTTTGTCAGTTCGCCATAGTTTTTCATGGTTTGTCAGAAAAATTGTGTGTTGCCTGCATTCGAAATGAATGTTCTCTAGACCCTTTTAGTATTTGGTGCCCAAACCAGGTCGGTCGCACTCCGCAACAAGTACAAATAAATTCGAGGACCCAATATTCGGGTCCGTTCAGTCAAGTATCAAGCATGCGCTCGATGAGTCGCGCGCCTTGTACTTAGCGATAGAGCACCTACTTACGTAAAGTTATTGACAAACTTTATTCGTGTTTTAATTATGAGTACCAAGAAGAAAGCTAGAAACCCAGAAAAAGTACTGCATAGCATTCGGCTGTTTGAATAGTGATAGAAATGACGAATTGTCATTCTTTACGTTTCCAAAGGATATTGAAAGGTAATAAATTGTAATATCTATAATAGGTCCTAGTTATGTAGTTAGATATTGATATTTTTTTATTACGTAGGTTCCTATAGTTTTATGTTATTTATTTGTGTTGCATACCGAAGCTACGCATATTTAAGGTTTTTCCGCGCAGAAATAAAGTCGTTTATTAAATCGATCAACGTAATTTTATAATTGATTATAGTAGGTATTGTTGATCGGAAAATGAATTACTGTGCTGACTTGTAGCCTACAACTAATTAGGAATTTATTTAATTTATGTCTCGTATAATACCTACCTACTTTTAATACCTTTTATTACGTAGGTAGCAATTTATTTTTCACTCATTAAAAAGCATGGAATTCAGACAGGCACCTTTATTCATCAAAGTGCAATACCTATAGGATATAATCATAATCAACCAACGACACGTAGGTTATTAAAAAACTAAACTTATCGGCGTTCTGAAAACGGGATAGGTAGGTAGTAAAAATGAGGTAGTAGGTCTATTCTGATAAGAATGTCATTGTATGTAATAGAACTATTTTAATTTATAATAATAAGTAATAACATAATACATCATTACTTATTTATTCTGTTACAATATCTAAGTCATAACATATCACAGAATAATTAGTAGTACAAGTACCTAGTCATATCTTAATACAACTCTACCGAGCGAAAAAGGGACAGAGCGATTCTGAAACGGTTAGAGCAATGGAAGTTCTCGCGCTTTGCGATACGGTGCATTCTAGCCTGCACGCGGTGGGCGAGCGCCTTCTAGGTAAATATAATTGAAAGCTCGCAGCGCCGTGCGAGTTAAATTGCACTCTATAGCGTTGTAGCGAGAGTCGCTATTTATTTAAATGACTTTACTCAGTTAGCCTTCTGTACTTGTACTATTATTTATTCTGTGCCCAAACTACACATTTTTTATTATTACAATTATTTAATTGTATTGGTTCTCATATGTATCAATAGTAAATTCAATTTAATGTAATATCGTACGATGTTGTTAATATGTATACATAATAGCAAGTTTATTCGAGAGAGCAATGGCAGCTACAACTACTTAAATGTCTTAACCATTAGAGCTATATTCATAAAAACTGTGTGAGCCATGTCTTACAAACTTTGACACCAGAGGCCCAGTATTACCTCAAACGAAAAACAAATAAATTGTGTGAGAAGACCTTCCGTGGATTTTGGAGACAGTTTGATTAAAATTTAAAGATTTTGGAAAAAATGTACTGTGTGTAAGAAAAATGATAATATTAACAAAAAGTGAGCATTCCTTTTCCTATTATGGACCAAAGTCTTAGATTAATATTGGAGTAAGTACTAAAAAAGTTCAATAATATTGAAAGTTTATTCCCATATATTTGAGTACAAAATGAATGCAGAAATTCTAAGTGTGACAAATAAACATAGTAGAAAGAAAAACTGTACACTATCAAGGAGATCGACCAGCTATCTTCCTGACTAACTTATTGCATTTAGACAGGAAGTGAGCTGGTCGGTCGGGAATTAATCATTTTCATTATGGGCGTATTTTTGCAATGTGTTCGCCGCGACACTGCGTTCTTATGCTGACACGCACTATTTTAGACCATGTTCACCATGATGGATCATGTTGCACCAAAATAAATAATTATTTTATGAAGTATCATGGTCCTTCATAAATGACCATGGTAAATAATGGAGCATGTCACCAGTATGTATGTACAATTTTACATGATACACGTTTAATCTATTTATTTTACGCTGAGGATGGCTCACCATGGATGACAATGGTATATTATTATACTGTAAGCATGTTCACTACAAAATGTTAGTAGAAATTGTAAAAAAAGCTTTCTGAAGTTTCTATTACCCTTATCCACATTAGTCTGATAAAGATTCGATCTTTTTATGAAATGAGATCGTACAACACCTAAAATTATTCAAAATTTCGATTTTTCTTTCGGACTATACATTTTTCGTATAATGTCTCTATAACCCATCAATAATCTATAGTATAATCTTGAATCTGCGATTGCTTAAAATCAGGGTAAAAGTGTTATTATGATAGAACACCCACCTATCGTTCTATCTCACACGTGGCACGACAACCAAGTGTCTATTGGTTTCTCTGTCTCTGTTTCTCTATAACCCAGTTAAATTAGGTTTTCAACTCGGAACGTTAGAATTGCTATGAGCGTATAGGTGAGGGATTGCATTACTTTGATTTTTATAGCTTGATCTCCATGAAGTCTGTCATCGAGATAACGCGCATGAAATTTCGTATTTTTTACAGTCAATATGTCATAGAGCATTTCCTTCGCCATTGCAATATGTTCCCAAAAACCAATGTAGTTACTATATTGGTGTGACGGAAAGGGATGTCAATTTTCATTGCGACATCTTCATCACAGACTATAAAGCAATAATAATCGATTATGAAAATCGAAATAACTTTATTTGCTTATTCGTAATAAATTCATAAAAAAGTTTCCACAAGCTAATTAGAATATATTGTTGTAGTAAAATGCAAAGATTTTGAATTACGCTTACTGGCGTAAAATAGATTTCGCTCTAATCTAATTTTTTTTCTATGCATCCAAGTAATAAAAAATACCATCCGTAAGACAAAAGAATTATCAAGTATTTTTCACCCGCGACTTAACTCGTATAATTGATAATAACTCGAAGAACCGACAACCGTTGGGGTAAGCGAGTTTTATTGTGAGACTAGCTGTACCCGCGGCTTCGCACGCGTTTTCTTTTCTTTAGGTTCAAAGTACCATAATGTTCCATATTCCTATTCCAGGACCAATTTACCAACATTTTGAACAAAATTTCATCAGCCGTCAAAAATACTTTATCAATTGCTAGGCTTTTCACTCACCGAATTGAGATACCAATTACACCAGATTTAAATCAAACCCTAAGCTATCTAACAATGAAAACCACAATGCAATCGGTCCAGTAGTTTTTACGTGATGCGTGAACAAACAAACATACAGAAAACAAACAAAAAAAATTGTTCAATACCTCTTTTAAGCACCCAAGAGCATTTTTTCATTTGAATTTATTTAGTAGTTTGGGTACGATGCGCGGTCAAACAGACAGACAAAATTAAAAAGAAAAACAGCTTGGCTTCAGTATCGAATATAGAGAACCATGCAAAATTTCTGTTTTATTACTTAAATATTAACATAACGAGTTTCTACGGGATATGGGTCCACCCATATCCCGTAGAAACTCTTTACTTTTTCGGGATAAAACGTGTCCTCAATTTGAACCCATCATGTAACTTAAGACGGTGCCAAGTTGCATCAAAACCCGTCCATTACTTTCAGCGATAATTTCACCTATCATATAAACTATGTCTGTGCCAAGTTGCATTAACATCCGTCCAATAGTTTCAGCGTGATAAACAATTAAAAAATATCTTTAATTTACAGAATTTGGGACATTATCCCGCAGGAACTCTTTATTTTTTAGGGATAAAAAGTATCCTAAATTTTAACCCATCATATAAACTATGACTGCGCCAAGTTGCATCAAAATCCGTCCAGTAGTTTCAGAGAGGTAAGTGTTTTTTGAAATAACTTTCAACCCCAATCCTGCGGGAACTCTTTAATTTTTCGGGATGAAAAGTAACCTATGTCCTACCTCGTAGTATGAACTCAAATCATACCAAGTTTCATTTAAATTCATTCAGTAGTTTCGGCGTGATGCCTAGCCAAGATACAGACAGACAGACAGACAGACAAAAATGACAAAAAATACAGTTTTGGCTTCAGTATCGAATCTAGAATAACGTCCAAAAAAAATATTTAAATATCTTCAATGTACAGAATGGGACACGTTACAGTTTTATTATATAATTTGTTTTATAGAAGTATAGATTAGGCGAACGTAGTGAGACCGTTGGCCAGGTGGAGTGACGATTTGCAAATGGCGAGAAGAGTTGAAGATCGGGCTCAGTGGCATTAACAAAAAGAGGCCTACGACCAGCAGTGGATGAATTTGATGATGAGGATTATAGTTGATGTGTCACCACATCAAAGTAAAGATAATACATACTTAACTACAATCGTTTATGAATACCTAATATATTATGATATTCATCGATCCAATGGAGAACAAAAAAAAACATACATACAGTCCAAAGTGTATAGTTATATAGGGGGACAGTAATATGATACAGTCGAACATACCTCCTCCTTTTCTGAAGTCACTTAAAAAGTGTACCTTTCAAAATGGATGCTTGACAATTGTACGTTTTCACTTTTACGAGTATATATTGGTGTTGATGTTTCTAACTAAATAAAACTACTATTTCTTTACATATTTTATATTTAATTGACCGACTGAGCGCGTAGCGCGATCGAAGCATCTTCGTTTCAGCTTGGGCAAAAATGCTTTCGTATGTCCGGATATCTGTCCAGATTTCTGTTCTCCTCTACGGGTCGCATTTCTCAACCGGTCTACACGAAACTTGGCATACAGGTTAAAATAATTTTTAGAATTTTTTAGGCGTCGGGAATTTTTCATGAGGTGCTCCTTAAAATGCAGTAAATTGCTAACTTTTAGGTTTCTACCAGTGGAATCAGCCCTTTACCTACTAGGTAATTGATGGATCACCTTGATTATTACTGTTACATATACAATAAGGTAACTAGATGGTGCTTCTGTGCACCGCTAGATTGTTTGCAAAAAAGCTTGTGCTCGCGAGGCCTACAGCTCGCAGAGCCACTAGTATTGATTGGCGTCACTCATGAAATTACCCGTGCACCCACACTAGTGGCTGAAGCCAGTGGGTGGACGGGTCATTGCCCGAATTGGACAAGAAAGCCAAAAAAGATATGCTTTATATAAGTAGATCTTTTTTTTATATGAGTCTGATGTCGAGGAAATGTCATCAAGCCAAGATATTTTACGGCATATTAAGACAGACAGACCTACAAGAGGAATTAAGAGAGCTTAAAATTGAACAACCTCAAGAAGTACCTCCATATTATTTATTCTGTGGCGCAAGTATATATAAAAAAAACTGCAAGTCCTTTTTGGATTGAACCTATTTTAATAAAACAAATATAAAACCGCCAGGACTCCAAGGAATACAGTTCAGCAAACATAATCAAAATCCATCCATTGGTTTTTGCGTGATGAAGTCACAGACTAACAGACAGACAGACAGACAAAAATTCTTAACGATATTTTTAGATTCCCCTATTTTCATATACTGAAATAAAAATGTTTTTGTTTATAGTTTTATTATATGACTTTTTTTCGTCTTTATACGCGGACGTCTTTATATGCATATTCAATTTAATGTGACGTCTTATAGTGGATATATGCTCGAAGCATAGCCTAAAACTAGCGGACGATGAAGACGCTTCCAACGATACCTCATTTGTCAAATTATGATAAGTAGTTTAGAAATTATGACGGAACAGATGAACATACATATATGTATACTCGTACATACCCACACATATGCTGGTTTAAATCATAACCCTCCTTTTTGATTCGCCGTAATCGGGTAAAAATAAAATAATATACCAAAAAAGCTACAAACACTTCAATTTGGTGGTGACGGATATATTTGTAAATAATTAAAATATAAAAAATAAGGGGCGGTTGGCCGGTTGAAATTTTCGATTTTCATATTTTGGGCATTATTTAAACATACCAGTTTTTGCAATTCACTCATTTTACTAGTACTAGGATGCTCAATCGTGATAGATTTATCTTCTTATGGAGTCTGAAAAGTAAAAATTGAGGTACAAATATTATCATGTTTTGTGTTATGATTACATAAATACATACTCGTATTACATACAATACAATCATATTATTATGCACATGATTGTACTATTTATGTAATACGTATGTATGGGTCAGATAGACCACGAATATTTAGGTACGAGGATATCATTGTCATCGAGTCATCATTATGAACAACTTGGAACAACTTTTACTATGAGATTAATAAATCGCGAAAAATTAAAGCAGTTCCATACATTTCAATGAACGCGAATGGCATTTTTTATGGATCAGCTGCGTATGTACTCGTATGTTTATAGTTCGTATGCATTGGCTTGCGAAAGCGAAGGGATTCAAAATGTTTTAATCCATCTACAGAGAAATATTTATTTATGGGTAAACTAAACTTCTTGAGCACTGGTATCCCTAACTCGATGGAAACCCAAATAATTTATGGAGACACATCAAAATATGGCACTTCAGTATTCAGTATCTTTATTTGCTATGTGTACAACCTATAAAAGGTCTTATTCTAGTTTAGTACTTTCAACTTAGTAGCCCTTTTCAGGCATTGCAAAAGTTTAGGGCGCTATACATGTTTATTGCAATAACATATGATTGAATTACTGCAACTGCTGATTCTAGTATTAATAGAAAAATTTGAATAATAATTAAAAATATAACTATAAATGTTGATATATTTGATCCAGTTCTTCTTAATAATGTTATTAAAAGATGTCCTGCAATTATATTGGCTGTTAATCGAACAGCTAAAGTTCTAGGTCGAATAATATGTCTAATTGTTTCAATTAATGTACAATATTCAACTATGCTAATTATTTTTATTACTTTTTTGATCGTCATAGTCAAAAAAATTATGACTATGACGATTTCTAAAAGTATAGAGATCGTCATAGTCATAATATTTTTTGGTTAGATTCTAAATATTCATCTAAACAATTTTGGTAATGGTTTGGTATGGTGGTGTGGTGGTTTTTTTTCAGGTAAATTTTAAGCTTATTGTTAAAAGACGAAAATTTTGTTCATTTTTAATTGGTGTAGGTAATTTATTAAAGATTTTAACCGCCATGTAATATGGGCTGTTGTTTAACATTTTTATTCTGGAGGGTGGTAAGTAGAGTCGTTTTTTATAGCGAGTGTTATGATTTTCTTTTACTTTGGTGAATTTATTGGTATTTTTGAAAACAAATGTGCATAAATCTTGGATATATATAATGATTTTAATGTTAAGATATTGTGTTTTATAAAATATGGCCTACAGCTTTCGGTGTTATCTATTTGGGCTATAATTTTTAATCATTTTTTCTGGATAATGAATACATCCTTTGCATTTACACTATTTCCCCACAACATTACCCCGTATCACAACCATGAGTGCGCTCATTAGTAGTAGGCTGATATTGCTGTTTCCGTATTTGTACTGCATTTGATTTCACACAGCGTATGTGAATTTGGATAATTTAGTTTTAATATGTTCTATATGGGTTTTCCAGTTAATATGTGTATCTATGTTTATTCCTAGAAGGCTAAATGATTCTACGATTACTAAAGGGGTGTTTTGATAGTTCATATTTATTTTGAGAGAGGGATTATTATAGGATCTAAATTGCATAATTTTTGTTTTACTATGATTATTTCGAGGTTGTGTTCTTGGAGCCAAAGCGTTACGATTTGAAGGGTGTTGTGCAGTAACATGTTTGGGTTGTCAGGTTTTTCAATTTTATTAGGATAGAAACATTATCAGCAAATAATATTGGCAACGTTATTTCTTTATCTAAAGATTTTGGTAAGTCATTAATATATATCAAAAATAAAATGCATCCTAATACGCTACCCTGTGGTATTGAACATGTAAGGTTTTTTTGTGATCGTACAATTTCTGTTTCATATTTTTGGCTGTTAAAGTTTTCAAGTTGAACTATTTGTTTTCTATTGGTTAAGTAGGATTTGAACGAGTGATAAGCAGGACTACGTATGCCTGAGCCATATAGTATTAACAACCGATACTTTAGGAGACTTTATCGTATGCTTTGCTCATGTCTAATAGAAGGCCTAGTACATATTTTTTATCGTTAACGTGTTGAAGAGCAGTTTGAACGTATTTATAAACGGCAGATGTCGTAGATCTTGTTTTCCTGAAACCATTTTGACTGTCGTCTAAGAGGTTGTGGTTTTCTAAGAATTACAATCGGTTGTACATAGCTTTTTCAAATACTTTTGAAAAAGTTAGTAACAGGGCTATGGGCCTTTAATTGCTAGGGGTTATTGTGTCCCCTTTTTATGAATCGGCTTGACTAGCAAAATTTTTAATAAGTCTAAGAAAAAGCTATCTTGGAAGCTTTGATTTAATAGAAATATTTATTTTATTTATTTATGGCTTACCAACAACTATTACACTAATACATTCACAAAATATTATAGAATAAGGTTAAGTTTTAAAACTAAGCGCACAGTTCTTTATAGGCAAACACATCATGCCTAATATAAACACATAAATACATAAAAGCGGACATAGTCCGTAAACAAAATCTATCGTGGAGAAGACGTACTTTTATTAATTATATTAAAATAGTCCGACGATTTCCTGCGAAACCCGCCGAAGTCCATAAAAATGTCAGTTACACTACCACATTCATTCAAAAGCTTACCAAGTCTTGGAACCACTGAGTTTTTACCCAGGGCAGTTCTCCGAAATGGCGTTACAAATAAATTAATGGTACTACGAGGGTATCTCCGAGGAACTTTGAAATGAAATCGATTCAGCAAATCTGGGCAGTCTAATTGATTCCTAAAGAGCTTATAGGAAAACATTACATCTAAAAAAATATTCGATTTGACAAAGAAGACATATTGAAATATTTTAGCCTACCATCATAAGACTTGATTTTATATTTTATACCAGCACTGTAGGACAAGTGCCAAAGAAACCTTTTTTGAATCGTCTCAAGCCTTAGCATATGTGTCGCAAAGTGTGGTCTCCAAATCAAACTACAATATTCTAAATTGCTCCTAACCAGGCTATTATAAAGTTTTTTTTTTGTTTTAATATTTTTGAATACTTTAGAATTTCTCAGGACGAACCCGAGCATTCGATTAGATTTCTTGACAATATGATCAAGATGGGGCACAAATGTTAATTTACTATCCAGGATGACTCCTAAATCTCTTACAGAACTAACTTCCCTAACCGTAAGGCCGCTGATTGTATAATTTGATGTAATTTGTTTATGATTACGAGTAAATTTTATATGCATACACTTTTCATGATTAAGTTGCATCAGATTTAATGCGCACCATTTTGTCAATGCATTGAGATCTTCCTGTAACAGCAATACATCATCACTGCCCCTAACTATCCTCAAAATCTTCAAGTCATCAGCAAACATGAAGGGTAGTGAGTGTTTAAAACATTTAGGCAAATCATTTATATATTAAAGGGGTTAAGAGTTCGAGTACTGCACATTGTTTGAGTAACTTAGGTGGTATGTCATCTATGCCACAATAATGTTTATTTTTTAACATTTGTATAATTTAGATTGTTTATTTTTTATCAATCTTTCGTAAGTACATAGAATTTGTTGGTGAATTTACAAACTTGAAGTTCCCACTGTTCCATTGCTGTTATTGTTATTATTGCCGTTTGTATTTTCGCCAACTGTGGCCAAGTATTCGTTGAAAGTATTGGATACAGATGTTGAACATGTAATATTCTTTGTATCTATTTTTAGGGTAACATTTACATTTAGTTTTTTTTTCAGTTTTAGTATTGATAATATTCCACATAGTTTCAATTTTGCTGTCTGATTTCTTCATTTCTTTTATGTATCCTACTTTTTTTTATGTGTACGCTTCGTTTTAGTGTTTTACTGTATTTCTTGTAATATTTATTTATAATAATGCTTTTGGTTTCGTTTAGTATAATCCGTAGTGCTCTTTTATGTTTGCATGCTTTCCTTAGACCTATCCCATCCCATCCCTTAGCCATCCCTTTTTAGCGGTATTTTTATTTTTATTTTTTGTTTTGGTATATATTTGTTTAAGAGTTGTGTAGTCAGGTTGATAAAAATGAGCCGTAATTATCATTAACATTTCGATTTTCTATCAGAATTTTATCCCAGTTAGCATCTATTAAAACATTTTTGAAACACTGTATTTCATATTTTGTGAACAGCATTTTTTGTTGTATGTTTAAGTGTTTTTTTTTTAGTAGGAAGAAATTCAATATTTAGTCGAGCATTTATAGATTTGTGGTCTGATAAACCTAGTCTAAAGATAAAGATGATTTATTTGTGAAAACATGTTTTTACATACAAATTAAGCATGCAAGGTGTTACGGACGCCGAGCCTACCTGTATCAAACTAACCACTGCGCAGGCGCGAACACGAAGCCCCGCCCACTTTTGATGCGCGGGATACGTAGCGTACTAATTATCATAGTTTAAGTTTGTATATATATAGAATAAGTTGAGAAATAAATATTGGAAATCAATCAGTCTACATTTGGAGCTTGAACAAACAACATCGTGTTTAATTGAACTACAGTCCACATCGAAGCCAGGAACCCGAACTCTACAGTACTTAGCGTGTAGACCTTGTGATCCATCGTCTACACAAAGTATTAAAAAAGAAGATGAGCTACATGTTTTACCTAAAGAGGCGTACAAATAGTCAAAAAATTACAAGGTATAAAAATTAAAATAAAGCACATAATCAAATATCAATTAGCAATGATAATTATCAATATTAAACATTAATAACAAGAAATTAAAGTCAATAAATAAAAATTACCGTTTAAAGGACAGAACAAATTCACACAAGGAACAATTTACTAATAAAAATGTTGTCAATAACAGCTAAAAATTAAACTCAATAAATTAAAATTACCGTTTACTAGACAGAACAAATTCATACAAGGAACAATTTACTAATAAAAATGTTGTCAATAACAGCTAAAAAATAAAGTCAATAAATTATAATTACCGTTTACAAGACAGAACAAATTCATACAAGGCACAATCTATACTTATAAAAAACTGTAACGGGTCCAATTCTGTACATTGAAGATATTTAGAAATATTTTTTTGGACAGTAATCTAGATTCGATACTGAAGCCAAAACTGTTTTTTTTTTTCATTTTTGTCTGTCTGTCTGCCTGTATCTTGGCTGCCTAGTCTTTTTGTTAATGCCACTGAGCCCGATCTTCAACTCTTCTCGCCATTTGCAAATCGTCACTCCACCTGGCCAACGGTCTCACTACGTTCGCCTAATCTATACTTCTATAAAAAAATATATATAATAAAACTGTAACGTGTCCCATTCTGTACATTGAAGATATTTAGAATTTTTTTTGGACGTTATTCTAGATTCGATACTGAAGCCAAAACTGTATTTTTTGTCATTTTTGTCTGTCTGTCTGTCTGTCTGTATCTTGGCTAGGCATCACGCCGAAACTACTGAATGAATTTAAATGAAACTTGGTATGATTTGAGTTCATACTACGAGGTAGGACATAGGCTACTTTTCATCCCGAAAAATGAAAGGGTTCCCGCAGGATAGGGGTTGAAATTTATTTCAAAAAACACTTACCACTCTGAAACAACTGGGCGGATTTTGATGCAACTTGCCACAGTCATAGTTTATATGATGGGTTAGATTGAGGATACTTTTTATCCCGAAAAATAAAGTGTTTCTGCGGGATAATGTTCCAAATTCTGTAAATTGAAGATATTATGTTTTTTTTTGGAGGCCGTTCTATATTCAATACTAAAGCTAACACTGTATTTTTTTTTGTCTGTCTGTCTGTCTGGCAGCGCACCACGCCGAAAATACTTATTGAATTCAAATGAAATTTGATATTATTTGAGTTCACACTTCAAGGTAGAACATTGCATACTTTTTATCCCGAAAAAATTAAGTGTTCCTGCAGGATAGGGGTGGAAAATTATTTAAAAGAACACTTAGCACGCTGAAACTATTAGATGGATGTTGATGCAACTTGGCACAGACATAGTTTATAAGATAGGTGAATATTATGGATACATTTTGTCCCGAAAAAGTAAAGGATTCCTGTGGGATATGGTTACAAATTCTGTACATTAAAGAATAGTTGTTTTTTTTTAATTACACTATATTCGATTATGAAGCCTAAACTGTATGTTTTTTCATTTTTCTGTATGTCTGTCAGTCAGTATCTTAGCCGCGCATCACGCCGCTGGCACTACTGGATGAATTCAAAAGAAACTTGGTATGATTTGAGTAAAGGACTATGAGGAAGGACACAGGATACTATACATCTCGAAAAAATTATGGGTTCTCGCAGGATAGGGGTTGAAACTTATTTAAAAGAACACGTACCACGCTGAAACTAATGGATGATGCAACTTGGCACTGTCTTAAGTTATATGATGGGTTAAAATTGAGGACATGTTATATCCCGAAAAAGTAAAGGGTTTCTGCGGGATATGGGTCCAAAGTTATGTTAATATTTAAGTAATAAAAATATTTTTTGGATGGTTCTCTATATTCGATACTGAAGCCAAACTGTTTTACTTTTTAATTTTGTTTGTTTGTTTGTCAGTATCTTGACCGCTCATTGCACCGAAACTACTAAATGAATTCAAATGAAAAAATGCTCTTGGGTGCTTAAAAAAGGTATTGAACAACTTTTTTTTTGTTATTCGCGTATTTCTTTCTGTTTGTATTTATGTTCGTTTGTTCACGCATCACGTAAAAACTGCTGGACCGATTGCAATGCGGTTTTCATTGTTAGATAGCTTAGGGTTTGATTTAAATCTGATGTAATTGGTATCTCAATCCGGTGAGTAAGAAGCCGAGCAATTGATAAAAGTATTTATAACGGCTGAAGAAATTTTGTTCAAATGTTGGTATATTGGTCCTGGAATAGCACATTATGGTACTTTGAACCTAAAGAAAAAGAAAAGACCACGCGTGCGAAGCCGCGGGTACAGCTAGTTTACTAATAAAAATGTTGTCAATAAAAGCTAAAAATTTAAGTCAATAAATTAAAATTACCGTTTACAAGACAGAACAAATTCATACAAGGATCAATTTACTAATAAAAATGTTGTCAATAACAGATAGAAATAAAATGTCAATAAAAAATAATAATAATATATACATATCTAAATACAGTTTATCAGTCAAATAGTCATTAATATGATAATAACATTCTTCGGTTAATAAATTTTGCAACTTTTTTTAAACATATTGGTATATAAATCTTTAATAGCCCGTGGTATTTTATTATAAATGATGGGTGCCATAAGACGCTTTTTCGCATAAGAGCGGTTTTAGCAGCACGCAAGCGAAGTTTGCTATTATCGCGCCTGTTACGGGTCACAGTGTCAGCTAATCGTAGAAATAAATTGGGATTTGTTTTAACAAACGTAGCAGTTTCAAGAATGTAGAGTGACGGTAACGTTACATTTTTATGTTTTTTAAAGAAAGGCATGCAGCTATGGGTAGATTTTAAGTTGAACATAGCTCGATTACATCTTTTTTTAGGCCTTGAAAGCTATATTTTTGTCTGTGGAGTTGCCCCAGAATACTAGACCATAGCGCAGCACCGATGCTGCTAATCCATGATATGCAGTTAATAAAGCATCTGGATTGAGTTCTGAAGCTAGTTTGTACAAAGCATAAGCGGAGGAACTCATCCTTTTACTCAATGTGCATCTTCCAGTTCAATTTCTTGTCTATTATAATACCAAGAAATTTTGTGAAATCAACTTCATTTAGTAACTTGTCATCGTATTTAACCTTAATGTCAGTAAAAGTTTGGGCCCGTTGGGCAAAATGCATAATAATAGTCTAATCTAAGTTAATTTTTAAATTATTTCTATCTAACCATAATATTATTGATGTCAAAAATTGATTAATTTCATATTCATACACATCTTTATTTTTACATTCTATAGTCACTGAGCTATCATCTGCAAAGATAGTCATGGGTTGGTCAATAGCTCTAGGCAGGTCATTAATATACAAAATGAATAAAAGAGGTCCTAGTACGCTACGCTGAGGGATACCGTATATCGGCGAGCGTTCATCTGACAATTTATCTTCGTGATTTCTGTGTACTGTTTTCGGTTACTTATGTATGAGTGAATATGACTTAAGATGTTTCCTAGAATACCGTAAGCTTCTAGTTTCTACAGTAACACGCTATAATTGACATAATCAAAAGCTTGCGTCATGTCACAGAAAATAGTACACACCGGAGTTCGCTTGTCCACATTCTTCATTACCATATACAGAAAGTCATAAATGACCATATTAATAGTCCTGTTCTCTCGGAATTCCTTATTTTCATCTCTCAATATATGTATTTTTTCAATGTATGAGTTTAATGCCCTATACAAGTATTTAATATATATATATATAGGAATGAGTGAAATTGTTCTATAGTTCGCCAAGCATTCTTTACTATTCTTTTTAAAATAATGGTTTTACTATAAATACTTTTATAGCATCTGGATATACACCTGAACTGATACACAAATTGATAAGGAAGCTTAGATGGGCACAGATATTTTCCGAAACATACTTGATAACTCTCGTCGAGAGTCCGTTATTGCCTAACACTATATGTGGTTTTTAAAGATTTAATTATGTTTAGAATGTCCATTGGTATACTAGGTGCAACAAAAATGAAATCTTTGCGATTTAATATTAGTGATTTTAAATTATTTTCTGAACCCTGAATGGGTTTGTTTTTTCAACAAAAAAGTTATTGAATGAATTGGCTATGTCAAGAGGGTCACTAACAATTGTACCATTCACAACAATACTGCTAATGGATTCTTTAGGTACATTTGGTTTTGAACTATTTATTATATTCCACTATTAATACTTACACTATTTATTATATTCAAAAGCAACCGCTTTTGATGTATTTGTTGAAATTTTAAAAGAATACTTATTCTGAGCATGTCGAGTTAATTTTATGTCCAATCACGACCGATAAGGAATGTTTCTGGTGAGAAAATAATACCTACCTTCGATCCTGATAATCACGAGATGAATGTGAAAAATAGGTTGGCAAAAATCGATCAGATGGGATTGGTCCACAAACTGGACTATTATTCGAAAATTGACATAATGCAAACTCGCTTAGCCAGTCAGGCACAATTATGGTTTAGCCGTTTGGATGAATATGATCATACGTGGGAACAATTGAAGTCGTTACTTATCAACGCGTTTCCAAGAAGTTTTGAGTATGCGGATGTGCTCGAAGAGCTGGTATCTCAAAAAAATAGACACTGAAACAATAACACATTATTATCATGACAAATTAGCTATGTGGCGCTGCTGCTGTTTAGATGATGCTGCGTCACTTTCTTGTTTAATTAAAGGATACCACTACACCTACAAAATAGTGCAACAGCTTTTAAATGTGATGCTCCTGAAGAGAAATAGATGCGTTACTGAAAGGATTTACCGGTTATGCAGTGCCAGCTATGAGGCAGGTCAATTTAACAATATCAGTTCACAGCTTGACTTTTAACACGAATGCGGCAGTTACACACTTGAAACTACCTGCTGTCGTTGATATGCTTATTGGACAACCTATTATTAACGCTAAAGGTATTTCATTAGTGACTACTCAGAACTCGGCTGTATTAAAGGATGATGCTGAAGTTGAAAATGAATCGTCGGATGATAAATTCAAAGTTACACCAACTACTTAGATTTTGAATGACCACCACAAGCATCCGCATTCGTTGAAGTGAGTTTTGTTGGAAATGCCTCTGGAATTGACGTATGTATGTACATCACCACGATTTCATGACTTCGACAGCAAACATTTTGCTGTACCTACTTATTACCTCATTCATTTTGCTGCTTTACTTACAGGACAAATAGGCTATATCCGTATTTACAACATGGTTCAAAACAACTGTCCTGGAAAAAGGGTGATTTAATTACCCGTGCCATACCATTATACCATGTGAGTTGATGTATACCGAATATGGTATACATCAACTCACACTATGGTGCGTAACTGTTTGAAATATTTAATCTGTCTGTGCCCTTGGGCCTTCTGAATTCTGTCCGATTTTGCTGTTCTGTCTGTATCTACTATTCATACAAATACACTGAAATTTGGTGAAGCAGTAACCAAATGTTTTACTGCAACGGGAAGTGTGACACAATGAGAATACGAAAAATGCGGGCATTGGTCGTGGTCCATGGATGAACCACGGGCACTTTTTCTGGCCCCGTTTTTGACCATTCATGTTAATTTTTGGCATTGCTTTTGCTTCTATTATGAATAACTTTATTTATGTTATAGCCCAATAGATGTTTAATCCTCCAATTCAAAAATTCTGTTTCTATCTTATACCGTTTATGAAATATAACTGTGTGACCATCAAGTTTGAGCTTCAATGAGAATTACCCATATAGGAACCGGCCATAAATAAAACAGTAACCATCTTCTCTCACCCCATTCCCCCACCCTCCTCTTACTTGCCCCAATTTCCCCCATCCTCCCATCACCAGGTTCCACCCTTCGTTACTTACCCGTGCCACAATACCCTTTCCCTCATCCTTCCGACAATCCCACATTTTTCCCATCCCTCCTCCTCTTCTCCCTACTTTCCCATACCATCCCCAAACTTTACCTAACCCTCCCCTCCCCTCTCCAACCTCGGTAAGGATTTTTGCTCTCCTGGTGATTTTTTACTATACTGTACTTAAGAACTTGATTTGTTTTAGGCTTCGTTTCTTGGTGTGGTGTGACCACGAGTAAATAAAATTCCTCGTGATCACCTAGTGCGATAAAACGGTGTGACCACGTGACCGTCGCCATAATAAATGTCATTTCATAAAAAATTAGAACATTTAATATAAACTGTCCAAAATAAACAACAATAGCAAAATATTAAACAATACTAAAATACACAATAAATTTCAAACGTAAGGAGATAAAAGGTCGGTTAAAGCCGGGTAACAGATAGACCAAAAGCAGGATGTCCTGTTGTGACCGTTCTAGGTGTTTGAGGTACCTACGGTCACAATCAGTCCCAGACAACGGCAGGGGCGGCAACCCCCGAGCCGGCGTCGGCGGCGGCTGCAGCTCCTCTGGCGGCGGCGGCGGCGGCGGCGGCAGGGGCTCTTGCGACGGCGACGGCGGCGGCAGGTGCTCTTGCGACGTTTTGGGCAGCACGCGGCCCCTCGCATGTGCTCCTTGTTATTTGGACTGTTTTGCTCCAAAAGTCCTAGCGACTTCCCACTCTCCAACCACTTCCCGATCTCCCGATCCAAATCGTCAGAGTTAGTCTTGTTATTCGCTATCACGCCCCGCAGCATTGCCTCACCCCTGTTGTTCAGCAGGAACTTTATTACGAGTTGCGCCGGCATATTCACGGGGGACCGGATTCCTTGGGTTTCGGCTTCATCGCATGGATTATTACAATTTTGTAAGTTTTCGCTAAACTGTTGATTAATAATTTGACATAAAGAGAATACAATACTACGTTTGGAATGTCACGAATAAAACAAAAAAAAACTTTTTCACAACGACGTAAGAAATGCATGCCAGTAA
The DNA here is from genome assembly GCA_946251855.1 of Alsophila aescularia. Classification (NCBI taxonomy): domain Eukaryota; kingdom Metazoa; phylum Arthropoda; class Insecta; order Lepidoptera; family Geometridae; genus Alsophila; species Alsophila aescularia. The sequence goes on along the minus strand of OX276373.1, from coordinate 81,010,641 downwards.
GCGTACACAGGTAAATCAACTTCTTTGTTTTGACAATCCAAAGAGTTTGAACTTATGCATTACATAAATTCATAGAAAAAGGAAAAATTTCGGGTTGGCTATATACATATCCGGTATCGGTGTAGACGAAGGCGGTGGGGGGAAGTCTCCCACGATCCGTCCCCCTTTTCCAGGAGACGCTTAGTTTATGAGATAGGGTTGACTATTATAGAATCGAGTGGCAGGAGTTGGGTGGAGGGGGGAGTTGGGGAGGGAGTGAAGAGCTAACCCCAACATAGATGCTTAGATATTTCAGTTTTAAGTATATTAAAAATCGGCTATTTGGTCGGTCGCCGTAAATAAAAATATTATTAATTAGTAGAATGTGTTTTTTTCTGCTGCTTTCGCCAGAAAGTAAATTGAAGATATTATACATGGCCCCAAAGACTAGGGGCCGTATTAATAAACCGACCTCAACTCTGAGAGCGCTACTGAGAGCGATCTCAAGATGCTAATCTAATTAATAAACACATCTTAAGCTGCTTAGTGAGATGCCGTAATCAGCTGAGTTCATCATCATCAGCCTATATCCGTCCACTGCTGGACGTAGGCCTCTCCTAATGCACGCCACTGAGCTCAGTCTTCAGCTCTCCTCATCCATTTTCTGCCAGCCGCTTTTCGCAGGTCATCACTCCACCTGGCCACAGGGCGTCCTACATTACGTTTGCCTAAACGTGGTCTCCACTCGAGAACCGTCTACCTCAACGGTTATCGGTTCTTCGGGAAATGTGACCAGCCCACTGCCACTTCAGCTTGCTTATCCTTTGAGCTATGTCGGTTACCTTGGTTCTCCGTCGGATATCTTCATTACGAATCTTGTCCTTCAGAGAAACTCCAAGCATAGCTCTCTCCATAGCTCGCTGAGCGACCTTAAATTTGTGGACTAGTTTGACCGTAAGTGTCCACGTTTCGGCACCGTAGGTCATGACGCATGGTAGGACGCACTGATTGAAGACCTTTGTCTTCAGGCACTGTGGTATAGACGACGAGAAGACTTGACGAAGCTTGCCGAATGTTGCCCAACCCAGCTGAATGCTTCTGTTGGCTTCCTTCTCAAAGTTGTTCTTACCCAATTACAATATTTGCCCAAGGTAAACATATTGTTGGACAACTTCAGGAGGCACACCATTAACTGCAATCGGTTCCGGGTCAATAAGATCGTTGAACATGATCTTGGTCTTATCTATGTTCATTCCGAGACCGATCCGTCCAGAAGCATCATCTAGGTTGGTCAGCATACTTTGCAAGTCTTGCAGCGACTCCGCCATTAGGACGATATCATCGGCAAATCGTAAGTGTGAGATGTTCTCGCCATCGATATTAATGCCCATTCCTTTCCAATCCAGCGTCTTAAACATATCTTCCAGGGCATTAGTGAACAGTTTCGGGGATATGACATCCCCTTGTCTCACTCCCTGCGTAGTTGGATATGTATAGACTGCTGGTTTTGTACTTGGACACTCATAGTCGCGGCGTCATACAGAAACCTCAGCACTTCGATGTATCGCCAGTCCACTTGACAACGCTGCAAGGACTCCAGAACCGCCCAGGTTTCAACGGAGTCAAAGGCTTTATCGTATCGATGAGATCTATCACTTCTGTAAAAAAAATACTAGTCTAGGATTAATAGTTTCAGAGTAATAGCCTTTTTAAGTTTTACAGCTGTCATCCAAATCGAAGATATCGATGAGATCTATCACTTCTGTAAAGCAATTACTAGTCTAGGATCAATAGTTTCAGAGTTATAGCCCTTTTAAGTTTGACAGCTGTCATCTAAATTAAAGGCATCAAGATCTATCATTCACCCTCCCCTCGCCTTTTTCTACCCTCACCTTACCCTTCTCTTAGCTTTTCTCACCTTTTCCTAACTTCTCCTACCCTTTCCCCACCCTCCTATATTTTTGTCCCAATTTACCTCACCCTCCCCTCACCAAACCCTACTCTTCTCCCACCTTTCCCCACCCTTCTCTCAGCTTTTCCCACCTTTCTCTCACCTTTTCCTAACTTCGCCTACCCTCCCCTTACTTCCTCCACCCTCCTATTTTTTGTCCCAACTTACCCTAGCCTCCCCTAACCTTTACCCACCCTCCCTTTCCCTTTCCTTACCCTTCTCTGACCTTTTCCCAACTTCGCCTACCCATCCATCACTTCCCCCACCCTCCCCTCAACTTCACTTTGACACCTGTCACAATGGCATCTGTCACTTTGACAACTGTTTACTATAATTATACATGAAACAGTAATATAATAGTAATTATAATTAATAATTAAGTAGCTAGGGACAATGCCATATGGTTAGTTTCGATTTCCACCACTGGGGGACAGAGCAACTCATTTTTTCCGATGTCCACCACTAACGCTACTAATAATTTAGTAGCGTTGTCCACCACTGGTAGGTGACAACGGGAATAGACGGATGATGATGAGACAAAAGTGAATACATAGGTACTCGTAGTAAGTACATTTTTCTTAACATTTGACATCATTTTATTTTCATGGTTTCAATGTGATGCTTGACAGGGGGGATACAGAAGTACTTAAAATATTATTTTTAAATTAAGCTCTGATATCTCCCCGGCCTGAGGGACACAAGGATTTAAAAAATCCTGATGTCTCCCCAAGGGGGGAAATCAGGGTAGACACAAGTCCGGCACCTATTAAACAGTTACACAAAGCTTATCACGAACTTATTAAATCAAGTCCATGTTTTCGTTTATTGGCAACGACACTACCAGTAGTTTAAAATTAAATCATTATTTTTAAATAATTTTAGAACATTATTGTTTCATTTCTATAGTGACAGGTGTCATCAAAGTGATAGGTGTCGTCAAAGTGACAGGTGTCATCAAAGTGACAGGTGTCGTCAAAGTGAAAGGTGTCGTCAAAATGACAGGTGTCGTCAAAGTGACAGGTGTCGTCAAAGTGACAGTTGTCGTCAAAGTGACATCTGTCAAATTTAAAACAGCTATTACTCGGAAACTATTGATTGTTGACTAGTAATTTATTTACAGAAGTAACAGATCTCATCGATATCTTCGTTTTGGATGACAGCTGTCAAACTTAAAAGGGCTATAAATTTGTATCTATTAATGATCCTGGATTTATAGTTTCTGTACAGAAGTGATAGATCTCATCGATATCTTCATTTTGGATGACAGCTGTCAAACTTAAAAGGCAATGAGATCTATCACTTCTGTAAGGAAACTACTAGTCCAGGATCATTCGTTTCTGAGTTATAGCCGTTTTAAGTTTGACTCGTTTCAACTTTGATTTGAGTTTTACTGCAGAAAAACACTTTCGTTTTTAATTACGTCTCATCTGCAATTTCGTTATAGATTAGTGTACCTACAGAAATCACTCAAATAATATGATCAACAACATATTTGTAAGTCCTAGATACACTAATATTATAAAGGCGAAAGTTTGTATGTATGTATTTATTTGTGTGTATGTTCGTTACTCCTTCACGCTCAAACGGCTGTACGGATTTGGATGTAAAAATACAAGTTTCCAGCTTATTATCTCACATTAAGAGGTGAAAACCTAATTTTACTGGACTAAAATGCTAGTTACATAATAAAAGGCTATCTAGGCCCCTTAGATAATATTTAAATAGAATAGACGCCTATAATAGCTATCTATTATGAGGAATTTTGGATCCTGATACCCAATCCAGCCATAATAAGAACTAAAATTAGATTTTGATTTTTTATAATTATTTTTGGCTTGCATTGTTTTACAAAGCAAAGTTTTCTCGTTAGTCAATAATTAAAATCTTGTAGTTATTACTTACAAACGTTTATTCTCTCGGAGGTAAATAACTTATTTTGGTTATATTTCGTCTTAATTTTAAAAAGAAAGTGATTGTAGTTAAACTTTACTTTTTAATGAGAGATGACAAAAACAGCTTTATAACATTAATACTTTGTCAGGAACATTTCGCCAGCCCCTCTGGGGAATCTGGGGAATCTTTGGGAAATCTTTTACTCCAGCCCCTCTGGCCCCCTGAAGTCTTTTACTTCGGGTGTTATCAGTAGTTCGGTTATTTAGTTCGGTCCCGGACTTTTCATTTCGACAGTTTCAGTTCGGTTTTTGTTTTGTTTTGTTTCGTAGTGCTGCCCTCTGGTGCCAGAATTTGTCAGACCGCTCGAGAGCCTCTGGCTATTACTCAATAACAGCCGGGACCGATAGTTTAACGTACCCTCCAAAGCACGGAGCGATGGAAAACCGCACATAACTTAGAAAAGTCATTGGTGCGGAGCCTAGGATCGAACCCGGTATTGTTGGATTCTAAGTTGCACTATTGAACCGTTAGGCTACCATCGCTCTACCATGGACAGTTCGGTGAGGCAATACGACCAGACTACTGAGCCGATAATTCGGTATCGATACAGGACCTACAATCACGGAAAAAATAATTAAATATTGTTAATTTTTAATGTCTCAAGAACCAAACGTGAATGCTAAATTTCATCTCGATAGCTTCAGTGGAAGTGGGTGAACTATTGATTGCAAAATTCCAGGATATACATACATACAAGTGAAGTTAAATAATAGTTTTTAAAAATCTTTTGTTATTAGTTGATTTTTCTCAAGATATCGATACCGAACTATCAGGCTCAATAGTCCGGTTGTATTACATCCACGAACTGCTGAGACGAAAAAGTCTCACCAGTCCGATGACCGGACTAAATAACCGAACTACTGAGAACGCCTGGAATACTTGATGGAATAGAGCTGACCGGGATTAGGAAAATAGTTATTTGAATAAAAAAATATAGCTCTTTAACTCCAAATGAATTCATAAAATAATGTTGATACAGTACACAAAATAAAAAAATAAAACATGATTCTCTGATGAATAAAAAACCATCAAAGAATCACGGATTAAATTACATGTAAAAAATAACATATTAATATGTTTTTGAAATACCGGAGATATGACTTGAGTCGAATTGAAAACTTTTTGATGACGATTCAAAAATCCGAACAAGTCAATATCTCTAGCTAGATTATCATTGTACCTATTATGTAGTTTGTCGAAGTTACCAATGCGATAGAAAGGGTAGGTAGATATTTTTGTCTAGCCTTACGGTTACGTCCGTTGTCGTGTCTAATGGTTGTCTTTTATTCTTTGTCCTTATCATGAATTTATTCGTCAGCGCATTACGCCGAGTATCTAAAGGTACAAAACTGAGTTTCAAAATAGTTTGAGAACTATTCTTAAAAAGTATCAGGAACCATAGAACTCTGCTGCATGCGAAAAGAACTCTTATTTATTTTTGATTTGCTGACAAATGATTTGCTACGGGAAGTTAGCAGATCATTTTGTCAATTGACTTTTTTTTAGGTAAATATGCTAGAACTATTCCTAAAAAGTATCAGGAACTATAGAACTCAGCTGCATGCGAAAAGAACTCTCATTTATTTTTGATCTGTTGGACAATGATCTGCTAAGTTCACTGACATGCACTTTAGTGGCCCATAAATTTAAAAAGCTTTTACAAATTCTTAACAAATTAGTAAAAAGAAAATTATGCGTACAAATAAGTATATAATGTTCTGAGATTTAATTATTCTGCGGGTGCCAGAATAATTAAATCTCAGAACATTATATATTATAATTGAGTCATTCGGCCTTAGCTATTTTGACTCGCGTTTTACAAATGTTTGCCCAACTCCATCTAATTTTTTAATTTTTTCACTAAACCTGCCTTTTTGTGTATCTCAAGGATTTAAGCCGCGTTGACACGATCAGAGTCTGCTCGGTCCGAGTAGACTCGTACGAGTCGGCTTCATACGAGTGTACACGGATAGTTGTTTACACGTATCTAAGCGTACTCATACATATCTAGTGTCATACTCACTTTTTACCCGACTACGGCGAAGCAAGGGAAGGGTAATTTAACAGTATGTATGAGGGTTTAACAGTATGTATGAGGGTATGTGGATGTTCCACCATAGCTTCGCCCCAATTGGTCCGATTTTGACAAGCGAGGTGTGAATTGATTCGTCTTCATTTCTAAAGTCTCATAGGCTAGGGTTTCTAGGGTATTATTTTTTTATGTTTAGTATTTATTTCGAAAGACGTCGACACGGACGTTTGTAAATTTTTAGTAGCCGCCAGTTTGTTTTCCTACTCGTATAAGAGCTAGCTCGGATCAAAGAGTATATAAATACGCTCGGGTGAGTAGAACGCGGTCCGAGTCTACTTTGATCGGATACCGTCATCCGATTGCGCTCAAATTGTGGGTTGCCACAATACGAGTGGCATCCGAGTGCGTTCGGACCGAGCAGGCTCGGATCGTGTCAACGCGGCTTTAAGGATGTGATCCCTCAGTCCAGATGCACATGATTTATTTTCAGAGGATCAAATCGTCACAACACTATTTTCAAAAATGAATCAATAAATGGTTGCTAGCTGCATCTGTTAGATATCTTTTAATAGACAAGTATTTTTATATGAATCAATTCAACTAGCAAAATTATGTATTATGTTTCCATTTCGTTATCTTTCAATTTTAATTACTGGTAATCTGTTTATAATTTAAAATATAAATTTTATATTGGCCACTTCTGAGTTGAAAAAGTCATCTTCAAAATGTCTTCAAAGGGAACTGTTTCGGTTTCAATTCTATAATCATAAAATAACAGTATTAGTTCGGTACCTGCCCAGTTATTTATAATCTATATGTTTAATTGCTTCCTAACTAGCAAGGGTTAGTTTTATAATTCTAATTCACTCTTATTAATTTTTGTTTTTCAAACTTAAACCAATCCAACCGCCCTTGTCGTCTACCGACTCTAGTCTGATGTTTTTCAGATCATTTTTCCTTATATTTTTTCCAGTTTGTACCAAAGAGTATATAAATACTACGTGTTTGTACCATCAATCTGTCATTTTTACAACCATGTTTATAATATAGTTTTAACAAACCTGTACCACATTGCCAATAGTAAATTTATATTTCATTTGAAATTACAAAAATTACCAGCAATTAAAATTGATTTGAGACAATGGCAACCAAATCTAATTTTTCCATTAATTTAAAAAAGTATAGCCCAAGATTAGTAAATACACAAAAATTGTGTATTGTTGTATACAATACACAATTTTGCTAGCTGGGTTGCCGTATTCATATAAAATTACTTGTCTATTATAAGATACTTATCAACTCGTCCATCCTGATCCGGCACCACCACAAAGAAATTCTCAAATGTATGGACTTTGGCAGAACAGTGAAGTTAATTTGTTTTTCAGATCAAAATTTTAGGTTATTGTTCTGCAATTTTTTTATTTTATTTATATTATTGTTAATAACGTGCTGTTTTGTGTTTTCTTTGAAGAATCATCAGTTTATAGTGTTAAACCGATATATATGATAATTTTATAATGCCACCATCTTTAGATATCTACAGCCAGGGTCGGACTGGGCCGAAAGGGCCCGGGTGGCAACCCACAAGCCCGGGGCCCGGGGCGGGATAGTGGTAGATGGGATACTATCGAAAAATAATGAAATATACAAATTATTAATTTTATCAACTATATATATTATTGAGTAAATATGGTTCTAAAACTTATAATATAACAAATCTGAATCTAGCCAATCAATAATTTTATAAAAGGGATGTAATTTCGGCTAAGCTATCAATAACTTCATCGTAAAAGCTGCTATTCTCGTCATCCTTGATAAGATCCGATTCTGTGTTTAATATAATCGACAATCCAACAGTTCTTGCCCCAATAGAGAGCGAAATCTCGTTTTAATGCGCTTCAGCGCTGAAAATCATGTCACTTTCGTGAACGAAATTGTTAAAATTACACAATATGCATCATCTAAGGTGGTATATGTGCTGATGCACTGTTACATTGTGATAAAAGTTTACATGCACGTGGTATGCAACTTTCGCAGAGGTCCGAACCAATTCGGAAAAAATACTTGGTGTCCTTTGCAGTTCGATCTAAGACAGGGTTCTTCAAACTGTTTAGCCTAAGGGCCAGTCTGATTGCTTAACAAAGCCCCAAAAGCCAAGATATAGTTAGCTCATATTAGGTACAGTTTTGTAACTTGAAGTAAATTAATTTTGAATTGAATTTCACGCATATTTCCATTTCGGGTCAAGTCGGCGAGTTAGGTATGTATTTAGTATACCCTTATAGCAATTTGTGGCATGGTGCGGACCCTGCAAAAAATATGAAACTCACAATAGGTCGGCTAAGTACTTAAATTGCTTACAGGGCCTTAGACATCTGGGTGCCCCGGGTGAGGAATTTTTTAGTGCCAGAAATGGCTTTTAATATCTATCATGAACCCTTACGCATCCTTGAACCTTTCCGTATTTGTAGGTCATGTATATGTGATTCATAATACAAATTTTAAAAATTTTGAGTTTCTCATACTTTTATCAGAGTAATTACCGACAACAAATTTTTGAGCTATTTCTGGTACATTATGAGAGTGAGGAAACAATAATAACTAATAAACCTAATAATACATTTTATTGAAGGCCAGTGTAATAAGCGCGAAAACTTTAGAAAAAGTCACAAAAAAAATATTACATTAATGGAGTACCTAACTAGTGGCAGCATGCGAATAAATTTAATAATACAAAGGCACTAGAAGAGAGCGCAAAAATATCAAAAAATATTAATTTACTAGTGGCGTTAGTGGCTCTGTGAGTTGTAAACTTCGCGCGTACATACTTTTTTGCAATCTGTTCAGTGCACAGTAGCGCCATCTAGTGAACTTATTGTAAAACTAACATTAACAACCAAGGTGCTTCATCAATCCCTACCTAGTGGGGAAAGGGCCGATTCCACTGGTAGAAACCTAAAACATAGTGAGACATTTACTGCATTTTGAGGAGCTATTCTGCTTATCACTCTGAAGCTCCTCATCAAATGTTCACCAAATTTTAATGAGACCAGTTTAAAGTTACTACCTTTCAAATAAAAGAAAGAACCATCGATATTGGATATAATAAGGTGGAGATATTCAGTAGGCCTCTTTTTGCCCTCTTTTGGGGACCAATCATCAAATCCCCAAAGTCTAAAAATTCTAAACTTATGTTTAACCTTTATACCAAGTTTCGTCTAGATCGGTTGAGATATGCGACCTGTAGAGGATAACAGATATCCGAACACACATCCGGACATACGAAAGCATTTTTGCCTTAGATGAAACGGACTCGCACTCGCTCGGTCAATTATAACCGTGTATAAGAAAGAAGTAGGATAATTATTGTGGATCTCTTCAGTAGCAAGATCTTTTTTATTTAGCTTAATCCACCATGAGTATAAGAAAAAAAAACCGGGCCCTAGCCTACTCGGGCCCCCTCCGTACGTACCACCTCGCTGCCCGCAAGCCATGCGCGTGGGGGGCCCGCACAGGCTAGGGCCCGGCTGGCAAACGCCACCTCGACTATATGGCCAGTCCGACGCTGGCTACAGCAGATGTGTTCAAGTGGAGTTTGCGCCAATCGCGAAAACCAGAACAAAAGGGAAATTTATGGCATGATTTTCTATTGATCAGCGCCGGTAAGCATTAATTATGATATTGCTTAGCGCCACCTCACATCAACGTGACCACAAATGATAATTTACATGATTTTCATTTTGTATTTTCATATTGTTTTAACACTAGGGATGCGCAAGGTCAAAGAACTATTAACTATCGATAAAGCTATCGTAGGCTAGGTCAGGCTGCCTTTAGCTTATTTCCTTATCATTAATCAACATGTTTATTTCCAGATGCAGAAAATGAGGATCTAGCATACATTCCTATAGAGACCAGTCTTAACATACACTTAAGAGTGTGAGTGCGCGAGATAAAGATGGAGTAGGTACATCGCAAGGTCTCAATTCAGAGTGAAGCACTAGTAGGTAAGCTTACCTATGTTTGCAAAATCCATTTTCGTATCTACATTGTAAAAAAGTATTATAAATAAAATGTTCCGTTGTTCAAAAGTGTTTTATTTCTATGTTTTTTATTACATGGCTCCACAGTTACCTGTTGCAATGGGTATCTAATAAGCCCAACGTTGTTGCATTGTGAGAAAACAACGTTTGGCTTATTGGAACCGTCTTTCATTAATATGAAACCTTCACGAGGGCATGCATTTATCGATATCGATAAACCAAGAATACGTGCAAGCAAGCACTACTCTATCCGTTAGGTTGGTATCATTGTCAAGATAGGCTAACGTCTGACTTTTAATGCTAGTAATGTTGGATGCATTGATGCCAATAAATTTCTGCCAAACTGCTTTCATTGGCTAGTAGGGAGGTCCCGCCTCTTAAAACGTAGTGATTATATTCTCTTTGGATACAAGTTCACGTCCTCGTGAACAGAGCACATGATCAATCAACAAAAATTGTGTTCTACTAAGAGTATGACGTATTTGTTAAATAAAATGTAAATAAGGAAAAATGTTTGTAATAAGGAAAATCTTCATTGAAAATCAATCGGTTATAAACTTAAACACTATGAATAGTGACTAAGGTTGTACCGCAGATATAATCTAACAAAAGTACCTAATGAAGGCATAATGAATGATTTCAATAATTAGTTTTGATTGGATGGATGGTAGTCGAATGAATAGGATGAAACAGACACAAAATAGATCATGATGATCAGATAGCAAGATGAATATATAAAACAGCTGAAGGTCAATCTGGATAATTATTGCTTCGAAAGCGTACTAAGTACTAAGTCAGAACAATTAAAATAACATTACTATGTTAATATAATTTATATGTAGTTAAAACCAAATCAGAAGTAAGTACGTCCATTTGTAGGTGAATTGCATTGAAGCAAAAATATTATTAAAAAAAACGCATGTAAATATCCTAAGACAGATTAAATTATGGAAGATAAAACAGTAAGTATAGAAAGCTGAAAAGACAAAAAAAAGCAAGTAGCAAGAGTAGAAAGCTGTTGTTAAAGTTGTCTGGTCCATAATAATGATTACTTACTTAGAAAAAATAATTTAAAGAATGATTTATTTAAGATAGTAGATACTTGCACTAATGCGGTCGATAAAATGTTTCCCTGGATGTGTTTAAATGGGAAGGAAAATAAAACTTCGTGCGATATTGCTAATGACGATGATTGCTACAATAAGCAATTCTGTAAAACAGTGAAAGATCATCTAATGAAATAATCTTAAGTAATGTCTAACGACTTTAGATAATTAAGGAATTAAGTATACCTTTATAGAAGTAATTGCTTTAAAATATTTATTGACAAAGAAAATGAATGCTGTTATTTTACTTACTTTAAGCTACTACTTAACAAAAAAAATTGCTCAAAGTGAGCTAAGCGCAAAGTACGCTAATCGCAAAATGCGATTCATTTATTTACGGCTCAAAGTGAGCTAAGCGCAAAGTGCGGTTCATTCATTTAAAGCTCAAAGTGAGCTAAGCTCAAAATGCGATTCATTTATTTACGGCTCAAAGTGAGCTAGGCGCAAAGTGCGGTTCATTCATTTAAAGCTCAAAGTGAGCTAAGCTCAAAATGCGATTCATTTATTTACGGCTCAAAGTGAGCTAAGCGCAAATTGCGGTTTATTCATTTAAAGCTCAAGTGAGCTAAGCGCAAAGTACGCTAATCGCAAAATGCGATTCATTTATTTACGGCTCAAAGTGAGCTAAGCGCAAAGTGCGGTTCATTCATTTAAAGCTCAAAGTGAGCTAAGCTCAAAATGCGATTCATTTATTTACGGCTCAAAGTGAGCTAGGCGCAAAGTGCGGTTCATTCATTTAAAGCTCAAAGTGGGCTAAGCTCAAAATGCGATTCATTTATTTACGGCTCAAAGTGAGCTAAGCGCAAATTGCGGTTTATTCATTTAAAGCTCAAGTGAGCTAAGCGCAAAGTGCGCTAATCGCAAAATGCGATTCATTTATTTACGGCTCAAAGTGAGCTAAGTGCAAAGTGAGGTTCATTCATTTAAAGCTCAAAGTGAGCTAAGCGCAAAGTGCGCTAATCGCAAAATGCGATTCATTTATTTACGGCTCAAAGTGAGCTAAGCGCAAAGTGCGGTTCATTCATTTAAAGCTCAAAGTAAGCTAAGCGCAAAGTGCGCTGGAGTGGTTACGCAGCCGAGAGAAGTAATGGTGACGCGGCCGGGAGCCGACCGCTACGCAGCTGGAAGAGGAGCCGGCCATGCAGCCGGGAGCCAAAAATACGATTCATTAATGAAAAGCTCAAAGTGAGCGTGATGAAGTATTTTTATAAAATACTTCATTACGTTTCATGAACAATGTTTTAAACAGAAATTACTAAATAGCAGTTGTATAATATAGGTAGATAACAATATATGTTATAAAAAAGTATTATGTAAGTAAATAGGTACTATCTGTGTATGTGGATTATCCCATTCACGGAAAGCCAAAATTAAAGTCATGATCCACTATCGTAAACCCACATTTACATCTAATGGATGGAACCCATTTATTTTTGCTTTCTTGGTTCCCTTGCTGGTCCTCCTTGTATTGAGTCCTAATCTTTCGGGTCCGTTGCAGACGCCGTGACTACATATACTTAATAAAAAAAAAAGTTAATATTAGTGATCGTGACAGTTTAATATTGTAAAGTAATTAATAACAGATATAATAACAGTTTTCATTTTCTTTTCACGTCAGTCAGAATTAAAACTTACTTTGTAATATTTTAGGATACAATTTTATTCATCTACTTGTTCACGAGGACTTGAACGGGGGGGCGGGGGCCCGATTCTGTTAGCTATTGATCCGCGATAACGCAAGTCGATCGCTTGATTTTTTTGTGAAATTTTCTCATTTACCACTTAAAAGTGCTGGAAAGGAAAATTTTGGGAGTTATCGCGGTTAGATAGCTAACAGAATCGGGACCCTGGTATCAGGATGGACGATCTGTTAGATATCTTTTAATAAACAAGTATTTTTATCAATGGCGAAGGGAATATGATTTTTATATGAAACCCAACCAACCAAATGGCAACCCAACTAGCAAAATTATGTATTGTGTTTCCATTTCTTTATCTTTCAATTTTAATTACTGGTAATCTGTTTGTAATAAGTATAAAATATAAGTTTTATACTGGCAATATGATAGTACAGGCTTGTAAAATGAATCGATTATTAATGTTGCAAAAGTGATAGAATATCTCAAATCTACAGGTACAGACTGAAATAAATTATGAGAGGTTTTTTTTGAAAAAAATCAAAATGTTGTGATGTAGTGTTAGATTTTATTCTCAATCTTGTGTATCTTCGAGTGTTAATGTATAATATTGGTGGAATATTAACCATTAGGTGTTTGTTAACGTGCACGAGTGCGGGCAAAAGAATCAAACGCAGAAATAAATGGCATTTTGTGATTTTTTCCAAATCTCCCTCGGAAGTTTCAGTAAATGTCCACCATTTTACTGATTCGTGACTTTGACAATAATTGACTGTGACGTGACATTACTTTAAACTATACACTTGGGGGGTTTTTTGCAAAAATTCAAAATGTTGTGTTGTAGAGTTTGATTTTATTCTCAATCTTGTGTTTCTTTGAGTTTTGATGTGTAATATTGGTGGAATATTAACCATTATGTGTTCGTTAACGTGCTCGAGTGTAGGCAAAGGAATCAAACGCAGATATAAATGGCATTTTGTGATTTTTCCAAATCTCCCTCGGAAGTTTTAGTAAATGTCCACCATTTTACTGATTCGTGACTTTGACTTGACAATTAATGACTGTGACATGACTTAATTATAAACTATTACACTTGACATTGGCGAAATTGCTAGTAGGCCAGTGCCTCCGCAGAAGCCATCTAATAAAAAAAAAATAAAAAAAAACTATACACTTGACATTGGCGAAATTGCTAGTAGGCCAGTGCCTCCGCAGAAGCCATCGAATAAAAAAAGAAGAAGAAGAAGAAATAAATTATGGAAAAATGGAACTGAGGAACATTAAGCTAGCTAGAAGGGGACGATTGAGTAGTCGGTTGGATTTTCGTCTTGGTTTATTTATGATATTCTACGAGAAATATATAGATACTTAAATTAGATATACCATTCTAGTTGGGAAGGCTAGTTATGTACTCAAAGAGTTTAATTAAAGATTGAAACAAGACAAATAGTTTCCTTTGAAGAAGACCCTCTTTCACATCATAGCAACATATAACAAATATATGGCTTATAAACCTTATAGCCCCTCTAGTTACTCTATGGGTAAATGCGAATTACCCGTTCACCCACTAGTGGGTGAAGCCAGTGGGTGGACGGGTCATTGAAAATAAATGGCATTTCATAAAAAAACGGTAGGTATATTTAATCTGAATAGGTACAACAATATCAAAATATTAAACAATGCTACACACGATAATTTCAAAACGTAGGGAGGTAAACGTTAGCTTAAAGCCGGGAAACAGACCAAAAGCAGAATGACCTGTTCTGACCGTTCTAGAAGCAGAACTGTCACAATCAGTCCGTCGCCGGTCAACAGCAGCTGCAGGGGCGGCGGCGGCGGCGGCGTCGGGAGCTACTCCTGCGCCGGCGGCGACGGCTGCAGCTCCTCCGGCGGCGACGGCTGCAGCTCCTCCGGCGGCGACGGCGGCAGGTGCTCTTGCGACGGCGGCGTTTTCGGCAGCACGCGTTCTCTCGCACCAGATATTCCGGGGTATTTGGACTACCTTTCTCCAAAACTCCTAGCGCCGTCCCATTCTCCAACCAGGTCTCGATCGCCCGTAAAACATCGTTAGAGTCAGCCTCGTTTTTCTTTTGAAAGCGCCGAATGACTTCCGTTCCGTTTTTCATCAGGAACCGTAACACGATTTGTGCCGGTACATTCGTCGAGGGACCGGTTTCCTTAGGTTCCGGCTTCATTATCGCATCGACAAATACAATTTTTTTAAATTTTAGTCAAAATTTTGAATAATTTATGTAAAAATTTGTCTTTATTTGGAATGCCAAAGAGAATACACTATTGCGGCACAAACTACAAAAGATACGGTTGGAATGCCACGGAAAAAAACAAAAATTAACTTTTACACAACGTTGACGTGACGACCACTTAAGAAATTATTTTGTGCCAGTAAGCGTAAATAAACCTCTTTGCGTATGACCGAGATCGAAAGCGTTCACTAAATAGAATTATCCAAGTCAGTTCTGAAATCCCGGATTGAACAAATTTCCTTTATTTTGAAGTCTATTAGAAAGGCATAATTATTACCAATCATGTTACTTGCTTTGCTACGCCTCACTACAAGAGTGGTAGCATATGTGCAATAAATCCTACACAT
The DNA here is from genome assembly GCA_946251855.1 of Alsophila aescularia. Classification (NCBI taxonomy): domain Eukaryota; kingdom Metazoa; phylum Arthropoda; class Insecta; order Lepidoptera; family Geometridae; genus Alsophila; species Alsophila aescularia. The sequence continues at coordinate 80,995,329 of OX276373.1, read as the reverse complement.
ATGGTGATAGACAGGAGCACAGTACATAATTATAGGGCTATGTATGTACTGTGACAGGAGTTCACCGACCTTTTAAAGAGTTGGTTTACCAGGGACCACGGCAGTGGGGGACAGAGGGGCCCAAATGCCCCCCCCCCCCTTCAAATCAAACGGGGGGTGCCGCGCAATTTTACTATCTGACCTGGTAAAGTAGGTTTCTCTGTGCTATGATTTTCTTAAATGAAAAAGATCTTGTATGTAAGAAAAATTGCCGTAGGTAGAGAGCAGAGCATAAGATTCTTTTTATACGCTTTATAATATTTTCACCCTACTTCAAACCATCAGATTGAACTGAAACTTTGCCGTTTAGTAACCGTGGTAACCCCTATAACCCTTTTTTTTCATGTGGTAATGCGTTTACGCATACAACTGAGCCCGGGGAAGGCCCAGAAAGAATCTACATAAAAATTGGTCCAAATTAAAAAAATTATTGCATTCCATAATGTACAAATAAGGTGGTAAACATAACTAATAAAGTAACAAAGCATTATGTACCCTGTTGGGCACAGCAACTAGAAGAGAGCAAGAGTTATGGAAGCTACGATTCCCCCCCCCCCCCCCCCCCTCCACCCATTATAGCTGAGAGCCACCTCTTTTATTATAGCTTACAAACATTAATGATTCTGATTCTCACCCCCTTCCCCACTATATCTAAGAACCATCTCGATCACATAAGCTTTCAAACAGAAAAAAACCGCCTCAAAATTGGTCCATTCGTTTGGAAGCTATGATTCCACAGACACGGACGCACATACGCACACACACACACACACACACACTGAAATACACACCCTCACCGGTACCGTTCTATAAACGGATGTATATTATTACTTTAATTTAACATACACTTTGGACCACTATCCCTTAAAAACCCTTTATTTTTTCGGGATAAAAGGTATTCTAAATTTTAACAGATATTATAAACTTTGATTATGGCCAGTTACATCAAAATCCGTCCAGTAGTTTCAGCGTGATGCCTGTTCTTTTAAATAACTTTCAACCCTTATCCTGCGGGAACCCTTTATTTTTTCGGGATAAAAAGTAGGTATTCTAAATGTTAATGCATAACATCAGCTGTGATTGTTCCAAGTTGCATCAAAATCCGTCTGGTAGTTTCAGCGTGATGGATGCGTGTTCAAAGAGACAGACAGACAAAAAAAAACGTTTTGCACTCCATATCGATTTTGAAGTTTATCTCAATAATAATTTTCAAAAAATATTTTATGTACAGATTTAGCCCAGTTACAATTTTATTATAGTAAATAGATTACAGTTTTATTATAGTATAGATAACGTAATAGTTAATAAAAAATAAAATTATTTAGAATTATATATTTATCAATAATTTATAAACTTTATACGGCGTGTTTTTACGTCAGCGGCGTCAGGGTGATCTCGAATAATACTCTAAACTAAATATGTAGTCAAACACTGCGCGCGCTCTGCCCTCTATCACGAAAATGGTTCAAGATATAAAAAAATATTTGACAAAAGTTGTAGAGAATTGAATTCAATACAATATTTATAATAAATACAAATAGCATAAAACCCATAGAAAACAAGATATTTACAATAAATGTGTAAGAAATAGATTTTTTTACCTTTGATCTTGGATTATTTAATGTCGCGGACACCCTACGATAAGTAGGTTTTGATACAAGTGTCAAATACGGTGACACTTGTATCAAAACCTACGGTACTCAAATACGGTATACGGTGTCAAAATAAAGGTTTATATAAGTTTATATCTATCTCTCATTCCGAGGTGAAAGCCCTAATATTCATGGGCTACTTGTCAAGTCCCGTCATGGAGACTTCCGCGATTACTTGCCATTGATCAATGTTGGTGAAGTCTAGCTTAAATATATAGAATTAAGGCAAAAACTAAATTAGGTAATTGTTTGTAACTTATTATATCCTGTATGAACAGGATCACTAATTATCAGGGCTAATTCCAGGAATTCTTTCGACTACACTACAGTAGGTAGGTACATAAGTTCAGCACTTGTAAAAGGAAATAAAAAGAAATACTTAATCAATGATCAGTTATTTTATTTGTATCGTAGATTCTATTTACAGGGTTTTAAAACACGTTCGAAATAAAAGAAAAAATTTATACCGAGTTTACAAGTTCAGTACCTACACTTATTAAGTAGTTTGATTTCACCGTGTACCATCAGTTTTGAGGGACAATTATAATTATTGTAAAAAACCTTTATCACAATATTCTAGTTTATTAAACAGACCATATTATGGCCCGGACTTGAAATGTATTGGATTCTCGGATAATCACTTACATTGCACAAAGTTAAAATACTGTACCGTACCCCTCCCAAATATTGGCACTACACCGAATAGTAAGACTTTGTAGCCATATTTAGTAGATTATAAGATATAAAGCGGTGTGGTAATATTATTAACTTACTTTCATTGTCAACACTCGATCTAAGTACTAAATATGGCTTTAAGGTCTTCATATACGACGAAGCGAATACAAGGGTGCTTGGTGCCAACATATGGGTCGCGTTTTTCCCTAATTAAGTTGATCCGAACACTAAATAAACACGATGCACTCTGTGTTTACGAATTGTTGGATGAGTTATGTCATAGTGATTAGGACAAAACGTTTAGGTGTGTAGATAGTCGAAGCAATCGTATTAGGTATGTACATTTCACCTTATTTGATAAGCCACCGCTTCGAGCAAATAACCAACACGGAGTTGATTGCTATCGCACATCAACAGTTCTAACCAATAGAATTGCTCAGATACGTTTTTCTATCATGAGTGTGCCAGCTAAGTATGTGACTTGTCTCTGTGGCTGTGTGAAACCACCGAACGTATGCTAAAGGGTAGCTCAGTTATGCACGTAAATGATACATGAGGCGATCAAAATTATGGACAATGTAATGGTAGCTCCATTCTGTCGTCCCTCGTCTCCTTTTTCTATATTTTTTAAAGGAAGCATATTTGGTATACTGTTGCTAATTCAGAATACCTAGGTTTCAGAGAGACTAGCAGGCCATCTTCTGTATACGACTGTAAAATCTTTAAAGATGACGCCCCCCCTGTCGATCTATTTTCATTGACAGCTCGATACTTTTCTAACACGGCGGCGCCCCTAATTCACGCATATACGAGGAGGGGCGTTCAATGTATTCTCGGTATCGGGGTAATATACTAATGATGAGGGTAATTAAATTATCTCATTAGTTTATGACACTCAGTGAGGCTATAAATACAAAATTTTATTTGATTGCCGCCATTAGTATTCAAAATATCATTTCGGAAAGGCAACTACGATGACTGATACGACAATTTTGAAAAAAAACGAGCATCGCGCTGTGATAAAATTCCTCACAAAACAAGGAAAAACTCAAAAAGTAATTCACGAAGAAATGATGGCTGTTTACCAAGATTCTGCCCCTTCATTATCTACAATTCAGAAGTGGTCAAGTGAATTTACATGGGGTAGGGTATTGAAGACGACCCTGGTGCCGGTGGGCCGGTTAGTGCCGCTACTGATGAAAACGTAAAAATTGTTGAGAAACTTGTACTCGAAGATGCCCGTGTGAGAGTGAAAATATAAGCAGAAAGAACCAAGCTATCCGTGGGTACCATTCACACTATCTTTCATGACCATCTGAATTTGTCAAAGGTCAGTGCAAGATGGGTGCCGCGAATGCTCACAGCACTTCAGAAACAAGCGCAAGTTGATTGATGCAAGGAGTTTTTGGAGCTCTGTGGTGAAAATCCGCAAAGTATTTATGATCGGTTTGTTACTGGTGATGAAACGTGGGTTCATCACTATGATCCTGAGAGCAAGCAGGAGTCTATGCAGTGGCATAAAAAAGGAACAAAAAAGGAAAGGAACTCACCTCGTATGTGCCGTCTTTAAAAAAAATAAGGTACGTGTTTAATCCGTTATCATCGCTAAATTACTATTTGATATTTTCGCTGAGCTTTATTTATACTGAAGAAAGATCATAAATTTTGCAAATTCACTTTGATTTTGAAGATAAAAACATTTACACTGTTGCTTATTTGGGATACCCAAGGTGATGTAAATTCAGAATATTCCAATTTATATTCAGGTATCCTACGATTTTTTTATGAGTTTTTGCCTTATATGTATAACTACGTGTATGTTTTTTATGCATGTATTTAGGTACCTATGAGTGGTTTAAATCTTGCGAGTTTAATTTGACAAAGCTAGTTGGTTTGTTTTTTCTGTGTATGATGTGTGATATTTGGGTCCACGGTGAATGTGCTGGTTATAAATGTATGTGATTAATTAAAATATATAAAATTTATTTAATAATTAAACTTATTACGACATATATATTAACTTTATTTTTGTAGCATAATACCTACATATGAAGGTAATTTAGAATACCCTAAATTGGGATAAAGACCGATTTTATAAAATGTGTTTTTATAAGTCTTACATTTACTTTTAAGACAATTGCATAATATACCTCGCACAACTAAGTAAAACATGGTGAATATAAATTGGAATAGTCCTATTCCAAAATACTTGCACCACATCTAAAACTGTGGTTTCTGTGATTTCCTGGTCAAACTAAATATGTACCTAAGTAGTAATCTCTAGTAGTCGTTGTCGCTTAAAGTTGAAGGTTGATAATATGCTACAACATAGCTACAATTTAATGAAGGTTTTATTTCCCTGCACCCTAATGAAAAAAGTTACAGACCTAAAACAAAATGGTATTCCAAATATGCTTCCTTTCCTCTACCTATCTACGGGCACAGAGCAGTAAAACAAGGTGGGGGTACCTATGAGTATAATATTAGGTTAGCTCACTCATTAGGCTTTACCTGCCTGCCAGATTGTGTGGCCTAACTTATTTATGTAATGTGTTATTGGCAAGGATTCTATTTTAGAATTTAAGTTACAGCTATATTTTACATTTGGGAAAATTTTAATAAAATCATTTGTTTTAAAACTCATACTTTTTAATCTGTAACATAGGAGTCACGATCATTTTTATCAACATCAATATTGTCAGGTGGGGTTTACGAGATAACATCTACGTTAATGTTACGTTTGCTTAATTATAATGTGTAATTAAAGCCCTAATTATAATTTAACGTAAATTCATAAAGTTAATCTAAAGATATTCTATTACTACATACAATTATTTATAAACTTAGTTCTAACATCTGGGTTTAAACAATTTGTATTGTCGAACGTAGCAATTAATAAATTATGTACCTACATTTATGACAGACATAATAAATGTCTATTAAGTCCGGATAAAGAATGTCACGGAATTTAGCATTGTTTTAAATTGTTAGTAGTTAGGGCCTATGCACACGAAAACTTTTTCTCGCGCTGCTAACGTGTAAGTGTTCAGATGTCTGTATGACCGCAACAATGACCGTACAAGTACAGTACCAGCAGACTAAGCCCCCTTTATCGAGATGTGAGTCAAGGAGACGTTATGTCTACGAAATTACTCTCAAAAGCATTGGAGGATATGTTTAAGACTGGAAAGGATGTGGCATTAACATTAACGGTGAGTACATCTCTTGAGATTCGAGGATGACATCGTCATTGTGGCAGAAACGTTGCAGGACTTGCAACAGATGTTGGACAGCCTAGCTGATTCGTCTCAACGCATTGGTCTCCGGATGAACTTGGACAAAACCAAGGTTATGTTCAACGAACATGTTATTCCGGAACCAATTGCTGTTAACGGAACTGCTCTCGAAGTTGTTCAGGAGTATGTTTATCTGGGGCAAACTTTGCAACTAGGTAAAAACAACTTCGAGAGAGAGACCCGCAGAAGAATACAGCTGAGCTGGGCAGCATTTACGAAACTTCGTCGAGTCTTCTCGTCGCCAATACCGCAGTTTGAAGACAAGTCTTCAACCACCGTGTCCTACCTGTTATGACATTCGGAGCCGAGTCGTTGACACTCACGGTACGACTATTGCACCAATTTAAGCAAGTAGTGCAAGTTCGTTCAGCAGGCTATGGAAAGGGCTATGCTTGGAGTTTCTCTCGTTTCGTTTCGATCGTATCCGGAATGAGGTGATCCGGCAGAGAACCAAAGTTCTCGACATAGCCCTTAGGATGTGGCTGAAGTGGCAGTGGACTGGTCATACCTGTCGAAGGACTGATAAACGTTGGGGTAGACGTGTTCTTGAGTGGAGACCGCGACTCGGTAAACTTAGTGTAGGGCGCCCTCCAGCTAGGTGGCGCGACGATATACGAAAAGTGGCTGGCAGCAGTTGGAAGAGAAGAGCCGAAGATCGGGCTCAGTGGCGTGCTTTGGGAGAGGCCTATGTCCAGCAGTGGACTGACACGGGCTGATGATGATGTTTCTACCATATTAAACCATAACAAAATCCAATAATTCCGGTCCTTTATTTTTAATTACAGAATAAACTACGCTAATAGCTTTCTTATTTATTATTATTTTTTCATTGAAACAGTACCTACACGAACTTGTGAGACATGTTACAGAAAATATCAGTTTATACACTCATTAATTTAAATTATTTATAAATAACGCTAAAATAACGATACAAATAAAAAGCTATAAACATAGTTTATTCTGTGATCAATAATATGAGACTAGAACTATTGGATTTGGTTATGGTTTAGTATGGTAGAAACGTTTTCTCGCAAAACGCAAATTTCATGGAAAATGTCAGACAAAACCTGTAAAAGCCGCGTGGGTGCCCTATTCTCATAACGTCTAGGTATTTTGTGCAACGTGTATAATGCCGATAAGTCTAAGGACAGTCTCATTCCATAAGTCCCAGGTACACTAAACTTTTGGGACCGTTTAGATATATTTTAGGACAACCATCTGAGCCAATGAAATGGTTAAGTGAAATTGAGGATTATCCCACACGCAACAATGTGTTAAAAACAGCAGTGCAAGCATGGATTTATCGATTAGTAAATTTGTCGACTTTTATGTCAAATTTGACGTATATCGCAGATTTATATTAAAAGACCATGCCCATTTTTGCCTTCTGTACTCGTGGTCCAAGAGCTCACTCGCCTCGATCGGACGACGTGAACTTTTTTCTGGTTGGTCTGATTAGATAATCGCACCACGAGGACCATATTTTTTGGAACGGTTTGTCGGAGCGATCGGACGATGTTATTTATTTTTTCCTAGGCCCGATTAGACAATCTCACCACGAGGATCATATATTTTTTGGTACAAGTCTTCCTATCTATCGGACGACGTGAATTTTTATTTCATGTTGGTCCACCAATTTGAAATAGGTTTTTTTAAGCATTTTTTATTTAATTTAAACCTAAAACGTATTAATATATATATATAGTACTAGTATATAATACGTCGAATATGTATAGTACTACCAACAAAATCGTACAAACTCGTGATTTCTTTACAAATGCTAATATTACTTATTAATAGCTCAACGCAAAAAGGTTTTGAGTTTTTTAAAAGCTTTTATTTATCTTCACTTGTATGTATGTATGTACGTATCAATGTATCTATGTACCTATCTATGTATTTTGTCGTGGAATCTTGCAATTCAAATTTCGAGCACTTCTCGATTAGCTATCTGGCTGAAACTTTCAAGGTAGCTCACAAATCGATGACAATGCAAAAAATGAGGAATAAAATAAAAATAAACTTTCAAATGTTTGTTTCAAATGTCGGAAGGTAAAAGAAGCTATTATTATGAGGCGACATGAAGATTTATAAAAAGCTCTTGAAGCTTACCTATGTAATTTTTATATCTATAAGAAAAGCCAGTCTGCTCTTTTTAATCTATGTGTTGTTATTTGTTTTGATTTATTTTTATTGTCCTGTCATTACAAATGATTTCTTTATGAATATACCAACTCATCGGACTTTGAAAATTCAGGATTCCTTGTCGTCCGATGAATTTGACCTGAGTCGGACTATGTGCATTTGAGAATCTTCGACGTCCGATGAATTAGACCAGCAGGAAAAACAAGTTCACGTCGTCCAATCGAGTGGACCTGAGTCGGACTATGAGAATTCGAGAATCCTCGTCGTCCGATCAAGCGGACTAAGCTGTCGGACCACGTGTTCAGAGGGCATTTTTATAGGGCAGCTGGCACAATTTTATTATTTTTTCGCACAGCCATCGATGAAACTTGGAATTAGCAATTCTAGAGAGTGACAAATAAACATAATCGAATGTGCAAAAAAAACCCGAATGCGAGAACTAAAAAGAGGCAAACATTGAAGTGAGAATGGTTGCTAACCAACTTTAAATCATTATCACACTAATATTATAAATCTGAGAGTTAAAGTGTAGAGTATAGAGTGTAGCCACTGTCGTAAACAGGCCAATCAGAGCTTACAGTTTTAAAACTTAATACCCTCCTATCGAGCGGAAAATTTCGTATGGGCGATGTAGAACTCCATACATAGAACTGACAGTCCATACAAATCGTCATAAAATTCATAAAAACCGATTAGCGCCATCTATCTTTTATCTTTAGAAGTGTGTCTGTGTATGTTTCTTACTCCTTCACGCTTAAACAGCAGAACAAATTTGGATGGAATTTGATACAAGGATAACTTATATCCAGGATTAACACATAGATTACTTTTCATCATCACCATAATCCACGTGGGTAAAACCGCGGGCGCAGCTAGTAGACCCTAAATGGTAATTCGAAACAAAAAATTATAACAGAAAGATTTTCAAATACCTATTCAATGATACCACACTTAACCGACTTACTTTTTTTCTTTTTCACAATATCGCGTCTGGTTTTCGCCATATTCAATTTTGATTATTGTCATGTCTTCAGTAACACTCGCAAGATTAAGACAAATCGATTGAAGTAAGAATCATCAAAATAGGTCCACGCGTTTGGTCTACATAGTGCCACAAAGGAAAAATTACACAATTACATAACTACATAATAGAATAGATAAGCTGATAATCACATTACCCTCCGCGCAGTCGGATAAAGACACGGATATCTCTAAACATAGTCCGAACCGAGATATTCTAGTAGATATTAGAAATTTAAATATTTTTCTTACGTTTTTGTAGGGCGCAATTTTTTTTCGCGCGTCTTTTTTTGGAATTATCAATTCTAGACAGTACATATAACAAACAAAACATAATTAGATCATATAATATAGGTACCTCAAAACTGACCGAACTGAAATATTAAGGATTGAGAGGCCCGGTTCTAGCACTTTTAGCAATTTTAGATCATTTTTGAACGTCTGTATCTTGTTTTATAATTAACCCAGAACTAGACACTTTTCTAATATCAAAGATATACCAAAAGAAAGAGCTTATTATGATTGAGAAAATTGCTAGACACTTTTTGATTCAAAGCTTTAGCTTTCCTACAAATAAATAAAAATCTTAAATTTTACTCCCGAGACGTATCATCTTTCCCGCTCTACTTTATCACGGATGGGAGGGACATAACATTCACTGACACCCATAAGATATTTCGTTACATTTATATATGGAAAGTCGTGCCTGTTTTTACCCCCGAACTTCAACGAGAGGGGTGTTATAAGTTTCGGTTCTATATGTATGTATCACTGTGTGTATCCGTGTGTCTGTCTGTGGCATCTTAGCGTCCAAACGAATGGACCAATTTTGATGCGGTTTTTAATATTTAAAAGGTTATGTGAACAAGATGGTTCTTAGCTAAAAGTGGGGGGAGGGCTTATTCTTATATGTGCTTGTTGTTTGGAGTGGAGCAAACCTAATGGTGGCCCTACACGGTATACCTGAGAGGTTCACCTGAACAGATGACTTGTACAGGTAAACTGGAACGTGTATGTGGTACAACTGTGTACTTAGTTATACCTACGAGGGTTCATCAATATATCTGAAAAGTAAACCTGATCCAGGTAATACCGTTGCGTGTATGGCCACCATAAGGGTACGGAATCAACACGGGCTGCAGATTTAATTTGAACCTAGTTATCTAAATCAAACATTTTCACCCAGTAAAATGGGTATTACGGGTGATAATAAGTAAAAATCGTAACCAGATTGGAATAAAAGGTTTTTGCCCAGTATACCCATCCCTAGACATATGATAGCATATGATCGAAAAATATTTGTTTATTTACATCAAATGTCAAAACTGCGTTATAGACAAATCTGGTAAAATTAGTAGTATGTTGAGCGATTGATAATGAAAGATGCATGCTACCGACCATCCGATAAACCTCATTTACCGAGAATTAATGTCAAAAAAACAACGTGCTTGCACTGAAAATAGAACAAAAACAAACTGTCAGTGATCTTCGGTCAAGGTCACTAACCTCTAGGTCAAAATTATGTTAGGTTAATGAAGTCGAGGTTATAGGTCAAAAACCCGTCACAGTTCACCCGCAGCGATTCCTCACCCTTTGGTTAGGTTGGCTGGCCTAAAGGTCAAGGTCGATTTCCATAAGTCGCCCGTGGTTGTTCCCCACCCTCAGATTACGTTAGCTTTACCCCGTTTGCTCAACATCGTCATCAACAGCTTGCATTGGTCCACGGCTGGACATAAGCCTCTCCTAAAGCGCGTCACTGTACCCGATCTTAGGCTGTTCTCATGTAATTGCTGCCAGCTACTTTGCGTACACGTTTGCGTACTTTCTGATTGCACCACTCCAAACAAAAAAGGCGCTATTATCCATACAAAAATATAACAAATATTTATATTAAAAGCATCAGCAGCAAAGATAACTTTAAGCTCCTCTAAAATCATCCACGTGTATTATTTTCATTAACTGATTTAATTCATAGGAAGGTAGGTATGTATATTATATTTATTTATGTATGTATTGGTTTATGTTTAGCCATTTATATTTTCATATTTAGTATATAATTTACTTTATTTCTTTCTATTTAATGTTCAGTAGTTTAAGCCGCACGCCCTACTATTATTTCTTTCACGACCTGGATGACTGGTACATAATGCTGCCTAGCATTAAGTCCTTCCTTGTACACTATTTTTGTGCAAAACAATTAAATCCATACCAATATAAAAAAGTGAAACGTTGTCTGTTTGTTTGTTTGTTTGGGGAGCTATCACGCGAAATGTCGTGACGGATTTCGATGAAATTTAGAATGGAGATAGCTTCCCAATCAACACAAACTAGTTACATAACGGCTTTAGAGCCAATCGGATTATACCCAAAGGTGCTAAGACGTAAGTGCTAGAGCGTGCTCTGGAGGCCTAATGCAGCAGCTATAGCGCCATTTTGGGCACAATTTTATGCAGCCCTTAGTTACATTATGACTGCACAACAGTACAGTAAAACGGTGCCTCAAGAGCTGCAACGTGTAACAAACGCCACACTGACGCTTTTATAATGCTACTTTTGTGAACGAGTGAACGAATATGAATGAATGTATTGTGTGTCAAAATGGTGAAGTGTAATTAATATTGTAATCGGCCATAATTAAAATATTATTGTTAAGTAAATAATTCATATTTGCATTATTATTTTTTTAAACACAAGCGGATAAAAACGCTGTCATGTTTACTGTGCATATATATGATGTTTATTACAGTAATTTTTAAGCGCTTTCGAAATAATATGAAAATGTAAGAAATATTTACTAAATAGTATTGACTTTTTCAAATAAAATGATTTCGTATTTTTATTAAGTATCGACAGTTTATTATCTGCAATTGGTTGTTTGTATATTGACAAAAGCAAAGTTAATTCCAATGAAATACATCATTATAACATCTAAATTTTGCAAGTAAATAAGACAATTTTCTTGAGAAATGGCGTATTGACTAAGTCTGCACAACGGTGCAAATAATCTCTATTGTATTACTCAAGGTAGCTCTTATTCCATTTTAATGATTTCAAGTAGGTCTTAGTTACATTGATTGTCTCTATGTAACTTGAATCTGTATTAAAGTATATTATTACCCCTATTATGGAACTTCTAGTAGAACAACAGTGGTTATTTCAACTCGTAAACAACAGCTTTATATGACCTACAATTTACTCTTTTAAGCAGTTGTGCGGCGTATAACAGTAACAAAAGAAACCTTCATAAAACTTTCAGTGACAAATGCTCGTCGTAACTCTCTATAAAAGATGTAAGTGGTAAATTGGTTCTAAAATTAACTATTATAGAGACAAGGGTGGTATTTGGTTCCGATACTGACACATTTGGTACATTTTGTACCTACAAACGTTTGCAGAAGCAGTAAAGCAACATAAAACTGCTTCCTGAACTCTAATGCCACTATTATGCAATTTCCACTAGTGTGTTGGTTGGGTTATACCCTGGAATAAAACATTGGATACTTTTTATCCTAGAAATTTTTAAGTTTCCACGGGAAAACTGGAAAATGTTGATAACTCACTGTAAAGAACGGTTGTCATCACAGAATGGTATGTAGTTGCCATAGAAACGAAATAACAATCCCGTCAATAAACTTTATATTCTCTTTGTCAAAAAATATCAAGTGCATTGGTGCTATAACTACTTTTGCATTACTTTTTAATATCCTAGAAGAAAATGGGATGCTTTTGATCGCGATAAACAGTAGTCCGCGCGGACGAAGTCGCGGGCGGGAAAACTAGTAAATGATAAAAATGAAATGAAATATCTTAACTTCTAACCTCTATCTCAGTTTGGACTGAGTTTAGAGGTTAACATGTGCGGTGTAACAAAACAAGCAACTCTATTGTAAGAGTTGCTTGTTTTGTTACACCGCAGTGCACCGTCTAGAATTGATAGATTGTCTTTTGACATTGAAATTCGGCCTATATAGAGACGATAAGGTCCGTGCTAGCATTGCAGGGATGACCAAATTATGCCAAGATTTGATTTCAGATTTCAAATAAGAAATACTTTGTTTCGTGTAAGTGGCATCATACACATTCGTGGCACGAAGGCATGAAACCTTCTGTAGGCGAAGGAGCGAAGCGAGCGGATTAACCCTTTAAGTACCAAATCGCCAAACGAACCCAAATTTTATACGAAAATAACTAAATTGTTAGTTACGATATGTTATGCTACTTTTGTCTCTGAATAGTGACTGTAGAATACAAATTTCAACTGAAAGGGCTATTCGGTCACGTGAACTGGCACAGAATAATTAATTAGATTGTGTGTATTTAAGGCTTACTTATTTGTTACACATTATAGTTAAACATTTACAATAAATGAAATGACAAATGTTACAAACTAATTATTAACGTAATTTAATTACGATTCCAAATATTGTTGTATAAGTAGCTCCACACACGGGACGCGGTGCGCTGCTATATAGCGCTACGCCGCGCCGTTTCATGTGCGACGCTGCGGCCTTTCACGTGCTATATTACGCTGTTTCACGTGCTACATTACGCTATTTCACGCGCAACGCCGCGCCGTTTCACGAGGAACGCTACGGTCGTTTTATGTACTACATTACGCTGTTTTACGTGTGACGCCGCGCCGTTTCACATGCAACACTGCGGCCTTTCACGTTCTACATTACGCTGTTTCACGTGTGACGCCGAGCCGTTTCACGAGCGACTCTGCGGCCTTTCACGTGCTACACTACGCCGTTTCACGTGTGACTCCGCGCCGTTTCATATGCGACGCAAGGCCACTTATCACACTGAGGTGATGAGGTTATCTATAAGGTTTTAGGCATATCACTGCAATTATTATATTAGCCCAAGATCGGGCTCAATGGCGTTCACTAGGAGAAGCCGATGATGATCTCCGGTTAATGACATTAGTCTAATCCAAGCGCAAGTACAAGTGATTGCTCTCTGAAATCAGAAAAAAAAAACAGATAATAAAAGTAAAGTATTATTTTATGAGAAATGAGTTACGCGACAAGACCGACGCAGGTATGCACACTCGCGCGCAATCTCCGTCCGTACAATAGCACACACGCAGACAAGTCACTGCGTTGATAAGCCGCGCGTCTTGCATGGAGTGCCAATGCAGCTAAACAAAGAAAAAAGTAGTTGCATCAAAATTAAAACTTAAGTGCTTTGCAGTGAATACCCGAAAATCCTTTATACTTATTACTTGCTACTAATATAGCAATAAATTACAAAACGTCTGTAGATTGAAGATGTAGAAATCGAGCACCTATTATTACACAATCGACAGAATGAAGTTGGCTGAACGAATGTTGAAGAAAATTGTAACATAGGTAATGGATTAACAAAGTGTACTGCGATATCCTGGAAAAATAACAACGCGCCTAGTAAAAGTACAGCACCAGGCCCTGTGTGTGAAGCTTTTAGGTAATTATTGTTAAATTTAGGTCATACATGAGTAAACAATCATAACATTCGGACATCGTAAACACTACTGAATATATTATAATCAAGCAAGTTGTTTAAGTGCTAAGAACACATAAAATCTGACGGTATCACTAATTATATTATATAATAATTAGGCAGTATTTTATGGAATAAACTATAGTATTGCAACGTCGTGTCTAATACACCGTTCGTCTACGGTCCTACTCAACCCAACAATTCGGTTTAATATAAAAATTTGATAATCATAAAACTATTAAACATGTTTCGATTCAGTAATTATTATTAACTAACAATAATATCGGTTAAACTCGACAATTTAATTCAATATCTAGGAAGCAAAATAAACTACAGTTAAAATAACAATTAGAGTATTGTACAAGGTGTTTCATATAAAATAACGATTTTAAAACAAATCATTAAAAAAGAATATCTCATAATGTTCGATTGCTTAGAAACTTAGCTCTGGATTACACCTAATTAAAACATGTCGTCAAAATACTCTAATCAAATAACGTACATAAATTCAGTTTTATTTTCTCGTGTACGTACAAATACAATACAAGAGAAAAACTTCAAAAACAGACACAGATATAAAGTTTTCATTATTTCGTACACTTAAATACGCAGAAGCGTCGGTGCCGCCAATATACAACAAATTCACGGCTTACTGCCCTCATAATCGTCAATTAACTCTAATCAAGCAATAAGTTGTCAAAATCCATATACACTGTTCTATAATAACCATTCACTCACGTTAACTACCTCTATGGTAAAAAAACAAATCACAAAATAGCACACGCTAACAAAATAAATTATATACAAAATCATAATATTTAAAACGTATGTACAAAAATTGCTTACAACAAATCTAGATAATAAAATAATAAATATAGATTTAAAACGTGACATTGGCAGCAATTCGGACAAAACACTCCGTAAACTACTCATAATTTAATTTAAACCTAATAGAATTCGTAACAAGGTCTTTTTGCCGCTGGCATCTATTTTTCGACATCACTAAACTGTCACTAAAGCCTGTCAGCGTAAAATCAACTTTGTTTCCACGTAGCGAGAGTCCCGATTTGTCCAAACGCTGTCTCAGAACGTGCCCCCATTTGTCCAAACGCAGTGAGACAGAGTGTTAAAAAGCTGTTTTAATTACGTGTAAGCGGTGCAGCTTTACCAAATACCTTGTTACGAAGTCGACAAGGTTTAAATTACATTTGAAGAAATTAAGTTTAGTTTAAGGAGTATTATGTCCGAATTGCTGCCGCTGAATCTATTTATCTAGTTTCAGAATCTACCTATCAAACGGAAATGTTAAAATGCATATTGAAGCAAACTGTAGTAAATTCATATAAAATAGCATTATTAGCACTGGGAGGGGGGGGGGGGGGGGGGGGTTAGCAGTGAGGTTTATGGCAGCTACCTTTGATACTGAAACTCATTAAGAACTTCTATAATAACAATATCCGAATCTGAATCGTCGGTAAAAACCATTCTATGGTTACTTGTTTGCAATCTTCAAAAGACAAACAAACATCTGTTTTAAAGCGGCCATTTTGAAACAATATCTTAAACTCTACACAACAGTTTAACCACCCCTGCTTGACCGTTTAAACTAAGTGGCAGTTTAAACTCTCATTTACAGATTAACCATCATTGATATTACGAAATAATCGACAGAGATAGTTTAAACTTAGATTTATAGATTAAACTGCTATTGATATTACGGGCCTTAGAGATTAGATCCCCCTTAAAATCTCACTAGTATATTTCCGTCAATATTATAATATGCAATAAAAATGTGTTGATATTAATTGAATAGTGATTGTAATATTTACGGCAACATTGCAAGTATAGCTTAAACACAGTATTAAACTTGTATTGACATTACAGATTTTATATATGAAAACATGCAAGTAATTTATAAAATGATAGTGGAATTTCATGCACAGAAATTGACCGGTAAGGCGTATCGTAGTTAAGTGGCCGGCCGAGGATGCATTGTCCATACCAACGTAAGTCCCAAATCAATACTACTCGCTTATATTTTATATTCAAGTAAGCGTTTTGAAAAAATATAAGTTGGGAACCTAAATAAAATCCGAATCTACTGCAGTGCGAGTAACCATATTAATCTGGTAACCAGGTACTGCTGTGGCCACAATCGGGGCTGATTCACTCGAGTGGATAATATCATAATAAGGTGGAAATAAATGATTTTGGAATTACTTTTGTATGGAAAGTAATTCTTCCGCCAGTGGTGTTATATCGAAAGAAAATAAAAACTTGCACATTAATTAAGATCAAATTAAATTATACATATTAAAAAAAATACCATTTGAAATAATAAAATAATAACATTTTTGTTTTAAGTACTAAGAAAACGTATAAAAACATTCTGAGGAAAGATTATGTGAAGCTCAAGTGAATTACACAGGATGAAATTGTTTCACCAATATATTATTTTATTTTCCTTTTGAACTACGACATTATATGGAGGTTTTGAGTTTGAAATCTATACTTATAATAAAGCAGTGTGTAACAGAAAGTCTGTACAATAAAGATACTTAAAAGATTGGTCTATTGGACTTTAAATAAGCTACTTACTGAAAAATAATATATTATTTTAAATGATGTCGCATGACGTAAAAGCTGCTGAACTGCTTGCGGAGCGGTTTTCACTGTTGGTTAGCTATTATATTGACTGTGTACTTTGTATCTCAATCCGATAAGTAGAAGCCGAGAAATCGATAAAAACAATTTGAAGGCTGAACAAAATTTGGTATTTGTACTATAGAAGTACCTACTTTTGGTCTAGGAATTAGTTATAGTACTTCTTTCTCAGAAGAATGTCCACGCGGGCAAAGCCGCGGGCACACTTAGTAATAAATAAATGACTAAAATCCAAAATAAAAACACATTTATAAAACTATTAATTAAGGTAAGAAGATGAGACAAGGCAGGAGGTAGGTCATTGATTAAAAACTGAAGGGAGGCAATGCGCGTTGAACGATCAAATGTTATCTATACTTATAATAAAGTAATAAGTACGACAAAGTCTGTACATAGACGATAATTAAAGAAAAGTCTAGGGTACATAAAATAAGCTACTGAAAAAGAATATAACAGTTAAAAAAATCGTGTTTGTCTGTATGTTTGTTCGCGCATCACTTAAAAACTACTGGACTGATTTCGTTGCGGTTTTCCCTGTTGGAAAGCTTAGGGTGACTTAAAAACAGGGGTACTTGGTATCTCAATCCGATGAGTAGTAGCCGAGCAATCGATAAAAATCTTTTTGACGGCTGAAGGAATTTTGATCAAATGTTGGTATATTGGTATTTTAGGTCTTGGAATAGCACATAGAGTACTTTTAACCTAGAAAAATTACCAAGCGAACGAAGTCGCGGGTACAGCTAGTGAAAAATAAATGTTAAAATGAAAGTTACATATCACCACACTGAAGAAATTATACAGAAATACTACAAATTTTATGGTAGGGTACTTTTTATAATCTGGCCCGGTTTCGGGATGGGTTGCTTCGAAAATCTTCACAATCAAGCACGTCGGGGATTTTCAATAAAACTTAGATTTTTCCTGAAATACCCACTAGGGAGCCGAAGCTGGTGGGGAAATCCGAAACGACCCGGTCTGTTCACCGGGCCCGATGGGAGTCACTCGTAATTTATACAACATTTGCAAGTTGTATAAAATACGAGTAGACGGCAGCCAAACTGAATCCCATAAAATAAAACTCGTAGACACATCTAACCAGAACATTTTATAAACGTGAACAATAAAAAACGTGCATCCAGAAGGCACTAAATATTACATGCATAGTCAGTGGTCACAAGACTTAAGTTATTATATTATACAGAGAGGAATTGACACTGTTTAATCTAGTTGAGGAGTGACCTCATCTCTTGGTTTGTCTTCAGTGTTGTCTTGTGGGGGATTGTCTTGTACATCACAGGAGGGTTGGCGCGCGCGCGGCGCCTTTGTATATCAGACGGTATCGATGTCACCGACGTTAATGCGATCTTCGGAAGCGGTGACGGAGAAACCTAGGATGGCGCGAGCGTCTACTTTGAGCATCTTGTTCTTCTTGATCTTCTTGGCCTTGCCTTTGACCTCGGTGTAGTCGGAGCCGGAGTTGGTCCGTGGGTTGATGGCCATGGCGGGTGAGCAGAGGTCGTCGGAGGGCGTCACCATGCCCACGCGCAGTAGTCGTGATCTGCAAACGGGATAGTCGTAGGTTCGTTTGTTTTGATTGTCGTATGAGGTAGTGCTGGATTCTGGTGACAGAGTCAGTCAGGACGCCCGACATGGACATGGCTTAACGAATGCTATTAATCAACAGCCGGCAAATTAACGTGCCCTCCGAAGCACGGAGTTATATGTATATAAAATAACTAGATAACAATTATGTCAGCATCAAATTCGCTGGCATGAGCCTACCAGGCTGGAGTGTAGCGAGAGAAGCTCGGGAAGCGGAAGTATTCACAGATGAGCAGGCAGCAGAAATCAAGGCACACCGTCATCCACGTGGTCTGACTCTACCCTGCACTCGTTTGTAATTCCAAAGCACGGTGCAAGCCGGTGACTGCCACTGCAGAGAGAAGATCGAGTGTGCGAGTAGAGCAAAGGGACGACGAAGCGAGAGTTTTGTCGAGAGCCTATTTAAAACGAATTATACGTAAAAAACATACCTACGAAAAGTAAATAATCTGACTTTGTAACTACGAAATAACGTTTTGTTCTATTCATAATCATATCCGATTTAAAAAAACGTCCATTTAGCATCTTACCTTTGAAAATAAGGGAAATGAGATTTCGTGCAAATTAAAAAAGGGATATAATAAAAAATTAAACGTTTTCCGGAATATAATAATCAGAGCTACACTTGTCATTGTTGTGAGCAAACAGCACTCACAACAAGAGATAGTGCAGCGTGTGCCGAAATTCATCATTCAATTAAATGGATATAAAATTCAACTAGGCCAATCAGTAGGTATTTTTTCCCTTCCCTTCCTACTACTTACCCCTTTCCCTTTTTGTGCTTATTAGGTAGGTACAGTAGTCGCAGCGGAAGTTTGTGTCTCGGAAGTTGTCTGCAAGTCGCTGCGCAAACTGCTATTTTCAGGCGCAATCCCAATGTTGAAGGTGAAGACAACATTGTATAACTGCCTCGCTCACTCGCATACGTTTTACGCATATTTTTAGCTCTTACGAGCGTGATAGAATATGTGAAAAACGCTGTTAACTTTATGCTGTTTTATCCTCACAGCAGTACCTGCGCAATCGTTCACAGAGCCTAACTTCACAACCACAAAGATCCGCTGCGACTACTATATGAGGTCTTTGTGAAGAATCGAAATTTTCGACCTCGAGGCTCCGGTTCGTTAGCCGCCATCTTGAATTATATGCATTTGTTTTTCTTTTAATAATGCCTCAACAATTGACTTTGTGATAAAAATGTTTATGATATGTAAAAGGAACACAACATTTCTAATATTTTTTATTTACATATTATTTTGTATGTCTTATAGAAAAAAGTTACAAGAATAGAAAAAATAAAATTTTCATTTGACCTTGAACTCATTCTTCGGCCTCTTTTAGAGTTTCAATGACTCCGTAAAGCGTCTTGTCGTTCAGGGCAATGCGGAAGGCACCAGACCTCGTGGAAGGGAAATGAAAGATGTCAGATGTGTGTTGACGCCGAGGAATTTATATGAACTTACGTAAGTACATACGTTTCTTGGTTGACGCATTGACGTAGACAATTATCTATGGTCGTAAATATGTCGTCAGTTCAAAGAAAAAGCGTACATTTAAGACTTACCGACGCTCAAGGAACTGGCCAGCAAACTCACTCGCCTCGCGAGACTCGCCCAGGTAGCATTTCACGTAGTCCCTTACTTCGTAGGGCGACTCGATTTCACGCAAGAAAGCCACGAATGTCGGTACTGGAATACCATAAGGGAATGATGTTTCAACAGTTCGATAACTTCCTTGCTTATAATATGTTTCGCCGGCTTTTCTACCTTCTTTAGTATAAAATATCGGTTATGTACACGCATCCGCTGAACTAGTATAACACAAAATTCGTTTACTTATTATGTCTATGGGGTTGTGTAGAGACGCGGAAATCCGCCTTTCATCAACCTTTTCATAAAAATAGATACGTCACAGAATAAATAATAGTACCTGATACAGTTAAATACGTCTATATTGAAAAATACTTGGAAGATCTTACCAAGATTTGTAGACATAGTGAGTCATCCTATACCAATGATTAGTTTTTTTTTTGTTTTTGGCAAAAATACAATCACACCACCCCGGTACACTCGTGGTACGAGTGTGTACCTACATTTAATAATTGTTCACTTACTATCGACGCTGGAGTCCCGCCACGAGTCTAGAATGTTAGTACACCACATGTCGAATTCGACAGACGGCGTGTTCTCCGGCTTGGGCGGAATCATGACGGTGACCTTCTTCTTAGGCCTCGGCTCGGCCGACTTGGGAGGGTCAGCCGGCTTGGCGAAGGGCTTCACCGGCTCCACGGGTGGGCAGTCCCAGAAACCAGCTGAAAACGAAACGAGCACGGGCTAAGCCTTATGTGGTCGAGGATATTACCTTTTGATTGTTAGAGGCCCTCGGGCGGCCTGACCAACTCTGACACCAGAGGCCAGCACTACCTCATACGACAAGCAAGCAAGCAGTGATTTAGAGCGTTTACACATGGCGCCGCAGCGGCAGCA
Source organism: Alsophila aescularia (assembly GCA_946251855.1). Taxonomy (NCBI): domain Eukaryota; kingdom Metazoa; phylum Arthropoda; class Insecta; order Lepidoptera; family Geometridae; genus Alsophila; species Alsophila aescularia. The sequence goes on along the minus strand of OX276373.1, from coordinate 80,974,266 downwards.
TTTTTCGCCGCCGCGGTGCCGTACGTGCCGCGGCGTGTCACCGCAGAACCAGCGACTCGACCGCAAACGACCAACTAAAATCGTACATTAGTTGAGAACTACGGCACCGCTCGCCGCCGCGCGGCGCTGCAGCGATCACGGCGCCATGTGTAAGAGTCCATACAAATCTAAGGGTGACTAATACAGCGGCACCGCGATGTTAGCGGTGCCGCCCCGCTTCGGCGCCATTGGCCTTATTGGTGGATCTCACCGCTAATTTTCCTCGTACAGCTATGTTGGGGATCCAGCCTGAAAATTGCCCCTCCATACTTCTATACTATCCACATCAATATATAAAAGTGAAAACGTTTGTTTGTTTGGGGAGTTTTAACGCGATGACGGCTGGACGGATTTTGATGAAATTTGGAATGGAGATAGCTTATACCCTGGAATAAAACATAGGATCGCGAAAAAAAGAACATAGGATGCTTTTTTTTTGCGAAAAACAGTAGTCCGCGCGGATTAAGTTGCGGGCGAAAGCTAGTAATAATATAAAGCGAAAGTAACTGTTTTTTAACCTTATCACGACTAAACAGCTGAACCGATCTTGATGTAATTTGATATGGAGATAGTTTGAGCCCTGGGTAAGGACACAGTATACCTTTCATCGCGATGAATGCGTGCGCGAGGACGAAATCGCGGACTAAAGCTAGTACGTCATACCTCCTCCATTTTGCGTGCTGTTGCCCCAAGGCACGCTGTTGACGGGGGGCGGCGTCGCCTGCACCTCCTCTCGAGCTATAGCGGCAGCTTGCGCTGCCTGAGCCGCGGCCGCCGCTGCCGCCTGTGCTCGCGCCTCAGCCTGAACAGTGAATATACCATGTATTATGGAAAAACTACTACTACTAATTTAAATGATTAAGGACAATTTGATTCTAGGCGATGCAAACAATCGATCAAGAAGACCGAGCAGGAGAGTAGTCCTGACAAATCGGAATAATCGCTTAGCAGAAGAAGCTATTATTTGAACAATAAAACCAAATTATCTTTACCTGAATCTCAGCTAACGTTTGGTGCTGCGTTGTGGTAGTCGGTTTTTTAGCCCAGCCCAAACCGCCCTGCATTTCCTGATTGGTAAAAGAATTAATGAGTAAATACTTCATCGTGGCAAAGAGCACAATACAGCAATGAAAATCAGAAATAAATTTATAAATAATGGAGAAAACATCGTAAGAAACCGGCAATAGTCTGCGCCAGAAAGATTGCCAATAAAGTGCATTGACCCCACGTCAGTTGATAATAGCGAAGGGGTGTAACTTAAAATTTTACCAATTTCGAACACAAAGAATAACATTTTATCATCGATTTTTATTTCTATTCTACGAAGTACATACTAGAACAATTCTACGTAGTACATACTAGAACACACTTGATTAGTCTCATTTGATAATGTCTATACAGTAGTCTGTGATTTAAAAAACATAATGTATTTATCACGCTAAGAATGTTTTAACGAATCATCTCATTTATTTATAGTTGTTCTACTTTAAATAAATTAATTTAAAGCATTATAACAAGTTTTGTTATACTTACGTAAACTAATTCCTAAAAATAGTACAAAACGCGAGTTATGACACTTCGCCCAAAAACTTAGTTACGTCAGAAAGCAGAGATGCCTCACCTTTAGGCCGCCAATGACAGCGCCTCGCGTTATTCGTAAAACTATTAACGTTTTTGATGAATTTTAGTTATTGAATCTGTTATATTGTATGATATTATTTTTATATGTTATCTTCTCACCACATTTTTTACGTGTACATTCAATTTTGTTAAACGTAAGATTTCTTCTATTTTTTTTGGCATAAACTTGAGGTTTTAAAAAAGGATTTGAGAGACGTCATGGAGCGAGAAAAGACGAAAAGAGAGTTTGAATGATATTTTTTTGTTTTTATTGTTATTTGCGAAAAAAAGTAAACATTGGTGACGACACATACATACATATCGATGTATTCGGAACAAGCTGGTTCCATGTCCAGCATGTTTTCAAAAAAGAACAAAAAATCACAATAATAAAAAAATGACATTAATTTGGAATCTGTCAGTAGTTTTGTAGGGATAAAACTACTGTCAGATTCCAAATTAATGTCACAGGCAGCTCGTCTTATTCAGAAAGCTCCACAGACAGCGAATAATGTACACTAATGACAATACTTTTTTTTTTTAAATAATTGATATTTAATATTTTCGTTGTTTATGTGCCTAACTATTATTATGGTCATAAGTAACGAGACGAGTAAGGCGCTCACGTAAAAGATAAAGCCTGCGCATGCCCATTGCAGTGGTACCCAAAACTTTAAGTAACAAAGTCCGGTGCATCACTTCACAGGTGCATTACTTTGATACATTTGAGCGTTATCTCATTTTTTCGCTAGCTACAGGGTACTGTAGCTAGCGAAAAAATGAGATAACGCAATCGGAACACAGTAATGTTTAGATATTATACACTTAAAAGGTATAATGCTTGGTGACAGAATATTTGATATTCTGGTGGTACCTACCGACGCAACCTCCTGTAAAATTAAAAAAGTAATATAATCCCTGTCATAAAAGGTTTGTCACCACTGCTTGAGCCACCGAAAGGTCAATGCACTTTATTGCCAATCTTTCTGGCGCAGACAATTAGACAACGTCAATTAGTACTAATCAGCATTAAAAATATTTACAAAATTCATTCGTAAATAACGAATTTTGAACGAATGAATTTTGTCAAACGGTTTTATAGTAGTCGCAGCGGATCTTTGTGGTTGTGAAGTTAGGCTCTGTGAACGACTGCGCAGGTACTGCTGTGAGGATAAAACAGCATAAAGTAAATACGAGATAAAATATGCGAAAAACGTAAGCGAGTGAGCGAGGCAGTTCTACAATGCTGTCTTCAACTTCAACATTGGGATTTCGCCTGATAAATAGCAGTATGAGCAGCGACTCACACACAACTTCCGAGATTGTGTCTCGGAAGTCTGCTGCGACTATTGTACGGTTTTGTGTTAGTTAATAGACGTCTCGGAACGCGGCATTTAAAACCTTAAAAATCAAAAACATTTTTGTGAGCGCTGTTTTTTTAAAGTGAGAGCATGACATTATTCTGACCCGGAGAACACGATGACTATTATATATTACTTTTTGAACGCTGAAGTGTAGAAGAAGAGCGCATTTTAAACCGTACCATTACCGAAATACAATACTTGTCAAGTTGTCATTGTCATGTCATTCAATTCAAGTACAGTGTAACCAACTTATCTGTTAAGTGGCAAAAAAAGGAACTAAAGCCGCCACGAATGAGGTTCACTTTCACTTTTTTTTTGATTGGTCTACTTATCGATTGATTGAAACACTCACGCTACCATTCAGTTCACAGTTAAGTTGGTGGCACTGTAGTAACTGATCCGATAATGTTTATCTGTGTTTTGTGTGCTGTATTTCGTATTTATCTAAAACGAATGTCCCTGACTATGTTTCCGGTGCAATTTCTTTGGAATTGTGTCTAAGTAGGCCTAACGTGGTGAATACATCATGATTATAAACTAGTAGGTACGAAAATAACTCAAAAACTCGCTTATAGACTGTAGGTTATTCCTTTGTTGAAATCAATATACCTCTTTATTCCCAACTTAAAGCGTGAAGAAACTTAACCACAAATGAAGTATGCTTTATAATCATTCTAAAACGCCATACCTCATGTCTGTTTATCACAAGCCTGCAGCCCTTTATAAATCTGCTGTTATCCTTTGTTCTGTCGGCAAATAGTTCTTCTTCGATTTCTCGGCTTCTTCTCATCGGATTGAGTTAAAAAGTAGGCACACCAGATATTAAGTCAAAACCTAAGCTATCCCCTATCAATAAAAACTCCATTTTAATCATCAATTTTAAGTCCCCTCGACGTAGACCATTTTTAAAATTACTTTTTGTAGTCTTTTTGTTACTGCTTTATCATAAGTATAGATAGATTGAACTTTGAAATATGAATGACCAGTGAGATGAGAATGGCCAGTGACATCCGTGAAAACCAGATGTTAAAGCATGACGAACTTACCTGCTCTCGGGCCAGTGAAGCGGCTTGTTGGTGCGCAATGAGTTGCATCATCTGATGTTGCTCCTTCATTTGCTCCAGCTTTTTCTCTCGCTCCAGACGCTGGATTTCAGCCAGAGTTGGACCTTCCCAGGTGGAAGACTGCAGTTCCTGGCTCGAAGCGGACCACGGAGCTTTTTTGCTGACTGATTCAGCCGCTAGGCGCTGTATCGCTGGCTGCTGATTCTGAGCCTCCTGTTGAATTCAACCCGCATGAGCGACGCTGCGATTGCGAATCCTCCTTTCAGTTATGTCAACTGTCAATGCAGGGTGCTTTTACTTTTTGTTATTTTTACCCTATATGGCGAAGCAAGGGAAGGGTAATGAGTTTAACAGTCTATGTATGTATGTATGTGGGTATGTGGATGTTTCACCATAGCGTCGCCCATTGGTCCGATTTTGACAAGCGAGGTATAAATATATGATACAATCGATTCGCCTTCAGGAACGACATTCGTAAAGTTCCTTTTTCATCAAGTTTATGTTTCGTAAAGTTCCTTTTTCATCAAGTTTATGTTTCGTCAAGTTCCTTTTTACCATATACAGTATTTTGTCAAATTCACTTTTCGTCAAGGCCAAATACAAGCAATTAATAGTCAATTACCGGTTTTATTCAAACGTTTGTTTTCAATGGTGATTATATAATTTATGCAAAATAATAGGTCGGTACAGTAGGCGCAGCCAATGTACATGTTTGTGAAGTTTGGCTCTGTGACGATTGCGCAGGTTGGGATAAAATTGCATAAAGTAAAAGCGAGACAGAATATGCGAAAAACGTAAGCGAGTGAACGAGGCAGTTATACTATGCTGTCTTCACCTTCAACATTCGGATTGCGCCTGAAAATAGCAGTTTGCGCAGCGACTAGCAGACAACTTCTGAGACACGTACTTTCGCTGCGCCTACTATACTGATGTAAGGAAATCAAGGCATGTTTTTTTTATCATAATCTATTGATATAGTAAAAGTTATAAAGTTTATTTTATTTGTTTATTTCATTTTTTTATTATTTATAATTATATAATTACATGTTTACGCGTATGAAACTGCAAGAACAGCTAGTGTTTCATTATTATATTGTTTCATTATACATTTTAATACGATGTGCAATCTATTTTGTATTATACTGCTGGAGTGAAAAAAAAACAAAAAAGAAAGCATCTATTTACATTATTAAACAAACAAAAATCTAAATATTGTAGATGATTTGCAAACAGGCATAATTTCGGCAGAAATATCTTTCAAACAATTCATCATCATCATCATGTCAGCCTTTAGAAGTCCACTGCTTAAAACAATTATTTTTGTTAAAAATATAACTTGATAAATAATATTACTGTTTCACTAAATTAATGCGGCCTTGGCGGAAAGGGACTTGTCAAGTCACGAACTCGACGAAACACGAACACGACGAAAAAGGGATTTGACGAATGTCGTGTCACAGGCTATCTTTTTTTACCCGACTATGACGAAGCAAAGGAAGGGTTATGTGTTCTAACTAAAATATTGGTCCAATTTTGACAAGCGAGGTATATCAATCGATTCGTCTTCATAGCAAGAGTGTCAGGCTATTTTTTACTCGACCATAGTCAGATTTTAGTTTTTGAACTTATGTCTTGTTATCATAGTTCATTACAATAAATGGAATGACTCTATATATACTTTTTCTTATAGACTTGACGTCACGTGAAACAAGAGCGAACATGTTTTGACACTCCTTGTCAATCGCTCGCACGGCCTTTACAATCGGTTTGCCTTTTTTATATCAACATAGCATAGAAGTATAAAACGCGTCACAGACGACTAAGATACGATAATATTTTATCTTAAGATATCGTGTGTGTGCGTGTGTGTCTGTGGCATCGTAGCTCCCAAACGAATGGACCGATTTTGATGCGGTTTTTTCTGTTCGAAAGCTGATATGATCGAGATGGTTCTTAAATATATGGGAAGAGGGAGGGGGGAGGTGAGAAAGAAAAGGGGGGAGTGAAAAATCGTAGCTTCCAAACAAATGGACCTATCTAGCTGTTTTTTATGTTTGAAAGCTGGGGTAAACAAGATGATTCTTAGCTATAATTTGAGAATGGAGGGGGGAGGGGAGGGGGAGGGGGGGGGGGAGGGGGAGGGGAGTGGTGCGAATCGTAGCTTTCGAACGAAAAGACCGATTTAGCTGCGGATGTTTATGTTTGAAAGCTTCGAGGAACATAAAACCCGAGACGAGACGAGATGGTTCTTAGCATACTGCAAGTCGTTGTTCTGTACAAATGCTCTCGCGCATGTTCGTATTTTGTTTCACTAAATCTTCCTTAATCAAATTATGAATTTCGAGAAAAGTTTCCTTCGATTTATTAAAATAAGTTTGTTTTTTTGTAGAAACATCTGCGTTTAGTTTAAATTCACCGCGGCTTTTTCTAAATTTAATGTGATTTTCTATCCAAATGATAACCTTTTACAGTGCGCTAATGCAATTTGCATATCAAATTCAAAATCAGAATCGTCGTCTGATGAGCTATCTAATAAATCTAATAGTGAAACCGTACTACTCATATTTTATCATAAGCGGTGAAGAAATACGTGTGGCACCTAGGACGGCCTGCGAGCGAATGAATAATTTCAATATATTATCGCATCTTAGCCGTGTGTGATACCCTACGATGCTATAATATTTTATGTGCAGATATCGTAACATCAAATATTATAGTATCTTAATCGTCTGTGACGCCCTTTAGAAATAGAAGGTAAGTACCGACAGGCGCTGGTCCAAAAAGTAAGGAACAAACTCGATTTATGTACGCGTAAGGACCGCGTATTGACGCTCGGCGAAACACACACAAGTAAAGAAATAATGTTGTTGAGGAATCACATTGATCTATTTTAGCATATTTTTTATTGATTAATATTTTTTATGATACCATATATTAAAGATTGGACGGTTACTAAATACAATAGAACGTAATAAGGAAATTACAAAATGGGTAGGTAGGTAAGAGAAAGTTGATGGATGAGTTATTGATTTGCGGACAATATAATGAGCTTTGATATTATTGGATGACGGGTTGCTTGGTGGAATAAAAATAAGCCATCTATTTAAAAAACCGGCCAAATGCGAGTCGGACTCGCGCACGGAGGGTTCCGTCCTTTTTTTGTGATACAATTTCATCTTTACGGTTCATGGATTTTCTCTTTACATTTACTTTGCATTGCTTCTTGCCAAATTTCATGATTCAAAGTTAACGTGAAGTACCCTATAGGGTTTGATTCCATTGCGAGTGTTAAAATATGAGGCCTTAACGGCCGTATCTATTGATAACGTTAACTTATAGGTTTCATTTTTTCACCGCTCTGAGGGATTATAAACTTGAGTATTTGATATTCATATCAACTTCATACCTCCACGCGTTCTTATGAAAAGGGTCTTGACAGACAGAAAAACAACGAAGTGATCCTTTATTATAAGGGTTCCTGTTTTTCTGTTGAAGTATGGAATCCTAAAACATCAAAATCATTATCAACCCCCATCAGTCCACTACTGGACATACACCTCTTCCAAAGGACGCCATTGAGCCCGATCTTCAACTCTTCCTTTTCAACCGCCGCTAGTTATTTTGCGTCTTGTTTATCACATATATTTGTTTACTAGCTGTGCCCGCGGCTTTGCTCGCGTCGTCTTTTCATTTACAAGTAGTGTGATTCCAGGACTAAAAGTACCTATAAGGTACAATATAATTACTACATTTCTTCAAATTTCGTTCAGTCTTCAAATAGTATATCACAAAAATAATATCAGTAGATTGACATTGTTTTTGTTCGTCTGCTTTATTATATGATGTACTAGCTTGACCCGCAGCTTTGCCCGCGTGGTCAATTAATTTAAAAATTGCCTATACATGTTTATCCAAGACCAAAAGTGTCATATAGTTTTTATAGATTTCACGGCATCTAATGATCGGATTAAGATACCAAGTACCCCAGTTTTTAAGTCAAACCTTAAGCTATCCAACAGTTTTTTTTACATCTTAACTAAAGTATCCTATGTGTTATTCCAGGGTATAACCTAACTCTATTCCAAATAATTTCATCACAATCCGTTCATCCGTTCGAGAGTGAAATATGATGATGATGATGATGAAAAGTACCCTATATATTATTCCAAGGTAGAAGCTCTCTATTCTAAATTTCATCAATATCCGTTCAGCCATTTGAGAGTAAAGTATGATGATGGTGATGATTATGGTGATGATGATGAAAAGTATCCTTTGTGTTATTCCAGGGTATAACCTATCTCTATTCCAAATAATTTCATCACAATCCGTTCAGCCGTTTGAGAGTGAAATATGATGATGATGATGATGAAAAAGTACCCTATGTTTTATTACTATATTACTATTTACTATTATACTAATATTTTTTTCAAAATCTTACAACCCAAAACCATTATGGCGTCAGTCAAAACTACGATTAATTTTTCTGTAACGTTTGATGAATTACTCAAGAAATGTAGGCTATAGTGTTGTACTTACACGTGCAGCCCGATTCCATAACTTGGCTTCAATCGAATTCTCAGTATCGCAACCACTAATGCCTTGCGATAGAGTCGAATTTGCTATGAAAAAAGTGATAATCCGATTGTAGCCAAGTTATGGAATTGGGCCACTGATAACCGATCTTAGTATCTTTCTTCTGCTTTGCTGATTGGTTATGACACCCTTTCACTGCACAAACCGTCATTTTTAACGAAAAAGTCGGGAGCTCCTCTTTCGTAAGTACGATGTCGTGCACTGACAAGTCGGCGCGATCGGCTTTGGTTGATCTTCTTCACTATGAGGGCGCCTACTTACCTTCTATTCCTAATACTTCTATGCAAAATAGTTAAAAAAATAATTGAATAAAGGACTACTAAAAATTCCGTTCTAGTACATATATATTATTTTGCAATAATTATTATTCTTCGTAACCACAAAAGATGTAATGTTTTCAAGCTTACCTGCTGCTTTTTGATGATCTCTGATTGGCGCTTCTTTTCTTCTGCAGCGATTTTTTCCTCTTCTTTCCTATAAACAAAACAATTTACTTTTCATCCCATCTATTCTAAAAACTCTAATTGGTTCCTCGAAAAGAGGGAGCAAAGTAGGTCTTTTCTGTTCATGATTTTCAGAGAAGGCAGTAATGAATTTTGTTTTTGGAACATGAATTTTGTTCATTGGGTCGCGTGGCGCACTGTATTTATTTTGTGGTTAAAGATGTTTATTTCTCAAAAGAATACATATTAACATAAATGGGAAATTAAATATATGATACAATATTTGGGCGTCACGGTGCACATATAAAATATTATTAACTAATGTAAATGTAGGTAGATGAAAATACAAGGTCTTTGCAAAACAAATGGTTAGTTCATACAATGAACTGCGATAAGCATGTTTACTACACAAATCCGGCATCACTGGAACTGGCATGGGGTTTGTGTTAGTAAATACGTGTCAATGTAGTCTCTTTTTTATCGTGATTTATTTATATAATACTTTTCTTCTAAAGTTATTTGTGTATATCTCTTAATTATATTATTATATGTTTGTTATAAGGTATTTATTATTTATATTATTGTATGTTTGTTATAAGGTATTTATTATCAATGTTTTTATGTAGGTGTTTAGTATATTTGTATCATTAATTATTATGCAAGAATTATGTGTATGTTTGTATTATGTATGTTTATTGTTGACAGCTTACTGTTAATAGCAGGTTCTATTTTTTTAAATTTGTTGGTAGCAACTTTATGATTTTTGGTACGCTATTTATGTACTTAAGAGTTAAATTTTCTTCGCCATTTTCAATTATATTTTTAAGTTCTTTTGTAAGATTCTTCAAGTAAGTTTTGTTGCTGTGGCGTATGATCAGAGTATACCATAATACTATGTGTTACTCTTATTTTTCAGTATTGTTTTCACTGTGTCGGGATTTAAAATAAATTTTAATGGGACGGGTTTTTTCAGGATGTTTTTTCCAAGACGAATGATTCTTTCTGGTTCAGGGCAGGTGTCGTCTAATATTTTTAGTACTTTCAATACTTCGTCTCTATCCAATATATATCTTTCTTCCTTGCGTAGTGATACAGGCTCAGCAACTCCAACGTTTCTAACATTTTTGCTTCTCATTTCACGTTCGCATAATTCTGATATAATGGCTACTTGTTTTTCTATTTTATTAAATTTATGTCTTCTTTGATTTATATTTAATATATAAATCAAAGAAGTCCAAACTGAATATTATAATTTTTTTGTTATGCAAATAATTTTACTGCCACTCTTGAAGAAGTTTTTAAAAAGCTGGCAGCAAGCTGGGAAGAAGGAGGCATTGACGTCGGCGAAAAAGGTTGACTAACCTTCGTTTCACCGACGACATTGTGTTATTCTCTTCCTCAGCGTCAGAACTGGGAACTATGCTTGAGGACCTAAGCAAAGTAAGCCTCGAGGTCGGACTAAGAATGAACATGTCGAAGACCAAGATCTTGACCAACAGCATCCAACTCAGAATACACATAGAGGGTGAGGAGATTGAGTATGTTCACGTGTATGTGTATCTTGGCCAAGTAGTCTGCTTCCAGGCGAGACAAGAAAGAGAAGTTGCGAGACACACCGAAAACGCCTGGAAGGGCTATTGGGCCATGAAGGACTTGATGAAGGGCAACTTTCCTCTATGCCTGAAGCGCAGGCTAGTGGGCACGTGCATTCTCCCCATCCTCACTTACGGTGCACAGACTTGGTCTTTGACTGTTCAGCAAAGGTCAACGCTCGAGGTCTGCCAACGCGCAATGGAGCGTAGTATCTTGGGCGTCAAACTAACTGACCGCATTAGGATTACGATACTGCGCTCCAAAACCAACATCGCAGACGTTACCCGAAAAGCTACACAGCTGAATTGGGACTGGGCCGGACACGTCTGTCGTATGCCAGACCAGTTGTGGGCAAAAATCACAACCGATTGGACCCCATCTGGAGCAAAACGTCAGCGCGGCCGTCCCCGACGAAGGTGGCGAGACGAACTAGACTCGTACGATGCCTCCCGTCCACTTGGCTCCCATAACATTGATCTCCTGGGGGATTCATTTGGATTATTTGTTCTCACGGATCCCTTGGCCAAGAAGAATCACTGTAAGATCCCCTGGGGGATTTATTTGGACTGGGACATATATAAAAAACAAAATTAAATCAAAATACAGAGGGCTTCCTCATGGTCCTAGGTTAAAATATAACCTGCCTCGTTTATTCCTTTGTCCCCTGTGGTGGATATCGAAACAAACCATGTGGCATTATCCCTCAGTAACAGATTTCAAAGTGACATGTCAAACATCAAAGTCATACGTCAACACCTGTCAAGATCTCATCGATATCTTCGTTTTGGATGACAGCTGTCAAATTTATAAGGGCTATACTGAAACTATTGATTATGACTAGTAGTTTCTTTACAGAAGTGATGGATCTCATTGACATCTTCGTTTTAGATGACCGCTTTCGTTCACTAATTTAGTTTTTTGATATCCCCACCGGTGGGGACGGTCTGGTGGGGATTTCAGGAATAATCCGTTAATTTAGTCAAATACGTTTGTGACGAGGTCCAAACCTCTTTCATAATAATACTCTTTTGATATCTTAATTCTTTCATAATCCATTTCTTTTCATTTTGATAGTTCATTATTCATTATAAATACAAATAACCTGTCACTCTTAAATTGTCATTGATTCGCTCAAGTCTGTGTTCTTGGACCTAACTTTTAAAGAAACAGAATACACACGTTATATATACTAAACTAAATATATTTCATTTCAAAACCTAAGTTTGCTGAATATAGCTGAAGGAAACGTGTACGTATGAAGACTAGCAGCTACGAAGCCTCCGCTGCCAGTTGAAAAATGAAGGCTCGCACTACTAAGTACAATTAAATTATTGTGAGCAAGGAGTCCCTTTGAGCTGGTAGACACCCTCGGGGGGGGGGGGGGGGCTCCGGCTACAATTGGCGCCCTCAACGTCCCCGTACCCAGCCTGCTCTACCTGCCTACAAATCCTCCTGATCCTGAATCCTTCCCGATTTCTCCGTGTTTTTTTTTAATCAGTGTTCAATTTTTAAGTCGCACCACAAAATTCTAAAAGGCACTAGGCCATCTTGATTTAAATTTGGATTGGATTATTTGGCAAACCAGAACAGTTTTTTTTATACTCAAGTGTATTTTATATTTGCATTCCAGTCATTCATGTAAGTAAGACATTTTCATTAATACGTACCTTATTCCGAATTTCAATATCAGCCTACCTAGTTCCGAGTTACTCTAAACTTTGACATTAACATTATAATTTTTTACATTAACTCTATTTTTTTTTATATATTTTTAAAGCGTTACTAACGCACTAAACGCACGTTACCTACAAAGTAAACACTTAGTTTTATTTGCTGGTCTCATATTAAATAAAAATGGACCCTGCGCATCTAAATAAACCAGAATTGATCTATGAATTAAAATGTAGAAATGCTGAAGAGCAGCTAGGATTTTCTAATGTTTCGAAACGTTTTTGTAAATCGAAGAAACTCTCTGAAACATTTTTAAATGTTTCTAGTTGTACTGTCGTAAGTTCGGTGGTAATATCCATGTTATTTAATCTATTTTTAATGTGCAGAATATAGGACGCATTCTCCCCCCCCCCCCCCCCACTCACTGCTCACTTCCTGCAATCCCCTTTCTCCCCACTCTCTGCTCACTTTTCCCCAAACTGTCACTATGACACAAATTAATTAATTGTTGCCTATAATTATGTCGATAAGTAATTGATCTACGAGTCGTATATTTTGTAGCTTACTTGTTGTCTCACCAAGCAGTGTGACCACGAGTATAAATAATTCTTCGTGTTCACACCAGTGTGACAAAACTGTGTGACTACGAGTCCGTCGCCGGGGATCCATGTGAACAAAAAATCCAAATGAATCCCCCAGGGGATCCATGTTAACTAAAAATCCAAATGAATCCCCCTGGGGAACCGTGTGGACAAATAATCCAAATGAATCCCCCAGGGGATCCATGTTAGGGGAGCCAAGTGGACGGAGGCCGTACGATAAGGACTGGCCATTAAAAGCATTAAACAGAAAATCATGGAAAGAGGGAAGGGAGGCCTTTGCCCAGCAGTGGGACGATTAAGGCTGATATAATAATAATGCATAAGTATCTAGTTTATATTATGTTGTTTATTTTTAGTCTATTTAATAGCTATTAAATAAATATATGAGTTTTAACGTATCCAAAAGCGCCGGTTATTTTTTTTTTCATAGAGGGGGAGGAAAAGAAGAGTGTATAATTCGGACGCAAAAATATTTTTCCTCGGGTAACGTATATTGAAACCCTCGCTACGTTCAGGATTCTACTTAAGAATCCCTCTCTTCACTCGGGATTCTACTCGGGATTCTATTTTAGAATCCTTCACTCCGCTCTGGATTCAAAATAGCGCCCTCGCCGTTAATATATTATTTTTCTCCCTTGTAATCTACTATTAAATAACGATAGTTTATCTACAAAGTTCCGTTTCGATGTGATTAGGTTTGAAGTGGAAGTTAAGTCTCTACACAATCCCCATAATAAGCACTTGTCATATAATTATATTCACCTCTTGCGTTCTACTTCTTCGGCCGATTTGGCTTCGTCTGTTTTTTTTTTGCTGTCCTTGTTTTTCTCAGCGCCCTTCACAATCGTGAAGCCTTCTTTGATCCATTCCTGTGAAATATGCAGATTCATTACTTTCACTCCTACAACACAGTTGGAAAAAGTAAATATTGATCATGTAAGTCGAATTGGGGCCAAACTGGCTTCATACCCCGCGGGTAGCAAAGCTTTTTGGTCCCTGGCCAAGTCGGTCGAAGTAAACTTCTGCCGCCCCTCACTGCCACCATTGCTGAAACCTGATGGATCACTAGCTCACACTGCTGGAGACAAAGTGATTTGCTTCTCTTTTTGCAGAAGCCTCGCATCTAGATGCTTCTGGCAAGACACCTTCCTGCCTTCCTCATTGCGGGGTTTTTATACCCGAAATTCGCATTCGTCAGAAGGAGGTTCTCAGAACGCTTCGAGCTCTAGATGTGAACACGGCCAGTGGTCCTGATGGTATTCCAGCGATTGTGTTAAAAAACTGTGCGCCCGAATTGACTCCCATCTTAACGCGTTTGTACCGCCTCTCTCTTCACTCAGGTAAAGTTCCGAAGAGCTGGAAGCTTGCCAATGTACAACCAGTACCAAAGAAGGGTAGTCGTGCTGATCCGGCCAATTATCGTCCCATCTCGATTACCTCCTTACTCTGTAAGTGTATGGAGCGTGTCATAAACATTAGGCTCTTGGCATACCTTGAAGACAATGATCTTCTCAGTGACCGGCAATACGGATTTCGCCGAAACCGGTCTACTGGGGATCTTCTCGCGTATGCCACTCACGTACTGAGCGAAGCCATAGAGATGCATGGTGAGGCGCTTGCCGTCTCCCTTGACATATCGAAGGCATTTGATCGGGTCTGGCACGATGGCCTTTTAAACAAGCTTCCCTCATATGGTTTTCCTGTTGGTTTATGCAATTGGATAGTTGATTTCTTGAGGGAACGATCTATTCGAGTAGTCTTAGAGGGCTGCTCGTCTGATCAAATGGCTATGAATGCCGGTGTACCTCAGGGATCGGTTCTCTCGGCTACACTGTTTTACTGCACATTAATGACCTTCTGAAGCCCGGTACCTTTGGGTATGCTGATGACAGTACTGTAGTTGAGAGATACACTTCCAATGCTCAAGCCAGCTGTGACGCTGTCCAGTTTCAGAGAGAGGCTATGGTAGACCGTTTAAATTTAGCCTTAGAAGCCGTGTCCGATTGGGGCGATGCTAACCTGGTTAAGTTTAATGCTACTAAAACGCAAGCGTGTTTGTTTTCTGCTAAAAAGAGTCCTCTACACCGATCTCCGTCTTTCCAAAGTGTAACAATACCAATAGGCGACCATTTGGAGCTTTTGGGTGTCGAACTCACATCAAACCTGAATTTTGGGTCTTTTATTGAATCCAAAGCCAAGGTAGCTGCAAGAACACTTGGTATTTTGTCTAACGTTAGGCGGTACTTCACACCGGGACAGCTTTTGAATCAATAATCAAGCACAGGTCCGATCTTGTATGGAGTACTGCTGACACCTCTGGGACGGTTCTGCCAAGTATCAGCTCGAGTATTTGGATTCAATTGAGAGACGTGCTATCAGGCTCATCGGGGATGACACTCTGGTAAAGAGTAAGCTTCAAAGTCTGGCGCATCGATGTGAGGTAGCAAGCCTGGTGGTATTCTACAGATTGCACTATGGAGAGTGTGCACAAGAACTGCACAACCTGATTCCCCCATCACCTTTCCATCACCGTACGACTAGACGATCAGCAAAGCGCCACCCTTTCATGGTTGAAATACCTCGCACAAGAACGAAGCGTTACGCTTCTTCATTTATTATAAGAACTGCAAAGGAGTGGAATGGCCTGCCCTCGTCAGTGTTTCCGGTAAATTATAACCCCGATGTGTTCAAGTCAAGAGTGAATAGGTATCTACTAGGCAAGCGTTCTACACTTTCCACCACATCATCGCTTTCCATCAGGTGAGATCGTGGTCAAACGATTGCCTAGTCAGTAATAAAAAAAAAAAAAAAAAAAAAATTATAAACTTTTTTTTATTGTATATTAGCAGCTCGATGCGATTCGGTAAAATCTTTGATCGAAATCCCATTGAAATAGGGTCCATAACACAGCGCGCGCTGCAACATAGCTGTTACAAGTATTAAATTATCTTCTCTCATTTTCGCGCTAACGCACGGAGCCATTGTTTTAAACATCGCAACATGGATTTATTAAAATACGACTTTACAGTTTGTCCAGAGATACAGATGAAATCAACAAAGGCTTTCAAAACATATATAAATTAAGGCAATTTTTTATGTCGTTTTTTGGTTTTATCAGCTTTAGAAAACGATGTCCAGAATTTGGTGACTTCAGCATTCAAAAGTAAACTCCTCAGAGGTTTTTGCCTCATAGATTATGTCTATTTCGCCGTCATGTATAAATAATCATACCTTCTTCTCTTTTTCCAAGTCCTTCTTGTTTGATTTATCTTCCTTCTTGTTTTTCGGAGAAGGCGATGGTTCCGCTGAACGTTTCTGAAACAGAACTCCGCTTTGAATTCATTATTAGTAGTTTATGAAACGGTTGTGTAATGAAGGCTATTAAAATACGAGAGTGAGTTTGCGGCTCGTTTTTTAATAGTGTCACTCGAGTGTTTTAATACCTAGTACTGTGCCGTTTCATACACACATAACTAGGTCTGCTAGGCTTTATCTACACACTCATGCAATAGGAACTTACTTTTAATGAAAAAAATATTTACTCAAACAAGCTTGTAATGTGGTCATTATTTCGATAACCTTCTTTAGGCAAAGTCGACCTTGCCGCGCTGCTTGAATAGGCGCCAGCAAAGTTGTATGGAATTTCATTACTGTCGTGTTTGGCAATTTCCTTTGAAAATCCATTATTGTCGTGTTTTTTTAATACTATTATTTATTCTGTGGTTTTGTTAACCACCGAACTCGAAAAAAGAGGCGTTGTAGCTCCCAGAGGAATGGACCGATTTTGATGGTTTTTTTCTTTTTGAAAGCTGATGTGATCGTGATTGTTGTTGTTGTTGTTGTTTCTGTTTATGTTTCTGTTTCTGTTACTGTTTCTTTTTCTGTTGTTGTGGTCGTTGTTGTTGTCGTTGTTGTTGTCTTTGTCGTTGTTGTTTTCGTTGTTGTTGCATTGTTTGTGTAAATTCTTATTATACTAATCTGGTTTTATTTAAATTCCTCGCATTGTTTGAGTAAAGCACTATACAAGCCTTGGTCCGCAATGACTGCTCTGCTGGCCACGCTATGATGGCCTCGAGCATTGCTTAGTTAAGTTCTCGGCCTTCAAGCTTGGCCATCATTGCAGCCCTTGCTGTCCGCGCTATAAAGGCCTCGACCTTCGGTCTCGGCCTTCATTCCAGCTTGGCCATCAAGGGCTGCAATGCTGACCGCGCTGTGATGGCCTCGAACTTAACTTAGCTACGCTCTCGACCATCATCATCGCTGCCAGCAACGCAGTCATTACAGACCGCGGCAGTAATTGTTGTAATATTTTCTTGATTTTGCCGGTAAAATCTCGTTTCATATTGGAGACGTGCCGTGCGTAAAGTATGTCATTATGCCACCATTTTTGATTTCATAATCCGCATTTTACGATATGAGTGTAGATAAAATACTTATCATAATTATTATGATAGAAATGTGAAGTGCACGCGACAGCGGACGCAGAACAAATGATACACGCGTATCGTTCTTCTTTGAACAAAAAAGAAACAATTTCAAATTTATGTTCTATAAAAACTACTGTACAACTTTTTTCTTTAAAAGAGACCTCGAAGCTCTGTTCTTTCTAATAAAAAAAGAATCATCCAAATAAGTTCATAAATCTCGAAGATACGAGTGAAAACACACTCTTTAACAAATTAATCAATACCTCTGCCTTAACTTCTTCTTCCTTAGTTTTACTGTCTGTAGATTCTTCCTTTTTATCTTCCCTGGCCTTGGTCTTGGTCTTAGGCTTGGTGGGATTGTCCTTGGCCTTGGCTAGCTTGTTTTCCCCTTTGACCTCTTTGACAGGTTTAGGGTCGGGCGTCTTGCTCTGCGGCTTGGCGACGGGCGCCTCTGCCGTTTGCTGATCATCTTTGGCAGCTTTTTCAACTTTCTGCCGGAACATTTATGACACATTAATTACGTGGCTCAAAACTTCGGTTGAGTCCCCATTGAGCATATATGTACTACAGTAGTCGCAGTGAAACTTTGTGCTTGTGAAGTTAGGCTCTGTGAACGATTGCGCAGATACTGCTGTATCAGTGAGGATAAACAAGCATAAAGAGCGAGATAGAATATACGAAAAACGTAAGCGAGTGAGCGAGGCAGTTATACAATGCTGTCTTCACTTTCAACATTGGGATTGCGCCTTAAAAATAGCAATTTGCGCAGCAATTTTCAGACAACCTCCAAGACACATACTTTCGATGCGAAAACTGTACGTACGTGACAAACAAAGGGGCCGTTACATTTTTACTATGGAGCCTGGGTTACCTACAAGTTTTACCTACAACCTACAACCGCCATTTTGAAAAAGTCGCGAAGTCGCGGCCATTGATCAAACCTTAATGAATTGAAGAGTACTTAGTTAAAAAGTACTATTATTTATTCTATAACTCTAGTATCCTGAAGTTTCGCGTTTCTGTGATATTGTAGCTCAAAGATCATCCCAGAACTGTTTTCATTGAGCTCCAATGGCAGCAATTCGATCATCTTACTCCTTAAACTTATATAGATTAAATTTCTTCAAATGTAATTTAAACTTTGTCAACTTCGTAACAAGGTATTTTTGCCCCTGGCATCTCTTCTAAACGTACGTCAATTTCTGCACCGCTTAAAATTACGTAATTAAAACAGGTTTTTAACACGCTGTCTAACAGCGTTTGGATAAATTCGGACACGTTCTGACACAGCGTTTGACAAATCGGGACTCTCGCCGCGTGGAAACAAAGTTGATTTTACGCTGACAGGCTTTAGTGATAGTTTAGTGAGTGAGGATTAGATGCCAGGGGAAAAAAATACCTTGTTACAAAGCCAACAAGGTTTAAATTACATTTGAAGAAATTAAGTTAAGTTGCCTACCCTAGGTATGTCCAAATCGCTACCAATATCTCACAAACGCGAAACTTGAGGATACTATTGTTTAAATATTTATTTTTTAAATTGATGTTCTTTCAAAAAGGCCTTTGAACCATTGTAAGCATGCTACAAAGGTTCAAATGCCTTTAACATAAAGCGCCATATGCCAGGGTAGGTGCGCGGGATGGTGAAACAGAACAGTAGAACAGGTGTAACATTATATTTCTATTACAGCCAGATTCAAACTTGCTGTGAAGTAATAGCAAAATATTAGGTAGTACCGTGTCTTTTTGAGTAACTAGTAAAAGGTAGCTCAATGTTGAATATTCTTTATGTTAGCCTTTGGCTGACATTACGACTATTAAAGTTAAAATCCTATACAAAATCATTGAGCTATTATTGTACGAACATTCTTTTTCAATGTACAAAATGTTGTAAAACCTGTTGCACGCTGTCGTTGACATCAGGAGCGACTGTCACTTTGTCCTCGCTGCGGATAAGTTTCTGGAGCTGATCCATGTCCAGATTAGCACTGGGGGCTACGAAGCTGTCCTCAGCAGTACTGGTCGGCAGCTCTGCTAGGAACGACAGCGGTGACGGCGGCTTCGGCGGTTTCGCCGCCTGTGCCGCGCGCATTTGCGCAATGATCTCCTCCTCAGTCTTCATCTCTTCAGGCAGCAGCGGAGTCGAAGGCATGTTAGGCTACGAACAAATTAACAAATATTTTTATATTTGACCGAGCGATCTCGAAGCGCGAGCTAAGCGTCTCCGTTTCAGCTTGTTTGTCCGGCTGTTCTCCTCTACAGGCCGCATTTCTCAACCGATCTAGACGAAACTTGGTACACAAGTATAACGTAGGTATAGGTAGGTAGGTATAGGTACTTTTTCAATGAAAAATAATAATAAATAAGAAAGCTATTTTATAGAAAGTTTATTCTGTAATTAAAAATAAAGGACCGGATTTATTGGATTTTGTTATGGTTTAATATAGTAGAAACATCATCATCAGCCCTTGTCAGTCCACTGCTGGACATAGTCCTCTCCCAATGAACGCCACAGAGCCCGATCTTCGGCTCTTCTCATCCTCCTCAGTAATTCCTCCAAAAAG
Source organism: Alsophila aescularia (assembly GCA_946251855.1). Taxonomy (NCBI): domain Eukaryota; kingdom Metazoa; phylum Arthropoda; class Insecta; order Lepidoptera; family Geometridae; genus Alsophila; species Alsophila aescularia. The sequence continues at coordinate 80,954,286 of OX276373.1, read as the reverse complement.
GGTCAAAAAAGGGGGCTACTGAATATCTCCGCCTTATTAGATCCGATTTCGATGGTTCTTATTTTATTTGAAAGGTAATAACTTTAAGTTGGTCTCATAAAAATTTGGTGAAGATCTGATGAGGATCTTCGGCGTAATGAGCAGAATAGCAGAATAGAATAAAAAGTAAATTTCTCACTTTAACGTTTCTACCAGTGGAATCGGCCTTTTACCTACTAGGTAGGTAGCACCTTGGTTATTAATTTTAGTTTTACAATAAGTAACTAGAAAGTTTGCAAAAAGTTTGTGCTTGCGAGGTCTACAGCTCACAGAGTCACTAGTTCTACTAATAGAACAAGTTGGAAAAATATTCACGGTTTTCTATTATTTGTTATACCAATAGAACAACTAGAAAAATAAGTTTGGTTTTTCTATTTGTGGAGCATAATTTTATGGTAAAACAAGTAGGTTTATTTTTGTGTTATTTTGTGCGGAGAGAGGCGCCTTTTTTGTAAAGCTGCCTGTCTTGCAGTTATAACAATAACTTTTTAGTCCTACATGAACCAACATTATAATAAGCCAGGTACCTTTGCTCTAAGTATATGAACTTATATTATTCGTAGCTCTAAGTAATATCAGAGCTGAATTTGTTTTAATGTTCTATTATTGAAAAATAACTTCTAAATTTCATTTGACCTTTTGACTTTATTTTATAAGTTGCAAGCTAATATTTTTGATGTAAAAGGTGTGTTCATGTAAAAGCCGGAGGATAGTCTGCGGAGGGTTATTTTAGTGTTTGACTCATTTTAAATTATTTTGGTTAGTGTAGTTTCCACAACCGTAAACACAATTTAATGATTATTCTGTGAGCCCCTCATTGCAAAGCAAATATTAGGATCACGGATTATTTTAATGCTATTGACGTTATCGAGTGACGTTTGTTTTGTTTTATTACTTAGGATTTGTTACATTATGAAACGAGGTCCTGGCCGAGCGAGCTATCTCCATAGCATAAAGCATAGCATAGTACAGTCACGGAATAAATAATAGTACTATGTACAGAAGACTCACTCCCTTAGAAAATTACTGATTTCCTGTGAGACCGGTCTGGTACAGGGTATCCTAGTTTGGGGCTAGGTTATTGGTGTGAATTGACCTGAATTAATATACAAAATTATATATAAAAAAACATATACGAGGGACGTTCGCTAAGTTCTCGGTATCAATATATTAACTAATCCTAAGGGTATTTAAAAAATGTAATTATCTATGTAATATGACACCACAAGGGTATAAAAAAAAGTAACCTGAAGTTATTTTTCATCGGCCTCTTTCAGTACGTATATAAAAAAAGGGAAATTGTAACCATAAATTTATTTTTAATCGGCCTCTACATATTATGAGTGACGGGGCAAGGTTTTCCAAAATCGAGCACCTCGCAAGGAATAAACACTATCCATGAAGATATGTTTTCTGTTTACCATGACTCTGCTCCTTCTTTATCGACAAAATGTATGTGTGTTCTTTATGTTCAAAAGTCGTCAAGTGCAGCGAAGTAGGGAAAGCATTGAAGACGAACTCCGCTCGGGCAGGCCCGCCGCCGCATGCACGGAAGAAAACATAGAAAAATTGAGAAAATTGTACTTGAAGATGCTTGTGTAGAGATCAAAATCTTAGCAGAGATGACCAACCTATCGATTGGTACCATACACTATATTGTTCACGACCAGCTCAACCGAATAGTTACTGGATATGAAACTTGAACTGACCCTGACCATCATCATCTGTCATCCCAACAAGCAAAATAATCCTAAAACGCATAAATTATAGGAGTATTGCGCTTATAAAACCCCTATAATGATTATGTTATTTGCTACAGGATTTCTGAAAGCATAAAGTGTGACTGCAAGAACGTTTAACCCTATATTTAAACTTATAAGCGTTTATAATTTTTCGGCGTTTATAAGGAAGAAATTCATAGTCGTTCCATGATCGGGAAAATCATGCCTGCAGTTTTTTGGAATCCAAAGGAATTTTGCTTATTGAATACACCAAATAAGGTGAAACCATCAATGCAACATTCTATGCAGCCTCACTGCATCGCTTAGGGGAAGCTAGTACAGAATATGAATAATAAAAACATAAAAAGTTTTTTTTATGAATGTCAGTTTTTTTTTTAGTTTTTTTTGTTACTTTGTTACTTTTAACGTTTATAATTTCAAAGTTTATTTTTCTAATTTTCATTATTTTTTTGTGCCTTTTCACTTTTAACGTTTTTTTTATTTTATTTTTTTGCTTTGTTATCGGTTTGTAAGCTACCCTGTAAGTTTCTGCCGGATAGCTAATCGGGAAGTGCTAGAAAATTTGAATTGAAAGATTCCTGGACAGACAAAATACATATTAGATACATACAAGTGAAGTTAAATAAAAGCTTTTAAAAAAACGGAGAGGAAAATTAGATAATGCGCCCGTTTACACGGCGCGTGTTGCCAAAGCTGATTGTACGAGACTGTGGCTTCGAAAAATTTGTCACCCACTTTATGGCCCAGACTTAGCAACCAGCGACTAGGAATAAGTGTAGGAATAAAACCGTTCGTTTTAGGTTTTTTAAAAGATCTTCGGCGAGATTTTTTTTCAGGTTAGTGAAATGTTGTTTCGCGGCTAAATAAATGCAAAAAAATAAAAAATATTTACCTAATGTTTATAAGATTTTTCTTTCACACCCATACCGATATCTTATTGAACGCAGGGACATTAGGGACTCGATCTTCGACTGAAATCCTTGAATCTGAGGCACTGCGGTATTCTCCCATTCCACTTGGTCTGTGTGATCTATATGCGGCCGGCCTTTCGTCTCACCCACAAAAACCCGGAAGCGTTATTACGAGCACACATTCTTCTTTACGGGCTGGTATCTTCTATGACTGAGGTCCTATTACCTACGTGTATTGTACTAATGTTTAAGCAAGTAGTTGTAGACACCTACATATTTGTATCATAAGTATCTTCACACTTCAGTACATGTTGATTCGAATAAATTAAGTTGGCACCTTGGACTACGGCTTCCGGGTACCACGGTGGACATTTTGGAATGTACCTACCACAACCGGCTCAACTTTCTTACGATTTGTATACTTTAATTGATATATTCCTATTATGTACCTATGTTTTATCAATAAATTATGTATGGTATACGTACTAATACTACATAGTAGAAACAGAAGCAGTTATTTAGGTATTGTCTATGCAAATACGAAAACATGTAGATAGGTAGGTCCGCTGTTTAACTTGAGGCATCTGTGTGAATTAGTATGGTTGTCTTGTTGCTTGATTGCTTGCTTGTCGTATGAAGTAGTTCTGGACTCTCAGTGTCAGTTTGTCAGGCCACCCTAAGGCCTCTTTAATCAATAACAGCCAGGACCGACAGCTTCACGTGCCTGGCGAAGCGTGGATCGATGGAAAACCGCACATAAATTAGTCATTGGTGCGGAGCCTAGGACCGAACTTGTTCAATCATCTTACATGTAATTTGTAGGTAATTATAACCTACGTTTCATATGCGCTTCAGGTACACTGAAACCCTGATTCGAATAAAACACGAGTCGTTTTTCAGCACCTCGTTCACCAGAGCGATAGTGGCCTAACGGTTCTATATTACAATTTAGAATCCAACGAGACCGGGTTCAAAACCTAGGTTCCTCACCAATGACTTTTCTTAGTTATGTGCGGTTTTCCATCGCTCCGTGCTTCGGAGGGCACGTTAAGCTCGGTCCCGGCTGTTATTGATTAATAGCAGTCGTTAAGCCATGTCAGAGGCCCTCAGGCGGCTTGACAAACTGACATCAGAAGCCAGCACTACCTCATACGACAAACAAACAACAACAAACAAACAGCACCTCGTTACTTTTTGTCATTTTTTGTAAGCGAAACGGTTCGTTTTAAGATATAGAAATCGGCTTTATGTAAGTTATTCCCTTAAACTACTTATTAATTTGAATAAAAATATACTCGTATCTAACTCAAATAGTATCATTATAATAATTATTATTATAATCTTAAAAACAGACTTCGGAAATTTCTTTTCGAAGTATTTTATTCTCGTTTACTATTTATTTATACATGGACTTATTGTTTTTTTTCTTCTTTATAACCCGAGTACAGCGAAGCAAGGGAAGGGTAATAAAGTTAACAGTTCCACCACGTCGCCCTTAATTGTCCAATTTTGACAAACGAGGTGTTAATCGATTCGTCTTCATCGCAAGAGAGTCTAAGGCTATTTTTATCAGACAGTATTCGGGTTTAATTTTTTGAACGAATGTCTTGTTTTACATGAGAGTTTTATCAGCATTCTGACATTATGCTGTGAATGTATTTAATAAATAATTAGGTAATTATCTAACCACCGAAACATGCGTGCGTCACAATAGAAAAAACACATCCAAATAGGTCCATTCGTTTGGGAGTATGGGAGCTATGATCTTCGACCCCTATTATAGCTAAGAACCATCTCGATCACATCAGCTTTCAAACAACAAAAAAACATGTCAAAATCGTTCCACACGTTTGGGAGCTACGATGCCACAGACAGACACGGATACAAACCATAAACTTATAACACCCCTCTCTTTTCGAGCTCGAGGGTTAAAAAGGCTCTCACTAACCATCGTCCTTATTCATATGACCTCGAATACTGTAAGTACCTAATATAGAAAACCCTTGTGTAGTTTTTCTAATTAAAGCGCATATTTACCATAGTTGCCGCACACGTGCACTGCTGGCTTCTAGCTTACTGCGAACCATGGCGAAACGATGATTAAAACGATTTAAACCCAAACATAAATTACTTATTAAAACTACTGAAACAGTTTCGATGAAAATTAAAAGACTATGCTGGAGGTCTATTCATTCAAATACATAAAAAAAACATTCAGATATCTCGGAAATATGAGGGAACATGTACCAGGTGCTTACTACTAATAAATAATAGTTTAAAAAAACTAAAAAACACGCTTTATATAGAAAACCAAACTAAAAAATGGAAAATAAATTTTAATAATTTTGAATTAAGAATAGTGTTTGAATTTCAAAAAAATCGTATTCAAACACTATTCTTAATTCAAAATTATTAAAGTTTATTTTCTATTTTTTAGTTTGGTTTTCTATATAAAGCGTGTTTTTTAGTTTTTTTAAACTATTATTTATTTTCTACTTTTTAGTTTGGTTTATTTATAAGAGCGTTTCTTTTTTCGAATTATTGCATTTTCATCTGTCTTTGACAGGTGTGCAAAATTTGAATGAAATCTGACCGTTTAAAGTGGGTCAAAATAGCGTCCAAAGGAGTCGGTAACAAACATACAAGTGAAGCTAATATAAAGCGTATAAGAAAAGGTTAAGCCGAGCATTTTTTGACATTATTATACCCTGAGGAAACGAGGCAAACAAACAAATAGACTAAATACTTAAAAAAAAACCTATTTTGATGAAATTTATATGGGACCACACTGTAAATCTATAAATAATACTTATAATAAAGCAATAGGAACGAAAAAGTCTGTACAAAGAAGATAATTAAAAAAGAAATGGTCTAGGGTACATAAAATAAGCTACAGAACAAGAATACAACATTTTAAAAATTCGTGTCTGTCTGTTTGTTTGTCTGTAGGTTTGTTCGCGCATCACGTAAAAGCTACTGGACCGATTGCGATGCAGTTTTCACTGTTGGATAGCTTATGTTTTGACTTAAAAACTAGGGTACTTTATATCTCAATCCGATGAGTAGAAGCTGAGCAACCGATAAAATATTTTTGACGGCTGAAGGAATTTTGATCAAATGTTGGTATATTGGTATTGTAGGTCCTGGAATAGCACAAAGAGTACTTTTAATCTACAGAAATGACAACGCGTGCGAAGCCGCGGGCATCAGCTAGTATTTCAAATAAAAAAAATAACATCGAAATGGGTTCTGAAATCCCTAAACTTCACTTATATAAATCAATTATATGAACATACTAGCTCCCCCCCCCCCCACTATTTCACCCGCGTGAGTGATGTGCTACTCCAGAGTATAAGCTATCTCCATTCTAAATTTAATCAATATCTGCGTGAGTGATGCTGATGAAAAGTATCCTTTGTATTATTCCAGGGTATTAACTATCATCAAAATCCATTCAACCGTTTGAGCGTGAAGGAATAACAAATATAACAAACAAATTTTCGCCTTTATAAAGCAAGCTTTTAAAAGCAATCACCAAAACCAACCAGACAAACCAAATGAAAGTTAGTCATCAGTTTTTTATTTGATATTTATACACACTGTAGGTATACTTTGATAAGTAAGAAATAATCATCCAAATCTATTCAGGATTCTCCGAAATATGGCTGATTTGAGAAAATCCTACAATCTTTCAATTATATAAGAATAATTTTAAAAAAAAGGTTTCATGGGTTCTTTTTTTTTGTTGCTTTGTTACTTAAGTTTTTTTTCATTTTTTCTTCTTGGCTTTTCACTTTTTTTTTGCATTTTCATCAGTTTGTGAGCTGCCCTGAAAGTTTCAGCCGGATAGCTAATCGGGAAGTGCTCGAAATTTGAATTCCAAGACAGACAAAATACATACATAGATAGATACAAGTGAAGTTAAATAAAAGCTTTTAAAAAGTTAGAAATAGTCGCAGGCATGGCAAAATTTTAAATGTCTCCTTAACATGGTAAGAGTTTATACTATGCAACAATTTTACACTTTAATTCATAATTAAAGCAGAACTTTTGAACTTGTCCCTTAAACTTCGAAATTTCTAAGCTCATGAAAATTATTTCATAAGCCCAATACTGAAAGTATATAACCTGAACGCCCTACTTCCCACCCCGTGATATTAAAATGATCGATAATAGTTTTCTAGTAGTACGGGAGAGTCTATCTCGGTCGCACGCATTCCCGCGCAAAGGTGCATTTTATTTGCATAATTTATCCTTTCAATTTTAAATGGTTGGGTTAAGAGTGTTATTTGTGGAAATTTCCTGCTCAAATTCCTAGAATATGTAGCAAGAAGTATAATATCAACAGCTTTCTTATACAAGCAAGTTTTTCTTCATCTGGAAAATTATCATGAACACAAACATGTCTCAAAAGAGAAGTCTCAAATAATAAAATAACTATTTGAAATGGCGGAAAAGGATGAGATTTCTTCAAATACCAAGAATATAGTACTGAAATCCCGATGTAGCAGCGAAGGCATATCAGAATTCACAAGAATTTGGTGTGTTACTTTATTATTAACATAGTTTTTAGTACAAATCTCATCATCGGCCGGTACGTCCATTGCTGGACATAGGCCTCCCACATATCCACGAGCGGTAAGTCTAGCTTTACTGGTTCTCACAGCACCAGCAGGGCCGGGCAAACACGGTGTTTATTTGTACACTAGCTGTGCCCCCCGCGGCTTTGCACGCGTGGTCAAAATTCATAGGCATTGTTTTACGCGGTAACCTAATTCTTTTTCAAAAATTAAAGTAGCCTATGTTACTCCTTATAACATAAGCTATCTGCCAGTGAAATTCCCGTCAAAATAGGTCCAGCCGTTTCGGAGATTAGCGGGTACAAACAGACAGATAAACATTTTAAAAATGGCCTTTCTGTTTTATGTACCGTTTATACTTTCATATTCAACTCTGTTATTTTGACATTACAAACAGAAACTTCAATTTTATTTATTTGTATGGAGTATGGATTTATTCTGTAGCTAGCCGTCCCCGCGAGTTATTTTTTCTGGGATTTAAGGATTCTATGCGTTATTCCAAAACCAGAAGTAACAATACACCCATACCCACTATAAAAGTGCAACGTTGTCTGTTTGTTTGTTAGGGGAGCTTTCACGCGATAAAGACTGGACAGATTTTGATGAAATTTGGAGTGGAGATGGCTCATACCCTAGAATAAAGCATAGGATACTTTTCATCATCATCATCATCATCCTTCTATATATATGTGCTCATCTGTATAGATATAAATGAGCATATACAATAAATAAAACAGTTGGAAAACTTATGGCGTATGGGACATATAAATATGTTTGTTTTTATTTATGTATCTTCTAGGCAAGCAAAAAAAGGCATGCGGCCAATGATAAGAGTATTCTCATCTTTGGCCGCATCAGCACTCATCATCAGGTGAGATTGCGACCAAACGCACGCCAACCACGCAAAGATATATTCAAAGGTGGACTTTATGTATTTACTTATTTTTCTTTGTCATAAACATATATTTGGTTAATGTGTGTTTATCTTGTTTTAAGTTGCTTAAGAGTTGTGCGGTGAGTAAAGCCGCGTTGACACGATCCGAGCCTGATCGGTCCGATCGCACTCGGATGGCTACTCGGTCCGATGCCACTCGTATTGCGGAAACCCACAATCCGAGCGCAATCGGATGACGGTATCCGATCAAAATAGACTCGGACCGCGTTCTACTCATCCGAGCTAGCTCGTATACGAGTAGGAAAACAAAATGGCGGCTACTACAAATTAACAAGCGTCTCGTCGACGTCTTTCGAAACAAATTCTAAACATAAATAAAAACCCAAATACCCTAGCCTATGACACTCTAAAATGAAAACGAATCAATTGACACCTCGCCTGTCAAAATCGGACTAATTGGGGCAACTCTATGGTGGAACATCCACATACCCACATACATAGACTGTTAAACTCATTAGCCTTCCCTTGCTTCGCCTTAGTCGGGTAAAAAGTGAGTGTGACACTAGGTATGTACGATTACGCTTAGATACGTGAAAACAACTATCCGTATACACTCGTATGAAGCCAACTCGTACTAGTCTACTCTGACCGAGCAGACTCTGATCGTGTCAACGCGGCTTAAACTTAAATATTTTTGGTATGAGAATAATTTTATTGTAAACTAGCTGATGTCCGCGGCTTCGCACGCGTGGTCATTTCTCTAGGTTAATTCTCTATGTGCTATTCCAGGACCTACAATACCAATATACCAACATTTGATCAAAATTACTTCAGCCGACAAAATTAAATTATAATTTATATATATAAATTATATTTTTATAAATATAAAAATAATATTGTATTATTATATTATTAATTTTTGTCGTATTACAGTGGTGGTCTGATAATTAGAAACATAGTCAGGGGTGTAAATTGCTTTTTATGTTGCTATTGCAAATAACTTTGATTTTGTTAATTGATTTACCACATTATAATATTACGATAGTAGTAACTCTAATTTAAAAACGATTATTAACATTCAGTCATGTAATAAAAAACCCAACAAATATAAATTTGAAATGTATGAATGTGTTAATAACTTTAGTACTGGCAATTGGACAATTAATTAGAAACAAAATGTGACTTTTCTTCTAAATTTGATTTTTGAAATTAGATTTCATCTTTATTATACTCATCACTTTAGGTAGTTTCCCGCCTTTTCTTATTCATTTAATTAGGTTACATATTGACTCTAAGTTTTAAAAAAATTGGGTAAAAACAAGAGCTGTGATGCAGCTACAAGAAAAATTATAGTGAATTTTCATTTCAAACGAAAATGGTCTTACAGAAAAATAGCCGTTCACTTAGAGTGTGCTTTAATGATGGTATTTAACGCCATTGCACATTATAAACAGTTTGGAACATCTGACAATGTACCTAGAAAAGCGCGACAAAGAAAGACTCGAGAATTTCACAGGACGACCCTCGCAACGTTACTCAAGACTTGTCCGTAGGCGGTTGGTTGAAGGCAAATTGTTCGGAGGACTTGCTAGGAAGGTACCACTTCTAATTAGGCAACACAGAGAAAATCGTCTAGCCTTCGCTAGAAAGTATTGCAGTTAGACTGTTCAACAATGGAAAAAAGTTTCATTTTCGGATGAAACTATAATAAATTTGGAGAATTCTGATATGCTCTACGACCAATTAACGAGGCTTTGAATAACAAGTACACAAAAAAGACAGTAAAGCATGGCGGTGGAAATGTTAAAGTGTGGAGATATTTCTCTGGATACGGGGTTGATCCGGTAAGGAAGATTCAAGGGCAAATGGATCAATATCAATACAAAGACATCTTAGAAGAAACAATGATTCCTTATGCTGACGGAAAATTACCAGTAACTTACATTTTCCAACACGATAATGACCCCAAAGCAAACAGCGTAAAAGTGGTTCTCAGAGAGCAATGGTGACAATGTTGGAGTAGCCGGCTAACGGTCCGGATTTAAATCCGATAGAGAATTTATGGAACACCGTGAAGAAAACACTATCAGATAAGTATATCACTAACATGCACCAACTTTACGACGTATTTGTTGAAGTTTGGGAGGGTATTGCAATGGAAACGTGTCAAAAATTGATAGAATCCATGCCGCGTCATTGTAGAGCTGTAATCGACAACAGAGGCTATCCTACCAAGTACTCAAGTACTAATACTAGCTATGAATATGTTATTAATAGTCTTCATTTTATGTTTTATCCAAAGTATTATAATTTGTTGAAGTTTTTAGCATTTATTTCATGTTTCTAATTAGTTGTCCGGCGAAGTTCGTTGTATTTCTTCTTCTCTTTTAATAAATATTGGTCTTTTATAAAAATAACCATTGTTAGTTTTTACTAAACTTATATTTTTAAACTATAGAAGAACTAACGCTTGCATAAAAACACTAAAATCCTTCTTTTACTAGTAAAAAAATAGTTAACAAGTTAAATCCATACCAATATATAAAAGTGAAACGTTTTCTGTGTGTTTGTTTGTTTGAGAAGCTTTCACGCGATAACAGCTGGACAAATTTTGATGGAATTTAGAATGGAGATAGCTTATACCCTAGAATGAAACATGGGATACTTCTTATCCCGGATATTTGTAAGTTTCCACGGGAAAACTGGAAAATGGAACGGTTGCCATCACAGAATGGTCCGTGGTTGCCATGGAAACGAAATAACAAGACTGTCAAAAAACATCACGAGCATTGGGGCTATACCTACTTTTTCATTGGTTTTTAATATCCTAGAAGAAATTAGAATGCTTTTTTTTCGAGATAAACAGTAGTCCGCGCGTTCGAAGTCACGGGCGGGAAAACTAGTGTTTAATAATAATGGGAGTGTAGAAAAATAAAAAAAAAAAAACTCGAAAATGTCTTTTGCCTATAGCATTACTGGGTTATTTGATAGTGGACAGCATTGTCTAACACCCTGCCACGGGATCGTGACCAATAACCAATAACCATGTATATAGATACAGGTAATTCGTTGAAATCGACTTAACTCTAGAAATAATTAACGAAGTGTTTCCTTTGAACAAATTTCTCAACCTCTAAGAATTTCTGATGTTTCCATACTGACTTTGGATCATACTACCAATTTATGATGCTACTAAGGTGTGTACTAACAGTGAAAACCGCATCGCAACCGGTCCAGTAGTTTTTACGTGATGCGCGAACAAACATACAGACAAACAAATTGTTCAGTAGCTTATTTTAAGTACCACAGACCTTTTTTTTTTAAATATCTTCGTTGTACAGATTTTTTCGTACTTACTGCAATCAAAAATAAAATTAATATTGTATTGTATTATATCTGTATTAATTTGTTTTTATAAGGACATAATAATATATTGATTTGTTTGTATTTATTCTTTTATTATAAGTATAGAATACAAAGCAACACTGTGATACTTACACACACTCAAATAAAATTGTTCCTAGAAATTAGAAATGTTGAATAACTGATATTTCAGTAACAATATTATGGTGTGTACGTACCTCCTACCAAGGGATTCATATTCAATGCAGTGCATCATATAACTAGAACGGTACCAATTGACACGTGAGGCATTCGCCATACGCAATATACCTACTTGTTATGTCGTAGATATAATATTTTAATAGGTACCACAGGTTTCTTTTACATGTGTGAAGAGTCATGACAGAATCATTACTGGGTTTCTCGATAAGTAAGCTAACCTAACCACGCCGCTTAAATGTGGTTTGATTTGAGCTAAACTTGCCGAGTTGTAAAAACGGCATACACGGATGGTGCAGATTCAAGTCCTGTCCGCAATCCTAACTATCGAGTCGGTATTCCAGCGACAGCGACGTCTACGTAAAATAATCTCAACATTACAATGTTACAACAAATTGCATTATTAATGACGCTACTGTTTACTCGGACCTTGTTCCCATTACTTGTGGGCACGAGCTCTCCGCCAACCAGCGTCCGCATCGGCCACACACTCGGCAGCACGCCACGCCCCTTCCATCTATAGAGAACACGGCTACCCTCGCCGCAAAAATCACTTCGAATTCACCCTACGACTCGACAACACGTACAACCTACATAGACATTTCACCAATACATTATTTTGTGAAGACCTAAGTTTCGAGTTCAACATCAACTCACTCCATAAACAGACAGCACAGACCTGGACATGTCTAAACCCGTCAAAGAAGAAGCCGTACACAGCATCAACGAAGAATCTGAACACAGCATCCCGTATTCAGAGCATCCAATCTACAACTTTGGGTATAACTACGTCACCGTGTTTGAAATCCCACCAGTTTCTGGAGACATTGTGAGCGCTCACGAGCGTCCTATCTCGCCGCAAAGACCTGTGTCGGCAAATCGACGAGGTAAGCGGTCACCGCCGATCTCGGCACCTTTAAAAACTAACAAACTGATTCGTACCGACGATTCTCTGTCGCAAAAAGACTTGTTACGAACTGTGACTGAGAAGATAAGTGGCAGATTCTTTGGAAGTTCTCGCTATCCGAGAACGCGTCGCGCTGTTCTCTTCAATAGCGAAAGCAGCGACGATACCGATTTATATTATATATATAGTTATATATATATATATATATATATATATATATATATATATATATATATATAGTATATATATATATATATATAAAAAAATTTGTATGTATATATATATATATATATATAATATATATATATATATATATATATAGTATATATATATATACATACAAAATTTTTTCTTCTTGTGTTTTGATTTACGATAATTGAATTTTTTGGTAAGGGTTGGTTAGTTCGCGCTTTTATATACTATATTTTTCCATTTATCATTTGTCTGACTAACATTTTGGCGGAAGTAAGCTATATATTTTTACTTCATTCATATTATTTTTAATTGGATATTTTTGTGAATTATATAAATACCTTTTCTGAATGTTATAGGAAACTATGATATATAAACACTATGATAGAAATCAAAATCTTGATTTTCATAAAATTGCACTTTAAAAGAGATGTTCGGGAAATGTATGAAAGCTGGTACTAAAATATTTTGAAATTCTAAACAAGATATTAGATATTGTGAACAAAGGGAATATTATTCTGATAATGACTAGCAAATGAAAACAAAAAAAAATGCCTCTATTTCTTTTTTATTTCTGTTCTGTTTTTCGTTTGGTAGAAAGAAACAACTTGCCACACTAGGTACCTTACCTCTGGCAACTCTGATTTGACACTATTGACGACAGTGACATTCAACGGTACAATTAATGTAGATCTGGCACTGACAGCTGATGGATGACCAGACATGATGGATGATGACAGGACCAAGACTTTTTTGATGATATTGCATTAGGAACGCTTTTGTTATTTTATTATTATTTATATTCACATGGTATAATATAATAATTGAAATAGCATAATATATATAGTAAATAAATCTGTTTTATTTTATTCCCAGTGCACGAAAACGCACTAACTCAATAGAATGGAAAATATTAAAAGCTTTGTTCAACTTTATATCTAGGAAAATATTTTCTCTTTTGTTTAATAAATTGAGGCTCAATAAAATATAAATGACATATATTTATGTAGCCTAATAAATAAGCCTTTAAATGAGGTATATATCATAGCTGCTGGAATTTTCGGAATAAAGTACCACTTCTGAACATCTCCTTTGACCGTGGACACTCCCCGCCTTATTTATAAAAAGTTAAGCAATGATTAGTATTACTGCACACTAGTACTACAATATTGTACTGCGTAGTACTAATTGACGTTTATTAACTTTTTATAAATAAGGCGGCTAATGTTTCGGCTCCGTAGGTCATGACTGTTAGGACGCACTGATTGAAGACTTTTGTCTTCATGAACTGAACTCTGGTATGGACGATGAGAAGACTTGACGAAGCATGCCAAATGCTACCCAACCTAGCTGTAAACTTCTGTTGGTTTCCCTCTCAAAGTTGTTCTTACGTAATTGCAATATTTGCCCAAGGTAAACATATTTTTGGACAACTTGAAGAATGAGTGCTATTGCTTTCTCTGAACGATAAGACCAGTAATGAAGACATCCGACAGAGAACCAAGGTAACCGACATTAGCTCTAAAGATATGCAAGCTGAAGTGGCAGCCGGCTGGTCACATTTCCCGAAGAGCCAATAACCGTTGCGGTAGACGAGTTCTCGAGTGGAGACCACGTTTAGGCAAACGTAGTGTAAGGCGTCCTGTTGCCAGGTGGAGTGACGACCTGCGAAAAGCGGCTGGAAAAAAATTGATGAAGAGAGATGACCGAGCTCAGTGGCGTGCATTAGGAGATGATACGACAACTTATCTTTAGAAAAGTTTCTGCTGCTTTCGTTGTCAAATCGATTTTCAAACGTATTAAACGTTTGAAAATCTCTAGTTGGATTTCTAAGAACAAACTTCCTATCTTTAACGATAGCTGTTTAAAAAACCCCTTTCTTTGTAACAGTGATGGTCATACAATTAAGCGTGTGTTTAGCGAGAGCATTAAAATATGACCACCAGTGCGTTCTTAATTAAATGACCACTTAGTAGATACAGATATTCAAATATTTAGTTACTAGCTGATGCCCGCGACTTCGCACGCGTTGTCATTTCTCTAGGTTAAAAGTACTCTATGTGCTATTCCAGGACCTAAAATACCAATATATCAACATTTGATTAAAATTCCTTCAGCCGCCATCAACATTTTTGTCGATTGCTCGGCTTCTACTCATCGGATTGAGATACCAAGTAAGCCAGTTATTAAGTCCAACCCTAAGCAGGGCGGTCGCACTCCGCAACAAGTACAAATAAATTCGAGGACCCAATATTCGGGTCCGTTCAGTCGAGTGTCAAGCGTGCGCTCGATGAGTCGCGCGCCTTGTACTTAGCGATAGAGCACCTACTTACGTAAAGTTATTGACAAACTTTATTTGTGTTTTAATTATGAGTACCAAGAAGAAAGCTAGAAACCCAGAAAAAGTACTGCATAGCATTCGGCTGTTTGAATAGTGATAGAAATGACGAATTGTCATTCTTTACGCTTCCAAAGGATATTGAAAGGTAATAAATTGTAATACCTATAATATGTAGGTAGTTAGATATTGATATTTTTTTATTACGTAGGTTCCTATAGTTTTATGTTATTTCATTTGTGTTCCATACCGAAGCTACGCATATTTAAGGTTTTTCCGCGCAGAAATAAAGTCGTTTATTAAATGAATAAACGTAATTTTATAATTGGTTATAGTAGGTATTGTTGATCGGAAAATGAATTACTGTGCTGACTTAGTAAGTAGCCTACAACTAATTAGGAATTTATATAATATATGTCTCGTATAATACCTACCTAGTTTTAATACCTTTTATTACGTAGGTAGCAATTTATTTTTCACTCATTAAAAAGCATGGAATTCAGACAGGCACCTTTATCCATCAAAGTGCAATACCTATAGGATATAATCATAATCAACCACAGACACGTAGGTAGGTATCTCACTAAAGTTATCGGCGGTCTGAAAACGGGATAGGTAGGTGGTAAAAATGAGGTAGTAGGTCTATTCTGATAAGAATGTCATTGTATGTAATAGAACTATTTTAATTTATAATAATAAGTAATAACATAATACATTATTACTTATTTATTCTGTTACAATATCTAAGTCATAACATATCACAGAATAATTAGTAGTACAAGTACCTAGTCATATCTTAATACAACCCTACCGAGCGAAAAAGGGACAGAGCGATTCTGAAACGATTAGAGCAATGGAAGTTCTCGCGCGTTGTGATACGGTGCATTCTAGCCTGCACGCGGTGGGCGAGCGCCTTCTAGGTAAATATAATTGAAAGCTCGCAGCGCTGTGCGAGTTAAATTGCACTTTATAGCGTTGTAGCGAGAGTCGCTATTTATTTAAATGACTTTACTCAGTTAGCCTTCTGTACTTGTACTATTATTTACTCTGTGCCCTAAGCTAACCTACAGTGAAAACTGCATCGCAATCGGTCGAGTACTTTTTACGTGATGCGCGAATAAACATACAGACAAACAAAGTAACAATAAGAAAGACACGATTTAAAAAATGTTTTATTCTTGTTCAGTAGCTTATTACTCGTATAAGTACATAGACCATTTTTAATCGACTTCACAAAAGGAGATGGTTATATGTTCGGCTGTATGTATGTTTTTTTTATGTTTGTTAATTTTCTTTATTATAGGTACAGACTTTTCGTTCATATTGCTTTATTATAATATTTTGCTATTTTAACTTAAGTTACTTGTATGTATTACACACATGTTTTACACACTACCCAACCTTTTCGACACACAGTTTATGAGCTTTTCAGGTACTTTACCTCATTTCACTGAAGAAGTAAAATACCTGCGTATCATAATAGATAGCAAATTGAACTGGGCTAGACACCTGGAAAATAAAATTAAGAAAGCAACCATCTCTTTCTGGCAATGGCAGAAAATGATAGGTAAAACATTGGGCTTAAGTCCAAAAATAACACTTTGGTTATATAACACTGTCATTAGGCTTTTTTTAACATATGGTTCACTAGTTTGGTGGCCGAGGACTAAACAAGTATCTACCATAAATAAACTACATACAATCATTCCAGAGGTTGGCTTGTGTAGCAACGACCGGCTGCATGAGAACAGCACCTACTGCTGCTCTAGAGACACTGCTGGGTGTGCCACCGTTACAGTTGCACATCCAACAGGAGACTGCTGCGTCTGCTTACTGACTCAAAGCACTCAATCTCTGGGATCAACATAGTCGAGCATTCCACACTACCATCATACGGGATTTTGCGGAGGGTAACCCGAAAATAATCTCTATTTATGATAGGGTACCAAAACAACACCATTTCACAAAACTCTATAAGATACAACTACATGAGGAACCAAGTGATACGTCGAACACTCACGAAGTATCTACACAGATGGTTCCAAAATGGAAGCTGGGACGGGAGCGGGTACGTTCTCGGATGATTTGAACATGCATATAGCAGCAGCAATTGGTACCCACAACTCTATTATCCAAGCGGAATGTGTGGGTGGGTGTAATCCAGGCAGCAACAGCGATACTGCGCAGGAAGGTAACTGACTCTAAAATCAAAATACTCTGCGATAGCGCCACAGACCTAAAAGCACTTCAAAGGTATGAACACTCCTCGGGGCTAACTATCCAGTGTCACCATCTTCTAGAGGAGGTCTGTAAACATAATTACCTTACTCTTTAAGGGATAAAGGGACACAGCGCATCCACAGTGAACGATGCAGCTGACGAACTGGCAAGGAGAGGTTCGGGCATGCGCCCTTTAGGGCCGGACCCAATGATTCCATTGCCTTTCAGTCAAATTCGATCCCGGATCCCGTCAATAAACAAACAAATTACACCAAGAACTATGGGCAAGTATATTGGATTGTAAACAGTCGTGGGAGTTTCCGGAGTTAAATTTTAAATACTCTCGAATGCTCTGAACCTTAAACGGGACAGTCTCTGACAAGTAGTGGCAATTATTGTCAATGGTCATTGTCCTCTTAACAAAGATCTTTACTGAATAGGTGTCACAGACAGCCCCTTGTGCAGAGGATGCATGGAGGCAGAAGAAACGGCCACGCATGTTCTCCTCGAGTCCAAAAGCGTGGCGCCACAAAGCGATCACAGTTCCTGGAAACAACTTCAACCCTGAGGACCTGCGCCGGAATTCGTGAGCTGCTAGCCTTCTTGAGGGGCATCGTGTGGCTGAACTAGCTGTCGCCACCCGTCGCCGCAAAAGCGGTCGATGATCGGCCTATTTGCGGAAAAGAAGCCCGAACTCCAAGTACCATGTAAGTTGTATGTATGACTCTCGCGATTCTCTTCTCTCGTGAGCGATACATATTCATTTTACTAAAAGATATAATATTATATAATTTTACTTTTGGACATATAATTTTCAGCAGAAAATTTATGAAAATAAAAATATTTTTATTAAGAAATTATAAAAGTTTGTCGAAAAAAATTGCTAGCCAGGATAATTTACATATAAGCGATTAACGGGGATAGGTACATGAGTTAATAAAAAAAGAAATAGACACCAGTGACTCTTTGACTATCTATCCTAGATAGAGGATTCGATCCCGGAAACCGGGATCCCGACCTCTTCTCAGTCCCGAAAATTTCGGGTTTATATTTTCTTGATCCCGAAATTTTCGGGATTAACATAATTTAAAAAAAACTTTCAAAGGTAGACTGCTCGAAGTGAAACGCTCAGTGCGTTTTACCCGTCAATTTATCAGCCATTTTGTTTTATTCGTTAATTTGTCACTGACATTAGTCATTTTGTTTTTCCAGCTGATTTTATGCATATATCTAAATGCAAAGTGAGAAGGCAGGGTTAATGTTGAGATACTGGACGCGATGTTATTTCTAAGATCTCCCAATTTTAAGAATTTCCCAATTTTAATTAAAACGTTTCTTTTAGATTAGTTTTCTTCATCATCATCATCAGCCCGTATTCGTCCACTGCTGGATGTAGGCCTCTGCCACTGAGCTCGATCTTTGGCTCTCCTCTCTTTTTTATATGTAAGAGCAATGTGGCTGGTTAATATTTGTTTTTAAATACTTTTTGATATGAAACTCACTGGCAGTAATTCGGACATAATACTCCTTAAAGTAAACTAGACTTAATTTCTTCAAATGTAATTTAAACCTGGTCGACTTCAAGGTATTTTTGCTCCTGGTATCTATTCTGAACTTACGTCAATTTAAGCTGCACCGCTTAAAATAACGTAATTAAAACAGGTTTTTAACACGCTGTCTCAGAGCGTTTGGACAAATCGAGACTCGCCGCGTGGAACAAAATTGATTTTACGCTGACAGGCTTTAGTGACAGTTTAGTAGGTCGAAGAATGGATGCCAGGGGCAATAAGACCTTGTTACGAAGTCAACAAGGTTTAAATTAAATTAAGAGTAGTTTACGTTTACGGAGTTTTGTCCGAATTGCTGCCTCTGTCTACTTAATAAGTTCTTACATGGAAGTCATCTATTTAGTGTTATATCTGTGATTTAGTCGAAGTTAAAAAAGATCTTTGTAAAGTTTTTTTACATAGCTTGTTTCATAAAGGTTTTCTTAGTTAACGTAAGTTGAAAGATTTTTGGAAAAGAATAACTTTAACATAGTGACAGTGTGATTAAATGTGGTTAGTATGACTTTAAGTTAGATTACTGAGAATGATTAGATTAGCTATGTGTATCTGTATCTACGAATAAATAATAAGTCAGGAACTCTAATTCAGAACAAATGCCACATTAAAAGTGCCCCTACTTCAAACCAAAACGACGTAAGATTCAAAGTACGAATCACTTCCGAGGTTACAAATAGACATGCTTGGTGATTGGTTTAAATTCAGAACGAAAGCAGGGATTGGTTCACGCGCGTGCTGCAATGTCTGCTATGACAGCTGAGTCATAGCGGCGTGGACGATGTTATGCAATAAGTGGACCGGACCAAGTCAGTAATAAAACAATATTATTGTACAATGTTTTTTTTGGCTCACTTTTTACAATTCATTGAATTCTTTGTCCCGCGAAATATAATTAATTTATTAAGTTTTTGTCTAGAAGACATTAAAAGAGAATCTTTCTTCACAATGCAGTGAAGACGGATTCTGAGAAATTTAAAACGGAATGTCCTCCAATGGTATGCTGTTGCCTGTGAATTTAGAGCTGAGGTTCAAGTTCAGTAAATTATTTTTATATATTTCCATAAACTGTCAGGCGTTTGGGTTATTGTTCCAACGGCCGTGGTTGCGGATCACTCCAAAAACAACTCAATATGATCTTGGCTTAATATGGTTAAATAAATTTCTATATTTGTACCTCTACTAGCCGTGCAAAAAGTAATTTAAAACTTGAAATACATATGAGGAGTCCTAGAAGTCCAGTTTTGGACTGAGTTTTGGTCACTGGTTTCAAGGAGTTACTATATACTGTTACTCTTTGTCCATTTACTGTTCGAGTTTTTTTTTGACTGTACATTGATTTAGAGACCTTTAATATATTTTTCGCTTTGATCCAAAACGTCATGTAGTTTTTCTTTTTCTACCACTGAAAAAGGGTGTTTAAACCCGTGTCCAGAAAGTGGTCTTGAATTTAGTATGTCGAAAAGAATGTTAAACGTTTCTAAAAAGCTAACAGAAAACGTCATGTAGTTTTTCTTTTTCTACCACTGAAAAAGGGTGTTTAAACCCGTGTCCAGAAAGTGGTCTTGAATTTAGTATGTCAAAAAGGATCGTAACGTTTCTAAAAAGCTAACAGTTGCATCTGTTTCTTGAAAAACAGGCATGTTTAACTGTTGCGAACGAAACTTAATCGCATCAGCTACACTTTGACTTAAGGTTTGAATCGCTAGTTTCACGTTCATGATATTATTTCGGAAGTCTATATGCCGATTTGACAACTTATTCCCAAAATGCAATCCAATGATATCTTGAACATTTTTCAGTTTCTGCAAATGTGCCCACTCATATTTTTTTCTTGTTTTTATCTACCAGTGTCTTTTTTGCCTCTGATGTGTTACGCACAAGTTTCACCATATGAAATGGATCTAATATTACAACTACTGGGTCTCCGGTAGATGGGTGGTCAATAAACGATTTTAAATTGTTTGTGTCTTCAAAATTGTAACCCAACAAACTACCAAACTATGAACTGTTTTGTTATTCCCATGAGTCGAAAAAGCCGAACCTATATTACATACCAACTGTAATCGTTAATTATTGTTTATTTTCTCATTTTGTTTAGTATCTCCTAAATATGTTGACGTTTCTTCGGTATGAATCATCTTCGTGAAAAAATAACAGCTTAATTTTAAAATTTCATCGAGAAGAAAAAAAACTTTAGTGCAAAAATTGTCTGACTTCATTTTGCATAGTATTGACCATCTCGGTTTGATAATGTATTTGAACGCCTTTGAATATAATTATAATTTTGCAATTATTTCTAGTGAAAAGTGATCCCTGGAAATTTTAATCTTGTATGGGCTCCTGAACCACTTCACAACACATGCTGGCATGATGATTCACAGATGTAGTTCACAATGATAAAACTAAAACGTACGCGAAGATATGACGTGTGCTCGCTTGCATGAAAAATGTCCGACTGATGACGTGCTGGACACGACTTTTAAGCCCCACCTACTTGGGCACGACTTTTGTTGGGTCATTTTATTAACGCTGTTACGTTTCCTGACTTATTATTTATTCGTAGATCTGTATACCCTAAAATACTTTCGACTTTTTAATTTTGATTTGTTGAAAGTTGATTTCTAACAGATTTTTCTTATAATTTTATTTGTAACCCTCAATCACGGGATTATCCCGAGATCCCGGGATTGACTAAGTTTTATCCCGGAATCAGAAATAAGGGCCGGGATCGAATTCTAACCGTACAAATTTATTTATGTTGTTACAGAAATGGAACGCTGTGAAACACCACCACTACGAAAGGTCGAGATTCATCACAAACAATAGTTTGGTTTGAGAAATCAGAATAGTTTGGTTTACCACGTTTTGATTTAGCTGCCGGAAAAGCGGGAGGTTAACTAAGGCCCAAAAACTGACGAGGTAACCGCTCTGTCCGAATAGCACGATAAACAGGACACCTAATTACAGTAACAAGTTAAAAGCACATATATAATTATGATCAAAAAATAGCTCTAAGAAATGATTTCCTGTAGTTAGAACAATATTTAGGTGAAATATCATTTAAATGTAGGATGTAGTTACGAGGATATCTGTTTATTTTCAGATGTGAGGAGAAGTGTTTTAGTATTTTTTTATCATCGAGTCATTATCATTGAATATCATTATATTTTATTTTCTGGTCCATACTGTGGTTAGTATTTGAGCAGGATTCGTATTAGTTGGTGTCACTTGCGGGCTTCTGTCCCTTGCAGGATGACCCCCTTACTAGGTTCCTAGAAGGATAATATATTTTAGAAATATTGATCAATTTTACCGGCAGGTCCGTTACATTTTTGTGTTATTCTAAACATATTTTAATCAGACAAACAGTAATTGTAAAGCCGTAAAAATATTTATTATTGATACATCTTTCAATAAGTTATTCATTTTGATGGCTGGAGTTCACGAACATTTGAGTCACGGTTAATCCAGAGGTAACTTGAAATTGTCATAATTTAGAAGGCTGGCTGGCGTTCACAAACATTTGAGTCACGGTTAATCCACAGGTAACAATAAATTGTCATAATTTGGAAGGCTGGAGTTCACAAACATTTGAGTCCCGATTAATTCAGAGGTAACTTGAAATTGACATAATTTAGAAGGCTGGAGTTCACAAACATTTAAGTCACGGTTAATCCACGAGTAACATGAAATTGTCATAATGTGTTGAGTTAACTGCGGTTTAACTGTTTCAAATGTTGGTAACGTAGTATTTTTGTTTGTGTACACGATTTTATTAAACCGATGTTTAATTTAGTACATCTTACTGCCGTACCTGTAGAAGCCAACTTTTAAATAAAAATAAATCGTTATTTTTGTATGGACAGATGGTATTACTAATTAATGAATTGATTTCTAAAGATACGGTAGGTTATATAAAGTTTAGTAAACTCAAATGACATGTCAAAAAATGTACACTTCTATATATAATGGTGATGATACTGATGATTAAGTATACCTATTAAACAGAGTGCTATTGATTACACTTTAAATATAGATTTAGTTTATTGTAAGTTCGAAAATTCTCCTGAAAGTGAACTCGTACCTAAGTATGTACGTTCTTTAGAGAACGAAAAAATCTTAAACCGTAAGTTAATTTTATTAAAATTTCGTATGTAAGTCACTTGAAATAATTATGTATTTCGTGTAATTCTGTATGTGGAGATATTGTCATCTAAGCATCTACCTTTTTTATTCAGTGGATTATAATATAATATTTAGATTATGTACTACATACTAGTATTTAAAATGATTATAATAGTGTTACGAACTGAGGTTCGGATAAAATTAATGTTCGCCAATTACACCAAAAACTAACACTTTTATTCGAAAAATCACAAAAATAAAATATATCAACAAATAACACTCCATCACTTTTTAACTCTACTGTACACACTAATAATTTATCACGGAATATTCGCTTCGAATCACTTTGATCGTTTCGTTCTGAATGCCAAGACAAAACTGTTCCAGGCAGCCGATGCGCGCCCTATTTATACCGCGACGGAAGTTTTTTTGTATGTACTAGCAGTAGTCGGTAGGTACTTGAACTATCACGATCGGCGGCGCCTTTGTTGTTGCCGCTTAGCGCCGCGCCATTAGGTACCTAAATCCAGCGGCGCCTTTGAAGTTGCCGCGTCGCGCCGCGTCCGTATGTACCTACATACCACGC
Source organism: Alsophila aescularia (assembly GCA_946251855.1). Classification (NCBI taxonomy): domain Eukaryota; kingdom Metazoa; phylum Arthropoda; class Insecta; order Lepidoptera; family Geometridae; genus Alsophila; species Alsophila aescularia. The sequence goes on along the minus strand of OX276373.1, from coordinate 80,930,625 downwards.
GCTCTAGAAACTTCTGTAGGTACCTACGCGTCACTGGTGTGTTCCAGAATATTCCTTTAAATGTAGGTATTGCGTCACCCAGACACGCTTCTCGAACATTTTGTTACCTACTGCTTTTCTAAGAATCGACCGGCGTAACAATAGCATACATATTACGAGTATTTTACTAGAGGACATGCTTAGAAATTAAACATTATACATGCATTATTGCATGGTCGAAGTAAACGATCACTTATTACTTTTATTAGTGAATAACTCATAGAAGTAAATTATAGTTTATTAGTAATAAACTGTCAAAATCCATACAAAAAACTATTTAATGCTTGTTAAAATATAGTTGACGACTCCGTGTACGGCATTAAGCGTGGTGTTCATCAACATTTGATCTTCGATATCTTGAAATAGCATTAAGTTCCAGATTTGCCTTTATTTATCCACCGTTAAAGTGTTGGTGAAGCCTTAGACCTAAGCGACAATATCGCAAGTTTGCATAATATTAAATGTTGATGAACTCCAGGTACTGTCATTTATTTTTTGATCTTATCATGTGACGTGCCGAATTAAGCCTCTTAGAGGGCAAATGAATCGTCCTCAAGTGGATGCGAGGCTTTATGATTACAGAAAGCCGAGAAAAGAGCCATCTTAACTTCGTGTTAGCTTGATAGTAAGTAGCTACTTAAAATTATTGTCACAGACGTAAAAAAAATGTTCTTAAAAAAACAGATCAGAAACCCGACTGCGAACTAAAAGGAAAAAAAAGAAAAGGTTTGCCTCTTTTTAGTTATGTTTTTCAGCTTTAGGTTCTTTATGGTAAAATCTATGATGCAGTCGAAGGCATCATTAATTTTATTTCTCCTTTGAAGGGATCAGAACCTGATATCATGATCCCTTCGACAGCATCTCTTTCATCTCTGATTCTTGCCTATTTTTAGTGATTTTTGCAGTTGTTTTTTTATAATATGGCAGTTGTAAGCCACCATATTAGTTTTCTTGACACTTCATTTATCATATGGCACTTTCGTGATTATGACGAATCCAAAGACAGCTCATTTAACAAAATCCATCAAGCTGTAGGACGCACCAAAGAAACTTACAAACATACAGCCCAAACACATAACCCTCCGCAGTCCAGTAATAAAAAAACAGTAAGACATAATGGCAGCAAATTGGTAATTTTGCTCTTTAAACTAAACTAGCCTAAATTTCTTCAAATGTAATTTAAGCCTCGTCGACTTTGTAACACGGTCTTTTTGCCCCTGGCGTGTATTCTAAACTTACATCAATTTAAGCTGCACCGCTTAAAATAACTTAATTAAAACAGGTTTTTAACACGCTGTCTAACAGCGTTTGAATAAATTCGGACACGTTGAGACAGCGTTTGGACAAATCGGGACTCGCCGCGTGAAGACAAAGTTGATTTTACGCTGATAGGCTTGAGTGATAGTTTAGTGAGTGAGGGTTAGACGGCAGGGGAAAAAATACCTTGTTACGAAGCCAACAATGTTTAAATTACATTTGAAGACATTTAGTTTAGTTAAGGGGATGTCCGAATCGCTACCAATATTTCCATAAGAATTTTGCAGACTAAACAAGATTTAACTTACATTTGAAGAAATTTAGTTTAGTTCAGGGGATGTCCGAGTCGCTACCAATATTTCCATAAGAATTTTGCAGACTACCTCACATAAATAAATTTAAAATACCATAAATAAGAAGGTAATCGGTATTCGTTGTGATCATACTGATCAATCACGATTATGCGCGATGGATAATCCACAATTTCTGAAAAATCTCTAACTCTTGCTTTCACGAAACCAAATTTGTCATTTTTTTACTGGTTTATTTAATTTATTTAGTAGTGTAGACATACATATTACTCGGTTTTATTTTCAAGCACACAACCAACTCTGTTGTCGGAGTTGGTTGTGAGCTTGAATAATAACAACAGAGTTGGTTGTGTGCTTGAAGAATAAAACCGTTTAGTAATATGTATGTCTACACTACTAAATAAATTAAATAAACCATTGTGTGTGTGTGTGTGTGTGTGTGTGTTTGTGTGTGTGCGTGTGTGTGTGTGTGCGCGTGTGTGTGTGTGTGTGTGTGTGTGTAATTTAAACTTGTAAATTTTAATATTGTTTAACTCCCTATATGAAACTCTGCACACGAATTCAGTCCCTATCCCAGTATAACATTATTATCTTCAATCCTGATTGTGCAGGAGTACTGCCTACCAAAACCGTTAGATTTGAGGACATGCTGATCTAGCTTTTAGTTCATCGTCCAATGTAAAATAAAACTGTTTCACTTAGAATGCTTTATGCATGTAGGCATTTTATTCAGATAATTATAGGTACGTCTGAAACGGTCTTTAGATTAAAAAAAACGAAATTATGGATAATCACGCACTAGTCAAAGCAAGATATCACAATGTAGGCGAGGGGCAAGCGAGGGAGACAATTTTGAACAAAAAATTTGACTTGCTTTCCGTATGTTGAGTTAGCCAGTATTGTTGGTAGACTAAAAATCTACTTAGGACTAACAGTTATATTGCCCCAGTTTCGAGTCTCTCTGCTTCTACTTTATGAGGCCTATTGTTATGCTACTATAACTTTACGTTAGTACATAGGACAGAACAGTGCGCGATTGAATTCTTGAAATGTCTGTATTACAGCGACCAATGAGTTACCTACTTCACCTGTGCTTGTACTAACTACATAGTGCGCGACCGCTCACCTAGTCTGATAATAGATCACAGAGTACCTACTGAATAACCTACAGCTGACTGAGTGTCAGGGCCATGAATTGCGTTTGTATAACTGCCGTACCCGAACACGTCATTTAGCGCTAGTTATCATTAAACTATGTTAAAATCAATGATTTAATGCTAGTTAAATGTTAATTGAAGTTTCCTGGTACGGCAGTAAATTATTTATTAAACATTTTCATAAATTACAAAATGCTCGAAACCTCAGCACTGGCCTGCTGCGGTTACAAACATTTTGAAATTTGTTTCATATATCTAGTCACAAGTGACACACTTTTTTAACACAAATTATGATACTGCAACATTTAATTGTAAGATAATTTCAGATTTGATTGTTTGTACTTAAAAATACATTTTATGAAAAAATTACAAGTGCCATAATAAGAATGTTTAATAAAATCGGATTCCATAACAACAAATAAACGAGTGAAGCATGGCAGATGGCGGGTGCATGTGTGTGTGTCAGTGGTTAATTTGTGGAGTTTTGTAATAGATACACAATTTTATCACAAAATACTGCATTGTTATTGATTTTTACTGAGAACTTGACAGAATTATCACGATCAACAAGGTTGAGATATTACTGCGATGTGGCGGCCGAAAGCAATAGCATGGTGTGTGTGCGTGACGCTTGTGTACGAGCGGATCGGCATATCTTGGGTGCTTCACTTTCGGTTTGGAGGTGTGTAATCAGTATTTTTTTATACTTTCTTGTGCCGTGTTATATGAAAGACCGATCAGTCAAAATGCGTTAATAAATAAATGTCGATGGAACGAACGAAAGAAGTGAGCAAGAATTAGTGATGTGGCGTTTCTTTATATCCGTCTTCACTGTCTTGTTTGCGCCGCCGGCATCCGGTACTTCTTTCACGCCAGCGCGGGCGCTGCCGATTGTAGTGAAAACGGCGTGACGCTAAATAATGTAGAAAGCTAGGCTGCAGAATTAAACATACCCTTTTCATTGCAGCAGAATTATTTAAAACAATATATTAGTACCGTAACCTAAACCAACCAATCAATCAATCATTGGACAATATTCTTCCACTGCTGGATATAGGCCTCTGCTGGTGCATTTAACCCGATCTTCGACACTTCCTAGACTAGGTCTTCACTAAAAAACTCCCAGCCAGTTGCTAAATAAGTTTACCAATAATTCTTTGACAATAGCTCTGGTTCTCTGAGGAATCACCTCATTGCTTTGCTGATTCTGTTCTTCAAAAACTTTAGATCGATGGTAGCCGAGCGGTAGGTATGCTAGTGCGAGTTAGAAATAACGGGTTTAGCACCAATGACTTAAGTTATGTGTAGATTTCCATCGGACAGTGCTTCGGAGGGCTTAAGCTATCGACCCCGGTCATCAAACTGTTACGAATTGCAGTCGTTAAGCCATATTAGAGGTCCTCAGGTGACCTAACAATCTGACACCAGAGGCCAGCTCAACCAAGCTCTCAAACGACAGCCAGCTCGAATGTAACGCCACTGTGTGGGCTCCACAGGAAACCACGTTGGAGCGCATACAAAATAAATAAGAGGTACCTGTACCTGAGGTTATATGGGGGTTTACTCTTTCTATCCGCTGATGTATCCAACTTTGTTCGTTTTGGGCATGGTTGGATACAACAAATTGGAAACTAGAAGGGATTCGTCACTCCAATATTACATGATTAGAGTATTTCGAGGCAGCATATCAAATCCGGATATTGAAACAATTGATTAACAATAGACAATTTTTCGTTGATTGATTGATTGATTGAATTTTGTTGTGGATGACGCTGAATGTGCCGGACGGGACGTGGCCAGGCGTCGGCGCCGCGGCTGTTTGCGGTGCCCCGTGCGAGGACTCATTTACTTTCTAAAACACCATTGATATGCACGGTGCACATGTTAAATGTAGTTGTCGATAAATTGACCTATTTAATTGCTCAGGGGCTGAATTTATGAAATCAATTTTGTTTCCAATATGTTGTTTAAGATATTGACTTACTCTATTGAATTAGGGTAATCCTATAATTACTGAATAAATTGATTGAATAAATAAGTAAATAAATAAATAATATAATTCCTACTTGTTAACCCTAAAGATGGATTGTGTATATTAATGAAAATCTTCAATATTAATCGTCAGCCACATCCGAGTAGTTAAGATCACTGATTGATGTCGCTATAATCAAATGTAAGTACAGCACCATTGATTATGAACGTGTTTGCGACACGCCCGCGCCGGTAAGCGTAATTCTACCGCTTTGTTTGCGACCGCCCGAGAATGTTTACGAAATCAGCCGGATGTGCACGAAAATATTGATTGAAGGTCTAGGTAACAAAAAGATGGGGTGGATAGAGTGGAATGGAATTTTATAATCACAAAGGGGCTCATATCTTTAAGGATATTTATTACAATAAGAAAACAGCCTATTACGAAAAAGGAACGTTTTAATAAAAAATATAAGAATCTAAATAACAAGTTTGGTCAGGCAACATCCCTGTAGAATCACTAAGTGAGGTGGCGTCTTTTTTTCATTAATAAATCTGGCTACTATCTAGACACATTGGGATGTGTATACTATCATTAAAATGTGGTAGGAAATAGTATTTAAACAAAAAACGCCATCTCAGATCGCGACCCACGGTAGTCTACTAGTAAACTTTTAACACGACGTAAATATCTAGTAAACATGGAATGATGTATATAATTATGGAACTTACAACGTACAAATTACTTGGTCGGTACATTTAAGTTACCCGGCAGGTATGTTCGTTAAAATAATATGTATTGTGTTTACCCTAACATGGTTGTTCTATAATAATTATAAAACAACCCTAATATTTAGGGATAAACGTTTATTAACGTTTAGAACGTTATTTACTTACATACCTAATACAATCTTACTTGTATTATTACAATATCACTTTGGCAGATCCGACCTAAACTAAAATTATTATTAGAGTAGACTGGTCTAATTTTGTTAACTACTGTTTATAAACCAAATTAATTGTGAAATATAAAGAAATTATTAACTTTGAAATTTTTACGATTTAAACAAACATTGAAGAGTTCAATTTAAATGTAGACTTTAAATTACATTTTATAGAGTACAGCGCTTTTATAAATTTATAGGTATAGTTACCGTTCAGTCTCATTGTCTTTATAGCCGAACTGAAGGCACGAGTGTCATCGAATGAATAGAGGCCGCAGGCCTGTTTAGATTAATGAATTTCGAAAAAGAGAAAGAACATTCGAATCCGACCGAATCCAAGGCCTGAAGGTGCTAAAGCGCATGGTCAGTTATCAGTCATGAAACTGTTAATCATGAAAGATGAAGACTCTCTGGCTCCAGAGGGACTTTTATTTGCAAAGTCACAGAAAAGAAAGGAAAGGCGTGAAGAATGGAATGAAAAGTCATTGAATGACTTCGTTCGATGACAGGCCACGCACGGCCGCACCTTCTGTTCGGTCTTTTTTTTTTACACGACGATGAGATCAATAAAAAAGGAAACTGCTTAAAAACCAGGGGCGAGAGACGATTCAATTTAAACTTAATAGTGATAACAATAAACGCAAAAGATCTACTTTAATTCACTTTTGGGGAAAAGCAATCATTCCAATCCTCCCAATCAATCACCATCTAAATCAAATGAACAATCAGTATACCTGAATGAATTAAATAATACCTTAAAAAAACTATTATTAATCGCCTCTGATTTTTTTACAAAACAGTGCAGCCTTGTACATCTTACACATATATTTTTTCGAATCGGATCGTCAGTATGTTTTTATTTAATTAATCATACTCTCTCTCTGTTCTAATCAACAACTATAGAAATACAAAATCACTGACCTGCAGTGGCGGTCACTTAGAGTACCAAAGAAATAATGATTAATTCGAACAACTTGCCTTCTCCTAGCCTTACTTTGTTAGGCCGTTTTTGATCGTTAACAAGCTAGGGTTTCCATCAAAAATTTCTTGATAGATCTTCGTTTAACCCTGCAAAATTAAAGGCTTATTGTTAACCTTTATTTAAAACAAGGAACTGTTATAAGAATTAATCATTTTTTGCCTAACAAAACAGAACAGAAACTGGTGGGCAACACAGATCGCGGCCATAAACGAACCTATGCTAAAATATACTCTCAGTTCTTATTTAATTATGAATCATATAGTATTTGCTTAAAGTGTCAACAAACGCCTAAATTTTACTTCTCGTAGTTTTTGGTTTCAATAAGCCTAATACCACATTTTTCGATATGAAATCTTTGGACTAGCATCGTATTTGATTAACTCCCTCCGGGTAAAACGAAGGACTAGTCATTCTGCCATCATCAGCAACTAATTGGCCTCCCGCCAGTAGACTGATTAGTACTATGTACTTCTAATGTACATAATAAACATTAAGGTAGCCAGACTTTTTTCAACACATTATATCTTTTGGCTTATTTTTATAATACTTATCATCTCTAAATAAAGTACAAATTTGCCAATCCTGACAAATCCAGCTCATTTTTAGTGAAAACAGGTGTAGGTATACCGTTGGGAAGTTTTATTAATAAACAAGTGAAGGTTATAATTATGTACATAGCAAGTGGCTTGATGTGTCTAAAGGAATTACAATAAGTAAATATAATATATAAATGTAAGTGATGAGTTGGGGAGTTTTTATTTTTATTTTGTTATTACTCTTTATCTTTTTAATTTATTTTTATTCCATTAGTAGCAGTGGAAGTTTTCCTGATTTTCCGATGTTTCGTATAATAGATAAGCTTGCCGTCGCACTAAAAGAACGGCGCGCGGTCTCCACGCTGAGCCAGTTTCTCTTCCACCATCTTTTGGAGGCGCCAGCGCACCTGGGCCTAGACAAGTTTCAAGTTGTCACATATGGTGGACATGTTCCACAGGGAGCCTTGTACATCTTAGTTTTGCTTAGTTACTTTATCTTAACTTTGCCATGAACGTCTTAGTTTTGATACTGTAAGTTACGTGTCTGTGCTGAATAAATACCTACGAGGGCTGTTTGATAAGTCCTTTTAAAACTATTTATAAAACCTTTTCTTCTGATAAATGGCACTGGCCGACACAATCTTCCAAATGAAAACTGTCTTTAGACAGTTTTCATTTGAAAGATTGTAATAAAAAATATTCAGTATTCAGTTATCAGCAAAAAAACAAGTTTTTGTCAGTTTAACCATTGTTTAACTGTGATCACTCGTAAATTTTTCAACAACTATGGAAAAATCTGAATTTCGTGCCGTTATAAAACATTTTTTTATAAAGTGCTGCCACAATAAAAACTGAACTTGATTCTATTCATGGCACTAACGCACCAACGTTGCAGACTGTTTAAAACTGGATAAATGATTTTAAACGTGGTCGGTCAAGCACATCTGCACAGTGCTCCACGCTCTGGTCGCCCAATCGAAGTCACTACTGAGGATGTTGTTGAAGAAGTCCATAATATTGTACTCGACGACCGCCGAGTGAAGGTGCGTGAAATAGATGAGAACACAGGCATCTCCACTGAGCGAGTACATAAAATCCTGCATGAAGATTTGGGTATGACAAAGCTGCCTGCACGATGGGTGCCACGTTTGTTGACAATCGAACAAAAAACGCGAATGAAAGCGAATTTCAAAACTGTGTTTGGATATGATGAAGCGTAATCCTCGGATTTTTTTGAGTCGATTTGTCACTATGGACGAAACTTGGGTCCATCATTATACACCTGAATTAAAACAGCAATTAAAACAGCAATCAAAACAATGGATGGCGACTGGTGAACGTGCCCCAAAGAAGGCCAAGACTGTTTTGTCGGCTGGGAAGGTGATGGCGACAGTCTTCTGGGATGGCGAAGAAATAATTATGATTGATTACGGAAAGACTATCATTGGACGTTATTACGCAGAGTTATTGGACCGTTTTAATGCCGAATTATTGGAAAAACGATCAAAATTCCAAAATCCACGAGTTGAGCTTCGAGCTGGTTCCGCATGCTCCGTATTCGCCGGACCTAGCTCCTGCGATTATTACCTAATCCCAAATCTGAAAAGATGGCTTGGAGGGCAAAATTTTTTGACAAATGAGGACTGCATCGCAGGTGTAAACGGCTATTTTGAAGACCTCGACAAAACGTATTTTTTGGAGGGGAAAAAAATTGGAAACTCGCTGGAACAAGTGTTTGGCCCTCAAAGGAGCCTATGTTGAGAAATACATGTAAATTGTAAAAAAAAAATTTTTTACGACTTATCAAACAGCCCTCGTAATACATTAATTGAGCAGAAGAGCACGAGGCACGAGAACGTGCATTCGAATGGGATACTTTCCACCGGAGCACATGACACGGACTTCTCAAACTGAATCACTATATTTTAAAAAAACCCACCTCCCTGGCTGTAAACAAACCCATCGCAGGCAATAATCTACACGGCCCGTCACTCGAGTGACGCTAATTGAAAATGTTTTTTGGTCAATTAGCATGCAATTTATCAGAATTTCAGGGTAATGCTAGAAAAAATAGTGTGTAAATAGTGGCATCGAGACTTCCGCCAAAGGCATCCGCGCTGCACGAATGTAGGTTATTGTGGGATTCGGTCCCATGTCCGACAAAGCGCTACATTCAGCGTATCCACACTTTCATATTGTTCACCTGCAAACGCTGGAGCTCTCAAACACAGGTTGATTTTGATTTTCCAACCAAATGCATTCACACTATTGCATTTAATTAACGATTAACATCCTTTTCGGGAAATTTTAGTTAAAAGTCAAGAATGCAATGTTGCGTTCTTCAAAAGTTTGCCGCGCTGATACTAATAGTTTAAATGTTACAGCAGTGTGAAGGTGGATGGTACTCTTCGAGTGACGGACCATGTACAACAACATAAAAACAATAAACTAAAAAAGTAACATAGTAGATGCTTTTTAAAGAGGGGTTTTAAACTACTTATTTTTAGGACCCTCAATAAAAAGCATCTTCAAATAGGTTTTTTTTCAACAACCGAGGCCTCTCCCTTCCACCACCCTTCCTCCTTCCTTCTCCCTGAAGATTTACTATCATACTACACTCTATCAATTTACATATAGCCATTATTTTGTACGTGAGTACGAGTATCGATCGATAGAAGTAAATAAATGTGACACCAAGACAAATGGACAAAAAGACTATTTCAATAAAAAGCATCTTAATATTAGGCCAATCATTGGGGGAAAATATGAAGCTTTTCCCTACAAATGGTGGTGTAGATGATGTTTTGTTTTGTATTGCTTAGTTATGAGGTCTTTACGAAAAAAACAAATGTTCGACCTCGAGGGCTGAGAGCGCTAGCCGCCATCTTGAATTGAAGGAGCCAAAATTTGAATTTTTTGAAAAGGTTCTTTAACAGTTAGCTTTATGGCAAAAGTGTCTATGAAAAGTATAAAGAAGACAATATTTGCCACATTTTTTGCATTCACAGTTGTTCTGTAAGTCTCATAGGTAAAAAGTTACAAAAAGCGAAAACACATCTTTACTAAAAATGGTCCAATGCAGGAACAACGAATATTCTTAACCGCTGAATGTAGAGACGTGATATTTAGAGAGTATGTTAATAAAGAGGTAACAAAGAACACTAAAAGAAGAATTTAAAAACAAACGCATTTTAAGAGATTTAAAAAGGGGGTCAAAGTTTTAACAAAATACCTCCGTTCTGAAGACGCTGTTGACATTTTGGAGGATTTCCTTTTCCTGTGTGAGATTTAACTCTGTTGGCACATGAAGGGGAAATTTAGTTTACCTAATTTTTATTGATGTGATATTTTTATTATATGTTATGTATTTCTCCTTGTCCTTGAGATGTTAATTTTGACTAGTAAAAGTGCTATTATTGTTGCCTGTTTACAATAAATTATTTGACTATGACTTCGGTTCTTCTTAATCTATATGGTAAACAGAGCCTCCATAGCACAGAAGCAACGTATGCGTACCGTTTGTGATGTGTGCCCGCTAACAACCTGCAAGCCTCTGTTTAGGGAACTTAATTTGTTAACAGTGCTGGTATGTACATCTACGAAATTTGTAAATTTGTTGAAGACCATCCCCATCTTTTCACAAACGAAATAAGAAAAATGTAAATTTAACACCAGATTTCCAAAGAAACTAGTTCTGCCTGATGGTAAAACGATGTTATGTAGCAGAAACGGAAATTGTATGAGCATTAAAATTTTCAGTGCCCTGCCATTGGAAATTCAATTATTAACTGTGGTAAATTTAAAAGCAAGCGACTGTTACAAAGAGGCTTTTATTCTGTTAAAGAATTTTTGACATATAAAGCAGTGTGACATTTATGATTTGTAATGATATACCTCTAATCCATACCAATATATAAAAGTGAAACGTTGTCTGTTTGTTTGTTTGGAGAGCTTTCACGCGATAACGGTTGGACGGATTTTGATGAAATTTAGAATGGAGTTAGCTTACACCCTGGAATAAACCATAGGATACTTTTATCCCGCAAAATTGTAAGTTTCCACGGGAAAACTGGAAAATGTTGATTACTTACTGTAAGTAACGGTTGCCATCACATAATGCTCTGTGGTTGCCATGGAAACGAAATAACAAGTCTGTCAAAACACATCAAGAGCGTTCGTGCTATCTATGGCATTGGTTTTTAATATCTTAGAAGAACATAGGACGTTTTTTCGCGATAAACTGTCCGCGCGAACGTAGTCGCGGGCGGGAAAACTAGTTTACGAGCCCCAATGCAAAAGAGTTCGTCTAGTGTGAAATTTTCTCTGTGAGTTTTTTTCTGACTTCATTATTTTTGTATATCTATATAAAATATTAAGCTGTTCTACTATCACATAGCGCGTTACCTCGGCCATTTTTTAATTATGAACCAATAAACTATTTTAGCTTTTGAAATTTATACATATCCTGTTTTAAATTCGAAGAAGTTATAAGCAAAATAGTACGTCTAATTGTTAATCGATGCAAAAGAGTTCGTCTATCTGTGAGTTAAATAAGATTATTCCTTCTTTGTACAATTATGTTGCATAATTTAAATTTGTAAACGTAATTCTGTGTCATTTGTCAAGTAAGACAGTATAAATTCTGAAAATTTCAGTTTTTTTCATTCATTTTCAAATAACAATGGGTCGTGGCAAACCCGTGTGTGAAGAGCTTCGAAAGCGAATAGTTTGTGGGGTCGATGCTGGCAAATCAAGTTACCAAATATCTAAAGACTTGATACTTCCCAGGTCTACAGTCCAATCTATCATTCAGCACTATAAAAAGAATAGAACGACTTCTTGTTTGAAGAAAACTGGTCGACCACGCATCACAAGTGCAGTAGAAAATAGAATCCTGAAGAGAATTATCAAAAATAATCGTCGTGCTCGAGCTGGAGAACTCACCGTGCAATGGAAGGACATGATTCACAAAGACGTCTCAGTTGATACTTGCAAAAGAGTCCTAAAAAGAATGGGTTACGGATTTTACACCGCTAAGGAGAAACCACTGTTGACTGCTGTACAAAAGAAAAAGAGGTTGAAGTTTGCTCGTGATCATTTAAATTGGACTTCCGATCAATGGCGTAGTATCATTTGGAGTGACGAGTCCAAATTTGAAGTGACAGTCGGCGATGAAAGGAAAAAAGTGATTCGGAACAAAAATGAGGCATTTCATACTGATTGTCTCAAACGCAAAGTGAAGTTTCCGGCGTCTCTTATGATATGGGGCTGCATGTCTGCACAAGGTGTTGGTGGTATGCAGTTTGTGGATGGTTCTATCAATGCTGCAAGGTATCAAAACCTTTTGGAAGAGAATTTACTGCCCTCTATTCCGTCGCTTAAGCATCAAGATTCCTTCATTTTTCAACAGGATGGTGCTTCCTGCCATACTGCAAGGACAACAAAGACGTGGCTACTGGCGAAAAGCATCCCTACAATCGAATGGCCATCTAACAGCCCGGACTTGTCGCCGATCGAAACCCTATGGTGGAAAATGAAAAAAGTTCTCCGTAAAAATCCATCAAGATCGAAGAGCGACTTAATGGCTAAACTCTTGGCTGTCTGGGAGTCAATTACGCCTGAGGAGTGTGCAGCGTTGGTTGCAACCACGCCTCTTCGCATTAAAGCTGTCATTGAGAGCAAAGGCGACACAACTAAGTGGTAGATGAACTATTTTGCGTGAGTGACAAGGGTAGACGAATACTTTTGCGTTATGTTTATTAGAATATTTAAAAAAAAATATATGTTATGTAAAGTCATGAAAGAATTTCAGTTATGTTAAAATAAACTTTAAAATGTTCCTCAAATTGTGGTTTACTTGTTATTAAACTTTCTTAATTATTTTACCAATATTTACTTTCTATATTTTACGCTTTGCACTACTTTCCATAGTAGACGAACTATTTTGCATCGGGGCTCGTAATATATGATTTACCTATTTTGTCATTTTTAATTTAGAATTGCAATGTTAAAAAAATATGGAAAATTGGAAATGATTTGTTAACATTATATTGAATGCTTATTAAAATATTATAAGCCTTACTATGCACATAAATAAAATAATACTAAATTTATTATTGTTGCATGCCAGAAATGGTTAGTATGTTGGACTCTATAAAATAAAGACATCTTATGTAGCATAATACAGCAATAAAGAATTATTATATTGTATATAATAATATATAATTATAGAACTTGCATACAAATATTTAGTAGTTAAAAATAAAATGTTCTCTATGAAGAGTCGTTAACGCGTTATTTTCAAACGACGAGTAGCTCTACACGCGGCTTTGCCCGCGTGGTTATTTCATTGAAAAGTACGTGTTATTCCAGGAACAAGGTTCCTACAAAGTACAATATACTACATTTCTTCAAAATTCGTTCAGCCCCAAATAGTATTTTATCGATTGCTCGCCATCTATTATTCGGATTTAATTACCAAGTACAATAAATTTTAAGTCTAACCCTAAGCTATCCAACAGTGAAAACAACATCGCAATCGGTCGAGTAGTTTTTACGTGATGCGCGAACAAACATAGACACGAATTTTAAAAACTATATATTCCTGTGAACAAGAAAATGCTCCAGGATACTTAAAATAGGTTACTGAAGAAACCTATTTTAAGTACACTGGAGCATTTTTTTTTAATTATCTTTTTGTACATGTTTTTTCGAACTTGCTGCTTTATTATAACTGTAGATTTGATTCATAAGCTTTCGTCTGTATAATACACACCCAATTACAAGAAGGGTTTGTTGGTAGTGCATAATAGGACTTTTATTTTATTTGATTTAGTTAGGCGACAGCGGTTCCAATGTACGTGGTGTGTGTAGTGCACCACTTCCACTTGTTTTTATCTATGTCGTGGTTGACACTCACAAGAAGCTCTTTCATTTGATATGTCACACGGTGCAGTTAACAAAACTTTATTTTTTTAATTTGCATTTTGTTCCCAAATGAAAGAAACAACGAATAGAAAAAAGGTACTCTTGGAGACTATAAATATTCTAGTGAAATCACAGACACAATAAAAAATCGAAATACTTCACTCGATAGAATAAAATATTAAGGACTAGCTGTACCCGCGGCTTCGCACCCGTGGTGTTTTCTTTAGGTTCAAAGTACCATTGCTATTCCAGGACCAATATACCAACATTTGATCAAAATTTCTTCAGTCGTCAAAAATACTTTTATCAATTGCTCGGCTTTTATCTCACCGGATTGAGATACCAATTACACCTGTTTTTAAATCAAACCCTAAGCTATCTAACAATGAAAACCGCATTGCGATCGGTCCAGTAGTTTTATGTATGTCGGTCCATATCTCCGTTAATTGCGGACCGATTTTAAAAATTCATTTTTTGTTTGAAAGGGTTAAGTAATTAAAAAAGTTATTGTAGTAAAATTATTTTTAATAATTATTTTGAAATGAAATGTTATTCGTTTTTAAATATATCTAGATTTTTAAGAAAAAAAAATAATTTTAAAATTATTTTTTAGCAAAAATTAATTAATTAATTAATTAATTAATTAATTGGTTCAGCAGTTTTTCGAGAATAAATAGTTTTGTTGAGTAAATCCATTCGATTTTGTGTTTATATTGCCTTTATTTTGTGTTTATCTCTAATATTTCTAAACCGATTTAGATGGTCGTTTATTTATTCAAAAGAGTAATCTTTGTGTGTAGTCCCACATAAATTTCATTTTATTAGAAAATCAATTTGTTTTCTAGTTTATGTTCTCTAATATCTTAGGATTTCTGAAACGAATTAGATGATTGTTTTTGCTTGTGTAAGAAGACCTCTAGTGTGGTACTGTATAAATTTCATCAAAAATTGGTTTAGTAGCTTTAAACAAGCTGTGTTATAATGTTTATGACTGGATTGCAAGTCAATTTTGAACAATTTAAGGACGTCCAAAGATGCTGAAGTTTTGCACATGGGTGTAGTTCTAATGACAATTAAAAACTACAGTAGTAGTAGTAGTAGTAGTAGCAGCAGTAGTAGTAGTAGTAGTAGTAGTAGTAGTAGTAGTAGTAGTAGTAGTTAGTAGTAGTAGTAGTAGTAGTAGTAGTAGTAGTAGTAGTAGTAGTAGTAGTAGTAGTAGTAGTAGTAGTAGTAGTAGTAGTAGTAGTAGTAGTAGTAGTAGTAGTAGTAGTAGTAGTAGTAGTAGTAGTCAAAGGGACTACACAATCGGATGATGGAATCCCTTCGAGTTTGGGCTCATTTGGTTTGTCTTGATGAGATCATGTCTGGTTTTATGTGGTATCAAGGGTCTGATGATGGAGCCGGAAGGTAGTCACAGGAACTCGACAACAATATGCTGGAACCCCTTCGAGTTCGGGCTCATTTGGTTTGTCTTGGTGAGTTCTCTGGTTTTATGTGGTATCAGAGGTTTTATGATGGAGCCGGAAGGAATTCACAGGAAATCAACAACAAAATTATGCAACCCCTTCGAGTTTGGGCTCATTTGGTTTGTCTTGATGAGGTTATGTGGTTTTCAGGGTCTGATGATAAAGCCGGAAGGTAGTCACAGGAACGCAACAACAAAATGATGGAAAATGGTCAAAACTAATTCAGTTGTTATATATGAAGGTTTTATTCATCCTTGGTTTTAATTTACCAACGCTTTGAGTCTAAAGTGAGTGAGTGTTTGCTTTTTTCTTTGGCATATATTCTTTCCGATGTTTGCTTATGCCACTAAAAACCAAAAAATACATTATTTTTCCAAAAAAAATAAATCGACTTCATAATAAAAATGTTATTTTGTAAACAACCACTAAAAAGAATAAAATAATTACAATTTAGCCAGAACAGTATCACTTTTTAAAAATTACCTACGTAAGAATAATGCATAAATACAACATATGATAAGAAAGAGTTTTTTGAAGGCGGTGCCAAACCCAGGCATCATTTAAATCTAATATCTTTACAAAATTAATACATACCTATCTACGTACGAAGTAATATGCAGTTGTCTATGACGCACACTTATAAAAAACACGAAACGCAGAAGAGACAAAATAAGAGACTCACACGAGCAGATTTTGACTTTCACACGCTCACAAACCGATTGACTCGAATACAGCAATCTAGTAAATGATAAAGTTTTTGTACATAATTACTTAAAAAGCTTATTATTTTATATAGCACGACAAGCCGTTTAAGACATTTGTCTTTTTGAATAAGCTCAACCATATTAATAATTATGGCTCGGCTTGGCACCGCCATCAAAAAAACTCTTTCTTATCATATGTTGTATTTATGCATTATTATTACGTAGGTAATTTTGAAAAAGTGATACTGTTCTGGCTAAATTGTAATTATTTTATTATTTTTAGTGGTTGTTTACAAAATAACATTTTTATTACGAAGTCGATTTAATTTTTTTGGAAAAATATTTTATTTATTTAACTTCTTCGTACAGCCTTGTCGTACCTAATGCTTTATTATAAGTATAGATATATGACTGTGTCAATGTGCATCAAAAAATCGGTCCAGCAGTTTCAGCGTGATACGTGTTCTTTTTAATAACTTTCAACCCCTATCTTGCGGAAACACTTTAATTGTTCGGGATGAAAAGTATCCAATGTCCTACCTCGTAGTATGAACTCAAATCATACCAACTGTTATTTGAATTAATTCAGTAAATTCGGTGCGATGCGCGGTCAAGATATGGACAAACAGACAGACAAATAGATAAAAATAAAAAGTAAAACAGTTTTGGCTTCAGTGTCGAATATAGAGAACCATCCAAAAAATATATTTATTACTTCAATATTAACATAACTTTGGACTCATTTCCCGCAAAAACCCTTTAATTTTTCGGGATAAAACGTGTCCTCAATATTAACCCATCATATAAATTAAGACGGTGCCAAGTTGCATCAAAACTCGTCCATTAGTTTCAGCGTGGTACGTTCTTTTAAATAAGTTTCAACCCCTATCCTGCGGGAACCCTTTAACTTTTGGGGATTAAAAGTATCCTATGTCCTACCTCGTATTTATGAACTTTAAAATAGAGTTTTGGATCATTGAAATAAGGTTTATTTTTACACAAGGTTTCCGGACTGCGGACCACTGTCTATCGCGAAAAAAGCATCCCATGTTCTTCTAAGATATCAATAACCAACGCACAAGTAGGTATAGCACCACTCTTGATGTGTTTTGACATACTTGTTATTTCGTTTCCATGGCAACCGTTTCTTACAGCGAGTAGTAATCAACGTTTTTCCAGTTTTCCCGTGGAAATTTACAATTTTCCGGGATAAAAAGTATCCAATGTTTTATTCCAGGGTATAAGCTACCTCCATTCCAAGTTTCATCAAAATCCGTCATGCCGTTATCGCGTGAAAGCTCCCCAAACAAACAAACAGACAACGGTTCACTTTTATATATTGGTATGGATTGCTTCATTAAAAGTATGGATAGATAGATTTTATAAAACTTCATTCAGACGTTAAATAGTTTTTTGTCGTTTTTTCTTATCGGATTGTGATACGAAGTAAACAAGATTTTAAGTCAAAACCTAAGCTATCTAACAGTGAAAACCGCATCGTAATCGGTCCTGTAGTTTTTAAGTGATGCGCTAACAGACAGACTGAAAGATAGGAACATTTAAAAAAATGTTATTACCTCAATTTAATTACATTATTGGCATTATTTTTACTATCTTAATTTTATAGTCTTTTTTGTTGCTTCAGCTTTATTATAAGTATATACGGGATTATTGATTATTGATCACGATCCCGTGGCAGGGTGTTAGGACAACCTGTCCACTATCAAATAGCCCAGTGACGCTGCAGGCAAAAGTCAACCATTTTCAAGATATTATTTATTTCATTATTTTTTATAAATTGACGGATAGGGATCCATAAAAAAAAATACTATTGCAAGAAATCATTGTTTTTAACTGTTTTTAGGTTGATAAAACAGTAACAAAGAATTGTGTAATAAAATAAGAATAAACTTCAAATGTTTTTGAATCAGGCGTCTAAAACTAACCAAGTTTGATGATTTGTGTAAGTTTCTTAAAAATAAGCTGATTTTATTTTTTTTAAAACACATAGTAACTTAACCTGCAGATTATTTAAAAAATAACTACATAATATCACCAATCCAACACCGCTTAATTTTTTGGTAGTTAATAACAAACTATGCGATATTAAACAAAATGTCGGAGAATTTTAAAAAAGCGTCAAAGAGATTTGTTTGATTAAATCATCTAATAAAACAATACATACAGTTGAACAGGTGTTCATCATAGCCATAATTTACAACTGGCCAGAGAATTTCAAATGAATTTTAGTTTCGAGATGTAATTTCTTAATAGCTTTTTTATGTTACACTTAACAATGGTTTAAAAAAGGTACTTTTTGCGATTATTCTTCTTTCTCCGGCCTTATCCCATTTTATTTGGGGTCGGCTCTCCTAATCGTCCGTCTCCAGAGATGTCTTTTCTGGGTCGTCATTGGGTCTATGTTATTATTTTCTAGATCTTTCTTAATTACAGACATCCATGTTAGTCGGGGTCTTCCACGCTTTTTCGGTCCTGTCTTATAGTTGAGCACATTTTCTTGTCATGTGATCGACTGGCCTTCTCATGACATAGCCGTACCATCGCAGTCGTGTCTCTGCTAACTTTTCTGGTATGGGTCTTACTTTAAAGGTTCATCTGATATAATGGTTCGGCACTTTGTCTAAAAGGGTGACTCCGGCTGACCATCTAAGCATTCTCATTTCAGCGACATGTAGCTTGTCGGATTGTTGCTTCTTGAGCGGCCAGCTTTTTATTGATTATTACTTAAGTTTATCATGACATCGGATCCCGTATAATTAAACTCAAGTGGAGATGGGCAGGACACTTAGCAAGATGTGATGACGGTAGGTGGAGTAGGTCTCTGACAGAATGGTGGCCACGTACAGGGCAACGCAGCCGCGGAAGACCTTTGGCACGATGGGTGACATCGAAAAATTGGTCGGGAAGATCTGGCCAAGATTGTCTCAAAACCGGGATGGATGGCGTAAGAGGGAGGAGGCTTATGCCCTGCTGTGGGCGGAAATGGGCTGATGATGATGATGATGATGATGATGATGATGATGGTTACTTAAGTTTAACTTTATTATACGTTTGACGATAATATTGGTATAGTCTTTTTTTTTCGGTATACTTATACTTATCGCTTACATTATTGACCGAGCGAGCGCGAAGCGTCTCCGTTTCAGCTTGGGCAAAAATGCTCTAGAATGTCAGGACGTCCAGATCTCTGTTCTCCTCTACAGGTCGCATTTCTCAACCGATCTAGACGAAACTTGGTATACAGATTAAACGAATTCACAGTTTTTTTTTACCGTCGGGATTTTGGAATGGTACTTCCCCCAAAAAGGGGTAAAAAGGGGGCTACGCCTTATTAGATCCGATTTCGATGGTTATTTTTTATTTAAAAGGTAGTAACTTTAAATTGGTTTCATAATAATTTGTTGAAGATCTGAAGAGGATCTTTGGCATGATGAGCAGAATAGCTCCTTAAAATGCAGTAAATTTCCTCCATACAGGAGGCACATGAAAAGTCTACAGTGAATACCCTGTGCCAAATATTGAGGATTCTCAAGCTCGCATAATAAATGCAGCAAAATAAATTGTCTAGTAGCGTAGTAAAAAGCCACTTAAGATAGACACTGCGCCTCTGTATCCAAAATATAGGCACGGTTTTTGAAAACCGTTTATAACTAGTGGCTCTGTGACCTGTAGGCCTCGCGCGTACAAACTTTTTTGCGAACAACCTAGCAGTGCACAGTAGCGCCATCTAGTTACCTTATTGTACAACTAACATTAATAACCTAGGTGCTCCATCAATCCCTACCTAGTAGGTTAAAGGCTGATTTCACTGGCAGAAACCTAAAAGTGAGAAATTTACTGCATTTTAAGGAGCTATTCTGCTCATCATGCCAAAGATCCTGATCAGATCTTCAACAAATTATTATGAGACCAATTTAAAGTTACTACCTTTCAAATAAAAAAAGAGCCATCGATAAGGCGGATATATTCAGTAGCCCCCTTTTTGGGGGAAATACCAATCCAAAATCCCAACGATTAAAAAATTCTGTGAATTCGTTTAATCTGTATACCAAGTTTCGTCTAGATCGTTTGAGAAATGCGACCTGTAGAGGAGAACAGAGTTCCGGACGTCCGGACATACTAAAGCATTTTTACCCAAGCTGAAACGGAGACGCTTCGCGCTCGCTCGGTCAATAATGTAAGCGATAAAGTATATCGAAAAAGCTATACCAATATTATCGTCAAACGTATAATAAGTTAAACTTAATTAATATTCGACAAAAAGTACCTTTTGATTTAAACCATTGTTAGGTATAACCTAAAAAAGCTATTAAGAAAATACTTCTCAAAACTAAAATTCTTCAGAAAACCTATGGTTAATTGTGAATTATGGCTATGATGAACTCCTGGTCAACTGTATTTATTGTTTTATTAGATGATTAATCAAACAAATCCATCTATCTATCCCATATGGTTATCTAGTACCCATAGTACAGGGTATCCTAGTTTGGGGCTAGGTAATTGGAGTGGAATTGTCCCGAATATATTATTATTATTATTAAACCACATTGACGCATTTTTAAAATTCTCCGACATGTTATTTAATGTCGCATAGTTTGTTACTGTTTGTTACTGACTCCCAAAAAAATATACCGTATTAAATAGGTGATAGGTTTTTAAATAATCTGCAGGTGAAGTGACTATATGTAGTATGAGTTTTTGTTGACAAAACTTACACAAATCATCAAACTTGCTTAGTTTTAGACCCCTGTTTCAAAAACTTTTGCAGATTATTTTTATTTTATTATACAAAATTCTTTGTTACTGTTTTTTCAACCTAACAACAGTAAAAAAAACTGATTACTTGCAATGGTTTTATTATTATTAATTTTTATGGATGCCTATCCATCAATTTACAAAAAATAAATAAAAAAAAAACTCGAAAATGTCTTTTGCCTATAGCATTACTGGGTTATTTGATAGTGGACAGCATTGTCTAACACCCTGCCACGGGATCGTGACCAATAACCAATAACCATGTATATAGATACAGGTAATTCGTTGAAATCGACTTAACTCTAGAAATAATTAACGAAGTGTTTCCTTTGAACAAATTTCTCAACCTCTAAGAATTTCTGATGTTTCCATACTGACTTTGGATCATACTACCAATTTATGATGCTACTAAGGTGTGTACTAACAGTGAAAACCGCATCGCAACCGGTCCAGTAGTTTTTACGTGATGCGCGAACAAACATACAGACAAACAAATTGTTCAGTAGCTTATTTTAAGTACCACAGACCTTTTTTTTTTAAATATCTTCGTTGTACAGATTTTTTCGTACTTACTGCAATCAAAAATAAAATTAATATTGTATTGTATTATATCTGTATTAATTTGTTTTTATAAGGACATAATAATATATTGATTTGTTTGTATTTATTCTTTTATTATAAGTATAGAATACAAAGCAACACTGTGATACTTACACACACTCAAATAAAATTGTTCCTAGAAATTAGAAATGTTGAATAACTGATATTTCAGTAACAATATTATGGTGTGTACGTACCTCCTACCAAGGGATTCATATTCAATGCAGTGCATCATATAACTAGAACGGTACCAATTGACACGTGAGGCATTCGCCATACGCAATATACCTACTTGTTATGTCGTAGATATAATATTTTAATAGGTACCACAGGTTTCTTTTACATGTGTGAAGAGTCATGACAGAATCATTACTGGGTTTCTCGATAAGTAAGCTAACCTAACCACGCCGCTTAAATGTGGTTTGATTTGAGCTAAACTTGCCGAGTTGTAAAAACGGCATACACGGATGGTGCAGATTCAAGTCCTGTCCGCAATCCTAACTATCGAGTCGGTATTCCAGCGACAGCGACGTCTACGTAAAATAATCTCAACATTACAATGTTACAACAAATTGCATTATTAATGACGCTACTGTTTACTCGGACCTTGTTCCCATTACTTGTGGGCACGAGCTCTCCGCCAACCAGCGTCCGCATCGGCCACACACTCGGCAGCACGCCACGCCCCTTCCATCTATAGAGAACACGGCTACCCTCGCCGCAAAAATCACTTCGAATTCACCCTACGACTCGACAACACGTACAACCTACATAGACATTTCACCAATACATTATTTTGTGAAGACCTAAGTTTCGAGTTCAACATCAACTCACTCCATAAACAGACAGCACAGACCTGGACATGTCTAAACCCGTCAAAGAAGAAGCCGTACACAGCATCAACGAAGAATCTGAACACAGCATCCCGTATTCAGAGCATCCAATCTACAACTTTGGGTATGACGATACCGATTTAAGACAACGGAAAAGGAACAACATCATGTCGAAGGAAATGAGAAAAAGAAAGAAACATCATAAGATTCAAATGGAGTTTAAATTAACGTATTTGACGAATGAGATTGCTCGTTTGAAAGTTATCCTCGCAGCAAGAACATTAGTGTCAGATATCTTAAGAACTGTAGATACTGATGATACATTTGCGATTGTTCCTTCTGAAGAATGATTGTATTTTATTTATAATATAGTGTATTAGAATTAAATAAAACTTGTAAGCAAATGTTGTTTAAATTGTACCTTTATTTGATTTGGCATAGCTTGAGATATATCTTTTATTGGTGAGGAATAAATAAATGTGATTGTTTTGTATTCTGTTAAATTATTGATCGCTGGATATGGATACTTAAAGAATTGGTAAACCTGTTTATTACAGCCTGTATATGCGCGTCAAATTACTGTATGTTAGCGTGTCCTAGTCCTACACAATAAACTAAACTAGGTACCGTGTATAAAAACGTAATGCCCCCCATTTACTATTGACCCCATTAAACAAAGGGGAGACGGGGCAACCTAGAACTTCATGTAAACTAAACCCGGACTAGATACAACTACAGGCAAACACACCCACACAGCTAAATTTGCATTGTCGTACACTTCATGCATCAACAACAAAGATAGAGACATACGCAGACAGTAGCGCAAAAGAGATAACAATATTAATTCTCGAACCAAATACGATTCGTGTATCGGGTAAGTTTCATGTAGGAACCGTCAGCAAATAAATTTCTATAAAATAAAATAGCATTAGCTTCTACCGCAGCTTTGATCACCCATATAAAAAACCCTATTTATTAGATTTCGTTTTTTTTTTATAGTACTTACTTCATATCCGCTGTTAGTGTGTGCTTGAGTAACAACATTTGAACATTTTATCGTCCTTTTACCGTTTACGAAAGTTTGTTTTATAAGTTACTCAATCAAGCTCGGACCGCTGATCAGACAGACTAAGATGAAATTTGGAAAAAAATACTTGTGTCAATCGATAGGGAAAATTTTAAGAAACTAAAAGTGTTCTATGTAAAAATCGTGATACACTAAGACATTTGGGTTTATTTTTCGTCCAACTTCACGACAATATTAATTTGTCGTGTAATTATGGGATGGCGCAAGTTAGATTAGTTGTCTGTGACATTAATTTTATCAGGCCCCCTCATCCCTCCTAGACAATGACTGAAAAACAATATTGCAATTTTTTGTTCCTAACGCGTGTAAAACACGAAAAAATATTTGTATACCCAAATATATCAGAAAGAAACTTAGGCAGTTTTTTAATACACTTTATGTTTATTACATTTTTTCCTGCCGATTGACACGACTAGTTTCATTAATGGCCAAGAAATCGTATTTTTTTCAAATTTGCGAATGTTTAGGAATGCCAATAAGGTAATATGCTCTTTAATATAGGTAAGTACATCACACCTACAAAATATATGGACCTGCGCTTTTTAATATCTTTCTATATCCTTTTTGATTTGTATACATATCTTCTGATTTGAAGTGTACCTATCGAACATAATCGACTGTTATTGGTGGGTAGCCAATCTGGCTCTGCCCCATAGACAACTGCACATTACTAGTACACAGTCACAGTCAGAATTAAAAAAACTGAAGGTTTTCAATCCAACTGCATTTTTGTGTATTTTAACTCAATTTCATGCAAATCAGTTAAGTAAATCAGTTACTATAAGTCGGTTACTATATAGATTCAAGGAATTAAGGTAACATTACATTGTGTAACCTACACAACGAACAAAAAAAACTTATTTTTCGTTTTGGTTGTAATTGGGGAAACGCGGCATTTGCAATGAGTATCAACATACTTATTTTTTTACTTTTGTGCGTAAAAAGATATAAATAATAGCCCAATAATCCTTAGATAATGTTAATATATTATGTAATTACTATATTTACCCGCGGCTTTGCCCGCGAATTATTCGCGCATTATTCTGGAGAAAAGTGTAATTCAAGCACCCAAAGTACCTGTAATGTACGACATACCTCTTGTTCTGTCGCCATAAACGGTTTTATTTAATCGATTGATGGGCTTTTAGTCATGGGATTAGGATACCAATTACACCAGTTTTTAAGTCAAAACTTAAACTATCCGTAAGTGAAAACCACATTTCTATCGGTCCAGTAGTATATAGGTGATGCGCGATCAAACAGACTGAGACGAACCATTTAAAAAACTTGTTGTATAGCTTATTTTTCTTCAAAACTATAATCGAACACAGCTTAGTAAGTAAGAGCGTTCTGACGTAATCTAGAGGAAGAGAGACAACCTGGTGAAGTCGCAGCACCAGAGATACGAAAGAGAAGATTATTTCTTGATTTTAGGTACTTGATGACTTCCGTCTTGAACTTACAAACCGATTTGAACTGCTTCAAGGAGATGATCTGGATGTAAACTCGCACTGTGACACAGTCGCCAATATTGTGATAGGAAATACTAAAAAGCATTTGGGGGAATGTCGGGGTTGAAATACCAACTTACTGCTCCAAGACAACCTTATTTGCACGTGGTCATCCTGCTGGATAACGAACGAGGCTCTGGGGACCGACAGATGGCGGTATAACCATCTTGAAAACAAGCGAAAACAAATGACACAGGCCGGTGAAGGGCAGCAGCGTCACCGGTGCGAGAAGCTACGCCCTGCGATCGCCAACCCGCATGCCCAGCGTAGCGATTATGGGCAAAACCTCCTTGACATGAACCGAGAGTACCATAGAATGCCCCCCAGTTCCCGGTCACCCTGCTAGTCCTGACCACGGTGGCGGTCACGGAGATGGCAGGCAGGGGGTGCGAAGAATCCCCGGGCTACCGTAGGCCACCCATAACAAAAACAAATTACCCTGGCAACGTCGAACGGAACACATGCCACAACTATTCTTAAATGAAGTTCGAAGAGAGAGGGAGGACACAATGACCCTGGAATCGGGCCACCTGTACTACTTTCGAGATCACCCGATCGGCAGTCTCAGGGTGGCATGAGGTTCCTCGTCAATAAGGTCCTCATTGATAATGTTGTAGAAATAACCAGTGTGTCGACCAGGGTAGTCAAGCCTCAGTGGACAACAGAATTACAGGAACAATTATAATTAGGAGCACAGGAACAGGATGGTTATAAACGGCTTATGAAGGTATTCTTATATATATTTATAAGTCTCATATATATTTTCAATAAACTTATTTATGTATTTTATAATAATAATTCGGTTTTTCTAAAAATCAATATATCGAATGACAGGTTATTTGTATTTAGAATGAATAATGACCAACTATAAAAATGAAAAGAAATGGATTATGAAAGAATTAAGAGATCAAAAGAGTAATACCGACCAGTACCAGATTCTGCTGAAGCTGACCGAAAGGTAAAGCCAGGTACAGGTTTACGCAACGACATCGGCACACTCGGCTGATGAGATTGAAGGTGTGTTTGATGACATATCTTCAGCCCTACTTAACACCACAAGAGCCCACTATAACGTTATCCTGGGAGACTTTAACGCCAAAGTGGGAGTACAGACTTTCAGTGAATCGAAAATAGGTCCACACGGCTATGGAAACAGGAACCACAGGGGGCACATGCCCGTTCACTTTTTGGAAAACGAAAGTTCTTTTTGATGAATTCTTTCTTCAAAAAGCAACCCCAAAGGAAGCGGACTTGGCAAAGAGCCGACACTGTGACTAAAAATGAGATTGACTTCATCAGACAATAAGACATATCTCAGTGATCATCAGATTTAATACCGGTAGTTCTCACCGACTTGTCCGAGGCTCTTTGAAAATCGACCACAAGCTTGAAAGATACCGTCTGGTGAAGTCTACGCTCAGACCCAAAATACTCCGGACCTATGTTGGATCAGAACAGTTCCAACTCAAGTTGATAATTGATTCAATGTCTTGTAAACCACAAATGACGTGGTCGAGGAACTCCACAAAGTTGTGGGAATCCTTAGGAAGGAAGGCACTAGATTTTGTCAGCTGCACGACACGTACGGGCACGAAGTCTAAAATCTCGGATGAGGCTCTTCGGCTTAAGGACGAATGAAAGCAGCAACAGCAGGCCACACGAAAAAAGGGAGCTCAGTCAAAAAACAGTAAGCTGGTTCGACGTAACCTCAGATGCTCAAATACACGCCGATCAAGGGCAATTGAGCAAAATCGGGGGTCAAAAGTTAAAAAAAAAAAAAAAAAAAAGTTTCGCCCAGTAATTGAGTAAATCCTATTTGACGAAGCTCAAGACCAATACACTGATGAATTGCCCGACGTCAGCCTAGACGAGATTGAGACAGCGATCAATCAACTTCTTCGGAGCTCTTGAAAGAGGGGGGAAACCCTTACTTCAGGAGCTTCAGGTGTTATTTAGCACGGTTCTTAACAGCGGGAGACCTCCAGAGGCCTGGAGCAGGAGTTTAGTAGTACTCTTTTTTTTAAAAGCGGATAGAACTCTTTTAAAAAACTACCTACATATTTCACTATTGAGCCACGTTTATAAGTTGTTTTCGAGGGTCATCTTAAATCGTCGCGCAAGGAGACTTCACGAATTCCAGACTCCTGAACATGCCGGGTTTCGCGGAGGATTTAGCACCATAGACAACATACACACAGTGAGACAGGTTTAGTATAACCAGCCCCTGTTTCTTGCTTTTGTGGACATGAGAAGGCCTTTGACTCCGTTGAATCCTGGGCGGTTCGAAGTCTTTGCAATGTTGTGAGTGAGGAGTGAGACGGGGATGTTTTTTGTTGTTTGAAACTGTTCACTTATGCCCTGGAAAATATGTTTAAGACGCTGGAATTAGCATTAATATCAATGGCGACTTATACGATTTGCCGATGATATCATACTAATAGCGGAGTCGCTGCAAGACTTGCAAAGTATGATGACCAACCTAGGTTATGCTTCTCGACGCATCGGTCTCGGAGTTAACATAGATAAGACCAAGATCATGTTTAACGATCTTAATGACCCGGAACCGTTTGCAAATGGTGTACCTCTTGAAGTTGTCCACAATATGTTTACCTTGGACAAATATAACAATTAGATAAGAAAAACTTTGAGAATGAAGCCAACAGAAGAATTCCGCTGGGTTGATCAGCATTCGGCAAGCTTCGTCAAGTCTTCTCGTCGTTCTCATCCATGGCGCAGTGTCTGAAGACAAAAGTCTTCAATCAGTGCGTCCTACCAGACATGACCTACGGAGCCGAAACGTGGACACTCACGGCTAAACTAGTCCACAAATTTAAATTCGCTCAGCGAGCTATGGGGGATTCGTAATGAAGACATCCGACTGAGAACGAAGGTGAGCGACATAGCTCTAAGGATAAGCAAGCTAAAGTGGCAGTGGGCTGGTCACATTTCGAGAAGAACCGATAACTGTTGGGGTAGGCGAGTTCTCGAGTGGAGCCCACGTTTAGGCAAACGTAGTGTAGGACGTCATGTGACCACGTGGAGTGACAACCAGCAAAAAGCGGCTGGAAGAAAATGAATGAGGAGAGCTGAAGACCGAGCTCAGTGGCGTGCATTAAGAGAGGCCTACGTCCAGCAGTGGACAAATATAGGCTGATATGAAAAAAACATTTGGGTAAGAAAAGACCAAACGGAAGAAAGCTGACATCACTATTTGAAGGCATTGCTCCTAAAGCGTGGAAAATACCACCGTCTCAATTCTGCATAATAAAGGAGACAAAACCAAACTTCAAAACTACCGCCCCCAAATTTATAAGTTGATCGCCAAAGTATTGAGCAACAGAATATCTCACCTACTTAATGCAACCTATGGAACATGCTAGCTTTCGAGTGGATACTTCACCATGGACCCCATACGCGCTGTCTAGATACTGATGGAGAGATTCAGAGAATTCAGATAGTGTTTCGCCTTAGTCGATTATGAAAAGGCTTTCGGTGTCGAACACTGGGCCGTGTTTCATTCTCTCCATCGTTGCGGCATTGACAAGCGTTATGTGGTTATCTTCCGGGAACTATACAGCAGTGCCAGAATGCAGGTGAGCATACACAAACTGTACCTGACCTTATTCCGATTAGGAGAGGCGTGTACGGCAAGGAGACAATCTCTCGCCTAAGCTTAAAGTCTTCATTATGTCTTGGAAGACATTATGAAGACTGCTGGAGCAAGACAGACGGCACTTAAAACGGCCGCTACATGTCGCACCTGCGCCTGCAGTTCGCTGGCGACCTCATTCTGGTAGCTGAGACCGCTGCTGATCTGCAACTTATGCTGACTGAGTTATACGAAGCGTCTGCGAGCGTAGATTTAAAGATGAACACGTCCAAGACCAAGGTTATGATGAATCTTCCGTCACAGAGACTTAATGTATTAGTCAACAGTTTCCCCTTAGAGGTAGTCGACGAGTAAATGTATCTTGGTCATTTTGTCTTTTAACCGGAGCTCCCAGCTGAAGGAGATCGCTAGGCGAGTCCAGCTCGGATGGGGCACCTTTGGAAAACTAAAAGATGTTTTAAAATCTAAACTCCCCCGAAACCTGAAGGAAGACCAAAGTTTTTAATCTATGTGTCTTGCATATACGGTGTTGAAATGTGGCCGCTCACCAAAGAGTACATATATAAAATAAAAGTGGCCCAACGAGCTATGGAGCGCGCCATGCTAGGCAACCATCTGGTAGATCGTATACCAAACGTCGAAATTCGATATCGTACCAAAACTGAAGATATGCGAATTGCCTGGCTAAAGTGGAAATGGGCAGGACAAATGGCAAGAAAGGATGAAAATAGGTGGACTAAGGCAGTCACCGAATAGTATCCAAGAGAAGAGCTAAGACCTCGCGGCAGACCACCCGCCCGAAGTCGGATGTCATTGTGAGGTACGCTAGAGGCCAATGTACAAGATTAGCACATGACCGCAAAGACTGGCGTGAACGAGAGGACTACTGATACTCAGCAGTGGGTGGACCCGGGTTGATTAGATAGATAGTAGCTTATTTTAAGTTCTCTAGATAAACTTATTAATTACTACTTATTAACATTAAGGTATCCAACAGTGAAAAAACACATCGCAATCGGGCCAGTAGGTTGTACGTAATGCGCGAACCGACAGACAGACAAACATGCACAAACCATTTAAAATAATTGTTCAGTAGCTTATTTTAGTAGGAACCCTGGACCATTTTGATAACATCTCCAATGGCTGATTTACAGCCTTAATGCAGGTATATATTACGACTACTTTAAAATACGACCTAGTAACCTATAAAGTTAGTTTAGTATCCATTGAATCATTCAGATACTGAGATAAAACAACAACATCACTATATATTCTGCTCGTGGTGCCGTTAGAGATTTACTCGTTAGAGATGGAACTTTTGTATGTTAGCGTAAATTTGGTGACTGTAAGGCACTGTCCGCACCGCGATATTTCACCGCGCGATTTTAATTCGCGCGTATTTTATTCGCAGTGCGAACAAACATACATACAAACATATATACAAACATACATACAAACATACATGAATCCTAAAAACATTACACTCCTTTTTTTGGGCAGTCATGAACTAAGTAAAATTTTAAACTAAGCTTTTACGACTTTTTTATTTAATGAATGTCACTTTTATATATTATTTTCTTATTATTTTTCCTTTTTTTATTGCTTTGTCATCGGTTTGTGAGCTACCCTGAAAGTTTCAGTAGACGTCCGTCTCAACCGGGAACTGCATCTAACTGACAAAAATCGTACGGATTTTTATTCGCAGTGCGTATACGTGTAATTCGCGCGAATTAAAATCGCGTGGTGAAATATCGCGGTGCGGACAGGGCCTAAGTACTCATTACAGTTTCTCTCACCAGCAGATGTCGGCTACCTAGCTAAGATCTTCGCAAGTATAGGCCAGCCCGTTATTTCGAAGTCGCAGTCTTGATCAACTCATTCGTACATTCGTCTAAAGTCTAAACGTTTGTCCTGTCGCTAAAAGGCAGAGAATATACGCTTTTGAAATGTGGTCGTTAAATAATGAGTGTCCCCTAGACAGCGTACTGAACATATATAAAATAAGTATTAAAACAAGCCCAAATAAAAAACGACCCCCACCCAACATATTATAGCTAAGAACCATCTCGTTTACCTAAGCTTTGAAACATTAAAAACCGCAGCTAAATCGGTGTATTCGTTTTTCCAACCCCCTTTTTTCAACGCCTGATTTGTGCCGCCGGGGCGCAGCGCGCTGTAGGCTATTAACTCGCGTAAGTAGGAAGAGTGACAGATGCCTGCCAGATGTTACAATATTTCGGGAATACACGTCGAAACGCTAACAACTTTTTTATAAGTTATTACTTATAAAAAAGTGCAGGACTTTGCCTTATTAGGCAAAGTCCTGCACTATGATCAGGTTTCACAGCAGAGGGATGAAACATGGTACTTCACGACGACAAACTTTGAAGTAGGTGAAGGCAAATTGTAGAGTTTTGACAGACTTTGCAGAGTCACGATCCTCAACTTAGCTTTTGACGACTATTCATCATGATTAAGCTCGGTAAGTCGTGTTTGCCAAGACTCACTCGTGACGACAATGGAAATCTCTCAAGATTGTATCGATAGCTAAGCATAATCCAGTAAGTGCAGTCCCCTAAATGAAGGTGAACGCAAACCATTTGTGCGTATCAATGGAATATCAACCGGCACAAAGACGTAAGCTGGTCGTATGCTGATGATATGGCGGCGGTGGGCGAAATAATCAACTCAATTTATTAAACATTAATGCAACATTAAAAGTCTAGTGCGTCAATTATAATGTGTTGTTTGTGTGTATCGAATATTAACCATAAAACGGTGGCGCATTACCATACGTCGTGCATCTGATGGAATGGGGCCGCTTTTAATTATGTTACTCAACTGTAAACAAGACGAAATGTTCGATAAGATCCATGTAGACTTGAAAGTCCGACTCCGAGTCAATGTTCAAGACTTCTGAATCCTAGTGCGGGATAAAGAGCTAAGTTAGTTCCGCTCATTATTATACCTACTCCATTTTGAAAATATTTGAATGGGACTATCTAGCTAAACCTCTAATCTCAAATGTGTAAAACTTGTTAAATCTATGATTTAATTGCTGACAGTTTAAGTATGTTTTAACCTAAGGAAAACACAACTACATTTTACTTAATACCAAGCGCCTTACTACAAAATACCCAATTGTACATAATAAAAAGCTGAGCGCGCATGAACCATAGACTGCCTATTGCCTGTGAGCGATGAATAATCTAGTTTAGTAAGAAGTGGAAAAGTTTTTATATTGGTCGCTGAAATTGTACCTTACCTTTTTTTAATCGACTTCACTAGGAGGAGGTTATTATGTCATCTGTATGTTTTTTGTGTGTGTTACCTCATTTCTCCGAGATTTATGTACCGATATGGATGATTATTTTTTCATTTGAAAGGATAATTATTCAATGAGATCCCATGTAAAGTTCATCAAAATTGGTTTAGTAGTTATTATTAATGGATTTATTTTTTACAAGCTTTTATGTAGGGTGTAAATTGATTTGTTGATCATGGTAGTCTGGTGTTAGGGGACCTCTGTACCTATCTGATTTAGCAGTGCAGATCAAAAAAATCATAGGCGACACTCTCACGACATAGCCGTTATGTTTTTCGTGAATTTTGACTAAAATTACTTATCGGACCAATAAATACCTCGATATTTTTTAACGAACTTAGATAATCTACAGCGATAATGACCTCTCAAAAAATACATACATTCATCTTACTTTTACTATGGAAAATAATAAAAAACTATTGTTTTTTGAATCCTGACACTGAGTTTTAATGGTTCAGCCGTTCGCCGCTGCTACAGTAGCACGCATGTGAGCGTTAAACCAGTTCATTACCGTTACAACAAGAAGGTAAATTAATTTGCTATCAATTTTATTGATTGTCAGTGAAACAGAGATGTTTTTTAAATATTAAGATAACAAAAATATTCATTATTTTTTATATGAAGCCCTACAATATTTTGACATTGGTTTTACTTCACCATAAAGTGTGTTTTTTTCGGAGTCATATAAACTTTATCAAAATGATAACGGTGTCTTTGAAAGACCCACCTATTGGAACCCTTACATAAAAATAATCTTAACCATGCTGCCATTAATTAAGCCATAGTTACTGAATTTATGGAAGTATGGGAATGCACAAAAAAATATAAATAAACTTCCGTAACTCCTAAACAAAAAAAAACGTGGAACGCACATAGGGGTTAAAACATAGTAATGACTAGTGACTACTGATGCTATGCTATGCAGTAATGCTGCAATAAATTGTTAAATTTTATTGAAATGGATAGAGACGCGTTGAAGACAATGTGCGAGACCTTTGCCAAACAGTGGGACCAATAAATTAAATAAAAAAGCTCATTTTCAATTTCACAGAAAACCTTATGCATTATTCGATTCCTATGAAGTAACTAATTATGCATATAAATCTTTAAAAAATTCAACTAGTTTCTATTCAGTAGTCGATCATAGTTCATACGCTCTCGGATAATACGTTCATTAGCTTAGTAAGTAGGTACATACCTGATTGTCCCAGAAATACAAGGGCAGATTGTTGATGCGATTCTCATTGCGTTGCGAGTTATTGTTCATTGCCTGCATCCACATAAGATCATTAGGAGCTGGGGTATTGTTAGACGGCTGGCCCCATAGTGATTCCATCTGCAAACGACACAGTTCTCAATAAAACTGCCTATGGAGATAAGCCAACAAGATTTGGCGTATAGAGAGTAGTTCTTACGAGCTAGTCTAAATGGATCATCCGAGTAATACTCCAGTCATATTAGGGGTTTAACCTCGGAATGAGAGATAATAAGCTGGAAACTTATATAAACCTTTATTTTGGCATTCGGTAACTTTCACATTATAATAATTATAACAACATTCGAAAAATAGTGTGCGGAAATTTCATAAAACTTATTCCAGGAAATACGTTTTTGAGTAATCCTTATAAGTTTGAAAAATAAATAATTTTCATTTAGAATCTCCATTACATGACGTGCGAGGTTTCTACGAAGCTGTTTTCTTTATTGTTACAATTTATGAGTACAATATGAACGTTCAAAGTTCAGGTAAAATTCGTGCGAAAAAGCAACTTTTTTGAGGCTTATACTGTATTTGTTTCATCAATATTTTTTTGCTTTCGTATCATCTTAGACGCAGTGCACAAGATAGATATGAGTTCAAAAATGTAAAAGAAATCTGTAACAACGCTATAATCACGTATGAGGGTTTGTATGAAAAGTATGACGGGTTGGCGGCTCTTAAGTTATTGTAGGTCAAAGACAGCAAAAATCTTTTTTTTGCAAATATCTGGCTCCTGTGGGTCCAATGATGTTGACATTTGCAACAAAATTGTAAAGCATAAAATTTGCAACAAATTTTGTTCAAAACATGTTTTTCATGCGCTTAACCGATTTTGAAATAGAGCGCGGACAACACGCAGCGCTCTGCCGTACTTACTGTAATGCAAGGTCAACCGTGAATACAGTATACAGTACAGTATGTATGGCTGAGCGCTGCGCGTTCTCCGCGCTCTATTTCAAAAACCGTTAAGCGCATGAAAAAATGTTCGAAACAAAATTTGTAGCAATATTTATGCTATACTTTTTTGTAATAAATGTCAAATCATTGGAGCGATAGAAACGGAGATATTTGCAAACAAACTTTTTTGCGACCTTTGACCTCGAATAAATGAAGACGCAGAAAAGACATTTTATGAGACTTTAGAGACAACTTTTAGAATGCCAAAATAAAGAATTCTACAAGTTTCCAGCTTATTATCTCACATTCAGAGTTCAACTCTTGTTTTTGGCTTATTTGACTGGAGTATACTTAATGTTTAACCCCAAAAACAAAATAAATTAAAAACAGTACAAGTGCGTGTTGAACTTGACTGGCTGTAATATTATTATCTCACATAATTTTTAATTTTCTTGTTTACCCTCTAAAGGTGACCCCCATATTCAAAATACATTTACGTTACACGTCCGTGTTTGGGTCACAGAAAATCAAGTGTGCCAAATTTCAACTTAATCGGCCCAGTAGATTCGGAACTAATTGGCTGTGACAGAAGGACAGACAGACAGACACGCGTGATCTTATATGGGTCCTTATTTTCATTGGGACGTACGGAACCCCGAAAACTAAAAAAAGACCCTGTCTGATAACATCTTCTTGTCGATATACAACTCGAAAATTAAAATTACTTACAATAAAATTTATACCAAGTTTTAGTTTTTTTAAGAAAATTATGATATGTCAGTAACGAAGTCCAAAACCTTACAAATCTTTATTTCATCTTTATTGACAAACAATATAATTAGCGTGCTACCGTAAACGTCTAAATATTAAAAAACAGGTATTGCCCATACAAGCCCTCAAGTAAAACGCTCCAACGGCGGTCTGAGAAAAAAAACATTTAATTTATTGTATCCGCCATATGTAAAAGAAACAAACACAAAGAAATCACAAAAATATATGAACAAACAAAAACCTGAAGGAAGAATTTGAATTGCGGTGTAGTAGTAACTGTAGCTTAATTGTCAAAAAGCATGTGACACGCAGAGCCACGGATGATACGAGTTCAATACCAGTCCGTAATCAAAATATTTTATTCATTTTTTTTTTTGTTTGGTAGTTATTTAAGTATTTTGTAGTTTTTACGTTATGCATAAACAAACATCCAGACAGCCAAACACGATACTCTTGTTATGTAGCTATTTTAAGTCCACTAGTATTTTTTTTAATTGTCTTCCATGTACAGACTATTTGTTACTTATATACAGGGTTATTGGTAACTCGACGTATTCCCGGCAGGACGTGGTAGGGGGAGCTTATATGAAAAAAATGCCCTCACAATGTATGGCCGAAAGTTGATAGTATTTGAGATATTTGAAATTTAATTTATCGAAATACCCAAATACCCAGTTTTGGGTATTTGCGACGAATAAAAAAGAAATGTCTCAAAATATACCCAGTTTTGGGTATTTGTGGCGAAATAAAAAGAAACAGCGAATGAAATGTATTTTAAATTATTTTTCATTTGTACGTAACTAAATAACCAAACTTAATTAGCAGTAAAATATCTGAATCTTGGTATAAAAAATAACTGAAATGCCGTTCAATTGGCCATTTCGTTTTTATTTCAGTTAATGCCCAAAACTGGGTATTAACCGAAAAATTGCAAAATTTCGTATATCTCAAACACTATCAACTTTCTGTTATACATTGCTTAAATTTGTTGCATATTAGCGTCCTGCCGGGAATACGTCGAGTTACCTACGAATAACCCTGTATATGTGATGCTTCAGTCCTCTAGGAGCTGGTTCGGACTACGGAGGGTTGTTTTTCCTGTTTTATAATAAGCGCTAGCTGTGCCCCGCAGCTTTGCCCGCTTAATCAATGATAAAAAGGTATCCAATATGTATTGAAGTGCTAGTACAACCACTCTACCAAAAGTTTTCGGTTTCACTTAACTTTTTCCGGGTTGAATGTTTTTTATATTTATGTTTTATATGTACAGTACCTATGTTCAAAATTTCATCGGCATCTGTTGAGCCGTTATGGATTTACGATTTTTCCCCAGGGGTTTTTATCTTTTCCGGGGTCAAAAGTATTATATTTTTAAACTGGGTGTTTTTTAATCGGTTTAGTCGTTTTGATGTGAAAGCGAGTAAACCAATCTTCCAAAATTATCCCGATTTCCCGTGTGGAAAATTACTTATACGGGATAAATTTGTACATTACCTAGAGTACGTAACTAGCTATGTTTGCCATAGCACACAAACTTTGCCATAGCTTCATAATCATCTTTTTCCATGATAAAAAGTACTCTTTGTTGGTCTCTGTTGTAAAGAGTACAAATTTACTTCAAAATCGGTCCAGCCGTTTTGGCGTATAAACGCCCCAACAAAACAGACGTTTTACTTTTATTACCCGATTACGGCGATGCAAGGGAAGGGTAACGAGTTTAACAGTCTATGTCTGTATGTTTGTA
Organism: Alsophila aescularia; assembly: GCA_946251855.1. Lineage (NCBI taxonomy): Eukaryota > Metazoa > Arthropoda > Insecta > Lepidoptera > Geometridae > Alsophila > Alsophila aescularia. The sequence goes on along the minus strand of OX276373.1, from coordinate 80,893,916 downwards.
TGTGGGTATTCCACCACAGCGTCGCCCTATTGATCCGCTTTTGATAAGCGAGGTATCAATCGATACGTCTTCAGGTATAGTGTCATAGGTTATTTTTATTTACCCGACTACAGCAAAGCAAATTAAAGATTGTGTTAAAACAAAAAAAAGCGAACCTATTATTACAATTGAGGTATCAATCGATTTGTCATCAAGTGTAAGTGTTATAGAGTATTTTTTACCCAACTACAGTGAAGCAAAGGAAGACTTATGTGTTCAAATTAAAAACTTGGTGCGATTTTGACAAGCAAGGTATCAATCGATTCGTACAGCATGTAAAGAGTGTCATAGACTTTTTGTTTACTCTTCTACGGAAGGAACACTGTGTTCAAACTAAAAACTTGGTCCAATTTTGACAAGCAAGGTATCAATCGATTCATACTGCATGTAAAGAGTGTCATAGACTTTTTGTTTACTCGACTACAGAAGGAAGACTGTTTTCAAACTAAAAACTTGGTCCGATTTTGACAAGCAAGGTATCAATCGATTCGTACTGCATGTAAAGAGTGTCATAGACTTTTTGTTTACTCGACTACGGAAGGAAGACTGTGTTCAAACTAAAAACTTGGTCCGATGTTGACAAGCAAGGTTCAATCGATACGTACTGCATGTAAAGAGTGTCATAGACTTTTTGTTTACTCGACTACGGAAAGAAGACTGTGTTCAAACTAAAAACTTGGTCCGATTTTGACAAGCGAGGTATCAATCGATTTGTCTTCATCGCAAGAGTGGCATAGGCTATTTTTAACCCTACCGTAGTCGAGTTTTAGTTTTTGAACTTATGTCTTGTGCCTTAGTAAGGACAGATAGATAATGGTATAAATTTATGGCGAAATACTTACATCAATCCCCAGACCCGGCTGTTGGGGTAGCAAGTTATCCTGTTGGTGACGTAAATCAAAACCCCCACTCATTGGGAATGGTGGAAGCAGGTCCTATTTGAACGTTAAAAGAAAATGAACATTAATTTTCGACCATAGCATCGCCAGCAGAATAAGCACATGTCATTTTCAGTTTACAACACATTCGCAGGGTTATTTTTCTTATTATAGAGTTGGCGCGCCTTTACTAAGTGATACGCATAAAAAATGTAACCTCAAGGTAGCATTTGTAAAAACAAGCAACTTTGGTTTCACCAACTACTTTCTATCCAGTACAGTTAAATTGGGCAATAATACTCGTATACGACATCTGTAAGGCGTAATAATAGAATTCAATTATTACACTGTTATAAAGTAACCGTTATCTGTTATATTTAAAGACAAGTGTATTGAAAGATACCATTAGGTTGATTGTGTTTATTACTAAATTACCATGTGTCCAAACGGCATGTGACCGTAACTTCCCAGAGGTCTCATGACCCGATCGCATCCTCGGCTGACCATCAAGGATGGGCTGAAGAACCCAGCCCTGTACCAATTAAACATCTCCTTAGCAGTAAATGGCCCTTGAATCGTTTTCTGAAACACAATTATTTTTATTGTAACAGTAAGTACATTCATTCATCATCATCATCAGCCCGCCTCAGTCCACTGCCTCTCAAAAGGTCGCCACTGAGCCTAATTTTCGGCTGTTCCTTTCCAACTGCTGCCAGCCACTTTGAGCTTAACGTCGCTTTACCTTGTCTGAGGGCACCCTACACTATGTTTGCAGAATCGGGGTCACATAAAATCTTGTGTTATTTGCAATTGTAACAAATGGAGAGAACATAACTATGTTACTTACATACAAACTAAGTACCCGTTACACTCGAAAGATAAAACAGTCAGGTCGAAAACTTATAAATAGGATTGAGATGATGTCATATCTTATCCAGATTTGCATCATTATTTTAGACTACGTAATTATCCTGATAAATAATTATCCTGATAAATAATAAGTTAATTTAAGCTCTGTACTGAAAATAAAAACACTACCTAATTTTGTAAGGATTTGTTGTATATTAAAAACTAGCTGCGCCTGCGGCTTGGCCCGCGCGTACAATTTTCCAGGATAAAAAGTATCTTGTTCTTTGTAAAGCCGAAACTCTGTGCCCAATATAAATACTACGCATAAAACAGTTAAATAATTGGTTTACTTCAAGAGATTAAAAAAAATATGGAAATACATTTCACCAACACAGTTCAGTTATACCAACTTGTGTAGATCTTCAGTAAAGAGTAAGAAAAAAGGAGAATAAGTTAATAGTACTTACGTTTGGATCCTCATAATACCACTCGTCCTGCGACTGCTGCGACATGTGCTGCATTCCCATGTTGGGCAGAGTAGGCGGTGGCTGGCTCATCATATTACCGTACAGCGAGTTATTGAATGACTGTGATGAGGGTTGTTGCATCTCATGCATAGGATACATATTCTGCCCTCCGTGATTCGGTAGATTATTTGTGTTTTGCATCTATTAACAATAAAATCAGTAGTAGTACAAAATTATTTAACAAATACGTGTGTTGTAAAGGGATGACAGTTAAGGATCGGAACGAGGCGAGGTAGTTGCAACAGTTTGTAAAACATGGACTAGACTTGCACAACAGAGAGAGAGTTGGTAAAGTTTGGAGGCTTTCTCAAAGGGCACAGGGAGATTACAGTACAGAATTAAAATGAAATTTAAAACGGAACTGAAGATTAAATAATAACAAAAAACTAAAATTAAATTTAAAAAAAACGGTCGAGCCTTACTGTAGTCGCATATGTGTAATATCTTACATCTCACCTTGGTCTTAAGCAACGCGCGCTAATTGGCCAACTGTGAATCAGCAACTATAGTAGGGCCAATTATAATAGATCACATTTGACAACTGTCACTCTTAGCTTCATAGTGAGAAAGCAGGTCTCCTGCTTAAAAACATCGATCATATTGAATTAATCGATACGGACTTCAAATAAAAATAATAGTAGTTACCTATAGTAAGTACTGATTACCTGTTGAAGTGTTTTATATTTCCAAAATATTTATTATTGTTTTACAATTTAATGGGTTTTTTTTATGATGCCATATCCAGCTACTATACTACTAGACCAAACCAACGAGCCCAAACTGGGCAAGTTCACATTCACCAGAGTGTAGATCCTGCAACCATTTTCTTTCTTCTTCATCAGACCAGTAGTGTTATCATGATATTGCATTCACTCCAGACACACTTAAGTATGTTAAATGTCAGCACTTTCAGACATCGGTAAGTAGGCCAAAATCAATTTCCAAACAGACATAACTCATGAAGTTAAATATAAGACAATTTTTTTTAATAACACAGTTTTGTGTTTTATTTGTTTAATTATTTAGATATCAATGTCCTCTTTCGATGTTAATAAATTTTATAAGTACAATTCTAAATAACCTGTGGGTTTGGTTATCCTGAAGTAGCCAGTCACAGTTTCATTTTTAACCTTATATATTTCAATGTTTTTTAATAATTCATTTATATAAGCAATATTTCATACAGACTAACTGGTAATGCTTATATATACACCATTAAATATAACCTCATGTGTTTATAAACATAGAAAATTTCATTTCAAAAATCCTACAGTAGCGGAAAAAAAACGCTGCCACAGTCTTGACGCTAAAGCTCGCGAGGGGGGCCCGTACGTCACGGGTTAAAAAAATAATATGTTTTATCTACAATCACAATGTGGTTAAACATTCCTTCACAAGTAATCATTGTATTCAATTCAATTTATCGACTCGTCAATCTTTTGTTTTTTTTTGGTAACATCCCTAGAGTCTAAAAAGAAAAAGTGTTCACCGACGTAACCTTGTAACTATGTTCAGTTTTTTAGAACAGATTGTTTATTATGTTTATAATAGATTATTAGTAAAATTGCCTTCTTTTGCCATCCTTCAAATATTATAAATAATGTAAGTCTGTTTGTTTGTAAAGCTTAATTCAAAAGATCATCATGAAATTTTGCACATACGATGTCAGTGGTACCTTTTATCCCTATTTAGCAAAAACATGTTTTTACGACAATATAGAAATAGTTAATTTTGTATGGGAATTGCCACATCAATGTCAAAGTGACAGGACAGGTGTCTAAGTGATTGACGGTTTAATGGTTTTATGTATGTCTAATTAAACGGTTGACCTGTTTGTTTATTTGTTTGTTTGGGTCAAATCTAGTAATTGAACTTCCTGTTGACCGATTGATTTGAAATTTGGTACACCCCTTTATTTCTGCTAACAATACAATAAAATTATGTGTTATTTTTATTCAAAACCCTCAATATGGGTATCAAATGAAAGGGCTTACACACTATGGAAATTCCAAATTCAAGATGGCCGCCACCACAAAATGGTGAATTACTTTTTTAGTTTTCAATCCCCTCAATATGGGTATCAAATGAAAGGGCTTGACAAGTAAAACACAGTACGCTTTTATAAATAAATAAATAAATAAAAAACTAAAAACTTGTGTTTTTTTTAAGTTAATCGTTTTTATGTGTACTAAAAACTAACAAATAAAATAAAATCGTTGGGCGAGTTGAATCGTAGCGTAACCTGAGTAATAGAAATTCGACTCGCCCCACGATATTATTTTAGTCTTAGTACAATTACAACCGTTTAACTTAAAAATATGTTTACTTATTTTATTTTTTAGGACAATAAAAACGAGAAGCGTTAAATTGAAAAGTTTTGTTTAATTAAATACATTTTCAAAAATCACGCAGTAAAGCGTCCTAACGACATCGATATGATTTAGTTTAGGATGCTTTTATTCGCGATAAACTGTAGTCCACGCGGACGAAGTTGCGGGTAAAAGCTAGTTAAACAACAGGTAAAAATTAGTTTTTACTGAAAAATGTTAAGCAATTCTAACTAAGAAATATTAATGATATTGTGTGCCCTCCGTTACAAGATTACGTAGTTGAATTTTGATGAACTGTCAAATGTGATCTATAACATTGGCCCTATTTTACTTCAAATGACCTATCTGATCTTACTTTTCGTCAGAAAATCGTATGCCTTGATAGATCAGCCGGGAACCGTTCGGCTGATAGTCGAAAGTATATAAGTTCTATTTGCGACAGAAGTGTTTACTTTGCACTATAAAAAAAATGTGGTGGCATCTAGCTTGATAGCACCGCGCGCGCTCATTGGCCAAATCAAATAGCGCGCGCTTCCCCGGCTTTCTGTTACACTTCTGGTTACACATTGTCAAAAACTTTTCACAAGATCACTCCCAGAGATATCAGGAAAGCGAGCGGAAAGATTACACATCAAAAATAATGTAGTTTATACTCACATTATTGAACAGGGAATTATTACCCATACCCGGCAAAACACTACTGGAGGATTGGAACCCAGGCAACATAGGCCCTCCAGCTTGCATAGCATTGTTCTGCAGACCACTCGCTTGCATGTTAGCCTGCAAGGAGGTTACATGTTGCATTCCGTTTCCTTGTAGATTGGACATCTGCATACCACCTACTTGTAAGCCAGAGGTCTGCCCTCTCTGCAGGCTCGCAGCTTGCATGCCTCCCGGTTGCAAGCCAGATGGTTGCATACTTCCACCGCCCATGGCCAGAGCAGAAGCCAGGATACTCTGGCTAGACAATCCAGAGTTGGGTAATGATGGTGGCATCCCCGGAATTGGCAAGCCTGTGCTGGAATTGGGCATAGGCAGACCAAGTGAAGCGTTCAGCATAGAATTAGTAATTCCTATTTGCATCCTGCTACTCTGCGCTCCGGTGGTTTGTATACTGTGCGAAGGCTGTATGTTTTGCGCATTTTGGGCATTCAGTCCTAGCGCTTGAAGTGGAGTGGGCATCCTTGCTTGCATTGAAGAATTGGGCAGTTGGGCCAGTGAGTTCAATGCTGAACTGCTGTGGTTTGTGAGTAGTTGATTCATGGATGCGGACGGAATCGCATCATCCATACTCATCTGTAGTATATCATCAACCAATTTGTTATTTTCTTTTTCCTTCTGAGTGTCGGCATCACTGTAAACAAATGTATGCTTAGTTACAGCTTTAAAATTAATATTATTTTCTTTATGTTTGTATTTTCCTGGATGGCAGTTTCTTCAGCCATATCATAACTGTGGAAGACTTTCCTGGAGTTAAGTTCGATATAATCCCGAAAACTTCGCAACCTTACATGGAACAACTCCAACAGGTAGTAGGAATAGTAATTGACCACCGTCATTACCCCTTTAAAAACACCTACATAGAATGTGTCACAAACAGCCCCTAGTACATAGGAACCAGTGGGGCACGTGTTCTTTGAGTGAAAAAGCGTGGCCCAACAAACGGAACAGTTCCTGGGAGCAATTACAACATTAAGGGAAGACCCCCCATGCCTATAAAGATGAAACAAGTCGTTTTTCCAACATCTCATTACTTTTGACGTTTTTTGTATGGCGTTTATGTCAAAAGCCTAATCAGCCTCAGTGCAGAAAACAGTCTGAACACCAAGTAACTTAACGGTATCTCACAATGCGAGATAGTGTTTAAACAATTCACGTAATGAAGTAGATTAAAAATAAACATCAAATGGTAATTACTTTTCGAACTGCCTAGCCTGATTAGCATTTTCAAAAAATTGCACTTGCATCCCCGGTTGTCTCTTAGGTGAGTCAGTAGGTGATCCAACAAAATTCTGGTGTTTTTGTCGAAGAGTGTTGTTCGATGTCAGTATGACAGACTGGAAATTATTTTTGTCCTCATTCTGTTTATCAGAGCTGTTGGATCGTGGTTCGAATGTTTTCTCTTTGGACGTGTTTTCCAATTGTTTTAGTTTATTTTCTTCCGATTCAAGAGCAACTTTGTTTTCTGGGCTGTCATCGTCTTTCTCTTTACTCCCCGATTTTTTACCCGGTTTCGAATCTTTTAAAGCCCTGTCACCAGACGCGCGATAATTCTTTGGAATGGCGCCGGTGCTGTGTCCATTGGCATTGGACGCCGCACCTCCAGCTGTATTAGTATTAGGTGTTTCTTCGGCATTTCCCTGGCCTGAAGGCTAAAAATATGAATAAATTAATATGATTCCTCTACCGATTGGCACACAAATAAACATAAAATTATGTAACTATACATAATTTTCCATGTCTAGCACCCTGCATACTTAGATAACTCTTTATTGCACAAGTAAGGAATTACTTAGCACACAATTTTAAATTAGAACAATTGGCCATTCAGCCTTAGCTAAATAAAGCACTGTCTTTATATAGTTTGAAACTAACATGGTCACAAACAAGCACAAGCAGTGGTCTTCTAGAACTTTCTTTCTTTGAACATATCACATGAAATGTCAGAGGGAAGGATATGATCTTTTTAGCCCATGCTAGCCCGTGGCTATGATAGCTGCGCAATTGGGTCGGTTTATTCCTTTAATTTCCCTATTACCTGTTTAAACTTGATTTCGCTGGCATCAAATCGTTTAGGCGACAATTTCTTAGCTTTTTCTGACGCCCACCATTCATCGGATCCTTCTTCGATAGTTTTGGACCGTACGAAGCTTCCGTGTGTGTGAGATCTGGTTAAGGCTGAAAGATGCCAATGATTATTAAAACACATTACTTCATGTTGTGTCCATGATCAATTAATACATTATTTGAGAACAGTATTCGGCTACTGCCTAGTTAACGACACATAATTAGGCATTAGCTGTGTGACCCATGTTACTAGGCAGTGGCCCACGTAACGAGGGCCACACAATCTGCAGAGTTGCTCAACACTTTTATAGATTTATGAATAATTAATTCACTACAGCACAAATTTTATACATTTTAATTAATTTTATTTTAGACCCTACATTTTGTTTATGCTTCTAGAAACAATAATACCTCAATCAGGACCTCAATATAAATCTGAAGCTGAAGCTAACATAACACCATAGACTTCAACATGTGAACATAGAGGCAATCCTTCTAGATCACACTGACATAGATAGCATGACAAAACCGTTTGAGGTAGAGTATTGTACATTGTTGTATTAGTGTAGTGAACATATGCTACTTATAAAGAACACACAAATAAAGTGACTTCGCCTTACTAGAGACGATAAGAAACGTGTTAAGGGACACATTATTAGTTAAACTCAATCTAAAAGTTTCAGTTATAATAAAATTACTTATTAGCCAAATCAACCATTTTCTATCTTCTTCATCAGACCAGCACAGTGTTATCATGATATTGCATTCACTCTAGACACACATAAGTATGTTAAATTTTAGCACTTTCAGACATCGGTAAGTAGGCCAAAATCAACTTCCAAACAGACATAACTCATGAAGTTAAATATAAGACCATTTTTTTAATAACACAGCTTTGTGTATTATTTGTTTAATTATTTAGATATCAATGTCCTCTTTCGATGTTAATAAATTTTATAAGTACAATTCTAAATAACCTGTGGGTTTGGTTATCCTGAAGTAGCCAGTCACAGTTTCATTTTTAACCTTATATATATTTCAATGTTTTTTTAATAATTCATTTATATAAGCAATATTTCATACAGACTAACTGGTAATGCTTATATATACACCATTAAATATAACCTCATGTGTTTATAAACATAGAAAATTTCATTTCAAAAATCCAACAGTACCGGAAAAAAAACGCAAATCGTGGCTGGATTGTAATAAAAATATAGGTACTCTAAGAAACGTTTTTTGTTTACATGAATTTTTAGGCCATTATTGTGTTCTCAATAAGTCACGGCACTTACGATATGGCGACTCTGGATTTTTCGGAAGATTCGTATCGTCGTTGCTGTATCCGTGAAACGCACCTGACGAATCGAACGTTCCACCGCATGCCTCGGCATTATCCACGGCCCTAGAATTAGAGATCATGTCTGAACTCACTAATGTTTCCATAAATTATCCATACCATGAGAATTTACAAAAATGACTCAAGTGCTGTAATTAATTTTCTGGCGGCCTTTGGGAAGAATCCAGTAGTAATTACCATTCCGGCAGGGCATCTTCATTGTTGTCGCCTCCTACCCAGGTGCGACGGTTGGAGTGCCACTTCTCTTGATTAGGCCTGCCCCTAGCCTCCGCCCATTCCCATTCTGCAAAATGTAACAGTATTAAACTGAGTGGAAAATAACATCAATAAGTAAAATAAAAAAGCTTTTATGTGCAAGATAAAAACGTTTTTTTTATATACCATGTAACATTTTTTTAGATGTTTTGTTTTAGATTTGTGAGCTACCCTGAAAGTTTCAGCCGGATAGCTGATTGGGAAGTGCTCGAAATTTGAGTTGCCAGATTTCAGGACAGAGATACATACATACATACAATTGCAGTTAAATAAAAGGTTCTAAAATATGTAACAGACCACCACCACGTCCACCTACTCAATTATTCACATTAAACTGAAAATGTATTTTAGATTTAGATACTATATTATACAATAAGAGCAACCTTAGTGTTACTGCATAATAAAAGCAATCGTAATTATTGCTATTACATACTATGAGCAAAAATACTTAGTGTAGTAACACTAAGTATTTTTTGCAGTAGCATAATAAGTATACCTAGATTAGCGCTACTGCATAATAATAGCACAAGTACTAAGTAATACTGCATATTTAATGATTGGTTAGCCGAATGGTTAGAGACCCCTGATATATATGGATTTGCTTTGCCATACTTTCGTTTGTTCTGATTCAAATTGTTTGTTCTGAAAGCGCCCCCACCGAGGGTCCATAGAACTAAAATTGACATTGTCTCATTTCCTAACGTCACTACTGCCAAACCACTGCGATCAGCGCCAAAATGGCGATAATCAAATGCTCTCATTGCGACGTTCGTCAAAAGCCTGACTAGAGTACGGAGTAATATGCAATTGTCTATATTAAAGACCCTGACTGTGAAGTCAATCAACGGTCTACCTTAATTTGTCTAATGAGCCGTTTTGTTTCTGAGTCTTGGATGTAATATTCGTATCTATGTATGTTTATCCATTGTCTAGTACCCATAGTTCAGAGTAGCTTGGGGTAGGGGTAATATATTTATTAACTAATTAGAGCAATAGATTCTTACCCCACTTTTCCTGTGGCCTTCTTGCGCCATCAGCAGCAGCAGAACGCCATTCTTCTCCGTCATCACGATTCTGTTGCTGTCGCCAGTTAGTATTTGTTAGACGTTTGCTACAAACAGCAATAAAATTAGATTAATTAACATTATCTATGTCAAATGTTGTTTGAAAATAGTAAAAACTAGATTTCTTACTTCCTATACGGCTGTTGTTTATTTTGCCACTCTTGTTGTTCCAAGTTAGTGGGCCGCAAGCCAGATGAACCCGGATTAGTACTGTTATTCCACTGCCTCAACTGCTGATTTGGATCATCGTCTGGCATCCCAGCGTATGAATTACGTGGGTTACCGTGCCAGCCCGGGGTTCCTCTGTAAATCACACATCAAATTAATAACATCATGTGAATCGCATGCGAAAAATTAACTGGTTATCAGATTCACATTGGTAAAGCCCGGTCACGATATAGAGAGAAATTCGTACCAATGACTCCTCACTACTTGTCTCTGTCGCTCGCGCATAAATGTGACCTAAATGTATTGCCGTCGCGGTCGCACATTAAGCGCGACAGTATTGCACATTTTCGAATTTCTCTCTGTATTGTGACCGGACTTAAGTGCATGAAACAAAGCAACTGTGGAGCCTTTTATTTCTTTTATCATGTCGATGTGGCCGAACTCGGCCGAAAACACGATCAGCCTAATGAGGATGGATCTCAACAAATGATGCCGGAAGTTAAGGTTCGTTAAGCCCCATAGGGGTGTGGCTTAAGGGGTCGGCGGAGGGTGAATTTTGCATACAAACGTAATACCAAAATAATTTGATGATATTATTCGAATTTGGATAGTGTTTACCTAGGTTCCCAACTGTATTTTGTTTTCAATATAATTACCTGAAACGAAATATAAACGAAAATTCTATTTTGCATATAAATAAGGAAAATGCAATATTTGCTTATATTTTGTTTCAGGTAAGTATTTTGAAAACAAAATATTCTTGGGAACTTGGATAAACACTATCCGAATCCGAATAATATCATAACACTGTGGAAAAATGCTCCAATTACAAATTATTTTGGTATTACGTTTGTATGGAAAATTTACCCTCCGCCGGACACTTAACGAAAGTATTTTTCCTTGATAATGATAAGCATTATATATTAGCATAAATTAGTGAAGAAAAATTGGCTTATATGATAGTAGGTAGTGGCTTTTTTCTTGGCAAAACGTACCTTCCTAATGACGTCTGACGATTATACCCCCTGGCTCTTCCCCGGACATCTCCAGTATTGAGACCCCGCCCCCTCACCTCCCCGATACTAATAGTGCGACCGCGGCCCACTCCCGTGTATCTCTCGCTTGGAGGCAGACCACCCATAGGAGGCGGCCCTCGCATATTGTCTCGCTGTAAATAATCAATTTATCATTTCAGCCATCCTTTCAAGATAGGGCCTTATAGCCCATTCTAAATAGGAAGGTACTTAAGTTAGGACACATTTAGATTAGAGATGGTTAATATTTAATCTCATAGTTGTACAGTTTGCACATTAGAAATTATAACTGCCTCTCTGAACTTAGCAACAAGCAGGTGGCGCATGGCGCGACAATACATACATTTGTAAGCAATGAAAAAGCCATTGGTCACTTTAACAGTAAGTAGCGCAGCACGGTGAGTGCATCTTTAACGTTGCTACCACTAGCAGTTGCTAAGTTCATACAATGAAAATGTGCATACTGTATATTAATAGGTGGAAACAAGAAATGTGATTAGTAGTCCATTTCACAACCTATTGGTCTAAGAGCACCCATGGTACGAGAGTCGGTCCAAATCAAATGAATATAACCCAGAAAAAACATCAACTTACCGTATCATCCTCAAATGTATTCAACGCATAAGGCGGTTTTCCTTTAGCTTGATATAGAGTATCAATAGACCTCAACTGAGCCGGTGCTTCTGCTGTTTGGCTGTCATATAGTGCTAACATTTCCTCCCTGCCATAGCTGAAAATAATTTAACTTTTAACCATTTGTGTGTTTCAACCAAGATCCTCAGTTTCAATTTGAACTTAATTTCTAACAAATTTAAATATATTGTTTACGCTCGGTAATAGAGTTTTAATAGGTTATTTTATTAAAAAAGATTGCTGTCCTTTAGATAGCGACAAATCAACTAGATTCTGAATACAAATTCTAGTATAAATTCTTGGAAAATTAGCGATAAATAGGGCAAGATGAAGAACCTCATCATCATCATCATCATCATCATTAGCCTGTATTTGTCCACTGCTAGACGTAGGCCTCTCCTAATGCACGACAGTGAGCTCAGTCTTCAGCTCTCTTCATCAATTTTCTTCCAATCTCATTCTTAATTGTAAAGATCCATAGTATTTATAAGCAAAATCTTTATTAAGAATACGCGACATTGGGGCACAATGTCATGCAAGGAGTACTCGTAAAAAGATAGCTAGTGACGCATCAGATCAGCCTTTACTTGTCCACTGCTGGATGTAGGCCTCCCCTTATGCACGCCACTGAGCTCGGTCTTAAAGCTCTGCTCATCCATTTTATTCCTGCCGCTTTTCGCAGGACGTCACTCCACCTGGCCACAGGGCGTCCTACGCTAATACTTGCCTAAACGTGGTCTCCTCTCGAGAACTCGTTTACTCCATCGGTTATCGGTTCTTCGAGAAATGTAACCAGCCCACTGCCACTTTGGCTTGCTTATCCTTAGAGCTATGTTGGTTACTTTCGTTTTCTGTCGGGTCTCTTTATTACGAATTTTGTCCTTCAGAGAAACTCCACGCATAGCTACCACCATAGCTCGCTAGTGACGCGGTTTCTGCGTATCTTACTACCTGACTTGTAGTTGTTAGGGTTGCTTGCGCTCATGCACACCAGCTTACAGTTATGCCTTCTATGGGAATCAGTTCTAGTTGTCATAGCAAGTGAATTGTGTATATTAAGACAAAATATGACAAATAAAGCAAAAAAAAACTGTACAAAGATAATTAAAAAAAAAAACTAGAAAAATAAAACAACAATAAGACCGCAATCAACTTCAATAGACAATAGTATTTCATTGAAAACTGAAAATATCATGCGTTATACCATTTTAGAATCTCAATGAAATGGCCAAATTTATTGTGACCTAGTCGCACAGGAGGTCACCATTTTTTTTACACCACGGGTGCTCAACCTTTCGGTTTCATTTTTCATCTAACAACTTTTTGAGGCCAAATTTTGAATAATCAAAAAGCTAGCTAGCGGGTATAATAACAAAAGTTTACATTTAATTGTGCATCTATCCAAGAGTACCAATAAAAAACAGACTAAGAAAATACCTTTATTTTTGATCAAGCTATCGAAAAGAGGACCAAGGGTGTAATAAATTATGAAATTTAAAAAATGACCATTTCATGACATTGAACACTAAATTTGACTTTCTGATCAGTCATGACGCGTCATTGACTATTCTTTATACCACATTCTTTATATACTGTCCATAAATAAGGACAGTAAAATAAATATATTAATAAATTTAAGGTACTGACCGAAGTTTAGCGAGGAGTACTTTTGATGTATTTTGCAGTGTTGTGTTCGTGTTGGGATTAGCGTTGGCGCATCTGTTGGGCTGCGCATGAGACCCTCCACCAGGCGCGCCCACCCCGGGCGGCCCCGAGCCTGCGCCGTCTCGCCCTGATCCTGCACCATCTCGTCCTGATCCCGCGCCGTCTCGCCCTGAGCCCGCGCCGTCTCGCCCCTGTCCAGTATTCCCTCCAGGATTACTCGGCTCGCGTGCCAGGTTACGCAGCCACTCCGGTCCGAACTTTATGGGATTTGTGCGATCACCCATTCTTAATGTCGATCAGATTCTAATTAATTCACTGATCTCGCTAGCAGCTGAAACTGAAACAATCACTTTGGTTAGTCAGTACCAACGGCAATGCAATGGTGGCCATCACGAAATTGTTTGGGGTATCCTCACTTAAAAGTGCTTAAAAGCGAGGATAATTTTATATGTTATAGACAGTTCTTCTTCAGAAATTCCCTGGTAGGGTATACGTAGTGTCAGTTTTACAGTGCTGCCCTAAATAAACGTTACAAAAAGTCTATTTTAAGTCACGGTAAAATTGAATTTCTATTTGATAGTAGTTTAAGGCAACCTCACATACACATTTATACATTATAGGCATCCGAAGAGAATAATGACATTCTTTTGACTTATGTATGAATTTTGTTTTGGTATTTCAAAATGTTGATTGACAGTAACTGTTCATATAAATGTACTGAGCAAATCTTTTAACATTTATGTGCTTAATTTGATGAGATAATTAGGGCTTTTTCCCTGAGATTACATGAAAAGATTGTTATATTTAACTTGCAAGCAAAGCGCTAGCCCGCATTCAATGCAAAGCAATAGCGCAGAGTTTGCAAGGAGCCCCTTACATAGTACTATTGTTTATTCTGTGCCCTTACACAGGATGTCAATAATCATTTGATTTGCAAGGTCTCAATTGGCTTGCATGGTGTGCATAGCGGAGTTAACTGTACAACAGATAGCTTACCATTGTGAATGGAAATATAGTGAGAAGTGGCCACAACCCTCAACAATGAGGATAATTAGGCAAGGAGGTATGTATACCTCATGTGCAAAAATAACATGGTATTTTTAAGTTCTGTCAGCTTCTGGCAATTAGTAAAATTATATTTTGATATTTGAACACTGTTAGCGCTCCCTGGAGGAATCATATTGACAATGTATGATTGAATTGGTATTTTTCTACATACATACACAACACATGCCATAAATTCAAACAATTATATATGCATTCTATTCATCAAATGAGGACTAGTCAATACAAATTATAAAACAAAGTCATTATTTATTTTATTTATTTATTTAGACGCACAAAACACATTACAATCAAAAAATAATATGAAATAACAAAAATACAGTTTTGATCTGGATTGCAACATAAATACATGTGCGTACAGCTAATCAGAGCAACCATAACAAGCAAGACTGGTACACATAATTATATGTTCAAAGCTAGGTTGAGGACAAAGACATTACATACAATTTACATGGAAAAGATGAATGTAGATATTCTATTTATAAAGTTAGATAATACAAATTAGAAAACTGCAAAACTATCTACACGCCCAACACATAACACGTCATGTTACATCAAAACAATGACATGATATGCAGACATACAACAACAATAAAATTAAAAATATATTATGTTAATGATATGGTTATCCAAGACGCCACTATTAGCGACTAAAATAGCCAAATTATGAAAATGGAGGATCTCCTTAATATTTTTTATAAAAATGCTTAATTTGGGACTAAAAATGTCAAGTTTAATATTGTTTTTTGCTAATTCGTTATACTGACGAGCCATCCTAGTCAATGGGTTGTAATAAGAAATATTGTTTTTAAAGATTTGTAAGACAAAAAGATTATTTTTGATTATTTTTATCATTAATTGGTTAATAGAGCAACTTATAATCAAACAATACTGGGTTTGGTCCTATGCTCCACACCAATGACTCTTCTAAGTTATGTACAGTATTTCATCGCTCCATGCTTCGGAGCACATGTAATGCTGTCGGTCCTGGCTGTTATTGATTAATAGCAGTTGTTAAGCCATGTCAGAGGCCCTCGGGTGGCCTGACAAACTTTGACACCAGAGACCACTGTATCTATGTACTCTGTAACTGCTGCACTCGTTTTTTTATCAGATTTCTGTTGATTTCTGAATATGGTTTAGTTTACTAGCAGCAAGCAGCTAGGCCCGCGTAAACTTTTTTCCAGGATAAAAGATAAGATATAACCTCACAATGCTAATTGTCAAATTTCAATAAGATTGGTTCCATACTTTTTGTTTTAAAATGGAAACACAGACAGAGACAGATAAAATAAAAAAACTTGGCAAACAATGGGTTTCTAGATTATAGGCTGGTTTTTATATAAGAGCTGTAGCTCATATGTACTTAACAAAACATAGTAATTTGAGAACAATTACTGTACCATACTTTTGGTTTTTACTTTTTTTTTTGTTATCAGACATTTTTTACAGTAAGCATTTTAAAAGTTGTGTACAGGAATACCCAAAATCATGCAGGAGAGGAGACAGGGCTAAACTAAATAGGAAAATCTATTTTTTTATCAATCATTGAAAAAAAACAACCAAACAATTGCAATTATGTGTGTACAATATAAACATCATAATAAGAGGGACACCAAACAATAATAGTGTTTTAAATGGTCTTATTGTTTACCCAAACTGTTCATTTGGTGTCTCAAATGAGGTACACAATCATACCCCCACTAGGATTCCCTGTGTTTGGTGGCATGGACAAACACACCACAAACATCTGAGTTCAGCAAACAACATTAATGATCACAAAAAAATATTTGTCTCGGCCAGGAATCAACCTGTATCACAAAGCTGGGCAGGCAGGGACTACCAACAGTGTCATCTAATGAATAGACAGCACAATGTTACCAGTGTCAAATAAAGATAATATTATGAAAAAACAGTGAATAACTGAATCATAAATAAACGTTTTTTATGCGAGGTGGACTTTTATTTTACTACATCTCACTTGATGTAAAGATGAGGTGTGGGATGTAAAGATGAGATTGAAAACGGAATGTCGCAGAACCTATTTACTCTTATTTTCTAAACACTAGCCGCCTTACTTATAAAATGACAATTAGTAATGTGCACTACAATATTGTATCATTATCATGATATTGACATCATTTAGTACTAATCATTGCATAACTTTTTCTAAGTAAGGTGGTTAAATTGCAAGTCCTTGATGTTTGGGCGGTTTTCCGCAATGAGGCTAATTATTTGCCCCCTTTGCTTGATGTGGTTGGGACTACTATATTTGTCACTGGAGCAGTTTTGCCAGCGATCCTAAACCACACTCCGCGAAATAAAGGAGTTGGGTCGGTTTACAGGCTGGCAGGTTAAATGCAGAATACATTACAAGCAAAATATCACAGTACAGGCCTCACCGCCCCAATCTCAAATAAGAACATGAATGTGGTTGGGAAACCAGATATAGAAAGCAAATTCCATTCTTGTGCTAAAGTCAAAACCAGAGAGAATGAGAGGTACCTAGGCAGAATACATCACAAGCAAAATATCACAGTACAGGCCTCACCGCCCCGATCTCAAATAAGATCATGAATGTGGTTGGGGAAACCAGATATAGAAACCAAATTCCATTCTTGTGCTAAAGTCAAAACCAGACAGAATGAGAGGTACCTACAGAAATATTTCTAAATATTAATATAGGTTTACTGCCAAACTCTAGTGCAAACAGGTTCAGTAGACTTGTCTTAAAGGCATAACAAACTCTAGTGCAAACAGGTTCAGTAGACTTGTCTTAAAGGCATAACAAACTCTAGTGCAAACAGGTTCAGTAGACTTGTCTTAAAGGCATAACAAAACAGTTTTTGGTATATAATATAGTTAACTTACTAACCAATAATAAAGGATTGTGTACAGAGTTCAAAATGCTCTAATAGTATGAAAGGGTGGACCTGATAAAATAATTATAAGGCAATATGTTTTACATGATTTAACAAAGTCAGGAGTTTGCACGGAGGGTATTCCTGTATTTTCAATCCACAAATTTAGCAAGATTCCCAGGAATCAAATGTTAATGCATATGCACAGCTGGTATAATGACAAGAACTTAATTATAAACTGTTATTGCTGGAATAAAAATGTTACTTACTCAAAAATGTCTGTAGGTACATCTATTTTTTTAGGAATACCATCTCATAATATGTTAATCAATAAAATATATTGAAACTTGACAGGCATCATAAACGCAGATTGAAAAAGTAAACCAATGATATCACCCTATCCGTGGAATAGGGCCACAGTGTCAGGTCTTTATGTTTTTATTGCTTTTTTTATTTTTGATAATGCATTATAAGATCCCAAAAATGCAATAAAAACAAAGACCTAATGGCCACTGTGGCTCTATTCCACGGATAGGGTGATATATCTAAAAAAGAGGGTAATTTAAAAATTGCTCCACTTTTTTACCTTGCATTATTTTACATGTATTTTTAGTCTTTCAACTTACACCACATATTTTAAATTATTGGAGATTTTCAGGTACCTATTCACAACTGCATAGAACTACATAACATAACCTTTCAACTTGTAAAACATAGCTAACATCTAAGTACCTATTCCTATTGAAACCACAATGTATGCACCTACTTTGTTTATGAACATAATACCACTGCAAATGAACGGGCCCGCGTGTCCTAGAGTAGGTATACATAAACACACACAATACAATAACAATATGAAGTAGTTTAGCCTACTTCAGTATTTTTATAGCTCGCACTCTTATCATTGGTTAAAGTTATCAACACGTATAACTTAAATGGTAGAAAAATTCCAAAGCAAACAGATAGTTTCACACAATAGCCTGGTTACATACTCAAGTGCATTTTGTAACGCAGTTACCCTCCACTCAACCTCGTCCTAATCACAATTGAGCACAGGACCGGATATTTTTATTTCTCAATAACACAATTCACGAATAGTTGTCGTGACGAAGATAACCGCGCGGTGTGATCGCGAGCTGTTAGCTGTTCTTCGACCAGGCCGAGGATATTCCAATCGAGACTCAATCAAGGTGGCGAAGGATACGAGCGTTTTATTTAGTTTCTAAATAAACCTAATAACTATTTGTTTTCCGCCAAATACCACTGTTGAAATTAGTACTGAGTTAGTAGTGAAATTAGAGCATAATTACCTATGGGCTTGAATGATTCAATTTGAGGCGAAGAGCACACACGGCGATAAACGGCGACAAAGCAATATGGCCGAACCAAAGAGAAAAATATTATGAGAACAATTCGAACCATAGACTACAATTTCCATAAATAAAAACCAAGGAAGTCTTGGGGTGCGTTCACTTACTACGCTGAACGCTCGAGGACGCACAGATCATCAACGCGATCACTCGAAATCGTTCACGGCATCGTCGGACGTACGCACGAGTCACTCCGAAACGTAGTAGGGGAGGGGAAGAATAGTATGAAACTGACACTTGACAGTTGTCAGTTCTATGTGGACGTCCAACGTCGTTCACTAATTTCGGATGATCGGCAGCCCGATTCCATAACTTGGCTTCAATCGAATTCTCAGTCTCGCAACTTCAATGCCTTTCGATAGAGTCGAATTTGCTATGAAAAAAGTGATAATCCGATTGTAGCCAAGTTATGGAATTGGGCCACGGATATTCGCACGAGTGATTCGAGAGTAGAAAGTCAACGCACCCCTGTGTACCATACCCACACCAATTAATATGTATTCTGTGACCATATTATCTTGCTAAAAAGTTACTCTTTGCTAGAACTATTCATGAGCGATTTTAAATCGATTTATCGGATCAAGCTTTGATGGAGTATGGAGACTACCGCAGCCGTACTACATAACTTGTTGCAATCAGATTTTCAATCACGTGCAATTATTATAGGAGCGCATTCGATAAACATGACAGGCAATGATTAGATATATAACTGCGCTGCGCTAGTTGTGTGCGCCGTCCTACGTTAATGGCGCCGTCACACACCACACATCAGCAAGTTCTCTCGGACCTATCAAACAGTTGAGCGAGAAAAGAAGTAACTCAAGAATTTTGATAATATGGGAGTCCAACAGTTTGTAAGGAAAAATATTTTCCGTGTCTGACATTTCTAGTACTCAAACCTTAGTTGGTCCCGTAGAGACTTTAATATTTCTAAGAAACAGGATCGAATGGCATCAAAAAAGTTTTTGTGTAAAGTGACCAATTATCTTGCCGACTGTACATTTTTTCCAAAATCTGTGAATGCAGTTCAGAATATCTCAAATAGTTATGCATGGTCTCCTAGGAAAGTATTTCTGTAACTAAAACGGTAAAGGTACCTGCCCTTACTGTCCCGTCTCAAAAATCCACCCTGCCGACTTATACATTTAATTTCAAAACCAAGGTTTACTGGACATAACTGAAAGAAACGTATATAAATAGTATGCAGTAGACAGAAGCTACGCCATATAGCTGCGCAGGTGTTCGTATGAAGACTTTCAGCTGCGGAGCTTCCGCTGCCCGTTGAAGAAAGAGCCGCCACAGAACTTGGTGCTGTTTGGGCAGCCAAGCCAGAAGCACGTCGACTTCTACTTGCTACGCTACCTGCTCCTCCGTGTTCCTGTTCTATATTATTGTCCTCGGGGACCACCTCGAGACAAAAATTTGGTAATTTATAGGTACCTATAAGTACTTTTGGTCCTGAAATAATACCTTAATTACTTTTATCCCAGAAAAATGACCGCACGGGCAAAGCCGCAGGTGTCCCACTCAGAATCAGCAAAATTTATGTTTTTGTGATCTTTAATTTGGTATAACTCGCGATTTGTACGTGGCGTAGACGTTTCACGACAAACAAACGGCCGTGCACCCTGATTAAGACCCACCTGCTCTTTTTATGGTTACTGTTTGTTAGCAAACAAAGTACTTTTTTTACCACAACACAACGCAAATTACTAGGTACATAAGTGTGTCTTGCCTAGCCGTGTTATAAAATTGCTTTTACATTGAACAAATGTGAAAAAAATCAAAACCATGTCTCGTCAGCGCCATCTAACGATGGTTACGGAACTATGTTCCTGCAGCTGTCAGAAATCTCCCATTGGTCAGTATCAAAGTGGTTGAATTACGCTTAGCTTACTGTCAGTCACTTGTCAGTGTACGTACACAGTCATGAACGAAATATTACATATTCATGTACACAGTACACTGTCCTTCGAGCAAACAACCAAACTGAGTTGGTCATTTTGCTCGATTGAAGACTCTGTCTCGATAAATACCTGGTAAATCTATTAACAGACTGTAAACCTGGGGATTATTGCCCTGCATGTTCCTGTATGGCGCAATTACTATTTGCCATCTTTCTTGTAACAAGTTTCATAAAAAGTGTATATAATAGAGAGGAGGAGAGTAGGATCAGATTGTATTTTGATAGCGTAGAAAACTATAAATATAAAGTATTATTTGTTGACTTAGGTTTTTTTAAAGTGAAACTTCTTATGCGACTTCCAACAAGGTTGCGTTAAACGTTTAACGCTACCATGGAACAGTCTGGCGAAGGTAGCCTTGAAACAAAAACTCTATTACCGTTGAGCAAAAATACAAAGTGACATTTTTTATCTCATTTTTGTTTTAGTTATAAGCATCTTTCTCTTTTTTATATAGAATTTGACGTTTGACTTCGTTAGGATTCAAATATGTCATTTTGGTCTAGGACACATTTAATATTTAAAATGGCTTAAAATAGAATTAATATTGCAAAAAAAAGTAAATTGATATAATAAATTCATAGATATAATCAATATTATAATTTTTGTCCTATTTTTGTGCACGTAGATGATGTTTTACAAAAGATGTGTAAAGTTTGTGATATCAGGTCCGTCAGCATTAACAATGAAAGGCGGGTTTTATGGCTAAATTTCTTATAAATGAAGAAAGGTACCTAAGTACCTAGTTTGGCTATAAGCCCTTTGCAATAATTATTACCTATTCAATATATTCATTGTATATTATGAGGAAAATATTTCGCCAAAATAATAGTGCTGCCGGTATTTTATTATCGTTTTTTTTTTACAAGACTGCCCAAAAAAAAGAGCGTAATGTTTTTAAGGTTCATGTATATATGCATTTATGTGAGTTAGTTCTACCATAACTTATAAATGCCTGAACAGATTTGGTATCGTTAGTCTTTACGCAAAAAAAAAACAACTTAGGCAAAAAAAAAAACTATTTTTGCAGGGTAGTCTTATTTTTTCCCTGGAATTTGATGAACTACTTGTTTTTCGATTTGATATGACTTGGCAAAAAGATCAACAGACATAATCTAATCTAATAAATATGATTAATGCGAAAGTCTGTGTGTATGAATGTATATTTCTTAATATTCAGCTAATTTCATAAATTTGATATTAATCTATACTATTATTACAGTGAGAAAATATTTGTTCATTTTTGTTTTCTTCTTTGTTTGTGTGTAATGGATAATCTCAAAAAACACTTAACTGATTTTAAAAATTATTTCACTGATAGAAATCTACACTATTCCACATGGACACAAGCAATTTTTGTGCATATTTTTTAAATCCAAAGTATTATAACGGGTAAACTACGAGCGGAGCAGTAAGGTAAAGCGGCAAGTAATAAATACAAGAAAATGTGTCGTGGTGTTCAGATGCATACAATGGGTAAAAAACGAACGAGACTGTGGGAATAGAGGACTTATATGTGCCAACTGAAAAGCTACATGAGCAAAAATTTAAAATAATAGAAGAATGATAGTCACCAACATAGCTCAAAGAATGGGAATACAAAACTATAAACATCAAGACAACAGAGCAAAATCCAAGAGGGCCCGAACGGAAAATTCTGTGCGGGAAATTCACCACAATTCAGCCGAGTACTTTTGCTGAGATGAACGCATCAGCGAGTCCATAACACGGAGAGTGACTTCAAGGACTCCATATAAAATGTTTTTTTTATAAGTGTGGTATATTATAAATTTTACGATTTATGGTTTTAATTATATTTCACACTAAGTTCATTGCCTGAAATATATAAAAGTAAAACATACTTTTGAATTAATTTATTATTCGATCATCGTGGATCAAAATTTTATTCGAGTTAAGGCATACTACTACACATCCTAAGCTGTTCATTTCTCGATATTTCTACTATTGAAAGTTACAACACTAATATTTTCATTATGTTGGCATTATGCTACTTGACAGATTGACATGAGTTATTAACTTTTAAAATATTGGTACCATAAAAAAGACTATCCACATCCATTTGATTAATTTTGATTTTACTATGAACGCTTCTTCTTACGTAGTATTTGTATACTCTTTGCCATGGAGGCCTTCCTATTTTCATCTCCACATTACGAAGTTTCACTTCTTCCGCGCGGAGGGACTCCACGATCGTTTTTTTATTACTCGATTTTTTATTTGCCCATCTCTGCATGAGAAAAATCCACGCAGGCAGGCTCTCTCTAGCAGGGATTAAAAACTGGTTCCAAATTTCGGTAGGGTTCTCCATTTAGGTTCCTATAACGGTCCATTTTTTCGGTACGGTTCCAGTTCCGGTTCCGGGTCTATACCCTTTCAAAATAACGGTTCCACCATGTGGATGGAAGGGATGCATTTGGGGCCTGTATTGCCGTAACTTCTTATAATTTTACGTCCATCGTAACATGGGATAGAGGAAGGTGTACTGTGCATTGTAGTTTATTATTTATATACTTCCCTTTTTTGTTTTACTTATTCAGTGCCTTTTAATTTATACTTTAGCTTTACACAATGTACACTTGTTACATAATTCATAACACAATAATATGTAAAAGATTTTTATGATATTTTATTTTTATGTAAGTAAACTACCTGCAGGGTGCGCTGGTGGTATTGCAGCAAAATTGAGGGTTAGTTCTTTACGTTGCCTATGCTTTATTTTGCATGGAAAGATAGTGTGTTTGCAGGGATTTTGTAAAAGAGGACACTATTATATTTGTTGTTTTTTTTTATTCTTGATTTGGACCGTTATCTTACTTGGTGCTAAGTAACATTGAGTTCAAAGATGGTTACCATTTATTTCTGGTTTGGCAGAACAGATTCTGAGTTGGTATAATAGACTTCTAAGAAAATTTCAAAACAGATTTACAAAATGTTATTTCCAGATTGGATCAAATTGTTTCAATGCATTTTTGTCCTAGAATTTACCAGTATAGTTACTTAGATTGGTATTAAATTATGTGCAAAATCACTAGAGACGCTGCAGTTCATTATTAAATGCTAATTGTCTAAACAATTGTCGATGCTATGACAAGTTTTTTGAAAAAAACACGTATTTCGCTGGTTACTTTGCGCTTTTTTGTCTATAGCAAATATTATTTAGTCCTACTAATTTCTTGGTTTTAGAAACTAAACGTGGCCGTGCTTTATTGTCTGCTAAGCTTCCAGAGAAAGAGTTTTCGTGTTCGAAAATCAGGCCATTGATTCTAAGGAAATTAAATGAAGCATGTCAACGTACGATTGAGGACAGTGAAAAGGGGGGAAAATGGACTGCAAAGAATGTGCGTTGCACCTCAACGAGGATGACAATAGAAATTATACTATCTTTTCTCAACTGGTTGCGCACGAATTAAATAATATAAAACCATGCGTCAGAACTAAATATTACACCAAAATACTTGCGTTTTTTACAGTTAGCAAAGGGAGTAATGAGTATAAATTATAAAGAGTTACACAAGTCGGATGATACATTTTCTCAAAATTCGATTAATTTTTTACTTTGGCACTAATTAATGATAAAAATAAAAGAAATGAGTCGATCAATCAAAAACTTTTATTTATGCGATATTCAGTACTAATATAAGTATAAGTATTAGTGTACGTGACAGCAACTTATAAATAAAAGAAAATAATTGTAAAAAAAACAAGAATGAAACCACAAAACTATATTCTTAGTTTTGCTCTGTTGAATTATTTCTCAAAAACTATATATCGTCAATCAAGTCATTTTCTAATTTTATGCATAGTTTGTTTAAGACATCATTTAACGATGAAAACAATCTCACCACACTCACTTGCAAAACCAGTGTAGCCAGTAAATTTTTTGACAAAATGTTTAGACGAGGCAATATATTTTTCCTGTCTTCAAAGTGGGAAGACAAGAAAAATATAATAATTTAAGCAAGCAGGTGCAACTTCCTAGTAACAAAAACAACTTACTAGGTAACCACCTGCTTGCTTAAAAGTTCCTTGAGGCGAATTTAGTTTTCAGTATCATTTGTAGAGAACAGCCATAATTTGAATCTCCACGCAGTTTATCAGCATATGATTGACTCAAGAAATTATCAAGTGTTCTTTGTGAACTTTTATTGGTCTCATGCAAACAATGCTGTGCTTCGCTAGTGCTGGCAGTAGGATTTGTTAATTTAAGCCATCTTATCCAAGTAGAAACCAACTTGTTTTCGGCTGTTTCCTACTGCTCTGTAGTTAGTATGAAGATTACTCGTGGATCCATGTAAATAGCTGCAACGATTGCCTTAGAGTCGAACAGTGCTTTTTCTATGTTTTCCATGCTACGATGTAGTGTGCACCCAAGCAACGTGTTAATGGTCTGCAACTCCAACTTCTACCGCTGCGCATTTTACTGCCGCCACAGAGTAATACTCACATTCAAAATAATCTTCGAGGATGAAATTTATTTATTCGGTTGTTGTCTAAATCACCTCGTTTTCATCGTCATCGAAAACATCCTCATTTGTTTTACTAATTTCACAATTTTTATCATATTGACACCATTGTCGTATGAAACATGATAAGTTTGAAACGGCTCAGTATAAATATTACAAAGTCTTTTAAAATTTTTGACATAATTGTCTCTGGGTGAGTTCAGTAACACTTGTTTTAATGTGGAGCTGTCCATTTTTGATGATTTGCAAATTAACTCCTAGGCAATTTCTCAAGTGGCATGACGTGATGTTTAATTGAAGACTTACTAGTTTGTATTTCATGTTTAAAGAAATTACATCGCGCATATTATCAGGGTTTTTTTGGTAGCATCCCGAATGTTCTGTGAATTCATGGAACTTCGTGAGCTATACCTACCATTGCAATATCCAATATATTCTGGAACGGTTTGTCATCGATCAAAGTTAAAGGTTTACTGCAGGTAGTTACAAAATTTACACACTATTATCTTAGTTTCATTTGAACGTCTAGCATTTGTTTTTTCTGACTATTCACTTCTTCGTACTCTCTATTTTCATTAATATTCTGTAACTCTTAAAGTATATGATTGCATAGTATAAGGATGCTTTTTCATGTGCTTCAATAAATTTATTCCATGATTCCCCTGTAAAAAATAACACTTTATTTTACTTGAACTTTTTAACTTATGAAACATGCAGCGTCTACTTGTCGCGATAAAATTTAAGTTTCAAAACTTGCAGCAATTGCTTATTTATTATCTGTGGCTATTTAAAAAAATCACTTTAATAAAATATTCCTAAACAAAAGTTACGTACAATCTAATTATTTTAGCCAATTTAGCAAAATAATCGAACGTTAAGTTTACAACTTACCTTAATTACTGCTCCACATTCAATAACAGTACATGTGGTTTTTTTTCTAGGCATCGTCGTAAACAAAATATTTGTGAACGCAATTTTGTTTGTTTGAATCCATTTTAATTACATCAAATTTTAACAAAAAGAAACGGTTAATAATCGTGCATGCTGATGCAGCTACTTGATCCAACAAACAAATAATTATGTACCTTTCCTCTTCCTAACACGACTGCACCGCGCCGCTTGATTTCTGTTGTGACTGTCACAGCAAGAATTGGAATGAATTCGTAGTTTAAACTTGTTTCGCTCGCATACCGGTAAAGTAAAGGTTCTTGAAGGTTATTTTTTCGGTTTCGGTTTCGATTCCTGTTCTAATATCAGAACCGTTAAATACCGTTTTCATAAAGGTATTTTAGGAACCTTTTCAATCCCTGCTCTCTAGCCATAGACAAATACTGATTTATTGCCGGCACCAAAAATAAATAGACGGATTTTTTGCATAATAGTCAATGGCGAAGGAAATGTATAATAGACAGGACTTGTCATGTCACAACCACAGAGTACTTTGAATATACCGGAGATAGAGTGAACATTCAGCCGATGTCGCTTGCAGCGACATCGGCGAGTGACAGAATTACTAATTGACACGTGACGAACTTAATATTATCTACGTCATCTAGCTATCTAGTATATTCATTTAAAGCTATACCTACTTACGTCTACATAAGCTCTCTATACCTACATAAAAGGGGCAAATAAATAAAACAATATCAGCTAAAATTATCTTTATTTCTTTCGTTTTCTATAATAATTGACACATTCTTTTTGAATTACATCTTCTTCACAATAATCGATCCTGCTACCATTCAATAATTTATTACATTCTTTACACCAGCTATAAATAAATAAATTACATGACATTTCTTCAATGTACTTGACTGCCTCTTTTTTGTGATTGGAACATGTTATAAAATCATATTCACAATGAATAGCCAAAATTGTTTTCATATAAGTTTTGATTTCCTTAATCTCACATTTTTTTCTTAGAATGTTAATGATTATATCTTGTATGGTGGAGAAAGCTCTAACTAGTTTTTCTGTGGGGTATATTCAATATTTTTTATTAATTCCTCGATCTTTGCAAGATATATATGATTCCTCATCTGCACTTTTTGTGTTATAAAAACAATCTTTACATTGTTGACAGTTTTTAAATATTTTATCTTTCGTTTTTTTCACCACATACCCTGTTACATATTCTAATGAGGCCCATATTTTAGGGTTATTTTTTTTTAATTCAAAATCCACCTTCATTACATCTAAACTTAAATCTTCCATATCAATTTCAATTACCGCTGGAGAGGTGGACTGTGGCAACGTTTTAAAAAACAATTTCCTTATAGATTTAAACATGGTACAATTGTCCTTTTCACAATTTGCACCAGGGGAGTGCCTTCCACTTAAATTGTTCACTAATAGTGCTGCAAATGCCGCTTCAAAACCAGCACAGTTTGGATTTGTATTTCTGCATGCATGGCTTCGTACACATCCAAAAATGTTTTCGAGAGGGTCCTGGTTGAAATGCCGAAGCCATATTGATTTAATGTTATATTGGTTGAATAATATATTTTTTAGGTATTCCAAGTTTTCTAATGTCTTAATCCAATTTGTAATGGAAGGCACTACCGTCTCTTTGCCAGTAGCACTAACATACATCATTGATTTAAGTACAGGTTTTGCATTGTTCCATACTTCCTGGTGGGTTGAGTTTGGTGTGAGAGGGCCAAGCAATGGTTTGCCTGGTCTTTTTTTTCATTTTGGTAGCTGCCGTTGACAGAGTCGAATAACTCGTCAAAAAATAGAAGTACTGAGGCAGTGTCTTTACACTCATCTTTTAATATTCCTATTTCTGAAAAAGGAAAAGAGGGAAAAAGGGTTACTTAGGTATACACTTAATCAATACATACACATATAAATACAATTGGTATAAAATTTACCGAGTGAGGCTTAAGGTATCCAAGGAAGTATTCAGTTGTCTGTTGGCTTAAGTCAAATATATTGTGAAAATAGCAGGCCCAGGGAAAAAACCTGGATGAGTATGGCATAGGATTGTGATAAGTAAGAATAAAGGGAGACCTAAGCTTATCTATTACCCATAGCGTGTGACACTAGGCTACAGATGACACTGATATTAGGTTAATAAATAAATAACAAAAAACGGGACAATTCCAGACCAATTATCTAGACCCAAAGTAGGATACCCTGTGCTATGGGCACAAAATAACGGATAAACATACATACTCGTAGATACAAATATTACATCCATGACTCGGAAACAACATTTTTGGCTCATCACACAAATGATTGCATCTGGCAGGATTCGAACCCACGACCGTTTTATTTCGTACCTAGGGTCACTAGCCAATAGATCAAATGGTTGTAACAAAAATAGAACAAAAAATAAAACAGAAAATAGTACTAGCAGAAATAAGTTGATCTTTACAAAATGACTCACTTGCTAAGTATCCCATAGCCACTGCTGTTGATGTACTCAGTACCTGTGCTGCACATTGCACTTTCATTTTTTTTGGATTTATATGGCACTCTGTCAACTTCGGTAGCATTCTGAATCCTTCAAATGATGGATCTTCTTTAAGAAGCATTTCTAAGTGGTCCCATTTGGCTTTTTTCATCTGATTATTAATACTACATTTTAAGTTTTTTGTTACTAAGTTATTTCGGATCCCCTTAAGTAAATGTGGTGGGTCATACAGGGGTACTACTTCCTCCCCATCAACTTCAAACACGTTCCTCTTCAGTTCTTGATTCTTTCTTAAATAGTCAGCCTTTGTGTTTTGAATTAACTTATTAATGGCACTCAAATTTGTAGAACCTTGGTCGCATACTGTGGCCAATACTTTAAAACCAACTGAGTGCAGCTCCTTTATAAAATCTTTTATTTGATTTGCAAGATCGATTGCCGTTGTGGTTCCAGAACAAAATGTGTATGCAATTGGTTGCTTATAATTGAATACCTCGTATCATAAATACCAATGCATGATCTGCGATTTTCTTCGTTACACTCTTGCCATTATTGACAAACCCCAACATGGTGTCGGACCTTCTTTTATAATCAAAATGAGGTGCCAGTGCCATCTCATCAAACATTAAAATGCACAGTCTTTGATTTATTTTCATCTTCTTAGCCCTCTTTCTTAGCTCACCAAAAATGTTATGATTTATTCCAGGCTTTAAAGCTGCTCGTGCTATCATCCTATTTAGTGAGAGAGGCGCAGGCAACACGAAAATGTTTCGTAGCCATTTGTAGGCTCTTGGTCCCTGTTTATACAGTGCCAGTGCCATTATTTTTTCTTCTTTTGTATATCTCCTACCCCACTTCTTTTTCCCAGTTTCCCTAAATTGAAGCATAGTGAATATAGTAGCCAGTGCCGTAAATTTCTTCATTGCTTTTTGAAATGTAGTGTTCTCTGACAGTTGCAGTGCTTTTTTCAATTTGTTGGCATATGCATTCTTTTTATTTTTTAAAGCTTTTATTTGGCGTGCGAATGCACTTGCTTCGGTTGAATAAAGGACCGAGAGTGGTATGCCTTTTTTTCTAGCTGAAAATTAAATGAGCTAGTTTATTATTTCGATAACTTACTTTATTATTTAATCAACAGACAGATAACCTGATCAGACACAAATCTTAAATATTATAAAATGCAACCATACATTTATCAGGATGTAGGAATGGGTTTATTTCAATAAAAAAGACTTACTTTTTGATAAATCCTGAGCCATCACATTTTCTCTTATATTATTCTGTTTGGGCTCGGGTACACCTTGATTTCCTAGAAAAGAAAGAAATCTTTAAAAAACACATACTTTAGGTACTAACATACCTAAAAGCATCTGACAAGCACGCTCATCAGAGGGGTGATCACGAACAATTTAGACAGAAGTATTTGATTTATTTTTGTCAAAATCGTTCAGACAACCCCTCATATTTTGTACTAGCTTTCCCGCCCGCGAGTACATCCGTGCGGACTGCTGTTTATCGCGAAAAAAAGCAACCTATGTTCTTCTAGGATATTAAAAACCAATGCAAAAGTAGGGAGTAGCCCACCCCCCCACAAACTCCTGCTCCTCGATTCTATAGCCAACCCCTAAACCTTACATTGAGAGTGATAAGTGCGGCCACTGAAATGTGTCCTTGTTTTACGACAAACTCAGGATTGTACTTTGACAATATGAATACTTTCTCGAAAGTTATTCATAATACTTTGATACTTTTTGTGAATACAATCTAGAAGAGGTGTATATAAACATTCAAGGCATAAGAATGTTAACCAACCTAAAACTGTCTTTCAAATGAACGGGATTGTACGTTGGACATACCTATATATATTTATTTATGTATATCACATACCTATTGAAGTGGAGGGATAACTTGGGTGCACTTGCGCTCTATGTTGTGACTGGTTGGTCACATCCATCAGTGGCTCTCTTGCAGCAATTAATCCTGTAACATAATTATACATCCTTGTAGTGTTCTGTTTTGTTATTTCTTTTGTGTGTGTGGTTCAGAATGAGCACAAAATGAACGTTCCGAGCAGCAGCATCCAATACAATATATCCTTAATGATAGCCGACCTCCAGTAGGAAATTGCAAGATTATTGTTACACAAGTAATGGATACTTACCAGCCAGGTGCAATGTTGGTACAGAATTGTACGTCAATTTGTTGCTTCTGTTGGTTGTTATTATATATTATCGTAGAAAATGATGTTGGCAAACTCTGCGGTTTTTGAATATCACTTCATTACTGAGTGATAAAATGTCACCACCAATATTATACAACCAAGTACGGAATCTGTCTGGTTCTTTGATTGGGTTCGGGAATTTGTACAGCACATATTCCGGTCCTATAATACAAAACGTATATCATATTAGTTTGCTATCAATTTGAAGGATATTTCAAAAACAAACTGTTGATGGTATGGTGTACTTACGCGATTTATCGCAATTTTTCGCACAGCATTTCTTTTCAGACATGATAATTTCGTCGTTATCCAATCGCAAGCAAATAAGTCCGGGAGAATAGCTGAGGTAGGTCTTCGTAATGAGGGTATCGGGGTCCAAAAATAAGCAAATAAGTCAGCAGTAAAAGAAATCCACGAGCAAAATCTACGAAAAATATCTTCGATCCAAAGAAAGAGAATGAAAATATTTGAAATGTTGATTGAAAGCACATCGACTGTGACATTTAAACATTTAATTACCAGTATAAAAATTTCAACAATAATACTAGCAATAAAATTAACCATTTGATTATAGCGCCATCGTGTGTCGAGTGATGTAATAACATTTACTTGCATAAAACGGTAATTTTGTTAGAAGTGAAAGAACCGTGGTCGCAACGTCCATGACGCATACTCGTAGCATGAAATTTAAAATGACGGACCACATAATGATGGATTCTGCCGTCGCCTGTCGTAGCCGAAACATCTGTCAGTGAGAAAACCTTTTATTTTTTTATGGTTGTGGGTTGATTGTCTCTCCAAGTAGATTTTTAGTATTTTACGACACTTATTTATTGATTGATTCAATTAACTCTTCGATTTATTGGGAGAATGGAGATGGAGGTAATTCCTCCAGTTCCACCGGATCCACCTAACAATTTACAACAATCTGCCACTAAACGGCGATTAGATGACTCCTCTAATGATACTAACCTGAAAAAAAAACCATAACTAATACTGAGATGGCCGCAGCTTCCATCCAAACTATATATACCCACCCTTTGTTGGTTGTTGGTATTCATGCCTACAATTCCACTGATAAAGGGCCGTTCGTGGTCCAAGTATCTCGATCTGAACCTGACCCGGCAGCGGGTACTTCGATGCGACCGATTAAGTTTGGTCAATTCTTACACCAAAATAAAATATGTAACATATGTGTAGACGGAGTTAGGGGGGTAGGTCGAAATAAAATTTCAATTGAATTTAAAATAGCTCCTGACGCCAATAATTTTTTGGAAAACCCTCTTCTAGAACACCACAAATATAATGCTGTGATACTAACATATAACATTACTCGAATGGGATTGGTTCGAGATGTCCCAGTCGACTTCTCAATGGATGAATTCGTTGAGAGTTTGGATCTTCCTCGCGGATGTGGGGAAGTTTTAAAAGCTCGACGACTGAACCGAAAATCTATAAATGACGATGGGAAAATTACTTGGTTACCCACTCAGACCGTAGTTTTAACTTTCCACGGACAATTGTTGCCTGACAGGATATTTTCTTTCCATACATCTATGCGTGTTGAGACATATCAGTACCCCACGATACAATGTCTAAACTGTTGCAGATTCGGACACATAAAAGCTCAGTGTAGATCGAAGCCCCGGTGCTTTAAATGTACTCACCCACACTCAGGTGATGTTTGTGAAGGAACTGAACCTATCTGCTGCCTGTATTGCTCAGGCAAACATTTTTCCATAGATAAGTGCTGCCCGGAGCAGGACAGACAGAAGTCAGTCAAAATGGTTATGGCTCAGGATGGTATTTCATATGAAGAAGCCTCGTATAGATTCCCACAAGTTTATAAACGTTACACTGAGGTCGCTCAAGAGCCTTCCCAACCCCCCATTTCTCAGCATTCTAGCTCCCTAGGAAACCCTTCAGCCACTCATTCCTATGCCAAAACAGTGTCTTCCTCTCCCCGTCCTAAAGCTACTTTAGGAAAATCTTACGACAAAACAGCTCATCAGGCACTTATTGCCCCTGAGCCTTCGACAATGCCTAACGGCTGCGCTTTACAAAATCCTCCACCCTCTATCAATAACAATCTTCTAGAGATTCTTATCTCTCTCATTATTAGTATTATATCCCAAAATAATTCCTCTTTACCGTCCGACGTTGCCTCTAAACTTTCATCAATCATTTCTTTACTCGGTCAATATGGATCAAGTCACTGTTCTACAGTGGAACAGTCAAAGTCTTCGTCCCAAGAAACATGAAATATTATTTCTAATTTCTAAATTTTCCCCGTCAGTCATTGGCGTGTCTGAGACATGGTTGGTACCGGGGTCTCGTATTCGAGTCTCTGGTTACTCATGCCTCCGGGACGACTGGGCTGATGGGTATGCAGGTAGTGCCCTACTCATAAGGCGTACCCTCCCGTTTTCACAACTTCCTCTCCCTCCTTTTAATCCTGATATTAACTTTGTTGCCGTAAGAGTTTTTGACATTTCCTTTTTATCCATTTATGTTCCTCATCCCAATCCATCTTTAATATCTGACATCATGTTAGTTATTTCCTCAGTTCCCTCCCCAGTAATTATTCTAGGTGATTTTAACGCCCACAATACTTCATGGGGCTCTAGCCACTGTGATTCATTTTCACTGTTATTATTAGAGATCTTTGATGAGGCTAACCTTTGTGTTGTAAATGATGGCTAAAGGTAACGGAACATATGATCGGAACATATGATGGGTAAAGGTAACGGAACATATGATTAAGCATAGACTTGAGTGGATAGTAGAGAGCAAAAATATTCTCTCTCAAACACAGTATGGTTTTAGGAAAGGCATGAGTACTTTCGACAGCTTAGGAATTTTATCCACTGATATTAATATTTCCTTAAGAAATAATGAAATTCTTGCGGGAGCTTTTTTGGATATAGTTTCGGCCTATGACAATGTCAATCTTCCGGTGCTCAGAGATAAATTAATCAAGCTGACCATCCCTGAGAAGATTGTTCGGTTTATCTGTAACATTTTTATGGAAATACACGTTTTAATCAAAATCCAAAATGAAGATTCATTTTTGCCCCCTAGAGTTGTCTGGAAAGGTCTGCCCCAAGGCTCAGTACTCAGTCCACTACTTTATAGTTTGTATACTTATGACCTTGATCGTACGGTTCTGCCCTTCTCACAGATATTACAATACGCTGATGATATCGCTCTCTATACATCTGCTAAAACTGTAGCGGAAGCTTCTTCTCGTCTAAATTCTGCACTTTTTCATCTAAATGGTTGGTTAAATTTTCATGGTCTTTCATTATCAGCTTCAAAGTGTTGCGTTGTGGTATTCACAAAAAAAAGGATAATCCCCCACATTGAGCTGTTAGTAGAAGATGAGATAATCCCCCAAAAAAATAGTGTTAAATTCCTAGGCATCTTGTTTGATTCCCGAATGAATGGCGTCATTCATTCTGACTACATTTTAAAAAAATGTGAAAAGAATATCAATATTCTCCGTTCACTCTCAGGAGTTTGGTGGGGATCCTACCCATATACCCAAAAATTTCTCTATAATGCAATTGTCCGTAGTCATATGGACTATGGTTCATTCCTGTTAGATCCCTGTAATAAATCTGCCCTTGAAAAATTCAATAAAATTCAATCCAAGTGTTTACGAATAATCCTAGGTGCAATGAAGTCGTCCCCCATTACCGCGATGCAGGTGGAATGTGTAGATCCTCCTCCTCATCTGAGACGTCAGTTGATTG
The DNA here is from genome assembly GCA_946251855.1 of Alsophila aescularia. Lineage (NCBI taxonomy): Eukaryota > Metazoa > Arthropoda > Insecta > Lepidoptera > Geometridae > Alsophila > Alsophila aescularia. Next base: position 80,859,189 of record OX276373.1, on the reverse strand, counting down.
CAGACCGATTTTTCTATAAGTTAGTTCAAAATTCCTGCCATTTACTTATCCCTAAACTTAATCACCTATCATCCATAGTCAACTTGCAAGGAGTTCAATCCTTACATAAACTGCCTTGTTTACTCCGTAGCTTTATCAAATTCTCTTCTTTACCAAACCCAATCTTTCAGTTACCTTCGAATCCACTTTTTCTATTACCCTACGACGCATTGATTTTTCAGCCTCCTGTTACTCTTGATTTTGGTTTGCAAAAAGGCTGTACTGAAGCTAATAGACTATTCTCCTCCAAAATAGATAGTGAATATGAAGGTTGGACCACTATATTTACAGATGCTTCTAAATTATTAGAGGATAGTTTGGTAGGTGCAGCAGTATGGATTCCTTCTTCCAGGATTATCCTTAGTTATAAGTGCCCTTCAGTAACCTCTGTATTTTCGAGGGAAGCTTTAGCTATCCTAGAAGCAATATTATACGTTAAATCTCATAACTTAAACAAATCTATTATCTTTTCTGATTCAAAAAGCTGTCTCCAGTCCATCAATTCAAACCCATTTCGCTCCAAAACCAGATTCCCTTATATTTTAAAAATAAGAGAAGCTTTGTTTATATGCCATCGACTAGGAATCAACATTGAACTAGCCTCCCAGGTCCCAGGTCACTCTGGTATCTCTGGTAATGAGACTGTGGATTCTTGCGCACGGCAAGCTATTCATATTGGGTCCACTGATCATTTCAAAATCCTGTGTCACGATCTTTGTACTACAATTAATCCACAAATGTCGAAGGCTTGGTCTAAGGAATGGCAAATCATTAAAAATATCAAGGGTAAGTTCTATGGCGATATTCAACCAGAAATATCCCCTAAACCTTGGTTTTTTAAGTTTCGTGGTGCCAATAAAAGCACAACATCCACTTTATGTAGACTTCGACTGGGACACTCGTGCACGCCTGTCCATTTGGCTAAAATAAGGATCAGGGATCACTCATTGTGTGAATGTGGCTTAGATGAGGGTAACATAGACCACATATTTTTTAACTGTCCGAAGTATCGGCCATCTCTGTACGATATCCTCCCCCCAAAAATCCCACGTCCTATTTCCTTTAAAACCCTTTTAACTTTTGTAAATACTCCACTTGTAAATATTCTCTTCAAATATATAAGTTCTAATAAAATTAAGTTATAAATATTAAATATATACCATACCATACCTACTCTAAACGATATTATATTCACATACATAATTATATATATACACAGTCATAGCATATTTCAACATATCAATCAATAATCTACTTGGAGCTCTTCAATCCTCCCATATTTTACCGATTAATATCCTTCTGGTATTCTCCCTTATTTTTCGGAATACGACTTACGTGACATTGGCGGAATTGTGGAATGGCAACTCCACAAATGCCATAAAACAAGAAGTGAACCTCACATAATGATGTGACGTAAAGGTATAAACAACAATTGATCTGATCGAAAGATTTTATCTTAGAATTCATAATTTTCACATTTGATACTATTCTGCCTCTCCTATGATCCTTATCAAATCTTCACCAAATTTTTACGATACCAACTTAAAGTTATTACCTTTCAAGTAATATAAAAATTTTGAAATCGGATATAATAAGGCCTCCGCCTTATTCCGTTTCCCTCTTTTGCCCTTTTTTGGGGGAAGTAACCCCCAATGAAAAATTCCCTGAGGTCTAAAAAGTTCCTGATCATCGATCGTATCTATAAAAAAGCACGTAAAAGTATATGTCAGTACGTATATTTTGAAAAGAACGTACTTAATTACAGGGACAGAATGTTCTGCAATTCACTGCAAAGTTTGAAAGTAGGCAGTCAATAATATCTCAGTAATATCTTCAACTTGTATTTTACAATTATCGTCCAAGGTTAAAATATAAGTACCAAGGATTTTCTCTCGAGTAATCTAATTTTCACAGGTTTTTGTCAAGTACGTTTGGTAACTTGTAAAAATTATCCACATGTTCATTTCAATTTGTTGAACCTTTATCTCTGAGGTTTCTATTAAAATTGGAGAACACGACGTAATATTCAGCATAAATTTCATTAAATCAGTAATACATTTATCTTGTTCCATTACGACTGCATAACTTTCTTTATAAAGAAATCGTTTTTCATCAATCTCGTCGCATGGCTTGGAGAACAATGTGATAGAGTTCAAATCCTTCACGAGGATAAAAGGATGTTTAGGAAGTATCAAGGATGTAATATTATTAGAATTATCAAGGATAGGTAAGGGGAATAACTGGTAATATTTGTAAGTGTTTTTGCGTACAATTGGAATTGCCAGTACAAATGTGATTTGCCTACCCTTAATATAAGCTTTTATCTCTATAATAACTGGTAATATTTGTAAGTGTTTTTGCGTACAATTGGAATTGCTAGTACAAATGTGATTTGCCTACCCTTAATATAAGCTTTTATCTCTATATTTTGCTCTATGTTAACTAAATTTTCATAATTAACAGGGAAAATTAACTTATCTGTTCTCTCAATATTTTTTTAACAATTCAAATAATTCATTAGTATCAATTATTGATCTATATGATATCTTATTTTTACTTAATGCGATTGCTGTATCAATCTCATCTAACTTAGAAAGAATTATTTGAAAATTATGAAAAACTATAAGCATGAGTAACTTTATTTTCAAAATCATTTATTTTACTTCTATTCAATGCTTTCTCTATATCAATTAAATTTTTCTCAAATTGTATAAAATTATAATAAGAAGTATGAGTAAAATTTACAAAACCATCAACCATTTCTGCAACCAAAGTAACTTTCTTTGAAATAGCATCTTGCTTAGTTTTAATTTGATTTATTTATTTTTAATTCATCAATTTGATTGCTTAAATTAATAATTGTATGTCTTTTTTTTCATTCGTATGATTTTGTTTAATTAGTTTAGTTTAAGTAGATTTTCAGATAATATATCATCTAATTCACAGTCTGTTTCCATTTTTCAATTATATTAATAACATGAATATAAAGATTTTTCAATTGTATCCATGTTGTAATATCGCTACGTTCACTTAATAATGATGCTGCTCTGCCTATAAGTCTACTTGAAATTACATGAAATAAATATAACTCTTGTGCTGCAGTTATTTCGGTTCCACTTAAGCTACGCACATATTCACATTTTGAAATAAATAAATTTAATAATTTTTCATTCCCATAAAATTTAGTAATCAATTTCACAATTTCATTTGTTATGATCCGCATTTGTTCCATTTTAATTTATAATTTAAAATATATTCAAATTATTAAACTTGACGATGTGTTGATACAATGTAACACAAAAATTCAAATTACAATAAAGCGCTCCTTAAAATTTCTGACATAAAAGTTCAATAAAACACTTCAAAAATCAATAAAAGCACATAAAAATCAATAAAGACACATTAAAAATTAGTAAATTCACATTAAAATCAATTATGACGCATTAAAGTCAATAAATTAACATAAAATTCAATAAAAACGCATAAAATGTCAATACATTCACATTAAAATCAATAAAGACACATAAAATCAATAAATTCACATTAAAATAATTAAAAACGCATAAAAAGACAATAAATTCTCATTAAAATCAATAAAAACACATAAATCAATAAGTTCACATAAAAATCAATAAATTCGCATACAATAAATAAAAAATAACAAGTATTGGCAATGTTTGTCCAAAAACACTAAGGGTCGAATAGCAGGGCAAGAATACGGAAAGTGAATGATTTTTGACTCAATACCGCTAGATCCCATGCCTCGGTGATTATTCCACTCGCTGAATTGTTTCTTAACTCCTTTTTCCAATACAGTTGTATTTGTTTGGTTCGAGTAATTTTGTCAGGAACACACTGAAGTTAATTTAGGACAGCTGCACCAAATATGTAAGGTTGCGCCAGACAAATTATATTTTCACAATTTTAAAATATGCACCGGAGAAATTAAATTTCCACGACTTTAAAAAAAAATACAACCGGCTGCGCCAGACAAATTGGACGGAGCCGAGATTTTAATAAAATAAACAACAAATTAAATTTGAAGTTAATTTTATTGGTCTTACTTTTGACCGTACAATTCAAGCGAAGATAAAATAATTACAGTTTCTATTTAATAACTTATATAACTTTTATAAATGCGTAGGCGATTCTAGAACATACTTCATTTGCAATAACAACTAAGTAGTTACTTTTCCCATACAATATCGAGAAAAACATCTTAGTACATAAATGCTTATTCAGCTATGCGCAATTAAATCAAATCATGTAGAGTACCTCTACTGCGCATTATTCATATAAAAACAACACAAGTACAAAAAGTGCTTACTTGGTACTTTCACAATCAAAGGAAGTACCTACTTGTATGATTAAATAAGTATGTCGCAATTGGAGTTCGGAAAATTGTGTAATGTGTGCTTTATTGTGAATTCCATTGCTTTGTTTTATTGTTTATTGCTTTAATGAATTGCTTTAATGAATTGCTTTATTTAATTGCTTTATTTATTTGTTTCATAAGTTTGAATACAAGTAAATTTATAAAAACGAATTAATTTTTTGAAGACTAATTCGAGAGTTCAGTAAGACAAAAAGTACTAAAGTACTGCTGCATTTATGAGGTTTATGGAAATTAAGTTTCTTTATACATACATATTAACAATGTTTATTATGTGCGGTATTTATGTTTAACTATCACAATACATTGTTAAAAATTTTTTGTTAAGTGAAAAGTTTAGACTGCAAAAGTTCAGGTAACTCTAAGCAGGTGCTAGGAGTTATAATTACATATTTGGAACGATGTAAATATTCTAAGTTTGCTAGTTATGATGTATAAACAAATAAAAAATAGAATACTATTATACTGTTTGGATAGTGTTATGTTTTTAAGTTATTTATTTGGAACTATTTTGGACTGGTCTATTTTGGAGCAACGGATTCATTTATTTTTGAGTTATGGACTCATATAATTTGGAGTGACTGATTCATTTATTTTGGTCCGTTACGACTAATTTATTTTGGAATTTCGGTTTCATTTATTTTGTAGTTACGGACTCCTTTATTTTGAAGCTAAGGGCTTATTTATTTTGGATCAACGAACTCATTTATTTTGGAGCTACGGGCTCATTTATTTTGGAGCTACGGGCTCATTTACTTTGGAGCTACGGGCTCATTTATTTTGGAGCTACGGGCTCATTTAGTTAGGAGCTACGGGCTCATTATTTTGCGAGTTAGAGGTATAAAAATAAATATTTTGGAGGTAGGAAATTAAATATTTTGGAGGTATGAAAATAAATATTATGGAGGTATGAAAATAATTACATTAGAGTTGAATAAATAATTATATTGGAGTTGAATAAATAATTATATTGGAAATATTGTTATAGTTGTGGATATAATGGAATTAATATGGAAATTACGAAATATTAGTAGATTGGTATAATGGAATATAAATTATAATAACATTTGAAAAATTGTGGTTATTCAGAATTATTTAGAAAATATTGAAACGTTTTCGAAATAATGTAACGTTTGGAAAGAATGTAACGAAAAGTATGTAATGAATTGGGAGAAGACTGAATAGAATAGTCGAGTGCAAGATCTCTGTTTATGAACATCTCCGTGTGCTCCTATTGTTCCTGTACTTTTATGTTGTTCACTGAGGTTTTGTCCCTGGGCTAGTGGAACAAACCCCAGGAATGCCTCGTGACACTGGCGCCCCACGTTGGGCGCCAATCGTGGCCGGAGCCCCCTGAGGGTGTTAACCAGCTCAAAGGGACTCCTAGCTCACAATATTAAGTAACAGGTGTAGAGGAAACTTCGTAGTGCAAGCCAACAGAAACAAGTATAACAGAAGTGTTTCTCATAATGTTTGGTTTTTTGCTTATAAATTTTACTGACCCAAAATAGATCTCAGTAACAGTAGGTACTGGTAATATCTAGGAAGTTCTAATGTTAATTAATAATTTTATACTACACGGATTGTACTAAATGATAAACCATGAAGATTTGACGATACCCAGAAAAAACTTACTGAATCTCAGCAATGGAAATAGCTAGGATGTTCCAGTTTTCACCAATTGTTTTATTTTCCACGAGTGCTAGTAATGATGAATCGTGAAAGTATGGTGACCGAAAAATGCTAACTAGGTACCTATTCGACCAACACACCTAGAATTTAGTTGGTAATTTCATAGATTTGTCCTAAATCATACCAACGGTTCCATGATGACACTCTTTTGATGATGACCAGAAGTGATTGGATCTTAACAAGGAATTTAATTTTATCAGTAACTATGTGTGGTGATGATGATGATGATTATGATGATGAAAAGTATCTTATGTATTATTCCAGGGTATAAGCTATCAACACTACAAATTTCATCAAAATCCGTCCTGCTGTTATCGCGTTAAAACTCCCCAAACAAACAAACAAACAAACAAACAAACAAACAAAGAAACAAACAAACAAACAAACAGACAGACAACGTTTCACTGTCATATATTGGTGTGGATTTCTATCAACACTCCAAATTTCATCAAAATCCGTCCCGCCGTTATTGCGTTAAAACTCCTCAAACAAACAAACAAACAGACAACGTTTCACTGTCATATATTGGTGTGGATTTTCATATACGTAACTTCTAAAAAAAAACGCTAGTAAGCGTAATTCAAAATCATTGGAAGCAGTGTTTTTTGGCCATCAACAACTGCATTATTACTTATCTATTTGACAGACTTGTTATTATTTAATTTCCAAGGTAACTTCATTCATTTTTGATACCTTGCATTACATTATTGCAATTACCGAAGGGAACGCAAATTTTTGAAAAAAAAGCATACTAGTAATACTACCTACAAGAGAAATAATTTTTAAAATCAGGTTCAGGTTCAGTATTTTTTGGTTTTATCCATTACAAACAAACAAACATACAAACAATCAAATCTTTCTGCTTTATAATACTAGTGTAGACTATCCTCCACCCTCGGCTTCACCCACGCAGCCGCAAGCGGTGGCTAGTGTTTTTATTTTTTTACAGGACTGCCCAAAAAAAGGAGTGTTATGTTTTTAGCATTCATGTATGTTTGTAAGTTTGTATGTGAGTTTCTTTATTCCACCATAACTTTGAAATGCTTAAGCCTTAAACAGATTTAGACGTATGGGGTATCGTTAGAATCCTAACATCCCATCGCGTAACATAGGCTATATATTTTTTAAATCAGTATGGTGGCAGTATGGCTCCATTTTCAATTGCAAAAAATATATTTTTACAATATGGGTTTAAAATTGAAGGCGTTGATAAGCACATTCCAATTCATTGTTTGGAGAGCTTTCACGCGATAACGGCTGGGCGGATATTGATGAAACTTGGAATGAAGATTGCTTATACCCTGGAATAAAACATAGGATTCTTTTTATCCCGGAAAATTGTAAGTTTCCACGGGAAAACTAGAAAAACTGGAAGAATTTTGATAACCCGCTGTAAGAAACGGTTGCCATGGAAACGAAATAACAAGTATGTCAAAAAACATCAAGAGCGTTGGTGCTATACCTACTTTTGCATTTGTTTTTAATATCCTAGAAGAACATAGGATGCTTTTTTTCGCGATAAACAGTAGTCCAGTAGTCACGAAGTCGCGGGCGGGAAAACTATTAGCATATAATTTATTAGCATAAACTTATTTTTGCCAGGGAAGGCGTTTTTTTAGCTTTTAAGCTAGTTATTACGTTTGTGGAGAGGACATCTGAAGTTCGAAGTTAGACATTTAGTGAAAAAAGACGAAAGAAATTGATTAAAATCTTATTTTTCATATATAATAAACAAAACCACGAAGACAAAGGCGGTTTGTGTAAATCTTATTAGTTCTTTTGCGGGCAATATTTATTTCTGATTGTATGGTTTCCATTTCCAGTTCTTCATGACATCTGTGGAAAATTTCAGATTATTATAAACCTGTAGTAACCAAGCAATACATAATAGTTTTTCAAATCACCTATATCCAGCCTAATATAGGCGAAGCAAAACGCTTCGTGTAATGTATATACCTAACTAAGACAAGTTTTGAAAAGAAAACTTTCTTTGCACTTTCAGCCTCCACGGATTGTAGTTCAGTCGTTTCATTTCAAACATTTCGTTGGCTTTCCTTCCTGAAAATAAAATATAAGTAGCTTTCTTAATTATAAAATTTAGCAATGGTAAATACTTCCTTCCTTTTTTAAGTGTTGTTCTCAGTGTCCCGTTATAATAAGCTGCTGTAGGACAATTTATTGGGCTGAAGTTATAGTCTAATTTAAAAAAAAACGGGTTCAAAATGCTTCGCGGACCGTAAAATGAAAGTAGCAGACCCTGGTTTAGATAGCTAGGTTATACGGTTGTATCAAAAAATTCGCTTCACCTCGCTCCAGGTCATGCCGATGTCTTTCGTCTCTGCAATGACAGAGCGCCGCCAGGTCTGCTTGGGTCGACCACGCCTTCGCCGGCCCTGCGGATTCCAATATAGAGCTTGTCTGGGGATGTGGTCCGCATTCCTGCGTAAAGTATTACCTATCCAGCTCCACTTGCGCCGTATTTGCAAGTCAATAGGGTCTTCATACGTCTTCATACGTTGGCGATAGTGTCCGGCCAAAATATCTCTTGGATTTGACAAAGACAGTGGTTGATAAAGACTTGTACCTGGTGAGTGATTTTCTTGGTGGTCTTCCAGGTCTCGCATCCGTACAGCAGCACGCTCTTTACGTTATTATTAAAGTTTTTCAGTTTCACTCTGTGAGAGAGGTGTTTCGACTGCCGTACAGAACGCAGACAAGCAAAGGTGCCTCTTGCTTTGGCAACCCGGGAAGCTACACCCTCAACAGTCCCTCTAGATCCCAACGACGCTTCCCAAATAAGTAAAACACGAGATCTTTTCCACTACTTCCTCGCCAACGATGAGCGGTTTAAGTCTCGGGTTCCACTCCTCATATCTTTAGTTTTCCGATGATTGATTTTCAGTTCAACTAGGGCTGCTTCTCTCTTCAAGTCGTCAAGTTTGGCCTGCATATTAATTCGGCGATGGCTACGTAGGCTTACGTCATCTGCGTAGTCGAGATCTTGTAGATGTTCTGTTAGACTCCATGCAATACCGCATTGAGCAGTTATATTTACTCGCGACATGACGCCATCCAGCACAATTTTAAAAAAGCAGCGGTGATCAAGGGCGGATCTAGCCTTCGAGTCAGGGGGGGGGGGGGGGTCACGCACTAATATACAGCGCAAAATCATACAATACTAGATATTCCCCGCGGTTTCACACGCGTAGGGCGCGCCCTAGGGCGGATCCATTTATTTATATAGATATTTATATCATAAAATTTCAGGACAAAATAAGCGTAGTAAACGGAAAAAGTTTGAGTTATTTCTGTCAGTTTGGTTATTAAAACGAAACTCCGATTCGTACAAAGTATGCATTTAGTGTAATATAAAAAACGCGAACGCAGCGAGCGCAATTTTTTGAATTATTAATGAATAACACTAATAATTCAAATAATTTGCGGTTTTAAAATATAATATCATTCCAAACCATGTAAAAATATGCACTGACATGATTTGAACTTTCAAAAGTAGAGATTGTTAGAATATTCAGCTATATCTAACAATGTAGTAAACGAAAAAAAAACAAATCATTCAAACTTTCATGAAAAAGCTATAATAAGAGCGAAATTTTGAGCTATTTCGATCGGTGTAGAAGTGAAATAACATTTCCAAATAATAAAAACAAACATTGAAATAAACAAAAGCGCGAGCGAAGCGAGCGCAATAAATAGCGAGCTATTTAGGTTAATTTAATATAGATTTTTAGAACAAAACATAATACCAAACAAATCACATGAAAATAATGAAAAAGAACCCCAAAAGCGAGCGAAGTAAGAGCAAATGAACAGCCAGCTATTTAGGTTAATTTAATATAGATTTTTAGAATAAAACATAATACCAAACAAATCACATGAACATAATGAAAAAGAACCCCAAAAGCGAGCGAAGTAAGAGCAAATGAACACTTCTGCCCGTTAAATAGTGCTAAAAACATAACTCCAAATAACATTTAAATATGCAATGATAGGAACAAAACACGCAAACGCAGCGTGCATACTATTGCGCTATTTCTTTCAGTGTAGAAATGGAATAATTGTAAATCATACGAAATTAACCGATTACATACCTTGTATAAATTCAAAGAAGCGCGAGCGAAGCGAGTGCGAAAATTTTAAGCTTTTTTCCATATAATATGAAAATAACGAATACTCGTACGTTATGATTACGATAACTAAAAATTTTTCAAATAAGCGAACCGAAGCGAGGGCTAAATTTGTAAGGTTTTCTCTAGAAGAAACTTTAAAATAGTTAACGGTGGAAGCTCCTGGGCAAGGTTATGAGTGTGACGGAAGCGAGCGCGAAAGTTCTTGGCTATTTCTTTAATTTTTTTGTTTGCCGTATGAGGTACTTCTGGCCTCCAGAGGCCAAACTGAAAAACTCTGACACCAGTGTCAGAGTTTGTCAGACCGACCGAGGGCCTCCGACATGGCTTAACGACAGCCAGCCGGGGCTAACAACTTAACGTGCTCTCCGCATTTCTACAGTGTAAAACTAATACATAATTTGAAATTGCACAAACACGAAAACAGACCATCAAAAGCGCGAGCGCAGCGAGCGCGGAAATTTTTAGTAATTTCTATCAGTGTACAAAATAAAAATAATAACAAAACATATGAAAAAAACAAAGGGAAATGAAAAAATAATGAACGACATAGGTCCAGGGGGGGGGTCATGACCCCCATGACCCCCCTCCCCCTGGATCCGCGCTTGGCGGTGATAACAGGCAACCCTGACGCCCACAGGCGTATGTATGCAGCTTTTGTAAGATTAATAATTTTCGATGGAACGCCGATGGCCTCTAGTCGTAACCAGATAGCTGACCAACGAAGTGTATCGAAAGCCTTCTCGAAATCTACGAAAAGAGAATAAATCTCTCTTTGAAATTTTGCTCCCTGCTCTAGAATAATACGCAACGTGTTGATCTGGTCTGTACATGATCTGCCGGGGCGGTATAAGACTTTGGAGGGATTGATAGAAGAGTGATACCCCTCCAGTTGTTGCAGCTACTGAGGTTACCCTTTTTTGGGACAGTTTCAAGAAGTCCTGTTCTCCATTCGTCTGGCACACATTCATCTTGCCACATCTTTTGGATAAGAGGTGTAAAAAATTCCGTAGCCGTGAGGACATCAGCCTTGAGCATCACAGCAGCAATAAGGTCCGCTCTAGGTGCCTTGCCATACTTAAGTCCGGTGATAGCTCTACAAACTTAAGCATGCGTATCTCAATTAAATAACCAGTTTATAATAGAATACCTTTATAGAACTTGCTACAATTTTTACAGTTCATACTTAAATGTTAATCTTCGTGTTTCAAATAATTTTGTATAGTTTTTTGATAATATGTACTTTATTTTATTCTCTCTAAAAGTTAAGTTTTTTTTGGGTTTGAATGGAAGCTGTACCACGGAATTGGCGAAATAGTGCACAAAGTGTGATGTTTGTATGGTAATGAGGTAGAAATTAGTTATTTAGTATGATTATTTACGTATGCATGGTCTTAATAAAATTAGCAAATATTCAGTGTATTTTTTTTAATCACGGAATTAGGTAGGTACATTAGAAAAATGTTTACTTTTTCAAAAAATATGGAGTGGAGTGGGACTAATAAAAAAAACTGGAAATAAAATATAGCGATTTTAAAAACGGCTAATGAGAACATATTTAGTCAAATACGACTATATAACGTAATTAAATGTATCACAGACTTAGAGTGTTTGTCACATAATTGCCAAAGTTAACTCATTGCTTGCAGAGGCGGATTAATGTTGGCAGCGCCCCTAGGCAAGCACCTTATCAACGCCCCTAAACAAGCACCTCATCAGCGCCCCTCTAGCCCTAAACATAGTAAAGCAGACGCATTAGTCAAAAGCGCGAGCAAAACGCGTGCAAATATTTGAACTTTGCGATCCGGAACGTTGGAAATATATCATAGAATGGAGTCGGTCGATGTAAAGAGCTAACACGTGGCTGCAGATGGTGCGCGCTTCGGACCTTATATAAAGAAAGAGAGTATGAATTTGCATGTACCTATTTAAATGTATTGAATGTAATTATGTAACTTTTTTTTTGTTTGGAAACTTCCGCGTGCGCCTCTTTTTATCTGGCGCCCCTAGACACGTGCCTAGTTTGCCTTAGGGGTAATCCGCCACTGATTGCTCGTTTATGTATAAATTAAAATTAAAATTGCTACTAACTAAAACGAAAGACTGGTCTGTAAGCTTAAAAAAGAAAAAGTAAGTAAATAAGATATTTTATAGCAAAGTACGTTTTATCGCGGAATTAGGTGAGAACACCCTAGTAGGTGATTTAGGTGTGTGATGCTGAATTTAAACAAATTAATCAAGGAAGTAATTCAGATGGAGGAGAACGAAATAAGGACAGATTTTGGTAATACTTTGCCAGAAACTATTAATAACTAAAATTTTCCTTTTCGTCGTTTGGTAGGCATCCCCATTATTACTCAACACCATGTCACAAGTCACAACCCCCACAACAAACGGTCGCTAGCTGTTTGCACCCAGCAACCACGCTATGTCTGCAGTTGGGTCGACGAGCTATGAGGCCTGCTTATTGCCACTTCAACTGGTTACATATAACGAGTTTCACAAAGCGGCAATGGATTTAATAATGGAAAGTCCAAAGTTGGCAAGTGCCTAATTTTTGTCCGAGTTTCTGTACTAAATTATTTGTGTAAATGTGTATTAATTGTGAGTGTGTATTATTTGTTTGTTCAAAATTTTTATGGTGTACTTGCTCTTGATCCTTGGGTGGGTGAATTGGGAAACTGTAATGCCCACCCACAGGAATGTTAGAATAAATAAATAAATAAATATATAAATAAAATGGTTCGGTCCTAGCGAGTGCATCAACCGCGTAGTGAGTTTTTATTTGTTTGGTTTTTAGTGCTTTATAGCTTGTATTTTGTGTTATTACGTCTTATAATACTGTAAGGAACATATTAAAATAATTTTGTGTTTAGTGTCCCACGAGTAACGATAGTCACAAAGTGCTTCAAAGTGCCTTTCGTCACTTTAGGTGGGAAATGTTAACGTGAGTATATTTTTGATAGTTTAATGTTTAATTTTGATGTATCTTTTTCGATGTTTTTATTATTTTAGCTATAAAATGGGCTAAACTGTAGTTGCTATACCGTTGATTTTGGGGGTGGGGAGGGGTAGAGGGGGTAGGGGGAGGTAGGAACTTCCCATATGAAGGAAAAGTTGCGCAGCCTCTCTATTTCCAAGATTTTTTCCCATCCTTACTTTCAAATTTACTTCTGATGACATTGATTTAAGAGAGGTGGATGGAGGAGGTGGAGGGCTACCCCCTGCTACCCCTCCCCTCCCCGCGGAGTCCCTTAGTTTATGAGATGTTTCAGTTTTAAGTTTATTAAAAAACGCCCAAAGACTAGGGTAGGGTAGGTTAGAACATGACTACACATCGCCAAAGTTAATTTACAGGTTTTTGGTGCCGATTTTTAATAAATTTAAAACTGAAATATCTCATAAACTAAGCATCTCCGCTGGGGGGAAAGTGGTACCAGGGGGTAGCCCTCTACCCTTCTTTAATCAATGGCATCAGAAGAAAGGATGAAAAATAAAACTCGGAAAAGGGAGGGCTGCGCAACTTTTCCTTCAAAAGGGGGCTTCCTATATCCTCCCCTCCCTCCTACTCCCTTCACCCCTCCGCCCTCCCCCTCCCCAAAATCGACGATATAGCAAATACATTCCTGTCATAAAATGGTATATAACATTATGTAATTTATTCTATAAGCAATTCACAAAAAAAAGCTTCACGCGCGTGTCACAAGTGTCCGGCGAACATACGGGTATTCTCCGGGATATATAGAACTATTGTTATGAAAGTATTCGTTTTTCGAAAAATTAATTTTGTTTTCATCTTGAATAAACCCTTCTACCCGTTTTGCCCCAGTTTACTCTGGCTGCTAGCCGACGAAAATTACATCACAGGCTGTCATCGGCGGTGATTGGTGATCGGCCGCTCACTGCAACTCACTGAGAACATATGGTTATCTCATTCTGACGACGCGGTTCTGTATATCTCTGTGATCTTTTAGCCTCTTCCGTGATGCAAATATAGTTGCTTAACTTCTATGTAAGTAGCTATAGTACAATTTCGCCGTGTTTTTAGTGTTTTATAATAGGTATGACGGTCTCTATTGGTAAAATCTCATTGCTCAATATTCTGTCCACTTTGGAGACGTGATTTCTCTTACGGTAGGTTTTTGGGATGAGGGTAGGTATTAATAAAAGTCCAATAGTTACTTATATCTGATTTATTTAATACTGTAACAAAACAACCACTACAAAGTATCCTAAATAGGTATAATGTATGGAGGTCGGAAACTTATACCAAAGTACTACATAGTACAACAGGAATGATTTCCTTTGCCTATACTACTGTATACGGATCGAAAAATTATCACAAAGGAAAATTGAATCAAAATGGTTTGCTTCCAAAAATGTCAATAATTCTAAGGACACAAATAGTTACGAAAGAATAATATACTTCATGTGGATTGTTTAGTCGATAAAACTATATTATTTTTTAGTTCATTACAGAACAAAGATCACTATATTTCACCCTGTGCCCGATGGGGCCAGGGACACGTAACCTACGTTTAAATGATCATTTTACTTGCCGGCCGCTAGGTCGACAAGCTAACTAATAAGTAATAACTTATACACTCTTAGTACATCATAAGATAATGAACAGCACACCCTGGAAAAACAGCCCGGGGTCGATACTGTCATTCTTCGTAGATAATTTTTCTGTACCGCTATTTTACATCACTCGCTAGTCATTCTTACAGTTGCTAGAAGGTATGCAACAAATATTCAGGTTCTTGCTCGTTTTTAGGAACTTATAGGGAACTCTGACTTTGCTTCAGATTAGGTTTAGATTTAAAATTGATCTATAAATTAGTTATAGGCCTGATTTTAAGAATATCGGGGCTATTAAATATTGTTTTGAGTAATTAATTTCGACGATTCGACCATGATGCATGAACTTGTCCGAAGCGTCTAGGGTTGTCAACATAATATTTTGATATTACATAACCTGAGCACAAGATTCATAAAAACGTTATTTCAATTAGTTAGAATTCAAAAAAGTAATTTTAGTAAAATAGGTAATATTAAGTCAGATTCCCCCGACCGAGGACAATATTGCTAGTCTTGTTTTAAAACAATATTTTTTACAAATAGACAGTCTTTATAAGGAAGGTAGGTTAAATTTATAGTATAAGCTTTTTAATGTGATTCATTGGTAAACAGTCATATGATGCAAAGCTAACGTCATCAGCTGAGTTCAATTTTTTCACTAATTTAAGGGCACACAAACTAGAGATTAGATCTTACTGTGCTTACAAACACTACGAGTTAAATGCTTTCTTTTCACAGTGTTTCAAAAAGCTCGATATGAATATCTATTCTACTACTTAAGCAGATATTTTTTGGTAATGGAAATGCCATTTTTTCATCAAAATCGATGCTCTACTAATAAACCCCAAAATCTGAAGTCATTTTCGAGAAACACTATATATAGCAGATGTCCCATACTTGTAACTATATATCAATAAAATGACTATTCCCAAAACATACATAATTGTTATACATCTAATTATCATCTTTATTTCATTATCCTGTAAACCTAAAATTGTAAGTATCACAATTCGATAACGCACTAGAAAAATTCTCACACAATTTAAATAAAGGTATAGAATTATCTATAAATCGCTTATAATCTAAAATGGCTTCGTGTTTCGGGGCTGTACTATATAGTTATTAAAGTAATACAAAAACACAACCTGATACTTGAATAATATAATTTTTCGACTCAAATGGAAAGGTACACAAAATATTATCTTACTTCAAATAAAACTCAATTATAATTTGAGCATTTGCCATAACAAGTTAGCGGTCAAATTAGTCAATATAAGTATAAAAATGATAAAAGCAAAAATTATAGTTAACAAATTAATTCTTAGCCCATAATAGAACGTACGTGAGCCTTAATCTAAGAAAGGGTTTTCCGTTATTCAGTACCGGCGATAATATCGAGAATGCTGACGTAGGCGCCGGTGAGGAAGCCGATGATACCGAAAAAGACCAGGAACATGTTTTTCCAGAGAATCCAGTTGAAGCGGCCTAGGCCGTTGGGCCTGTCCCAGAAAGTGACAGTTTCAATCACAGAGGGAAATATGAGTCCAAGGAACGAGAGACACACGGCGCCTACAAGAGAGATAAACGGTCCAAGATTCGGAATAGCGATGGCTGTGCTCAGGGTCAAGATAATGAGTCCGATCCTTATGCTGTACTCGGCAAGATTCTTTTTGGCTCCAAACCAGTGACGGACATTCTTCCAAATAATCTCCATAGGCACGTAGAATTGAAGGCTGTACGTAAAGAATATGGCGACGGCGATCATCAGTTTCACACATTGACCCAAACTGAAACCAAAAATATTTTTTCTGATAAGTATGTATAATAAAGTTTTCTCTCTTTCTGAGAGATAGCCTTAAATTATAATAAAGTGTTCTTTCTTTCTGAGAGAAAGCCTAAGGTCCCAGCATTGCAAACGTAATAAAATAGATTTGTTTTTATGAAGGTAACCGTAAACATATAAATCCTGATTGTAGTCGGCTAACCCCCACCGTCCACCTCCTGAGACCATCTAGGTGAACCGTGGAAAGTTTTTTTACAACGGCTCACCATTTCCACAGTTTCCACCATCCACCTTGTTATCAAAACTCTTCAGATTTGAAGTGCATAGAGTTTATGATTAAAATTTGTCCGTCACAATGATTACTAGCGTACTTAACGTAAAATTAGGCAAAGGTATATGACATGAAGCTCGTAACACAACATTTATTGCTGATTGCTGAATTAGAGTCAAGGCGGAGAGATCAAACGGACTAGATTCTGCACGTACATCGTGTTAAAGTAGAACTATACGTTGATAAAAAAACAACGAGGTCTGTTTAAGAATCATCATGGCAAATGATCCAACCATTACACCTGCGCAATAAATATTTGCGGCTTTGTAGATTAGTATGTACGTACTACGTATTCAATATAGCTAAATAAACACTGTCAGTGTTTCTCGGTATTCCCGGGAGGCCGGGAATTCAATGAGCACGTCAGTTACCTGGGTTAAATTTATCTTAGTTTGATCAATTATCACACAAACTTTAATTATTGTTTTTATGAACTTTTGGGCAGTTTTCTACCATATCTATAGAAATAAAAATAAATAATATAATAGGTACTAATGTTTTGTTAGATCAAACAGAGAGATATAAAAAAAACTGACTTCAATCAGTATAAAACTTTGAAAACATAAGTAGTTATTTTGGAGGTATGCGCCAAGCCCAATAATTAAAGTAAGTAAGTAGATAGGTCGGAAATTAAACGATTTAAAAAAAAAGTTTTAGTTTTTATACTATTTAAAAAGCTTTTAAATTATTATATATTTCTTACTTTTTAGTTACATTAAAGTAGGCATAAGAGAAGGAGAAATTCTATTGCAAATAATCCATATCTTTTAAACTACTGAACCGATTTTGAACTATTGAACTTGAACTATTTCCTAAGCTGAAAAAAATTAAACTATTTCATAAATAATTATTTCAGTCAGACTTGTAGTTTCTGAGAAATACGTGGACAGACATACATACATACAGACATACACTTACATTATTTGGTAACTACAATTAATTTATTCAGATACTCGTATAGACTAACATAATATATGAAAATTACACATTTTCAAATTTATAACATACATACACACATCCACGAAATTCGGCACATTTGTTCTAATCAATGAATAATAAGCATTTTCGACAATTTAGCATTCATCAGACAACAACTTGAGAACCTTATTTTTTGAAGTCTGTTAATAAACGCGAAGTTGGACAAAAGATCATTAGATAAATCATGATTGTACCTATCGTAGATTGTAGACAATGATATGTACCTAATCTCTTATAATTAACAAGTTTCTGAGGAGATTCTATCAGTTACAAAATATGGCGCAATTTGAGAACCCTCAAGTAGTAATTTTATATTCCAAATTACTATTGCTTAATGTGTCGTAATAGTTATTATATAAATTTAAACTTTTGCATATTTTATAAAATACTTACACTTCTGTCTGAGGCAGGTTGAGAGTGATGCTGCTGGCAGTATCCTCTCCATATTTCAGGAACCCGAAGAAACCGGTGAAAGCATATAGGGAAACGACGAAAAACATTCCAGTATTCAAGACTCCAGGGCATCCGATGAAGTGGGTGGGGGTCTTCATGTTGTTCTCAAGGGGCATGACAACACCGATGCCTTCAAGAGCAAAGATGGCAGTTCCAAAGAAAGTTGGTAAACGCTCCCATCCAACAAACGATGGCCTCTCGCTGATGGAGGGAATATCTTGGAACAAGTAGTAAAACGTAATTCCCATTCCGGTGCCAACTAATAGGTTTGCAATCATTGAGAACGGTGCCAGGTACTTCAGGTTCCTTATGAGATTCATCATTATGAGGAAGGGCAGCAGAACGGCCATGTAGTAGCGCTGGTTTATGTCGTACCATTCGGTGTCTTTCGCGTAGACATCCACTACTTGTTTGACATTCTTGGCAACGAATACAATGTACACACAGCAGCAGCCGAGGAGATCGACCACAAGGAACCAGTTCACCACAGCTCTGTAAATAATGCAGTGAAGGTTGAGTAACATGGAAATAAAACGTGGGTCAAGTTCATTTTGTGGCTAATGTGTCTATGCCTATTCAGTTACTTAGTAGCTAAATGTATATCAACAATTGAGCTACATTCAAGCAGTTGGCATTTATTTATTTATAT
This sequence comes from Alsophila aescularia, assembly GCA_946251855.1. Classification (NCBI taxonomy): domain Eukaryota; kingdom Metazoa; phylum Arthropoda; class Insecta; order Lepidoptera; family Geometridae; genus Alsophila; species Alsophila aescularia. The sequence continues at coordinate 80,840,145 of OX276373.1, read as the reverse complement.
ACTTCGCTTAAAATGATCCAGAGTGCAAGAGGTAGCATATTATGTGAGGTGGTCGAAATTGAAACCGGATTCATAGAGGCTATATGCTCAGTGCACTCAACGCGCGCTCTGAGCCTAAGCTCATTAGTCAATATTCGCTAAAATTTAGCTTTTCCTCGGGTTGGACTGAACCACTGGCTTTCATAATAATATCTTTCATAATGGAGCTTATTGTCTCCGAGACCTAATTTAGACGTTTTTCAGGCAACAATAAATTGTTAGTTAGGTAAGAATTGGCGTCATGATATGAAAAAATAGCTTTTGGTTTAGGTACAGACCAAATATTTTGGTATTAGACAAGCTATGTGAATCCTGCCTCATTAAGCTTCATAAAACTCAACTCACTTGGCAAGTCTGGAGAACTTTTGCACGCCAGGTGGTCCGGCAAGGAAGGCTGCTTCGGCTGTCTCCGCAAATCCGAGCGAGGGTTTCTGCATTCTTCTGCAGAGCTCGTGGGCAGTCTTCACCAATATGTGCACGCAATACGTGCAGATACCACCGATGGTGAAAGTGGCAACCAGGCCAAAGAATAGCCCAGCGTTATGGAACGCCATGGGCATAGCAAGGATCCCACTGCCGAGGGAACCTTTCAGCAAGTGGATGAGCGTATCCATGTCTCTGAAAATGAGAAACGTTAAGGCTTAGAAAATATTTCTTTGCAGTAAAACCTTTCTTTGAGGTCTGACAAAAGCAAGACTATTTCTATTTACTATTTAAGAAGGAAAACTTCTCTATAATAAACCGGTTCATAATTATCGGGATTACGAGGTATCAATCCATATCCAATATATAAAAGTGAAACGTTAAAAATGAAAAGTGAACGAGCTTTCACTCGATAACGACTTGACGGATTTTGATGAAATTTGGAATGGAGATAGCTTATACCCAAGAATGAAACATAGGATACTTTTTATCCCGTAAAATAGTTTTTTTTTACAGAAATACTAGAAAATGTTAATAACTCGTTATAAGGAACGGTTGCCATGGAAACGAAATAACAAGTCTGTCAAAAAACTTCAAGAGCATTGATGCTATACCTACTTTTGCATTGATTTTCTATAACCTAGAAGAACATAGCATGTTTTTTTTCGCGATAAACTGTGATCTGCGCGTTCGTAGTCTCCGGCGGGAAAGCTAGTAGGATAATAAAACTCCCTGCATCTTGAGTAAATTTCTTCTCGGAAGTACTGCTAGTATGAAACTTTCTTCGATTATTTTTTTATCGACTACATAAACTAGCAGGAGTTTCTAATTTCGAATGAACATCGATTTCTCAGAAGCTCTGCTTTCATTTGCCTGCTTTTTTTAAAGGAAATAAATTGGGATATTTTTGTCTAATCTCGGTAGACCAAATGTCATCAAAACCATCAAGTAGTTTTTTTATTGGAGTCTAGGACGCTCCCCTGATGATTTGCGTTATTTTAATGCATTGCGAAAGTGTAAGAGCTAATGGATCAGACAAGAAAACAGGATTTGTGGAAGACGATATTTTCTGTGCTTTCAACTCGCGCTCAAGTCTAACCTTAACTTATCATACTTAGTTCAAACAAAGTTTGAAGGACTTACGATGTAGGGTGAGCAAGCTTCCTGTGCTCGAAAGGGTTATAATCCTCGTCGGCCTCAATGTCCCGCCCCGGGATCTCCATGAGGGGCAGGGTGGACCCAGCCTGTTGCTCCACAGGGATTTCATTTGGGTCAACTTTGTACCTGCGAAACATTCCCACACACTGTTATAGAACAGCCACCAGATACATCATCACTAAAAAATAAGTTATGCTAAGAGGTTAGAAGTGAGAGTGACAATAGTGTAGTATAAAAACATTCATTGAATCAAAGCACATACAATGTATGGTAACATATAAAGCGCCACTTCTTCAAGCTTGAATGTGAAACGATGTGTGAGATGTGTCGCGAACTGGAATACAGGATGATACTACTCATTTTACTGTGGCAACTGTTGATTACTCGCGAAAGTTAACTTTATCTTTAAATATATTTAGCTGCATAACTATGTGTGAGTGTCTATGTGTAAAGTGTGATACATTCATTATGGTCTCCAAAAAGAATAATACAGAAGTATTTTTAGTTGTGCGTGTCACTCTGTTAAGACTCGGCATTTACAAATGAGTGGCTCTAACGCTAAATTCAATACAGCTTTACGATTGACGACCGAACGAACGAACTGAATTGGAATTTTGAAAGCGCTCTGTTGATATTATGTTACGAGATAGGGATTCAAATTTTTCATATGTATATAATATGTGGAGGCGAGCATGGTTTAAATTGATCATAATTTGAGAATTGTGGAGACATAAAGCTAAATCAAATTTGTACAAATGTAGCGAATTGGAGAGCCAATCCCGAGCCTGAACAGAGATGGCGCACGGAGCCCCCGCGGCAGACGCCCGCGCCTGCCTGGTGGGCACGGCCTTCGTCTCTGCCACGAGGGCATTATTTTCAAATCTTTACCATTACCAAACAAAACAAATGATATAAACAAAATTGAAACCATAAAAATGGAATGATGTACCGGTGTATGAGTCCTTTGCAAGATGATCAAGGTCGTCGAACGACTATAATCTTGTGGAAGCAGCTCACGTCTTCCCGGATCGTCTCCGTAGGGCACGGCGAGCATGAGCTCGTTATAAGGAGCAACAACTTAACAATCAACATACAATATAAAAATACCACGACATTAAAACATTACGTAGAGCTGGCGTGGAACCGGCCGGCCCCGCGCCTCCGAGGAGTCAAAAGCTCCTGCTCTACCGATCTACTGACAATAAACTTGCTACTTAAATATACTACATATTTTCTTTTCAATTTCCTGTTGAACAAAAAAGTCCATATTATTAATGTCACGACAATTCTTCATAGAAAATTCCAAAATAAAAAATCGTTTTATTAAACAATAAAAATGATTTTAAGCTGTGAAGCATGCTATAATGTTGATTTTTATCTTCTAAATTTACTAAGCAGAAAAAACAAAATTTGATCTCAATATGGCTGTCACCCATTATTTTACTGAAATCATTAATGACAACACAGAGGCATTCAAAGCTGAATGGTATCTGATGATCTATGCAGGACACTATGTGGTGGAACATTTTCACTTACTTGACCATGACGACATCTGACAAGTCATTTTTGACTCCTTTTTTCTTGGGGTCATATTCAGCTATCATCGGCCGCATTTGGGGTTTCTGTAACAAAAGAGATCAAGAAATTAATCCAGTGAAACAGATCATCGTCATCGAGCAGCATATTGCAACCAAAAAAGAAACATCATTTCCACGACGCAAAAGGTAGAGAAGCTGTACGCTGAATAAAGCTGCATAGTACGCGTATAGATAGGTAAATTATTTATTATTGATTCTAAACTACCGACAAAATGTGTTTGTCCAGGCTAATGAGATTTCCACAATGAAAAGCAGGTGGGCGCAGGGCGTGACCGCAGCCGTTCTGCACGAGTGACGACATCCTGACGTCTGATTTGGCAACGATATGCGGTGTGGGGGCTCGGTCGGCTCGAGCGTCGGCCACGTGAGCGGTATTTCGGGATATTGGAAATATGTTCCGGAGTTGGTTGTGGTGCAGATTTTGCAAAACGTCTGTCTAAATCTTGGCTTCTACGGGTTTCGTTTGTTTATGATATATTCATTCTAATGATGTCGTAGGAAATCCTTCCATGTTGCAAAATAAATAGTTCTTTGCGTGCAATCCTAGAGGGCACATGAACTGAGCAAAATCAACAAAATGTATGAATGGATCTTTAATTCGGTATAGGTTACGGTTTAGATAGAGTAGCGTATTGATTCGTAAAGATCTCCTTGAGAAATTTCGATTCAATATGATAAAGTTAACCAAAGTCAGCGCTCGGAAAGTACGTATTAAAAGATTAGGCACATTGTTGGAAAAAATAAATTCTGGAGCTCACAACAATACCCTAAGCTCCAGAACAGAGCAAACGAGAGGGTTCCAGGACCTGGTCAAATTGTACGTGGAGTAGACGTTTCACGACAAACAAACGGCCGTGTTTTTACCCAGCAATCACCGTTTATTAATAAACGAAAAAAAAAAAAAGAAAAAAAAAACGGTACAATCCACACCAATTACCCAACTAGCCCCAAACTAGGATACCATGTACTACGGATAGTAGACAAAGGATAAACATACATAGATACGAATATTACATCCGTGACTCGGAAACAAAAAATTCTGCTCATCTCACAAATGATTGCATCCAGCGGGATTCGCACCCGCGACTCTAGGTTGACTAGTTAGGGTCACTAACCATTCGGCCAACCGGTCAACAATTATGACAAAATACCAGCAGTTGAAGATATAATCAAAACAAGCGCACTAGCGCAATCAAAGCCTTTTATCAGTCGAATGGTCGCGGATTAAATTGGTTTACAAAGATGTCCTTGAAGGAACTATTCATTCCTAGTAGGGAACCGCTGCAAAAAAGCTATTCAGGAAAAAGTATTGGACAATCAAAGGAAGAAATCTTTGTGGTTCTGAGTGTGTATTAATCATGCATTAGAAATTAATTTGTTGTTGCGTCACTGCTCTCTTCAAACATAGCATTAAACATCACCGAAGTATCTCGATCGATTTAATAATTTTAATCAAGAATGCCATAACCATATAAATTGTTTCCAATGTATGCACTAAAGCGGGAGCAAGGTTACGTACGAGTCTCTGGCTGTAGTACAGTCCACTTGTCAGTTTCAATTAGTAAGTGGCAATGGCATGATATGATGTCTATTTAGGCTCCATTGCCTCAAACAGATTGTTATCCCGCGGCCCCATTCTTCTCGTCAATTGACATCGAGGCAAGCAGCGATTTGAGTGCTAAAATTATGTACTTGCGCGCTCTGAATTACAAGTACCCTTGCGTGACCTGATGTTGCTGAGGCTACCTTATTTATTAGGTGTAATCTTTTTATGACACAAATCAATAGGTATTTGGATATATAATTCATTTGAAATGGCTTTGAGTTAAGTGCATTCGACAAGACATTGACGACATCTTGTTGTTGTTAAGTATGACAATAAAATAGACGCTAAACGAAATCCTAAACAACTCTATAATTGAAAGACTAGTTCTAAATTCGTGATAGTCTTTATCACGAGTCACACGAGTAAATATTTGTGACAAATATGAGCAATATCAACAAACAATAGCACGACACTTATTATTGCGGACATCATATAGAATGTATTGTGCTGTCCGTCACGAGCCTCTAATAAGTAATATACTTACCGCCCATGACGACAATAAGGCGACTATTGTATGATGACCAGCAGAGCATCACTGTCACAATCAACTCCAAGGTCTCCACAGAACTTTATATGTTTGTCGAGACGTCGCCGTCGCGTCTTGACTATTTGCGACATGCCTCCTGACGTCGACAATTCACACCGAGACTGCACTACTTAATAATAGCTCTGTCACGACTTGTAAATTATATCGATCTTCAGATTTGCATGTTCAAATTAAAACTTTCAACAACAGGCTAAAATCTCTTGCAAGCTATAAATATTTTCACTATTTATCGCACATCTTCTGACTTCGCTGCCGATAATGTGTTTATTAACCGAGTTCAGTTCAAAAAATACCCACACACCATTATTCTATAGGACTCTGGATAGTTTGCAGTACCAGGAAGTTATAACGCGCAGAGGTGTGTGAACAGTGTGAGGCTTAAATTTAATAAAACCATGGACGTACAAGGGATGCTACATCTAACTGAAATCAAAAGTAACATACGCATTGGATGAACTAAGGAGGTTTTTGGTCACTGTCATTCCCCTTGATTCTGTGAACACTAGACAGAGCTAGAATTCAATTTGCATCATTTCCCCCGTTGGTCGCCCTACCCCTACCCTACCCCACCCTACCCCATCCCACTGAATACCGTACCGTATTGACACTGAATACCCGTATGCACAATAGCAGATGAGTAGATTTCCTGCAAGTGTGCGTTTTCCAGTAGGCTATCTCTTCGCCGGTCTTGTTATCCTAGTAACCACACTGCAACTTTTTTCAAAATTTCGCCAATTTTTACAAGACTATGTGCTTTGTTTGTTTTTGGAGAAACTACTGCATCTGAGATGCACAACTTGAATGAACATAAGAGTACACCCACAAACATACCGATCAAAATCATAAGCCTACTTTTTGCTTCGCCGTAGTGTATACTCGTAAAATTTATTGCTTTGTATTTCCATCGCTTTGTCAAATTTGAGTTTATACAAAATAATAGTAAAAAATGAATATACCATTGCCAATTTGAATTAACATGAAATATTAAAAGGTAGATACAGTACCTATTCAAACAGATTTGATTAAGCTTAAAAATATTTTCTTGCTCAGAAACTACCCCGCGCGTTTACACCTTTACACCAAGATCTAAATTGTCTAAAATAAATAAAAAGATTGTTTAGTACAATTCAACTTATATATTCTTTAGATAGATGCTGGGGGTTGCTAAGGACGTAAGTACAATCTAACTCAAAGGGGGTTGCACGGTTGATATTTTCTTAATGAATACTTGCGGTACCAAGACATCATAAAGTTAGATATGCTAAAATGTGCAGACTAACTGCGCATTGCACCCGTTTTTGCAACGCTCGTATTGATCGATTTCCGGTCTAGAAGTACCAGGCGACCAGAAATAGCACGGGTTTAGGTTTAAGGCTGGGTTGCAGTGAGTTTTTTCCCTCTCAGCCGTGCTCAAGTAGAGCGGGACAGATGATACATATAGAGAGTTGTTTTTATTATTTTTTGCTAAACTAAACCTTAGAAAAAAAGTGTCCTCCATTTTCTCAGTAGTAATAAGCTCTTTCTCTTGGTATATCTTTGATATCATTTAGTGATTGGATCTCTTTCCATTCAATGTTGTAAGCATATAGAAGATACCTTTGATTTTATTTTATATCGAGTGAATTGATACTAATAATGTTTCTGTGTTCACAAAGTACGAGATTAAATTATGATGTGATACCAATTTCACAATTCTGAGTTAACTATAAAAGAAGATACGTCAAGACTGTTGAAGACGTACGTTGACGTTCAAACTTCAAAGACGTACGTGGAAGAAATCAAAAATTGCTAAAAATTCTAGATTTGGGCCTTAAACACAGACCTGTAGCGTCATTTCAGTTCAACAACATTAGGATAGAAGAACCAGAAACGTCTTGGAGGCAGCAGCGCAACGTCTTGGCTTTACCTGATGCTATTAGGCAAACAGGAATTCATAGGAATCCTACAGTTTCGCACAATACAACATGGACACAACACTACTTACTCTGTGTTGTGATGCACACATAGATGCAATCCAGATGTTCTCATACACTTCACACACACAGCAAAGGGCAGAATAGTCAAATTGTTCTTCCCATCCCAAACCACGTAGTATTATTTTGCTCTCCACTAAATAAATACATACTTTTAAGTAGAACGCGTTCAAGAACAGTCTACGTCTAGAAAAACAAATTATTTTGCCTAAACTTTTCTTTTGGCATATGATCAAATATATTTATTTTTAGAGACTAAAATATGAAAACATTATAATTTTACTCGTATTTATGATTGTTGTGAAAGCCAAAAGAAACGTGGATGAAACTATCTCTAAATACAAAAAAAGCATAAATTGTACCAAATAGGTATACAAATAAATAAATAGTCTTAGGAAATCCCTGAACAGTTTTGATGAAATCAATCATTAACGTAATTGCTGACGTTTGCAGAAGACACAATAATTATTCACATGTTTACTAGGATGCCCGATTAGCAATAAATACGAATGTAAGCAATAATGTATTTTGCCGTATTTTACCCTTCGACATTGCATCCAACTCTGTTTAATTACCACATATCAGGGGAAAAAAGTTCCTATCACTGCTGATTTACTAAATATTTGCGGTAAGAACTATTTGTTACTGACTTCACAAAAGGAGGAGGGTCTCAAGGCGTATTATTTTTCGTTTAATTTTTGATTGTATGTATTACTAGCCGTGCCCGCGGCTTTGCCTGCGTGGTCATTTCCTTTAAAAGTAGCACATACCAGTTATTCCAGGACAAAAGTACCTATAAAGTACAATATACCACATTTCTTCCAAATTCGTTCAACCGTCAAATAGTATCAAAAGTAAAATAGTAGTAGTAATCATTGGATTAAGATCAAGTTTTTAAGTCAAAGCTATCCAACCGTTGAAAACATCATCGCAATCAGTCTAGTAATTTTTACGTGATTCGCGAACAGAATATATACATTCATATAAATTTTATCCTCGGACAGTTTTTCACACGTTGGTGTCGGTTTATAACGATAATGTAGCCCTGTATCCTGATTACAGTGAGCAAGGCCGGATCACAGCGTTTTATCACTTGCAGTGTCCGTGTCTCATGCTCTGGTCTCTGTACTTTGTTTGCCAAATATTACCGCCAGGCAAACGACCTGGGATACTGAGATTCAATTCTCGCTGGAATGATTTCACGACATCAAAACTTATTTCATTTTTGAACTGACTTCAATATAAAAAGAACCAAATCAAAATAAAAAATCATTTAATGTAAATAGGCAAAATAATAGCACTACATTTATGAACAACATCTCAAGCAGACAGAAGGAGAAAAACGCAATATTATGAAAAGACTGTATCAATTAAGTAAACTAAGTATGCTTTGAGCTGGAAATAGAAATTTACTTTTCATGTGCTGACTCAGAGTTCAATCTCGCACAGGAAAAGGAAGTAAGTAAGTACCATTCTGACTACCCAGTGCTACGGAAAATGTCCGTTTGAGAAGAGAGCAGTTCAATGAATCAATATTACAAATTTTAATAATTTTTAAAATTTCTTTGTCTTTTTTATTAATGTCAGTTTATACAATAAAAAATAGTCATTGATTGACAGGTGAAATTATGTATATGACAAATTGATAAGTGCCAATGAAATGTCTCACAATCACCAAAACTGGGGTAAAAATAATAAAAGAGGTTCTCAATTTGACTCTTCAATTTCAGTTACTAAAACAAAACTTCGAGATTTTGAAACCGATTTGAATTATATTTACTAATTTATTATTGCATTTAGGGATTTTAGGGAGGTCCATGGTCCTATATAAATTGAGTGAAAATTGGTTTTTAAAACCTTATAGTTAACTTGCAATGTTTGTATGTTTGTTTAGATCAAATCTTGCAAGATAAATTATTCCTCTTATCCTATGGAGTTGCATTTTTGCTTGTTGGTTCAGTTTCGATGACAATGCATTTTTATGGTAAGCATGACCTGCACCGACATCCAGGAACTGCTCCAGATAAAATAACTCTTCAACAGCATTGTCACGAACGTTTGTGTACACATTCTATTATGAAAACCGGTTTGAAGTTTTACCATGACTTTGCTGCAGCACTCCGGGTTAAGTCCTGACATACGAACTCCTCAATGGTTAACATCACAGACACGAAATGTTGTGTACGCATTATACATATTATGATAGCCGGTTCGAAGTTTTACCATGACATTGCTGCAGCACTCCGGAACAGTTAACATCAAAACACGAAATTTAGTGTACGCATTATATTATGATAGCCGGTTTGAAGTTTTACCATGACATGGTTGCTGTTCTCCGGGTTGGCTCTTGACTAGGGATCTCCTCGACGGTAAACAGTATAGACACGAAATGTTGTATACGCATTTAATTGTGTCAGCCCGTTCTAATTTTCATCAGGACATGGCTCTGCATAAAAGCTTGTTAATAATATATTTTTAATTAACTTATTAGAATGGCAATGCTGTCAACTTTTTCGAAACGTTGTCTACTGGTAGCGGTTTGTTATACTAGGTTTAGTTTTACTAAGTTTCAGGTTAGCATGGCAATTTTATTTTAGCTTTTAAATTTCTTTGTATGTTCAATAAATAAAATAATGTTAAATAACTAATAGTATATTATAAATACAATATTACATTAAACATACTAATAAAAATCTGAATATAAATAAGCAGCTGATGCTGCTTCTATGGTTATGGTTATATGGGTAAAAAAATAGTTTCAACAAAAAATGTAGAGTAACAAGTCCTTGGATGTACTCATGCGAAACTCACTTCCCAGTCGTCGGCCATGGGCTGGCATTTGCGAACTGACTTAATTAATCTAAACAAGTATAGATATAAGTAGTTACAACATTAAATGTGTATGGGCTTCTGGCGTGGCGCTTGCCACCTGATCATTACGTCTTTTCCCGACTACACGGAGGGTTATGTGTTTGGGTTGTATGTATGTTTGTTTGTAAGTTTCTTAGGCGCGATCTACAGGCTAAATAGCTTAATGGATTTTTATAAATGAGGTATTGTTGGATTCGTCTTGATCACGAGAGTGCTATAGGATATATGAAGTGTCAATAAAAATAATATGGCGGCTTACAACTGTCATATTGTATTCCCGATGCTTTTTTTAATCAAAACCTATCGAGTGAGTTAACAAAATGAAGGTCTTTAAAAACCATTTCAAAAATATATAATTCTTATACATAACTAAACAGTAGCAATTTTATTGTCTTCTAAGATTCTTACAAAATGATCAGTTTTAATTTATTCAAATTAATGTAAATACAATAGTCTATTGTTGCAATTGCAACTATTAAAGTAAAGTAAAATGTGTAACTAAATAATTAACATTAAATTTATATAAATACTAGCTGCGACCCGTGGTTTTACCCGCATCCCTTAGGAACCACGCATTTTCCGGGATAAAAAATAGCATGTTAATCCAGTGCTTAAATTAACTCCAAAACAAATTTCATCCAAATCCGTACAGCGTTTAAGCGTGCAGAAGTAACAAAAATACACACTCTCACCCTTACATACATACAAACTTTCGCCTTTATAATATAACTTTGATTATTTTTGCGGGCGTTATACGGTGCAAAGTAATGACAACTCTATCACGCGGCATTTAAGTGCAATTTACCATGCATGCGATGATGAAAATCCGATTGCAACTGGCCGCATTGACTTCGGCAGCCCGATTCCATAACTTGGCTTCAATCGAATTCTCAGTATCGCAACCACTAATGCCTTGCGATAGAGTCGAATTTGCTATGAAAAAAGTGATAATCCGATTGTAGCCAAGTTATGGAATTGGGCCACTGTATACGGTTAGTGACAGTCATGCTTCTCTCCTTTAGCGGGCCTCCTGGCACGTCCCGGATAAACAAAAAAAGGCTCAAAACTCACTCTTTATTTTTTAGTCTATAACTTTCGAAAATGTCACGTGAATAATCAAGACGAATTCAAAGCTACTTCATTTAGTTTTAATCGGTTAAGTAGTGTAGCCGTTGTGAAAATGAACAGACGAACATACACATACATATATAAATTCAGAATATATGGGTACGCTAAAATCATTACAATTGTGTATATTCAAATTATAGTATACGGAAGGAGACGGAAGATATAAAAAAAAACGACAATGTCTGAAAATCGTGCGCAGTGGCTTTTACCTTATTTACAAGATATCTAATAGTGTCAAAGCATTCATCTTTGACCGCTTCGATAATTCCTTCCTCTGACTCAAATATTGTGAAAAATCTGCGCCTTAATTATTTCTTGTTAATTTTACCTCCCAGATGTAGACATGTGATTAATATAGCAGTATATAATAGATAGATATGGAACGACCATCAAGCACAGTGAATCGATCTTCCTTACATTATTCATACATAGGTAGAAAATTCTTAATTACAAAAGAAAATACAAGTAAGTACTTAATGATAATAACCATTTCCTCCCAGCTAACCTTTTTGTAACATGAACTGAACAGTCTATGATTTAAAGAAAAAAAACCGAAAAGTAGTGTTAATAGCAAGTCGACGAAAGTTTATGAGTAACACATAGGAAACCCCATAAAATTGCCATCCCTAAAGCTTAATTATTATCGTAAGCGTCGTCAGCCCATATTATAAAGCTCATCACCTACTGATATCTGACTATTTAGACGTCCGGAACAGGCAAATGTAAACATTTGAGAGTAAGTTAGAGTCATAATTATAATTTTAATTTATTTTTAAATTGTGTTTGTGTATTTAATCATTTAACTGTAATGTTATATTAATAATTGTAATTAATATTTCGACACAATGTAAGTAGTTGATGAATTGAATAAATGTCTAAATGCTACGTCTACAGACATATTATGGCTCATCTATCTATACTTATAATAAAGCAATAAGTACGAAAAAGTCTGTACAAAGAAGATAATAAAAAAAAGGTCTGGGGTACTTAAAATAAGCTACTAAACAAGAATATAACAAATAAAAATTCTGTTTGTCTGTATGTTTGCTCGCGCATCACTTAACTACTACTGGACCAATTGCTATGTGGTTTTCATTGTTGGCTTAGGGTTTGACTTAAAAACTGGTGTTCCTGATATCTCAATCCGATTAGTAGAAGCCGAGCAATTCATAAAAACTTTTCGACGGCTGAAGGAATTTTGATCAAATAAGATAAGATAAGATAAGATAAGATATTTATTTTCAAAAAGAATGACAGTCATTGTTTCCTTAACCTAAGAATCACACATGTCTATTTGTTACATAATTCATGTCTCAAGCATCTTAGGTGTTTCGGTAGTAGCCGTGCTAGGATTCCCTGTGTTACGGCTACTACGATTCCTTACTGGATTATAGTAAACCAGGTTCAAATTTTGACTATAATAGTTACATTTAACATTTAATTACAATTAATAAACAAACAAACCAATATAAAACATCACACAAATTTATACAAAGTAGGTATTCGTTCAAACCAAAAACTTAAAAATTATATAACAAAAACAACAATAAACCTTCAGTCTGAGTCATATAATCAGTTTCTAGACTATGAATCGTTAGACTAGGAAAGAAACATCGAAAGAGTGCATGCACAAACCCTTAAATATAACAAATAATTAATCCCCACCTCACTATCAAACATACATAACCCACTTATTGGATTCTCACAAAAAAAAAAAAAAGAAGGTATAGCAAAATAATTCGAAGGATAGACGCACGACACGGCAGGAGTCGTAGTATTTATTATTTTCTTAATTAGAAAAAAAAAACAAATAATTATAACAATTTTGGAAATATAAGCCAAGTAAACAAACAAGAACCTACTTACTTAGGTACCTATTGCCACAGATTACCAAACAACCTAACCGGTGATTTGCATCGGTTTAAAACAAGAAGAATATTGTCGGTACAAAATCATAAGCGATAGCGACTTGAACTTATCATACATAATTTATTCATTTTTAAATTTTAATGCATGCCTTTGCTATTTAGATAATTAATTAACAGAAAACTGTAGTTTGTAGTGAGGTGAGATTTCACTTGAGAACGTGTAGGCACTCGAATTAGTAAAACGTACATTTATGGTGTGAGGGTTGTGTTCTGTTGTGTATAAGGTGTATGCTATGTGTTTAAAGGAGCGTTGTTAAATAATAAATGTCAGTGAAATTTACTTAAGAATAGTAAGTATCATTTCAGTTTCATCATAAGAAAGCCGTAGTAAAAAGAAAGTAAGCGCTTTTTTACACTTGTTCTTTGGTAAAGAATATAAATTGAGATGTTTGCTAATATTCTTGTATAAGAATGGACCTAAAAAGCATTGATGTCTATGGGCCAGTGACGTAGAAAACTTTTCAGTTAAAACCATTTTATCCTTCCGCCGTTTGTCTCCCAACTTTATAGAATCGAATGAAGTGTTACCATGTGTCATTAAAATACTCTTTAGAATGAACAGTTGACGAACTGTTAAAACTTTAGCCTCTGAGTATAACTGAGTTGTAGGGAATCTAAAAGGTTTGTTGAGCATTACTTTAAGCACACCTCTTTGCGCTCTTTCTGTGCGTATGATAAACGTTTTAAATGTACCACCCCATATAGTGATGCAGTATGTCAATATTGATTGGCAAAGCGCGTAGTAAATAGAGGTAATTAATTTGGTATCTAAGATATGTCTCAAGCGTTTAAAAACTGACATTAATTTACGAGTCCTTCCTGTTAAAGCTCGGATGTGCTCATGCCAAGTAAGCAAATTATCCACTGTCACGCCCAAATATTTAATAGACGAGACTCTTTCAATCTGTACACAAGAAGTGCATGTATTTCTTTTAAGATTGCTGCAACTATGAACCCGTATCGTTATTGTATCATTTGCTGGTTGATTTATTACAGAATTAGAAAACGTCAGATATTTTGTTTTCTCGAGATTCAAAGTTAACAAGTTGTTTCTGAGCCAAGACATCACCTCTTCAAGTCCAATCTCCGCCAGCCCGATAGCTTCGCTCCATGAGGGTGCGGAAAAAAGCAAGGCAGTATCATCCGCAAAAGCAACAACTTTGCCACCCCGAAGCTCAATATTGCAGAGGTCATTGGAATAAATAAGAAAGAGAGTGGGACCCAAAATACTACTAAATGTAAACATTTGAGAGTAAGTTAGAGTCATAATTATAATTTTAATTTATTTTTAAATTGTGTTTGTGTATTTAATCATTTAACTGTAATGTTATATTAATAATTGTAATTAATATTTCGACACAATGTAAGTAGTTGATGAATTGAATAAATGTCTAAATGCTACGTCTACAGACATATTATGGCTCATCTATCTATACTTATAATAAAGCAATAAGTACGAAAAAGTCTGTACAAAGAAGATAATAAAAAAAAGGTCTGGGGTACTTAAAATAAGCTACTAAACAAGAATATAACAAATAAAAATTCTGTTTGTCTGTATGTTTGCTCGCGCATCACTTAACTACTACTGGACCAATTGCTATGTGGTTTTCATTGTTGGCTTAGGGTTTGACTTAAAAACTGGTGTTCCTGATATCTCAATCCGATTAGTAGAAGCCGAGCAATTCATAAAAACTTTTCGACGGCTGAAGGAATTTTGATCAAATAAGATAAGATAAGATAAGATAAGATATTTATTTTCAAAAAGAATGACAGTCATTGTTTCCTTAACCTAAGAATCACACATGTCTATTTGTTACATAATTCATGTCTCAAGCATCTTAGGTGTTTCGGTAGTAGCCGTGCTAGGATTCCCTGTGTTACGGCTACTACGATTCCTTACTGGATTATAGTAAACCAGGTTCAAATTTTGACTATAATAGTTACATTTAACATTTAATTACAATTAATAAACAAACAAACCAATATAAAACATCACACAAATTAGCCAAGACATCACCTCTTCAAGTCCAATCTCCGCCAGCCCGATAGCTTCGCTCCATGAGGGTGCGGAAAAAAGCAAGGCAGTATCATCCGCAAAAGCAACAACTTTGCCACCCCGAAGCTCAATATTGCAGAGGTCATTGGAATAAATAAGAAAGAGAGTGGGACCCAAAATACTACCCTGAGGAACTCCATACGCTGCACTATCTTCGTCACTTATCTCATCTCCAACCTTCACCCTTTGAGTTCTTTTAAATAGATAGCTTGAGAAGAGTCTCAGAGCAGCACCTCTGATTCCCACCCTATCCATTTTGTTAATTAGGGTGGGGACAGAGACAGTATCAAAAGCTTTGGCAAGATCTAAAAAAATGCCTACACATTTTTGCTTATTGTCAACCTGACGAACGATAAAATCAGTTAGTTCGTTAACCGCCTGTTCAGTAGATTTTCCAGCTAAAAATCCAAACTGGTTTTTAGATATAATATTAAACTTTATTAAATAAGAAGTGAGGCGTTTATTAAGAAGACGTTCCAATATTTTAGATAAGGAAGTAAGAATGGATATAGGTCTATAGTTGTTGATACTGTCTTTGTCTCCCCCCTTATGAATGGGCTTTATAAGTGCTGTTTTAAATAACTCTGGGAACACTCCAGTAGCGAAACTAAGGTTTGAAATATGAACAATTGCCGGGCTAATTTGACTCTTGACTAGCTTAAGAACTTTGGTGGGAATACCATCATAACCGACAGCACAATCAGATCTCAGGTTCATGATGGTTGCTTCAACTTCCAAACAATCCGTATCTAACAGTCCGAACGAGTTAACTGTTGCTGGTACTGGAGTAGCATATACGTTGTTCGCTCTATTAACCAGAATTACATTTGCCAGTAATTTACCTATATTTGCAAAATATGTATTACAATAATTTAATGATTCTTTATGGTTAGCTTTTAAATTTAATAATATTTGATTTTCTGATTCACTACCTTTAATAGAATTTAATTTAGTAATATTTTTAATTACTTTCCAAGTTTTTTTCGCGTCATTGCCAGCCTTCCTAATTTCCGTTTTATCGTGCTCTGCTTTAACCTTTTTTAATATACCACCACAAAAATTTCTATACCGTTTATAGGTAGTTAAGAGAACACTATTATTCGGGTCACATTTGAGATCATGATGAAGTTTGTCACGATTTTGAAATGTTGGTATATTGGTAGTTTAGTTTTTGGAATAGTACATAGAGTATACTTTTAACCCAAAGAAATAACCACGCGTGCAAAGCCGCGGGTACAGCTAGTACAAAAATCAAAATGCCAGATGCGTTTGACGTTACATGAAAGAAATCTTGCAAGTAGTATTATAGTAATCTTGGGCTACAATGGGCTAAAGGTGGGCTCAAACGACAGAAAATAAAAAGACCAGGCACTGCTTTTTAAGGGTTTTTTGCTTAAATATGCTGGGTCAACCACAAACCTGATAAATGTGAAACTTAACATATATGTTTTTGAGATCTTTATCTCTCTAAGACTAAGACAAAACCATGATTAACAAAATTTCATTCGATACATTTTCTTATCAAAAATTACGTTATTTTTGGTAATGTTTACATTTTTCTACTCAACGGGTTAAGTTTTATCTATAAAATAAATCTCACAGCAAGAAAATATAGTTTATTATCTAAGGCTCAGACAAAAATTATTAGCCTGCCAATAAAATAAATAACTTTTGAGACATACGTCATTTAGTTCCGAGCTAAATTGTGTGTTCAAATAGCGCTCGCGATATTCTACCTTGTTACGCAGGCATTTCAGTGCTTATTGCGGGTAGCGGGTGGCAGAGTGTAGGGTAGGTGGCAGGGGAGTGGGGAGTAGGAAAATGTAACCTTGGAGCCTGGCCTTAACGGTTTACGGAGAATAAAATTGGATTGTTCGTTTCCTTGTTTCACTTTGTGTTTAGATGTAGATGTTGATTCTAAGTAAAATAAAAATGTTTTATGTTTTCATGTTGATATTTTACTTATGAAAGCTTTTTATTACTACATATTTTTACGTGTTAATTTATGAAATAATAAAAAAAACTTGATGGTTATGTTTAAATATTTAACTATGTGTTCCAATCGCGAAAGTTACAATGTATAAAAACAGTCTGTACAATGAAGATAATTAAAAAAAAAAGTCTAGGTTACCTAAAATAAGCTACTGAACAAGAATAAAACATGTTTTTGAAATCGTGTCTTTCTGTTTGTATGTTAGTTTATCTGTATGTTTGTTCGCGCATCACGTCAAAACTACTGGACCGATTGCTATGCGGTTTTCGCTGTTGGGTAGCTTAGGATTTGACTTAAAAACTGGGGTACATAATAATCCAACGAGTAGAAGCCGAGCAACCAATAAAAAACTGATAAACAAACAGAGAGACACGATTTAAAACAATATTGTATTCTTGTTCAGTTGCTTATTTGAAGCACCCTAGACTATTTTATTTTTAATTATCTTCATTTTAAAGACGTTTTTGTTCTTATTGCTTTATCATAAGTATAGATAGATTTATATTCGTAATTTTGCAGTATTTAATTTGATAAACTCCTAGACACTTACTACGCTGCATCAAATATCAAATTATAGTTGTTCCAGGCTGAGATCGTTTTAGGTAAACTAAATTATAACTCCGTTTGTCACTGTCTCATGTCATGACCATGAAAATCACCATGACCGCCTACCGTGTGCTCACGCCAAATATTTATTCCAGGCCAGTGTTTGGTTAATGATTATTCGAACGGCCTGATGCTGGGCTGATTCAGTTGGTCTAACATGATGATAATATCAATTTTACCATAAAAATCGCGGAAAAAAGTGATGAAAATATGTCAAGGCTCGTCCATACAACAACATTTGAGGCAATGTTTTATAACAATTTTGCTGTCACCCGAGGCGCGGACATCGAGGCAGAAGTTCGAGTAAGCGTTGTTCTTGTGCGACACATAATTATCTTATCTTTCCGGATAACCCATGAATAGCTTTAGCAACATATTAAACTTTTTAGAACTTTTGAAGAACTTATAAGAGCGCAACTTCTGAATTCGAAATTCGAAAAAATATTTTATTTTAGTTAGATTTACTTTTACAATTCCTGTATATTGCAAAAATAAAGCTAACTAATACATATCGAAATTTTGAAAGTAAGCCCTCGAAATAAAACAATCACATTTAAATAAAAATATTGCTGTTATTGTATTCTATAAACTTTTCATAGACCCTTTTGCCATAAACCCGACTGTTAAACAAATAACTAGAAAACCTAATTTTGGCCCCTTCAATACAAAATGGCGGCTAACGCTCCCACGCCTCGAGGTCGAAAATTTGAGTTTTTTTTTCTGTTTATCCAGCACTACCTCATACGACAAACAACAAACAACATGATTATCCGATGCAATACCAATCAAAACATCTTCTACTCCACATTTTGTAGGGTAAAGCTTTTTCTCCCCTCATTGACTGCCTCGTAAACATGCATGGATTTATGAAAAATTAAATGTTATTTTGTTCAATACTTGAAAAAATGTTATACGTATAGAATCTGCTGCAACGAACCAAATGTTGCATAAACACATTCGTCTAAAGTTACTACAACTTCATGAAAATAAATGTTTTGATTTCATATTAATTTTTCAATATGACATCCTGCAATGGGCCGGTACGTATGATCGACAATTATTATTGTTGCTTGGCATTACTATAAGTTGGCACCGTCATGGTGTAAAAATATGTATTTTTTTCTGGTGCTGTGAATTTTAATGTGGAGACGGTGAAGGTTAATGGAGTATATTATAATATACTAGCTGTACCCACGGCTTCGCACGCCTGCTCATTTCTCTAGGTTAAAAGTACTCATATGTACTATTCCAAGACCTAAAACTAAAATACCAATATCAAAACATTTGATCAAAATTCCTTCCGTCAATGGTTTTCATCGCTGGCTCGGCTTTTACTCATCGGTTTCAGATACCAAGTACCAGTTTTTAAGTCAAACCCTAAGCTGTCCAACAGTGAAAACCGCACCAGTAATCAGTTCAGTAGTTTTTACGTGATGCGCGAACAAACATACAGACACACAGATAAATAGACAAACAGACAAAGAAACAGACAGATACGAATTTTAAAACTGTTATATTCTTGTTCACTTGCTTATTTTAAGTACCCTAAACCATTTTTTTTTGTAATTAACTTCTATGTACAGACTTTTTCGTTCTTATTGCTTTATTATATGTATAGATTTAGATAAAAATATATATGAATTCCAAATGAATAGTCTTCTATGATGTGGCCAGAACACTTCAGAAATAGCTAAAGAACCGCGCGATTCTAAATATAATCCAGTGTTTGTATACAGTTGGGTTATTCGCTTATTGGCTTCAAGAAAGAACGATATATTCCCTGATAAATTCAGGAGAGCTGCCAAAAATTAATTCCGTCTCCATGATTTAGACGTCAACCAAAGTGTAGGACGTTGTGATAGAAATAGCTTAAAAATAATAAAAACAAACAACCAAGTGCGAGCCGGTTTCGTGCACCGACCAGACAAGACCGTGTGACCAGACGATTGGCAAAACGCCACCCTTTTATGGTAACTGCACAAGAACGAAGCGTTACACTTCTTCATTTATTGTAAGAACCGCAAATGAGTGATGGGATGATCTGCCCTCGTCAGTGTTTCTTGTACTCTACAAAAATGGCAGTCGTACCTACTTTCTCAACCCGCAAGGTCATATTATGGGCTCTGCTGAAATTGAGCCGGTTGCATTAGATCAGGCTAGCCCAAAATGAAACAGGTCTGTTTTTGAATCTATGAGATAACTAACTGTATCTACAGGTACTTCTATACTTTCATCTATGCAGTCAGAAACAAACAGTCTAAACGCATTTTAACAATTTGAAAAATATACATAAGTTTAAAATCTAAATAGCCTATGACATTCTTGCGATGAGACGAATAGTTTGATACCTCGCTTGTCAAAATCGGACCAAGGTTTTAGTTTGAACACATAACCCTTCCATTGCTTCGCCGTAGTCGGGAAAAGAAAATAGCCTATGACACTGTACCTGAAGGCAAACCTCGCTTGTCAAAATCTGACCAAGAGTGGAACATCTACATACCTAAAAACATACATAGACTGTTAAACTCATTACCCTTCCCTTGCTTCGCCGTAATCGGGTAAAAATAAGCTGCTGCAGAAGTACCCATATTTATAAAAATGGTGTATGTCCATTTGTCTTTCTATGTGTATGTCAGTTTGTTTTCGCATCACATTAAAACAAGACTGATTGAAATGGAAGTTTCACTGTTGCGTAACTTATGATTATTTAGGCAAACGTAGTGTAGGACGCGTAGTGCAAACGTGGCTAGGTGGAGTGACGACTTGCGAAAAGCGGCTGGAAGAATGGATGAGGAGAGCTGAAGACCGAGCTCCGTGGCGTGCATTAGGAGAGGCCTCCGTCCAGCAGTAGACATATATAGGCTGAAGCTGATGTAACTTATGATTTTTCATAAAATCTGATAGTTATTTACTCAATGTGACGAGTTAGAGCAACACTGTTTAGCTCAACTGATTTTGTTTTTTGGTATTAGGTAGGTACATTATGTCCTGGAAAAAAATATCCAGGCGGACAAAGTCGCGCTTATTTATAAGTAACAATAGAGGAAGACCATTCAAGGTAGGTGGTTTTCCGGCCGATAATAGCTTCGTCCAAGGCATTAAACACAAGATAACTGGCTTACTCACTCTTTAGCACATTCGAAGCTATTTATAGCACTTGAAACTATAAGTCATGTTCCTTAATACGGGATGTAATTTAGAAGACAGAATTTAATATGGCGTAATGTTGCTAGTAATGCCGTATAGAATTTCTTACTTATGTGCCTGTACTATAATCATGACGCTCATCCGATATTTTAAAAATTACTTGATATAATTGTATAATTTTTATACAAAATATACATACACGGCTTGAGAATTGCTAGCATTTTGGCCGAAATGAATAACGTATTTTTCTTAAAGCTTGCCCAAATTATAAGTAAGTAGGTACCGTAAAACGGGGTGAATAGACACAGTTTTGAACTTTGAATTAATTTTTATATGTTTTGAATAGTCAAGAGAACATTATATTGTGCTTACACCATGTCTCTTAGCTTTTTTAACAGTTTTCAGTCATATAAATTGATATTTATTCATTAATTACAGCACAAAATGCAAAAATATATGTCGTTTCTATTGCACCCGCACATGGGTTCAATAGACACGAGATATGAGGTGAATAGAAAAAAATGCTAGGGTTGGCAAATTCCAAAGCTTAAGTTTCCAAAGACACCTATCTAAGTTGGTAACGTAAGTATGTAAAGAAGATATTTAAGTATTAAACGTTAGGTACCTACCTAACCAAATAAAACATTTAAGTAAAAAATGAGAATTTATTAATCATTTATTCTTATCAGATACGAGATCAATCAGTTGCATCCTTTATTAATTACACAAAAAACAAGTTATAATTCTAAGAAACAGTCTCATTATTAGGTAGGTACGTACCTTTAAAATACCTAATAAACTTTTTGAAAATCAACATTTAGACATTAGACTAGGTAATAACTCAATCAGTTACACTTTTTAACAATAGCACAGATATAGGCAGACGCTTAGCCACTACCTATCTAAAACTGTCCGTAAAAGTAAGTCGGTTATCAGTCAGATAAATTGATATAATTTATAAGATAAAAACTTATATTATTCATCATCGCTGTCCATTAAATCTTTCAGAATATCATTATCGCTTTTGTAATACGATGTTCGCCGAGTTTGTAAACCGCTTGGACCAGGACGACTTATTTTATCAATTTTATCTTTTAAAATTTTAAGACGCGAATTTTTACTTATGTTTTTGTACTTATTCAAAGAAACTTTTTTCATCGTAGTAATATCTGATACCTTTTCATTCGATATAATTTTCAGTTTTCTTTTATTTTTTTCGGTTGCATTATTTTGTTTATAAGTCATTTCTACTCCGGTATCATTCTGCATCTCGTTTAGTTGTATGTCATTTATAGCAATCATTTCTTCTTCGGTATTATTCTGCATCTCGTTTAGTTGTATGTCATTTATAGTAATCATTTCTTCTTCGGTATTATTCTGCATCTCGTTTAGTTGTACGTCATTTATAGTAATCATTTCTTCTTCGGTATCATTCTGCAACTCGTTTATTTGTATGTCATTTAAAGCAATCATTTCTATTCCGGTATTATTCTGCAACTCGTTTGTTTCTATGTTATTTATAACAATTTCATTTCCACATACTAACATGTCTTCAAATACAATAGGCATTCTTTCTATGGAATTGTTTGCTATAAAATCAAAGTCATTTATTGTGCTAAGTAATATTTTTTCAGTGTCTTGTCCGTTTTTCTGTATATTTTCCTTTTCAGCAATATTCTGATCTTGTGTTTTAGTTGTTTTCCCTATACCCTTTCCCTTATATTTATTCTTTTCTGTGCCATCGTAAGTATTCGTTGTAGTATTTTCTTTGTTGTTTTGTGTTATTTTGGATGACAGTAGTCTTCTTTTTTTTGTTTTCTGTTGGCTTTTCTCTTCTTCTGTTTCTATGTAGTCTTCACTCTCAGTACCAACGCTTCGTCCAGGTATTATTTCCAATTTCTTTTTCCTTTTTGGTTCGGTTATGTTCATGGTTCCATATCTCATCTCCTTTAGCAGATCTAGAACGGATTTTTCTACTATAGATTTATATTCATTGTTTTGCACTTCAGGTAGTCTGCTTAAAACCTCTTCTTCATTAATCGGATATATTCCTGTTTTCTTGAATCCTGCCATTATATTAGTCTTACTGTTGTCACTAAGCTCTTTCATTAATTTACATAAAAGTTTAGGGAAACATCCATTTGGAATCGTCGCTTGGTTTTTTCCGTCGGTTTTTTTCCATTTTAATACTACGTTTCGCCATGCTATCTTCATAGGTCTGAAGAAAGCCATATCGAGAGGCTGCGTCAGATGTGTGCTATTCGCCGGTAAAAAAACGAACGATATATTTTGCTCGTGGCACAGTTTTATTGTCTCCATAGATAAATGCGATGATAGGTTATCGCCTATTAGGACTTTTTCTCCAACTTTATCTTTGAAATGAGGTATAATGATCGTCTTAATCCAATCTTCAAATATAGTTGCATCAAATCAACCGGATTGCGTGCGATTATATCTTGCTCCTGGTGGTCCGTTTTGAGTCCATGTGTCATACAAATTCAGAGCCTTGTACACCACATACGGTGGCAGTAAAACGCCGTCGGCTGTAGCGGCTATCATCAATGAAGTTGAAGACTTTGAACTATTCAGTATCCTCTCTGGATACTTCGATCCTCGTTTAGTTATGATTTTTTTGCGTCCTGGGTCGTCGGTCAAATTCGTTTCATCGTAGTTTATTATATTGCTCGGATTTATGCCTGCCAATGACTCTCCTAACTCCTTGAAATACTCTGATCGTATTTGGTGAAACTTCTGCCCTTTTTTTCTTAATGTTTTGACTATATCTTTGGGAAATTTGGTTTTTAAGACGTTTTAGGAAATCGCGTCTTTCCTAAAACGTCTTAAAAACCAAATTTCCCAAAGATATAGTCAAAACATTAAGAAAACGAAATCGGGTCCTGGTAAATTATTTTTAAATTTTAGCACTGTCCGGCCCACTTGGTCAAGATAAGCCTTAACAATATACCTCAAATCCAATGCATCTAAAGGGCATCCCCATTCCGCACATATATTAATATACTTTATCATGCACTCTTCAGTTTCATTTGTTAAAATAGTTTGCCCTCCTTGTTTTTTCATAGTTTTGACACTGTGTCTATAAAGTACAGATTTATCGATATCATATTTCTCAGCTATCACCTTTAAAGAGAACTTGCCATTCGCATATGCAGCAACAGCTTCATTTATAATGTTTTCATCGTACTTTCTATACGTTTTCCCCCTAGGATCAGGTTTGTATATACGCGGCATAATGAATTGTAGGTACCTATAACAAAAAAAAAATATGTAGGCGATGAAAATATTTAATATTATAGCCACATAATTAGTAACACTGTAGGTACGTAAAATTGGAATATAATCCTGATTTTGAAGTTTGAAATTTAATAATACCTACTATCTCGAACATTGACCTAGGTACATATAACAGGGACCTAGACCTAAATCTTTAAACAATGCTTTTAGATCATCAATATTGTCTTCAAATCGTAAAACTCCAAAGAATTCTAAAATTTTCTAACAAAAACAAAATTATTTCAATAGGTAGCAGCCCTAACACACATCTTTCTAATCACCCCTTACTCGTTTCTATTGAACCCTTTTACATGTCTATTGAACCCATAATACGTATCTATTCACCCCATACTACGTATCTATTCGCCCCTTCCCCGTGTCTATTAACCTCAATCAAAATAAAAAATGACTTGGTTTACAATTTTACAAATATTTCCAAATTTACATCACAATTGCACTTACCTTTTATTAATCTAGGTCACAAGAAACCAACGAATATATTATCAAGTTGTGATAGCACAAAACACTTTCTTTCACAGTGAAACAGTAAAATAAATAGGACCTCGTTCAACCTACGTTCAAGGAGCTAACTTCAAGATCTTTTTTATTATGTTGGCCAAACCTTACGTCAATTCAGTATTGCTATTTCAAAAAAAAAAATACTACAGTTTAAAAAAAATATAAATTTCAGAACTTTTTTCTTCATAAATGTTTGGCTATTTTCTTTAGAAAAACATTTTTGGTTTTGTGTCTATTCACCCCTGCGTTTTTATTGACCCCGTTTTACGGTACCTATTTATACTTACAATGAAGCTGTAAGTAAAAAAATACTGTACACACAAGGTTATAAAACAAATTGACCCAGAGGTCTTACAATATATATAATAACCTATATATAATAATACTGAACAAGTATTTTTATAATCGTGTTTGATGTCTGGATGTTTGATCGCGCATCACGTAAAAACAAAAACCGCATTTATAATCCGCAACCTACTGTTGGATAGCTCTGGAAATCTGACAAACTTAGAATCTCGATGCACTTAGTAGAAGTCGAGCAATAGATAAAAATATATTTGACAGCTAGACAATTTTTGATGAAATTTGGTATTTAGTACTTAATTTATAGGTACGAGTATGTTTTATGCCAGGAAAATGACCACGCAGGCTAAACCGCGGGCACAGCTAGTCACTAATATGAAATTTATGTTATAGTGACAAAACACATTAAAGTTAGTAATTAAGACTCCATCACTAAATATAATGTAAATTCCAGTCCATCAAAAGAATGCCTGTAAGAAATTACTGATAGTGATAAGGCCGCCTATCGTACGACATTGTATTATAAGTATAAGTACTATTTTTTTGTTTTCTGTAATATAATGTGTTTGTTCAACAAAGAGTTATTGTAAAGTTTTGATTTTCAATTGCTTCATCACGATCGCTACCGTGAATCAGTTTCATTTGTGTCTCTTCTGATACAGCACCAGTTCGTGAGATAAGATAAAAATGATGTATAACCGAGTTATTTAGTAAACAGAATAATCTCGCTGCATTATTTTTGGATCAGACCGTATCAATCACGCAAAATGACAATGTCATTAGCATAAATTAGCTTAATTCGTGACATCGTTGTTAGAATCTGTCGACTGTTGTTTGTGGGGAGAAATAACTATTATAATCACGGATAGTGAATCGTTAGAAAACTTTTTTGTGCTGTTTGTGTGTTTTGTCGTGAGATGCTCGGCGCACGTGCAGGGCGCCTCACGGCCGTGAGTGCGCGACGCTTCGCGGAGTGCCGTGATACCGTGAATGACTTCCCGACAATCTGGCAGTCAAGGCTGAATCAATCATAGTGTTAGGACACCCGTACTACCGTGCCTATTAGCCTGTGCTACTGTCGTGGTATAGTCTGTTTTTTGTTACATTGAGTGACGAGACGGGCAATTTGGTTTGGGTCTCCTACTCAGACACGTTTGCATTGGGAAACGTTAACAATCCGTGTATAGAAGGTGCTTGAGATCCTGGAATAAATTATGTTTTCAATATCATCTCATTAATCCAAAAGGATGAAACCAGGCACAGCTAGCGATACATAATCATACAAAAGAAGGACAATCACCGTTTTTTAATCGACTTCACAAACGGAGACGGTTATATGTTCAACTGTATGTAAGTTTTTTTTTTTAAATGTCGATTTTTGTGATACGTGTCCCTAAAACATGTCGAACGGAAGATTAACTTTCATGTCATTCGAGGATGAAATGATATATTGTGTTTCATTGTTTTTTTATGGCCAAGCAGCGCGACTGTCTCTCTTGGAAATTTCTCTTACAATTTATGTATCACTGTAGGAGCGAAACAACATTATATCCGCGAAGTTTTTAAAAAAAAACTTTATTTAAGTGCTAGCTGTACCTGCGGCCTCGCACTTGTGGTCATGTCATTTCAAATTCTCATACAAATGTACCAACATGTTTTGATCAAAATTCCTTCAGCCGTCAAAAACTTTTTATCGATTGCTCGGCTTTTACTGATCGGATTGAGACACCAAGTACACCAGTTTTTAAGTCAAATCCTAAGCTATCCAAAAGTGAAAACTGCATCACAATCGGTTTAGTATTTTTTACGTGATTTCCGAACAAACATACATACAAACTAACAAACTAACAAACAAACAGACACGATTTAAAAAAAAAAAATTTTTTGTTCAATAGCTTATTTTAAGTACACCAGACCATTTTTTTTATTATTTTCTTTGTACACACTTTTTTGTTCTTATTGCTTTATTATATGTATAGATAGAAGATAGATAGATAGATATCAATTGGAATTTTGAAAAATAAACTCATACATTTTTGTAAATCCAAAGAATTACAAGACGAGTAGATCGTTTGCCTAACGGTAAGCGCATGCCCATAACAATGGCAGTGCCCAGTGCCTCCCAGTATTTTGAATGGGAAAGTCTTGTGTGGAGGTTTAGCATTCTAGTCACCTTGAGAGATTGGTTAAGTTAATTATTCCCAGTGCTTGCTTCTCGTAAGAGCAAGTGTTGGCCTCTGGATGTCAGAGATTGTTAGGCCGCCCGAGGGCTTCTGACATCACTTAACGACTGCTATTAATCAATAACAGTCGGGCCCGACAGCTTAACGTGCCGTCCGAAGTACGGAGCGATGGAAATCCACACATAACTTTCACAACAGTCATTGGCGCGGAGCCGAGAGCTGAACCCAATATTGGTAGATTCTAACACATTCCGCTAAAATGCCCAGTAATTTCACAAACAGTGAAAGAATTATTGGAATCGGTAGTCATTTTCGAGTTGGTTTGATACAAACAAACAAACTCACTTGCTTTAAAACGTTGTCCTAGATTTTCACTTTCGTCCTTGCTTTGCCCTCTCTCCCTCCTACAATGGAAGGCAAGTCGTGTTTTCGTCGTGACGTCACAGTCTGCGCCACCCATGGCTGGCGCCAAGCTTGGCATCAGAATCTCCCATGATAGACTGCGAGATAACGGACAATGTAATCACCTGACAAAGTAATCAATGTCTCAGAGGGACGAGCGTAGTGCAGTGCCACGCAAGACTTTGCCATCTTAAGTTCTGGATAGCACGGCAAACGACCAGCTCGTCTCGTAATATAACAAAATAATAGATATATCAATGATTAAAATATTTAAAAAACGCAGTAATAAGATTGATAATAAGATTGCAATAACAGTTAACAACTTTATTCACAACTAGTTCTGCGCGTGGCTTTGCCTCCGTGGTCATTTCTCTGTACCTATAAAGTAATATAATAATAATAACAACATTTCATCAAAATTTGTTCATCCGTCAAATAGATTTTTATCGACTGCTCGGCTTCTACTCATCGGATACCAAGTACACAAGCTATCCAACTGTGAAACCGCATTGTATTCGGTCCAGTAATTATTACGTGATTCGCGAACAGACAGACAAACAGACGAACACGATTTAAAAAAAAAGCTTGTTATGTTTCCTAGACCATTTTTTAACTCATTTGTACAGACTTTTTATTAATGACAGGCTTATTATAAGTATAGATAGATAGAAGATCTACAGATAGATTTACCTATTTTTTATTTCCTAGGAGGAGTACTAGTTTATATAAGAAGAATTAACTCAATTTACCGAAGTATCAGTTTCATACTTAACAATGCAATGAGGTTACTGGTGTTTCAACTTTAATAAAAATTTGCAAACCAAATTCCTGCTATACTCTACACCTGTTACACCTTGTGGAAAATGTTGAATGTTACCAACTACGATAAATAATATAAGGTTCCGAACAAATCTGGGCCCCGATTCTGTATCTGTACTGTGGACCGCGATAACGCAAGTCGATCGCTTGAAATTTTTTGAGAAAATTTCTTATTTACCACTTAAAAGTGCTAGAAGTGTTTTTTTTTGGAAATATTCAAAAAATTAAAAAATGGAAAATAAAAAAAACTTAAAAAAAACAAAAAGCATACATTTTAGCAAAATTTTCGCTTCCAGCACTTTTAAGTGGTAAATAAGAAAATTTATCAAAAAAAATCAAGCGATCGACTTGCGTTATCGCGGTTTAATAGCTTACAGAATCGGGGCCCTGAAAGGCCATAAAGGCATGTTTTTAAAATACCTTGTAATTGCCTTTTTTAAATTAGCATCCAAAAATATTCATTTGACTTATTCTTGCATAAATACGATAATTTTAACGCAGGTTATAGTTAACCTAAGTTATAGATTGGATTAGTTGATTAGGTAATTAATTTCTCCAGCACGACATAGACTATGTTGATTGCAATGAATTCGGTATTACAGCTCTGTAATACTCACAGATATAACGTCCACTTGGAATGTATTTGTGAGATCACATTACAGGGTGTCAACTGTCAGTGAATGGAGACCAAACGAACTGTCATTTGTACGATATCTTGGCGAAAACACAAGCTGATTCATCAAATTTCAATCCATCAAATGTTGTTTTTGCAGTTATTTTAGAAATTCTTATTTCAATGTGAAATGTATGACACTGTTTAAAATCACCAGCACTTCGTTTTCCCACGGAAACTCCTTTGGCTGACCCAAATTTACCAAAGAACAATGGCGATAATTTATTCAACAGATTTTTAGAGCATCACATATTTTTCAACTAAAGAGGTAGATCTGCTTCAAAATAATAGTCGAGTATTTCTGATAAATTGCGAGGAAGCATCCGTGTTTCCTTTCGTTGCGAGGAAGCACGGAACTTTCTTGGGATTGAGAACAACATGGTTACTATAAAATTAAACGGCAAGAGATCACCAGGCCGTCGCCAAAGCCGACCCTCAAATTCAAATGACGGTTCGAAAGTAGAACAAACATATATACAAACAAACACCGTTTCGTCCAAGTTTACTAAGATACCTCTCGTCGCCTCCAACGAATGTATCTTTCTACTGCTCAAATCATAATTCTATGCATAGAAGATCATTGAATTATTTTCCTGAACACTAATTTTTCATGGTCATGAATCAATATTAGATACTATTTATTACCTGATTACAGCGAAGCAAGTGAAGGGTAATGAAGTTAAGGCCAGACTCCAAGGTTACATTTTCCCACTCCCCTGCCACTTCCCCTACACTCTGCCACCCGCTACCCGCAAGAAGCACTGAAGTGCCTGCGTAACAAGGTTAAATATCACGAGCGCTGTTTGTAAACACAATTTAGCTCGGAACTAAATGACGAATGTCTCAAAAGTTATATATTTTATTGGCAGGCTAATAATTTAGTTAGGTAAATTTTGTCTAAGCATTAGATAATAAACTATATTTTCATGTTGTGAGATTTATTTTAGAAATAAAACTTCAGCCGTTGAGTAGAAAAATGTAAATATTACCGAAAATACCGTAATTTTTCATAAGAAAATGTATCGAATGATATTCTGTTAATCATGTTTTTGTCTTAGTCTTAGAGAGATAAAAATCTCAAAAACATATATATTAAGTTTCACATTTATCAGGTTTGTGGGTGTGGACCCAGCATATTTATGGAAAAATCCCTTAATGTATGTAAGATAAATATGTGAATGTTTCATCGTAGCGATTTTGACAACCGAGGTGTCAATCAATTCGTCTTCAGGTATGGAGAGTCATAGGCAGAATATTTAGGCAGTGTGAATATTCTAAGGTCATAGGCATTTTTTTACCAGGCAAGGCTGGGTTGTGTTCGAACGAAAAACATGGTCCAATTTTGACAAACGATATATCAATCGATTCGTCGTCATGTATATAGTGTCGCAGGCAATTTTTTTACACGGCTTTGGCAAGTCAATGGATGGGCTATTTGTTCAAACTAAAAACTTGGTCCAATTTTTAATAGCGAGGTATCATCGATTCGTCTTCATCCCAAGAGTGTCATTGGCTATTTATTACCCGATCCTAGTCGGGTTTTAGTTTTCGAACTTAAGGCTTGTTAGCCTTCGGGACGTCAACCTGCTTTAAAAAGGAAACCGGCTAGATATTTGAAGCGATAGGTCTGTATAACAGACGTATGAGGCCATTGTAGGAGTACCTATCTACTTGTAATAAAGAGTCTGAAAGTGAATGAGCAAATCTGAACATCCTTGACCTAGATAATAGTGATATGTATAACGGATCGTTATTCTATCAAACGTACATTTCGAATTCATAATTTGGCAAACGGCCATAACAATTTTTAGACTTTTACGTACAAGAAACAAAAAAGTCGCGGCGCTTGGCCTGCGGCGACATTTTTCTGCGATAAAAGTATTCTGATTTATTCCAGGACCTAAATATGGTGACCAGTTCATCTGCAAATTTTAAGATGTTGTTTTTTTTTAATTTATCTTATTTTACAAGTTATCCAATATTGAAATCCGCATTTCAACCATTCCAGTATATAGTTTTAAACAAACATAATAGGCAGACATGAACGATTGTAAAAAAACTTCTTAAATACTCTAGATGTCCTGTTAGTCTATTGGCTATTGTCTATTGGCTTGTTAGTCTAGTAACCCGTGAGCCCATGATCGTGTGACTTAGTAGTCAGCTAACTCACACGATCATGGGCTCACGGGTTCGAATCAAACATTTGCTCCATCCACTAACTTTACTACCACAGTAGATACCTACTTTGTTGGAGAGGGAAACCTTTGAAAACATATAAACGTTTGCATTTCTTGACATTGAAGTTATCGTAATCTGAAAAATATCTTTAATGCATTTCTTGTAGTCCTCTATAAATTACGGTATGAGTCATTCATAATAAACTGCTTATGTCACTCCACCCCAATAAATCGTTCCATGCTACAAGACTTTAAAAAACTGTAGACATTAGCAATAATAACATAGTAATAATAGCTAACTGCCGTATCGGAGAGTTCGATTATAAAATTTCCTATAAACTGTCAAAATATATACCAAAATAGCGCTTTAACGCTTGATTATGGTTAACTGAAGTTTCTGAGCGTGGCAGTTAAACATATTATTGCGCCAAAAGAGGGGTGTTTGAGATATGATATCTTCGTTTGTCTGTAGCATCTTAGCTCCCAAACCACTTTGAACCGATTTCAAAGCGTTTTTTAAATTGGTCTATTGAGATTGGTTCTTACTCACTATAAGGTTCATAATCACTATTGAGAGGTTTTTAAATTTAGTGTGTTAGGTTAGTGATTTCAATTAGCGCAAGACTGGTCTTTCGAGTATTGAGTCCACCACCAGAATCCATCAGCGAGTTGTTGAACACACTAACAACAGAAGACATGTTCACAAATTGAATGAAATGCCTAAAGTGTAACCAAATCAATTGAAGAGCAATCAGTCGCCACGCTCTTGCTCTTCGATTGCGTGTGCGCCCGATAACGGCCATTATTTGAAGGCATTTAGAGAACAAATGAAAAAAATTGGTGTAGTACAGGAAGCCAAGAATTATATTTTCTCGTACTAAAAATGGCGGTTATCATGTATAAGAAGACCATCTGTCACCTTTGACAGCCCAAAACTGGGCTCGTGCCTTCCCAGTATTTCATTTTACTCTTTGCTCAGGCCACAGAATAATACATCGATATATATGTACATAATATGTCAATGAAATAATAATTATAAAAGTACCCACTTTCCTTTTTATGCCTTATGGACATCATGCCTGTAGAAAGCCTAAGGATTTTATTATTTATTATTTTTGCAGTTAACGCCTGCTTAGCATATAACATGTAAATAATTTTCTAAAAGTTAGAAATTAAAAAAAAAATGTTTGGCAGAACATTACACTGACATTTTTGCCTTCGTGTTTTTTGGTAGTGAAAAGATGAGCCAAAAAGCATGTCTAGCTGTGGGCTGACACAGGCTGTTTGTGATGATGATACGAGTAAGTCATGTGCCTAACAGATAAAGTTATTTTCCAAAACAACATAATGTCATGACGATGAGTCACATGAGTCATAGTTACTATTCTGTGTTATTAGTAAACAATAGGTATTACAGGTAATTTTATGAAGAGGAATTTTACATGTGAATTTATCGTACCTTATAACCAATGACATTATAACAATCCAATGGCGTAATGTGGCAAATGTGCCCGACCAATAAAATGGCAAAAGTGACGAGTAATGAAATACAAATGTATAAAATAAACATATCATACAAACTATATGAATTTGATTACAATAAACTATGATTCTCACATATTCATAATATGCTTTTGGCGTTATAGAAACATAAAATGTGTGTTGACAGTGGTCATTAAAAACAATAAAAATAAATAAAACGAAAACAAATCCGAGCAACATTTAAAGTAGCAAAAATATCCGAAAAACTTACTGAAAACCGCTTGCATTGGTACGTAAGGTTATGCACCTAGGAAAAGACCACATGACATAAACCGTAATAGACATGGAAAAGGCTAAAATAATCGCGGTAGACCAACGACTAACGGGATGTGACCAGTCAAAAAGGACATGAAGATGATAGGACTGCACTTTTAACGAATATTGAGTGTTTTTCTGTCCACTGTACTAACGATAAGTTAAATTAGCATAACAAAAGGCCTCATTAAGTAGAAGCAGAGATAGTATAAACTGGGGGAATAAATAACCCTAATATGACGCAACAACGACCAGAATGGCGTAATAATATTAGGAGTGCCGACACCAAAAGACATGGGGTACGCAATGAAGAAGAAGAAGAAGAAAAAGAGTATTACCACAAGAATTCTGTTTATCAAAGTGACACAATGATGATTCAAGGAGCCAAACCACCATAATTTTAGTCACTCACTTAGTAATACCTAGGTTTTTTTTTCATAAACTTATTTTGAAATGTGCAAGGTGCATCAAGATCAAGACCGTAGCACGAGCTCCGGTTGAGCTTAGTGCAGATAAAAATTAAACTGTTAAAGAAACGATAGCATGAATTAATTCCAGCAACAGAATATTAAATAATAAAATGACCGTAAATCTTTATTATGCATTGGATACAAATAAAATTCATATCAAGAAACTGAAATTGATAAAGTGACAATCATTAACGCGTATTTTTTTGTAATTATATCTTCATTTTGGATAGCTTTTTCTACTCTGCGCAAATGTGTGCCAGACAAGATAAATTAATCTCTATTATTCTCAAATACCCCATGTACTGGGTAGTCGGCATCTAGACTGCGTCATCGACGATTTTTTAACCAGTTGAAACATCAAACGAAGTGGAAGAAAAATCCACCTTTTAAAGTAAGTTGTGTATTGACTGCCTTGTATAAGACTTATTGATAGCTTAAAATGATTCGAAGAGCGAGATATCCTATCCTAGTAATATAAAAAAATAATAATAATAAGTACCTACTATAAATGCAAAAGTTTGCGTGTATGCTTATCACCACTCAGCCGCAGCAGTGAAACGGCTGAACAAAAATGATGATGAAAATTGGAACTGCGTTTTTTTAGGTCCTGGAATAATACATAGGATACCATTTATCATCATCATCATCATCCACACGGGTGAAGCCGTGGGCGCAGCGTAGTTTGGTAGATATTTTACTAATAATATCGATCTATCAATCAAAAATCTGTACTCAAAGAACGGAAGGAGGCCTAAGCTCACCAATCCGATTTCAAATTACATAACATCATCATCTGCAGGCTGTTTCCACCCACGTGAACCCCACTGCTCGGTAAAAGCCTCTTCTTTCTTAGATCATTATTCTCGGCCTGCTCCGACCACATCCTGGTCGATCCGGTTGAACCTCTTAAATTTTAAATTACTTAAATTTTCCTAGAACTTTTTTAATTGTATTGTAATAGAAACAAAGAAAAATTTCGCAATGCAGGCCCGTATTTCAAAGACCGGAAAGAGTGGGAGACTTTTGTCCCACAGTGGGACAGTATAGGCTAAACAGAACAGGTCAGCAATCAGCATGCATTCGCATTAGCAGTGGTACACAAAAATAAGTATTTCGCAAGGCAATTAACTAGGGCTTTGTGCTTTAAAACCATCATCATCATCACCATCAACCTATATGTGTCTACTGCTGGACGTAGACCTCTCCTAATGCATGCAGACTCGGTCTTCAGCTCCCCTCATCCATTCTCTTCCAGCCGGTTTAAGTCATTAACACATAATATGCTTCACGAGGGTCAACTTTATCAATTATCATCAGGAACCAGGACTGGGAAACCAATACAGTCAGGACTGTTTTTATACCTGTCAGAGATTACATAATAGTTTACCATTCAAATCAAATCAATAACTATACCAATTTTTTAATCATTGTACCTACCTACTATGCGAAATCATAAAATGCAAAATTTAATTCAATGTTAATTTATTGTTTGGCTTTATACGGATTTTATAATCTATATACTTTTAATAAAGTAGTAAGTACTGAAAAGTTTTACTTACTTTAATGGTCTAGGGTACTTAAAATAAGCCACGGAACAATATTTTTTTTTAATTGTTTCTTTCTGTCTATCTGTTTGTTTGTATGTCTATCAGTTTGTTCGCGCGTTAGATAGCATAAGTGGAAGAATTTGGATGAAATGTATGTTTACTGTACCTTATAATTGGTACTTTTGGTCCTGTTAGTTGGAATAATACGTAAGTTACTTCAGAAAAATTACCACGTGGGCAAAGCCACGTGCACACCTAGTACATAATACATAGTCATAGAAGTAGGTACGCAAAATATGTTCATTTAATTGCGGTAAAAACGGTTGGTTATAAAACACATGTAGGTATTTTAGCAGTTACTAATCAAAGCTATAGGTACATTGTGGGCTCGAATTCTATTTCCTACCTTGTACTAAGTAGTTATTAGTTATGCTGCATCTGTCATAATTTCCGCAAAGATAACGCATCCGATAGACGTGCCAAATGAAAATGTAATAACTTTATTATTTTATTCATTGCACATCTGTACCAGGATCGAGATACACAAAAAGTTACAAAAACATTATATTAAAAATCCAAGCGTTAGAAATTCATAAAAAAAAACTTTAAAATCTTTATTAACTTTATTTCTGATGTCGAGAGTAGGTTTAGGTAATTTAAATGAGCCCACTTTTTTTTTGTTGTGTCAAGACTACATAGAATTTAAATGCAACAGGAACCGGAAGTCTATTATTTATTTTGTGCTGGAGTCAGATAACGAAACGAAGACGCTATTGGTTTCAAACTTCTTTTTAATAATTTAGATAATGACGAATAATTTAGACCACCTTGGTGGTGGTCTAAATTATTCGCCAGTGTCGTGCAAGTTTATAATCTATATCTTCTATCTTCTATCTTCCTTCTTCTATCTTCTATCTTCTATCTTCTATCTTCTATCTTCTATCTTCTATCTTCTATCTTCTATCTTCTATCTTCTATCTTCTATCTTCTATCTTCTATCTTCTATCTTCTATCTTCTATCTTCTATCTTCTATCTTCTATCTTCTATCTTCTATCTTCTATCTTCTATCTTCTATCTTCTATCTTCTATCTTCTATCTTCTATCTTCTATCTTCTATCTTCTATCTTCTATCTTCTATCTTCTATCTTCTATCTTCTATCTTCTATCTTCTATCTTCTATCTTCTATCTTCTATCTTCTATCTTCTATCTTCTATCTTCTATCTTCTATCTTCTATCTTCTATCTTCTATCTTCTATCTTCTATCTTCTATCTTCTATCTTCTATCTTCTATCTTCTATCTTCTATCTTCTATCTTCTATCTTCTATCTTCTATCTTCTATCTTCTATCTTCGGGATGAGAATCGTAGCTTCCAAACAAATGGTCAGATTTAGCTGCGTGTTTTTTATATTTGAATGCTGAGGTAAACGAGATGGTTCTTAGCTATATGGGGCGAGAAAAGGGGGGAGTTTCGAGAAAAAGGGGGTGAGAATCGTACCTTTCAAACGAATCGACCAATTTAGCTGCGGTTTTTTATGTTTCAAAGCTGAGGTAAACAAGATGGTTCTTAGCTATAATGGGGCTTTATGCTCGCTACGCTTCGCTCGCGTCTTCGTCTTCTAACCTATCACGACCATGTCGGATCGCCACTGAAGGTTGTTAACACAGGTAGGTAGGTACCTATATTGGTACTTTTGGTACTGGAATAACTCAATGGATCATTATATCCCAGAAAAACTACCACGCGAGCAACGCTGGGGGCACAGCTATAGGCAATAATAACGTAAAAGTCTGTACAAAGAAGATAATTTTAAAAAATTG
The DNA here is from genome assembly GCA_946251855.1 of Alsophila aescularia. NCBI lineage: Eukaryota > Metazoa > Arthropoda > Insecta > Lepidoptera > Geometridae > Alsophila > Alsophila aescularia. The sequence continues at coordinate 80,803,070 of OX276373.1, read as the reverse complement.
GTCTGAGCTACTGAACAAGAATAAAACATTTTTAAAATTCGTGTCTGTCTGTTTGTTTGTCTGTATGTTTGTTCGCGCATCACGTAAAAACTATTAGACCGATTGCGATGCAGTTTTCAGAGTTGGATAGCTTAGGATTTGAACCAAGACCTGGGGTACTTGGTATCGTAATCTAAATTAGATGCCGAGCAATCGATAAAAAACTTTTTAATGGCTGAAGGAATTTTGATCAAATGTTTATTTTAAGTGTTTGAATAGCACATAGAGTACTTTTAACCTAGAGAAATGACCACGCGAGCGAAGCCGCGGGCACAGCTAGTACGTTAATATATTCTTGGTTAGTCACTTCCTCTTACCTCTTTGCTCCACTTCTTCCTATCCTACTAATATTATCACAGGAAAAGTGTATGTGTACGTATTATTGTTATTACGGCTACGGCTAAACGGATTCTGATGAAAATTGTTTAATAGATACTTTAGGTCCTGGAATAATACATACGATACTTTTCATCATCATCCACCGCCACTGTCTACGTGAGTAACACCGTAGGGCGCAGCTAGTCTAAGCTAAAAACAAATTGGCAATTTGTCCGCACGACTAATAACTACGTAAGTTCTCATAATAATACTCTTTAGTTATATGTATATATATAGATATACATAGTTATATATTTAAACGGGACTTAATCGCGCTGAAAACTTTATTTTTATTTACCTCGACGTTTCGATCAATGCAAATTGATCGTATATATATAAATATAAACGGGACTTAATCGCGCACGATCAATGCAACTTCATCGAAACGTCGAGGTAAATAAAAATAAAGTTTTCAGCGCGATTAAGTCCCGTTTAAATATATAAATATATGTACGAATCGTGAAATTTTAAAAATAAAGGTGCTGAAATCGACTGTATATTTGTTTTGTGTGTAATATCTCCAGGATTTCTGAATCTAAGTATAATGATTATTTTAAAATAATAATATTATTTCAATGATAATTAATTCTTCTTTTTATGTATTATTATTTAAAAATTAATATATTTTTATTTTTAGATTGAGAAGTTATTTCTGATGATTACTTTTTGATTTGAATTTTTTTACCTTCCAGGGCGAACTCATTAAATCAAAATTGGCTGAGTAGTTTTTTTTGTAGAAAGATTGATATTGAATGCTGCAGTGGTACTCGTAGTCCTACTAACTCTAGACATATCCACGTGTTTAATCTCCACCACAAGTTACGTAGTACCTGGTATATATTCTGTGACCGCAGGTCTCGTTCCGGACGAGCCAACACGATGCTAGCACGTGTTCGACGCGTGCGCAGCCATGACGTCACGTCATAGAGTAGTATACGTATAGAGTAAGTCACGGGTATAGACCCTAAACAGTTAACGCTCTTCGGCTGTTTTCCCGGTAAAATTTTAGTTTCCTTTGTTGTACCTTATCAATACTTATAATAAATGAAGTGAAAGTAGAAAAAAACATGACAATTTAAAATATTGCCAGGGGACTTAAAATGGCTTCGGGGGAAACTCGCCTCTAGGCTGCGGCCTAGTCAGACCACTCTGAACACAGTAGTCGTAGACTGGGCTGAATGTATGGGCGAGTTTCCTACTGAGAAATAGTAAAGTGGTATCAGCACAAGCTCATTTTTTATTTCTTGTTAAATAAAAAATGTTAAAAATAAAAAGGAAATTTGCAGCGGAGAGAAGGCTGCTTAATCAATAAAGTCAACTAATCGATAAAAAAATTGTTTGATATCTGAATGTTTTTTTATGGAATTTGGTATAGGAATAGCACAGATATAATTAACCCGAAAAATTACCACGTGGACAAAGCCTCGGGGCGTAGCTAGCATAGTATTTCTTATTATTAGTCTTATCCCGTCCGTAAAACAAATGGTTCGTTTAGAAAAATTATAAATTATTTTAAATTGACACGCCCATACAGGTATTAATAACATAGACCAATATATATTGGTATGTCTTAATTAGTATGGTCTTAATTAATAATATTATGGAAATATACTACGTTGATATAATATGTTTACTGAGTTGATTTCCTTATTCAGTTAGGTACCTAAATACATTATATAAAACCAACCTGTTTTAACGACCATATATTTTTATAGTGATGTGAAAACAAATAATTTACGCTGGAATGTAACGGATGATTGTTCTGGATGACTGTTCCTTTTCGGCGGTGAACTTGAATTTGGATTTTATTCGACAATCAACGCGACGCTGCTTATCAAACGATAATTTATTGCCAACGTCGTTTTCATGAATTGTTAAAACATTAGACTAATTTATTTCAACTTATGAGGTCAGTAACTTTGACTCAATAGAAACTTAATAATATATTAAATTAATGTATATATATTAAACCAAATTATGTTAATAATTCAAATTATAACCGTTACCTACAGTTTTAGCCCTACCGGTTCTAATTAACGTATTGGAATTTGTGATCATAAATGTAAATTGGTCATGTTAGAATTTTGATCAGTCAGAAGGTCGGAACGAGGCACATAGCGCCACCCCACAGTGCCACTGTGTTAGAAAAATCCATAATTAAATATAATTAGGTACTGAAACATTATTGACATCTCTATAATATTTTTTGGTCAAAACGTGAGACCTCTTTACAAGAATCTCATAGTACTAGTAATTGGTAGGTGGTTTTTACTGACTACTTGCATCACTCTAACTAAATTGCATGACTGTAATGTTATCTTTATCATTGACTAGACCTCACGGGTTCATGCGAAGTTTCTCAATTTCGATTAACAGATATTTTCATAGTAAAATCATCTACAACTACCTGTAGACAAATAAAAAGCTTAGTATTTTTTATATCCGGCATCGTGCCCAAAAACTTTAGCGAAGATCATCATTTAGAGGCCAGCATTTTGGCACAGAAATAAATGATTTTGGTCCCGTGCGGAGTCCGCAAGCTTCATCGCATGTCTTTAACTTTCAAATAAGTTCCCACGCACATAAAATGTTTTTTTTTCAGATAACCGGTTTCATGAATATTTTTAGATACAATACATGGTATTGTAAAAGCGGTGCCTATTGTGTAAAGCCAATTACAAACTGAACCAGTTCGAAGCAGATCTGTTGTATGCACGATGTATTATACTCGTATGTTACGACTGGTTTGTGTAGAGGTCAATCATTCATTGCATAATTTAAGGACTATAGTCACTTAAGACACATAATCATGTCTCATAAAAGTTTACAAGTCTACTGAACGCTGTAGTACCTAACCATGGTATTATAATTATAAATTACCATAACACTGACTGAGGTAAAGAATTGAAATGAGATTGTCAGGATTACGACTGGCTTTAAAACTCGTATCGACTTACTAAACTGGATATTACAAAAGCTCTTAAACAAATAATTTCCATTTTACAACAAAAAAACTCTAAATATTTATTTTTGTTTGTGCACGAGAATGCCGATGATTGATTTAGTTCCTTAGAGTTTTGTTCAGCATAAATACCAACAACATTGAAAAAAAACGATGCAAAAAACAACATTGAAATTTTAAAGATAGGCAAAAATAACCACAAGGTAAACATATACTTAGTTGTAACAAACCATTTAACTTTCGTTCTCGCTACAAGAGGTGTCGTTTTGCATCATTGGGTTTCAATTTCTCGAGTGGAACGCTAAAAGATTGAGTTCTAAAGTGTTTCTGGTTTATCTACTGCACTGCACAACAAAACGTCCTAGGAAAATTCCTGTATTCTTGAAATTGTTTGTTGTATTTATTCAAAGGTGTTATTTTTAGCTGATCAAGACTAGATCTAATGGCTTGTTTGATATAGACGATGAAACGGAATCCCATAGTATGAGTAACATTATTTTGTGCTGAACCTTAAAATGTTTTTGGTAGTCTTTGCAGGTGGTAACGTATCAATCTAACTTACCCCAATAGTTAACCTGTCTAAATTAGACTACATGGAGTTCGATAGATATTATAAGATCTCATGATCTGGAAACTTAGAAGCAACATAATTTATTAATAAGAAACTTTACTAATAAGAGTACTTGGTTAGGCTACTGGGAACGGCCGACAATATCCACTATTTTTGCATACCTGTTTGTTTGTTCGTCTTCTATGCCTGCGCGCTCGTTCAATTAAATTGAAACTTTGGACATTTGTACTTTGTTTGTTATTGTCACTTACGTGAAGGTTATTGAAATAATAAAAACCGGCCAAGTGCGTGTCGGACACGCATATAAAAATATCTTCTATGCTTTCACGCATTGCTCAACCGATTGAGTTGGAACTTTGTACAGAATTGTTGTTGGCACTTGCGTGAAAGGTTCTGTCACAAAAAAAGAAACAAAATACAAAACAAAGTGGCATTGTGACGCATGCCGGGCGTTAGATAGTAAATAATGAAACACTATTAAAACCTAGTCTAACAAACCTACTTAAAGGCACTGTTCCCAAACTGCTGGCAACATATCTACGATGAATACAACGCTTCGTTTCTGTGCTTAGAGGCCAGCATTTTGGTCACGAAACAAATTACGCACGTCACATGAGAGATGAATTGGACAAAAAGGCATTCAAAAGTCACCGATTTCTGTAACCGAGGTTTCCATTTCTTGTTACAACTCTATTGAATTCTTGCGACAATGCTAAGGTAATATAAACTGTGGTGGTGGTATTTATAAACTTGCACTGAGGAGCCGGTGCGTGTTGATACACATGGTGTTCGAACCGGCGCGGACAGTGGCTAAAGCCGGTTAAATGTGGTTTCGGCGGTGGAATCATCTCATTATGAACGCGGCTCGTATTTTGTGTTTGTTTGTGACAGCCTAACAGCTAGTTTTTGTGGCACCTGTTATTTTGCAGACGTTGATAGATCAGCTGAACGTTACAGCTCGTTAGTTTGATTGCTTGCTTTTGTTTGGATGCTATTTTTAAGATTTGATCCAGATTCCAAAGTAACGGTGCTTGTGCTAAACAAATAGTGGCTACTTTTTCTTCACCACACACCCCATTCACGAGCTAGTCAGCGGCGATGGGATAGTTTTCAAGACACTGCAATGGAATCGAGAAACTCGCTAGTGGACTGGACACGATTTCACTTATTTGTACTGATTTATAGCTTCAGTTGCTTAAAGTAAAATCTTCAATTACTTATATTAATTATGGGCGGCTTGACAAACTCTGACATCAGAGGCCAGCACTACCTCATACGACAAACAAACAAACAAAGAACATGCACTAGTACATTGTCATTTTTTATTAACATAAGTTACTGTCACGCGGCATGATAGTCGTAGCTTTCGTCTCGGCTTTCTGGCAATCAGCATAAAACCACAGTACCTATGTAATTATGTAATCCTTGGTGATAAAACTACCATAGAAAAACTTCAAAATAGTCCAAAACCTGGTCGGACTATTTCCGATCGTCGTTCCCGATGGCACGTGTTATACATTTATTTTGATACTAGTGACTCGCCCCAGCTTCGCACGGGTAGCACTCGCACCGCGGCATTTTTCTTACTATTAGCATTTTTACACCGGTCGTAATATATAAAAAAAAACTATTCCAAACGAATACCATATTCTAATACCAATGGTATTTCTTTTTAATCATTTTTATTTTGTATTCCAAATGGATACCACTTTAGAAAACTGATCCTAAAACATATATAGGTACCTATCACGTTAGGTACAGTCAGTAAAGAATTTTCAAAATCGGTCCGCAATTGACGGAGAAGTCGCTCGACACATACATTAAAACAAAAAACATTTTTACATTCGAACGTATAACCGTCTCTTTTTGTGAAGTCGAATAAAATTCTTTAATTACCTTAAAAGTGTTTTATTTACACTAAATCAGTTTGATCAAACAAATTATAATCAAAATTGAAAAAAAAAAACAGTCAATGTAATTCAAAATATTTGGCAGCAACGATCGTGTTGTTTTGACCATAGACATTATTACCGTAGAGAGAGTATCAATATATTACTCACGTATTTGAGAAACTTGTTATTATTTCGTTTCCATCTAGTAACGTCATTTCGTTCTGTATTTTTGATACCTTGAGTTACATTTCAACTTTTGTACTTTCGAAGGGATCTCTAATTTTTTGCTAAATATCTGCCAGTTTTAGTCGCTGATAATGTAGTTTTCAATAGGTGAAAGAGTTTTTGATATCGGTTCTATATTTTTTGAGATTATCATCCACAAGCAAACAAACATACAAACAATCAAATCTTTCCTCGTTATAATATTAGTGTAGAAGAATAACATACGAGTGCCCTTTTATTCTGAACATGAAAAGCGAGGGTGTGTTTTTTTCCCATTTCCCCTTTCTTTCACCTAACATATCTGAAGAGTTGTACAGGTATAGGACATTATATGGAATGACAATGAAACTGTCACAACGGTATAGGATCAATTTAGCTTATGAAGCTCGTAGCAAGATCGCTGGTCAAGTTTAATACGTAGTTGATCTCGCGTCAGTATAGAAAAAACTGTTGTGAGATTTTCGTTGCACTTTCGTGCTCGAGACAATTTTATATTTTGTAGGTACCTAATTGATTTATTTGGTGTAGGTATATTAAGTAACTAGCTTTCCCGCCCGCGACTTCGTCCGCGCGGACTACTGTTTATCGCGAAAAAAGCTTCCTATGTTCTTCTAGGATATTAAAAACTAATGCAAAAGTAAGTGTAGCACCAATGCTCTTGAAGTTTTTTGACAGACTTGTTATATCGTTTTCATGGCAACCGTTCCTTTCAGCAAGTAATCAACCTTTTTCAGTTTTCCCGATACAATTTTCCGGGATAAAAAGTATCCTTTTATTCTAGGGTATAAGCTATCCCCAGTCCAGATTTCTTCAAAATCCGTCCAGCCGTTATCGCGTGAAAGCTCCCCGAATATACAAACAAACAAACAGACAACGTTTCACTTTTATATATTGGTATGGATAAATTTTAGTTCTTGACTGGACTACGAAACCCTACCTTAGGCATAACCCGACACGCATTTGATAGGTATTATCTAACGTGCATAAATGGTCACTGCGGCGTTATCTCCTTATTAAGTTTTTTAAGATAACTCGATATAATCGATTTGATACAATTTGCTAATTTACAAAGCGTTCCGCTGAAAACCAGTCTTAATCGATGGATTACGAAAATGCTATCTTACAACAACCAAACTAGTAATGTATCATCTCGCGGCGATTTCCGCGATATTATCGCGCCGATAAACGATTACAATTACTCGCAACTTTTGCTATCGACGTTATCGGAAACCACGTTTTCTTGTGTGTGTACGATATTGCAGTATTTGCAGTTATAATGTTGTGTGGTTAATTCAATTTCGAAACATAATAGCTTTGGTCTGTATTTAGCGCTGTATATGTGCGACTGGATTGATGTTTAATTTAACTAGCTGTGGCCGCGGCTTTGCCCGCGTGGTCCTTTCATTTAAAAGTAGCCCACACGTGTTATTCCAGGACCAAAAGTGCCTACAAAGTACAATGTACAAAATTTGTTCAAAATTCGTTCGGCCGTCAAATATTATTTCATCGATTGCTCGGCATCTAATCATCGGATTAAGATACCATGTAATTAAGTCAAACCCTAACATCTTTGTACAGACTTTTTTGTTCTTATGGCTTTATTATAAGTACAGATACGAGTAGATACTTAGATTATAAGTATAGATAGATAGATTGCTCTCTGGTCGCATTTTCGCTCGATTCGCTTTTCTTTTAGCAGTAAGTTAGATATAATTAAAACTTTTGACACACACACTTTTGAACATTAGAGAATCAAATTTTCTTTTTATTGTGTTGTTGTAATTGTTCCTCACATACAATTAAAATCTTTACACGCGCATGCCATTTCATTCCACTGTTATACGTAAAGACATTTGTGTTTGTTTCTCGTTTACGAACAACTATATTCAACGCGAAAATCTCGGGTCAACAACCGCTCCTTTTTAGAATAATGACGTAGCGTTGTGATACACATTAGTGATGGCTATCTATTTCTGAATCTAATCGATAAACATGTTTGAACCGTACTTGTTAATTCTACTACTTAGTTGCGCTTGTTTTCAGCAGTAACTGCGACTTTGACGTGACTTTCTGTAAAGTCCCTTTTAGCACCACAGTACATAATATATAGTAGGACTATATATATATATATGTACTTTACTGTGCTAGTAGGTACCATGTAGGAAAACTTGAGAGTTGTCAAAAAGTGGCAGATAATACTTTTTAAGTACTTAAAAAAAAAACGAATTAAAGAAAATTTAAAAAGAGCTTACTGTGATGTTTTGGATTTTATTTATTAGTTATTCAAATTAAATTTTACATGTTGACATTTTAATTTATATTTTAAATTGTATATGTTTTTATTACTATTTTAATAATAATATATGTTATGAAATTTAATTTTAATGAATTGTAATGAAATGTTTTTTCTTTAATTAGGTGTTTTTATTATTACATGCTGTCATCATCTTTAATTGTAATGGCATTAGGCGAGTATTATTTTTGTTTTAATTTTCTCTACGATTTATTCATGTGGATTATGTTGATGGCCAAATAAATAAATACATTTTAAATAAACGACAGTAGGCATTGTATTATAGCACCGAATATATAATAGTACGAGTTAGTTCAATAGATCGGTTCAAGGTCTCAAATGCGCTTTGAATTGCGCTACTTTAGAGTCTAATGTATCGCAATTCTGACGAAGCGGCCAGGCCTCAGGTGTTCAATAATTAGGCACCTGAAGGCGGGAGAGGAAACAGCGCAAACGATGTTTTTGGCCTCCTCAGTCCACTGTCGCTCGTCTTGAATTTACACATCCAAGGCTAATCAGCCGCTGCAGCGTAATTGAGGACCAAATATATTTTTCCTATGTATTTCGTTTCGCAGGTGTATGCCCGGTTCTTGTTAGACGACTGCGCGGAGGGTAATGTGTTTATCTGCCTATGTATGGATGTTTTATTTATTTGATATTGTTAATTTTTCAAAAATCTACAGCTCTTAAAAACTAAAAATAGTTTTACATACTAAGTTAATCCTACAGCCAAATAAGGATTTACATTTTATTTATCCATCCATACCAATATATAAAAGTGAAACGTTGTCTGTTTGTTTGTTTGTTTATTTGTTTGTTTGGGGAGCTTTCACGCGATAACCGTTAAACGGATTTTGATGAAATTTGGAATGGAGATAGCTTATAGCCCTAGATTAAAACATAGGATACTTTTTATCCCGGAAAATTCCACGAATTCCGTGAAAGTTTCCACGGGAAAACTGGAACATGTAGAATACTCGCTGTAAGGAATGGTTGTCATGGAAACGAAATAACACGTCTGTCAAAAATTATCAAGAGCTTTGGTGCCACAGGGATGCGTTTAGAACCTACACTCCGAGTGCAACTTTTCGTACTAGCGGCGTTCCAAACCTCCGAGCTACGCGTTCGGTTAGCGCAACCGATCGTTCCGAACCTCCGAGAATTGCAACTTGCAACTTTTCAACCATCAAAATCGATGGTTAAAAACACTCTGACGTTTGCCTTTTGTTTGGTCTGTCTGATAGTTCATACGTTTTGCCGCTTTTTTCAAGCAAATTAGTTTCCAATTTCCAAGTTTGGTCAATGACTCAAGCTCAAGAAAGCCTTTGTCGGAAATGGAAGATGAATATAAGCTTATTTTAAAAGAACTACGATAACGATGGGGACGTTTTGATCCAAAGAAATGCCGATGAGCAGACATGAAATCAATTATGTATAGTTTAATTGACCGGATATTATTTCACTGCACTAATAATAACAACTAACGCATATTTTTTTATCTACTAGAGTTGTGCTGATTACTACTAAGTTCTTGTTTCTTTCACTTTTTCAGATAGAGCACAATTTTATGTCTCTCCACAATGTATCACTGTTGCCGCTCCAAGCAATAATAACTCCATTCAGCATGAACAGTTGGAAAATAACCAATTACAACATGGTTCATTATGATTGATGACGGCCGGTTGGTCTAGTGGCTAGTAACGCTAGGAACGAAATCAAACGGTCGCGGGTTCGAATCCTGCTAGATGCAATCATTGTGTTGAACATAAATGTTTGTTTCCGAGTCATGGATGTTGATATTCGTATATTTATCCGTTATCTAGTGCCCATATTACAGGGTATCCTAGTTTGGGGCTAGGTTAATTGTCCTGAATATATTTATTGGTTAGTTGATGCTATACCAACAACAAGCCACAGAAGCCATAACCAAGAAGTCTAAGTCTACTTTTGCATTAGTTTTTAATATCCTAGAAGAACGTAGGATGCTTTATTCGCGATAAACTGTAGTCCGCATGGACGAAGTCGCGGGCGGGTAAGCTAGTTCAATATAAAGATAGTCAAAATGTGGTAAACAAGATGTGATATGTTTGAGTATGTGTATGTTTGTTCGTTTCTACCACTATATAGACCAAACGAGTGGATCGATTCTGATTATTTTAAGTCAATCGATTTGTCTTTATCTTGCGAATGCTACTAAAGACATAGCAGTAATCAAATTTCAATATGGCGACAACGAGACGCCATATTGTAAGAACTATGTTAAGTGGGGTATCATTGAATAGGTATTTCAACATTATCTTTAGGGTCCTCACATACTTAATTTTGAAAAATTATGATCGCTTTGTTATTTTAGTCAATCGCTATGGCGATTTAAAATTGGTTATCAACCATTCGCATCTTTTTTTTGCCGCCTTTTGGTTTTGTTCGCTGCGGGTTTATGGCACTTTCAATTATGTATTGTTTGATTAATATAAATAAAAAATACGGTTTAAGATGGAGGGTATACACTAAATATGGTTAAGTAATTGAATTTCTGTGACCCAAATACGGACATGTAACGTAATTAAATGAATTTTGAATATGGAAGTCACTTTTAGGATATATTCCCAACTGCCCCTTTAACGTCCCCATCAATGGGACTGACGGAAATTATATTTCCCACCTGCCCAATTGTCCACGCCAACATTTTAGAAAAAATACAGAAATTAGTTATTTATTAGATTACAGGAAAACCTAAAATAAGTATATGGTCTTAAAATAACATGGTAAATCTCTCAATATTTCGGGACAATGTAGGAGGCCTCTTACGCAAGAGTCTGTCTGGGGAAGTACCACACCTTTGTCAGATTTTCAAACGCCAAGCAGTATTGTGCAAATAATTCTACATTTCGGTTTGGAGGGCAATGTTTCCGGCGAAATTACTGGGCAATTAGACTTGAATCCCAAAGGGCGACGAGCGCAGTGCAGGGTCGCGCAAGATTTTGCAACCAAATCTCTGGGTGGCACTGCAACTATTGTGGCAGGCGTGACGCTCACCATCAGGCGAGCAACCTGCCCAATACGTCAGCAAAAGAATAAAAATATGCGGCTGATTTCCGCCACGTATTTAATGAAATCTAATTAATTTGCCAAAGCCCTGGTCCCGCCCCTACATGTCGTGCAAACTAAATGGGTGCGGTACTGTTGGCGTCATGCTTTATGGGGTTCGGTCATGAAATCGGAACATTTAGGGGGTTTCCGCTCGTTACTCATGCTCAAGTAGTAATTCACATTAAGATTGAAGAAGACCTAAGCAGAATTATTAAATACCAATTTTCCCGCCCGCGACTTTGTCCGCGCGGACTACAGTTTATCGCGAAAAAAAGCATCATTTGTTCTTCTAGGAAATTCAAAACCAATGTAAAACTATAAGTAGGTATAGCACCAAGCCTCTTGATGTTTATTGGCAGACTTGTTATTTCGTTTCCATGGAAACCGTTCCTTACAGCAAGTTATCAACATTTCCCAGTTTTCACGTGGAAACTTACAATTTTATTCCAGGGTATAAGCTATCTCCATTCTAAATTTCATCCAAATCCGTCCAGCCGTTATCGAATGAAAGCTCCCCAAACAAACAAACAAACAGACGTTTCACTTTTATATATTGGTATGGATTATGAGCTTATTGCCTCGTAATTGCTTGCGACATTATATGATGCCATTTTCAGAAAGAACAAGTGCTTTGTATAATGTAGCTTTCGCCCGCGATTTCGTCCGCTCGGACTACAGTTTATCGCGTAAAAAAGCATCCTATGTTCTTTTAGAATACTAAAAACCAGTTATTACCCACCGTCCACCTAACCAACGTAAAAGTATTGCACCAACGCTCTTTATGGTTTACACTGACTTGTTATTATTTCGTTTCTATGGCAACCGTTCCTTACAGAGAGTAATCGACATTTTCCAGTTCTCCATTGGAAACTTACCATTTTCCGGGATAAAAAGTATCCTATGTTTATTTCTATATTGTACAGTACCTATGGACGAGGTTTCATCAAAATTGGATTAGCCGTTTTGGCATTAAAACTCCCCAAACAAAGCTTCACTTTTATAATTGGTGTGGATGGATTGTACCAATAATGAAGATAGCTATACTTTATATGACTTATTTTTGGGCTGGTATAAATATCATTAAACTAAACCTATTCGCAAATTACGCAGCAGTTTGATTTCAACTGTAGATTCAACTAAAATAATGATGTAGTGAGTCCACCTTTTCTTGGTTTGTCATTACTTCTATGGAGCTTATTATTATAGGCCTACCTATCTGCACCAGGGTATAAATAGGGATAAGGTCGAGATTGAACCTAGCACTAGAAATAATTAATCTCCAATTCAGTTTTTTCCGTGTGAAATTGTGGACATAAAAGTACAAACAATAAGCTTGAATGGCGTTTTGCAGTTTCAAATATTCGCGCCAGTTCACCCCATTCTTCAGCAAGCATGTGTGCAAACTGCAGTCCAATAAAACCTGCATACATGCATCCTCAATCAACAGCGTGCGTTAGTGTGCGAGGAAAGTGGGGTGAGGTTGCAGTTATTTCAAACGAGAAGTCTAGACTGTAGGCATCTCGCTCGCTCTGCAGAGACCTAGCGAAAGCGAGAAAGTCGTGCCATAGGGTGTCTATAGTAGTATACCTATAGTCACCTAACTGTTACTGGAGCTTGCGTTCAATTCGACCGCTTCGTGAATCTAAGCTCCTAGTACTTTACCGATTTAGATTTACCTACATTATACGGAAAACATTACTTGCACCCGGCTTCGGCAAGAATATGAAGTAAAAAAAGTGTTGTCTACTATATTTCTAATCGTTTCGTATTCTGGCAAGGAATAATATAGGCTGTAGCTTCTAAACAATTAGTGTACTTAATAAGCCAAACGGCTTATCTAATTACAAACTCTTTACAGTGTGGTATCGTTTTTCTGTAACATTATTCTACTAGCTTTAATTAAACCAGAATTTGATTTAGTATATACCTACTTAATTGTATTGTCGCCCGTGGAAAATTTTAATCATGCGCGTCCTATATGAAATTATTACAGACTACGCACCGGTATTAATAAACAAAACAGCCCAAGTAGATAATTTTCAAAAAGTTAGACAAATATCATAAATGAATAAATCGTAATAATCAATGAGTTAATGATAATCATTCATTCGTAGCAGTGGTATCCTAGCGGTATACTGCTATATATAATGTACTAGACATTATCATTCGGTCCTCTACTCCGCACCAATGACTTTTATAAGTTTTGTGCGGTTTTCCATCCGGTAAGATGCCATCAAGTCAGATTGGCATCTGTGGTCTGCCGAACTCTGACACCTGAGGCTAGTGCTACTTCATACGACACACAAACAAACAATGATTAATTTTTTCTACGGTTGACCGGGCAACTGAACCGTTCTACGGGCAGAGAGTGGTTTATTTGGTTCCAATCCTTTTCCGATGGTCGTTTTCCTCATCAAAGCCCAAAGCAAAAAGACCACAGACCATATAGGAGATTATGGCGTGATCAAGGCGTGATGATGGCGTAATATTATTATTAAGCGTATAATAAGTATTGTGATATGTGATTAAGACCCCGACACCTGCTGTCATCTTGACACTTGATGTCATTTAATTCAACAAGTTCCTTATTTGTTTAGAAAAGGAGGTCTATCCGATTCGAAGGAGTTTGATTTTAAAGTCAATGTATTATTTTAGAAACTTAGCATTGCAATAAATATTAAAGGGGCAAGCCTTTATTCAGTAGTGGACGTGATGATGAATGTTTTCGCGCCTTCAGGATTGAATAATGCAATTCTTGTTGAAAGACTGCTCTGTAGCGAAACTACTCTAAAGACAATGTGCCCGTCTGGTACTTGGTAAGCTGAATAGACTGTGATCCGGTTTCCACAATAGAAAAGGCCATTTCCTGGGGGAAGTTTTGAATTGAAGCGTTTATTTAGGTAGAAACATCCGGATATCAGTGGGCTTTCGAAGCTTTGTTCCAAGTCTTATAATGAGTCGCAATTATATAGTACCAGGGAGGTAAGTAGTAGGAATTGACATCCGAGGATCTACATTACAATTTAGCGATTTTTATTCAGTAAAAGTTTTTTTTTCAATGAAAATTCTCATTTATTTATATTATTATAACGTTAAATATATTTGTGAAGAGATATACTTGTGTGTGTTTTATGTTAGTAACCTTTTTTTTAAGCTCCAGTCATTGTATTAAGTAGTACTTACAAGATAATTTAGAGCCTTTTGTACTTATTTATTCTGTGCCTTTGTACTAAATAATATTTTAAAAAAACATTGGTATGATTGTAGGTACGTCCGGAATTAGTCCGGAATGGATAAAACTGTTGAGACTTATTTATATCATAAGACCTATTATGTATACTACACAGTTTACAGAATAAAAAAGTGCTATTCTATTCTATACACCACAGTTCTAATAACCGTATATACATTTTTTCGATATACATTTGGAAAAGCGCTTATGAGCATAGGTACTTGCTTGCTGTATTAGGTAGTGCTGGGCCTCTGGTGTCAGAGTTTGTCGGGGCCTCTGGCATGGCTTAGCATAGTATTTAATAATTAAAAATTCCATTGCTTCAATTATACCTATCACGTCAATTGACTAAGAAGCACACTGCCTATAATATAATAAGTGACTATAATTTTAGTTTGCCTAAAGGCAAAATGCCTATGTTGTATGGTGACTTATTACTAACATTTAATTTTTGCATTTGCTTCTGCGTTATTCATATTAAAATTGTTTCATTTATTTGTATTTCAATACAAATAAATGAAACAATGACAGCCGTCGTATGACAAAAATACGAAAACACGATAGACACTAATTCAAAACTTTTCAGTTAATTTTTTTAGTTTATTTTTCCGTATTTTATTTAACGTTTTTTCAATTTTACATATCTTGTCCAGCCAGTAGTATTCATAATAACCGTATGAATTGTATAATAATATGCATCGAGTTATTTAATTAACCAAGCGTCATATCTGCGAATTAGGCATTGGATATACATAGTGCTGCTAAGGCATTTCAATTTTAGACGAAATAACATTTAGGCAATAACAAAGTTTAGGCATTGACAGTTAGGCAATATGCTTCTTAGTCAATTAGCATGATAGGTATGATTGTAGCAGCGGCAGCTTTAATTTTAGGTACTGTGCATAATAGAGCGAGATCTCTAAATCTACTTGAAGAAATCGGCGTTTATACTCGTAATGTTTGTACGACGATACGTTTCGAACAATTGCGATCTTTAAGAAATTTGGAACTTAAGTAATAAGTATAAAATTGTTATATGACTGAAATCGGCTTTGGGATATACGAGGGTCCAACAGAGGTTCAAAATATTGAAGTAGAAAATCAGGTCATGTGGGTCAGATCAATGGGAGGGGTGATATGGATTTGTTTAGCTATAAACAAAAAATATGTAAAAACTGTACATCTCAACTAAAGGTGCGGGCAAATTTCCTGTTATTTTAAATTAATATAGGTCACCACTGTACTATCACTCCATTTTGAATCTAAAAGTTTATGATTATATTTATTCTATGCCTAAACAACAACTACGCTCTCCCCCAATCAACGGTTATTAAAGCTTTAAAAGACTCGTGTAAAATGTTAGTAGCAAGTCAAGTAAAGACAGCGTTCCTGAAATTCAGCTAAAAATATAAATAAAGTCAGAGCGAGGACACTTTATCTTATCAGCATGGTGCCTGGCCGCCAATCGATGGCGATGTTAACTCGCGCGCACTCGTGAACCGATTTTTATGGTTAGCAGATTATTAGGAATAACTATTTTACTAGAAAATTATAGACGTAGCGACTAAAAAGTTCTGATGGCTAATCTCTCGCCGGGCTAATGTTGTTTAGATGCTACAAACTTTGTTCCTTAAAAACTGTTAAGGCATGATAAAATGTAGTATTGGGAGCTCCCTTTTAGAAAAGTTTTAAGGCAAATTTATATTACTGTTAGTGAAAAAAACATGTTATTGTTTAATACTTTCAAAGGAATTAATGGATTACCCCTATAATTTGTCATTTAACTTAAATATTATTTGATATGTTTTGCAAATATCAGGGCCGTGTAGTACCGAATACCACTTAGTATTTTGATCCTTGGTTAAACAACAGTGAACTTAAAATTGACAGATTCGAGAATGTGACTAATTCAATTTCACTGTGCGAAATGACATCCCACACGGTAGGAATGGGTGAGTGTACTCTCTCAACCGCATTTTGAGATTTATGATATGTGCAATTTAAATGACATGAAATACGTGGTAAACACGTCAATCTCGAGATAATTCCAAACGTGATAAGTTGAAAGTATTCTGTGATGGCCCAAAGGAAATAAACCAGTAGAATCACTTGCAATCCACTAAAGCATTCTGACATTTACAAAGCATAGTTGTAAAATGTATCAGAACTCAGCATCGATAGAGAAACGTGACATTTCCAAGCCATGTGTATACTAAGGTCGGAAAGCAGTTCTGGACCGGTGCCAAAATAATCAAGGTTGAATTTTTAATTACTCGGAATAAAATGCGATGCAAAAATAAATCACCGAAGTGTGCAAGACTGTAAGTGTTTCTTTTGCGAAACTTATGCAGGTAACATAATTTTGAATATTCAACCCACTTACAGTAGGGTTTCGATGTGATGATGTCAAACAAACATCGTTCGTTCGATCGCACGATACAACCAAGACAGTGAAAACGACGTAACTTAGAGTAGGGAACGGCACGAAAAATATAACGAAATATCGTTTATATTTCAATATATTATATTTATTTTTTGAGGTTATAACGAATCCTTTTCTTCTGCACTTTCTCTGTCTAAGATAAACGGCGGATTTATAAAAACATAACAAGAAAAGAAAAATATAAGAAAAATAATGTGATAAACGAATCATATTTAAAACAAAAGTCAAATCTGATAGCTTTGTCACAAATCAAATTGTGCTACCTGATTCTATGATAGTGTGATAATTTCTGCGCTTTGGCCAGTTTCCGCATACGGGAACTTTCCCGTATGCGGAAACGATTTTACGATTCAACTAATGGCACTAGTTATCACCACACACAGATGTATTGGTTTATTGACACAATTGTTCACAATTACACTCATGTTCAAAAAATGAAAAATCGTTTTTTATAGATAACACTCTCCGTCTCTTTGTTACCTTTCACGACTATTTTTACAGATACAGGAAAAAAACGTTTATTTTTATATTTTGTCATTGTGCTTCTTCAAATAAAGATTTTTTGTATGGCAAAGCAAACTTTTTAATCAATCTATATTTAAAAATAGCCCAAGAACTCCAAAAATGCACTCTTCACAGGTTAACACAAAATGTTTTTAAATAATTAATAAATAATAATTTTCTTCACAGAAAACAGGGTATTTTTTGCTACTGACAGATATATTTACATTGAGTCTGAGTCCCTGACACAATTATTGTCTTAAAGAATTTGTTTATTATCCGCGATATTTTTGATGATACAATTTAAAATAAAAAATACAATAAGATATTTCTTACTGACTCTGAGTCACAACTCTAGTAAGTTTTTGAGCACGTGTAATTTTGAAGCTTTAGAGGTAAATATAACGAAAAACTGACAAACCACTGGCACAAATATTAGTATCTAGATCGTGTTTAAATTCATTGTGTTTGATTAGTTAATAATATCAAAAATAGAAGGAAACTACATTTATATAGAGCGCACTCGCGCTCGCAATTATTAACCTACTAACTGCGCCCTGCGGTTTCAACCTCTTGGAAGATGATGATATGTAGTATATTTGGTAATCTAGGATATAAGCAATCCTGGTACCAAATCCATTCAGCCGTTTGAACGTGAAAGAGTAACAAACATACTCACACGCATATGTACATACAAACTTTCGCCTAATAATATTAGTGTGATTTGCTGGCCTTCTTGGTTAGGGTTTTCTCTTTTACACATGTGATCGACCTCCAATAATGGTTATTCCAATTTTGGACTTCTGGATTTGTCTTTATGTGGAATCGAATGGTACATATTTTAAATGTTTATATCCATCTTTACGTAGAAAACTCTAAATGTGTGTGTGGATCGACACAGCACAGTCGTTATTCGCACGCGTACAGTAAGTACAGCTTTCACGCAGTTGTCTTTGGCCTCGAAGAAGTATTCGCGGCGGTCTCGCAGCGTGGCCTCATTAGTATTTCGAGTGCACCAACAACAATGGGCGGCGAAAGCCGAAGGAACCACTGCCACCCACCGAGGCCCACGCGGGCTGCACATTACAGGCTCGATGCGTTCCATTTTGCACATAATGCTCTTTGTTCACTCACCAATTGCAAGGATGTACTTACTAACTGTATCTAGAAATTCGAGTATGTATAGAATTTTAAAAGCTATTTCCAATTTCTGTATCTAAATATGTTTTTTATTTACAGTTCTAATTTAGATATTTCGAGTATATTTTTTCGTGTTTTTTATGCTTCATACAATTCTCTCAAACAATTTGCTATAATAACGCCTTTTTTAAATTGCGTTTAGGTCTATTTATGATTACTACGCAATGATGTGGCCGAGGGTGGAGCACGCATATTTAGAAGTATAAGATGCTTATTCACTCACACTCATACACGAGTTTAGCAATGTTCTTATTAACAACCTACTTCAATTATTAAGTATTCTATCTATATATACTCATAACAAAAAGTCTGTAAAATGAGGATAATGAAAAAATGATCTAGGGGAATAAAAATAAGCTACAAGCAAGAAGATAATTTCGCGCATCAAGTAAAAACTACTGGACCGATTGAGATGTTATTTTTACTATTGTTTGATTTGATTTAAAAAATGATGGTGTACTTGGTACCTCAATCCGATGAGAAAAGCCGCGCAATCGATAAAAATCGATTTGACGTCTGAAAGAAGTTTGATGATATTTGGCATATTGGTTCTGGATTATCCCATAGGATCCTTATATCAAAATACCATGCGGGCCACACTACGAGCACAGCTAGTCTTATCATAAATAATTAGAAGTACAAAACAGGAGAAGCATACATTCTCACATCATTCTTCCGCAAGTTTTAATTTAAACCTCGCTTAGTATGAAAAAGCCAATCTCCCACTACGCGTGTCTAAAAATCTTAAAATAAATCTACAGTAGGACGCCCACAGTACATCAAATGAAAACCTGTACAAACACACACCCATTGGAAAATAAACTTTAGAAACTTGAAAATAAGGTGTAAATTCGTTTGGGAATGTAGAAGACGTTTTTAGATTTTACCATTCAGACAGTCTACCTTCGTGGTTCTAATATTGCTTGGACATTTTGTGCAAACGGTTGTTTAAAACAGAAATTGCACATTTGCGATAATTGCTAATAACTGTGCTTACGTTTTGTGTTTCGACATACGAGTGGAAGTTTATATACCAGAAAAGTAATTATAATTAGTACCTTGACACCATTCCTCTCATTATTTTATTCCTCTTTAGCTAAATATTTTTAATTTTCTAGGGAAAGTTATCCAATATTCTCTCAACAAAATACAAACACACAAGTTTTATAAAAAACTTCAAAAACAAAGAAAAAGTAAATTTCTATGTATACAAAAAGTCACGCGTACAGGGAACCCGTTTATGTCTTTTCTTCCCAAAAATAAGCGGCGACCATTGTATAACAAACAAACTACTGAGGAATTTTCGCATTAAAAAAGGAATAGGGACCCGCTCAATTGTTTTAATACCGAGAAAGCAACAGGTATCGTTGACTTTGAATACAAAAGATCTTGAAATACATAGGTAGTATTTTTTATCACTATACGTTTGTTACACCCGAACTCTACGATATTTGATGACTATACTCATATCAATAATTACTCATTGTTAAAACATAAATACAATTATAGGCCCACTTGTACAGACAAACATTACAAATTAACTGTAGTTTTCCGTTAAAAATAGTTGTTACTGAATAAATTTGATATTAATAACGTTGACTGGATAAAATACTATTAATAACACGCATTCCTAAAGAGCCGTAACATTACATATTTGTGTGAGAGTCCCTGAGTGTGTAGTGCTTATAATAAGCTACAGCGGGCGCTTGTACAGAAATAAATAATCCTCTAAAGGATTGAGAGGAGTGTTGTCATGAGAACGGCGTAGAGGAGTAAGGGGCGGCGGAGCGGGGTACGGGAGGAGCGGCAAGTTGATCGCGCCGTGGAAATTTCCATTGCCCAAGCGCAGCACCAAGCGCGTAACGAAGTAACGATGAGTGCACACAGATACACAGAAACGCGAGTACGCTATAGGCAGAAAAGCGCGACACATCTGTCCCGTGCCCGTGCGATGCACCTATCTTATAATAACTTGGGTTCTAATGCCTTATAAATATGGATCGCACCTCAGATTTGGCACGAAAATATCCTAAAAGTACCTTATTGCGCAGAATATTGAACCGATTTCTGCAACAAAAATTACTCTAACGCTTCTGCGCAGACGATGGACATATTTTTGCCGCGGCGAAGAATCTACAAGTGCGAATGAACAAGCAACAGTTTTATGCCGTAGGTGCGAGAAAGAGGTAACTCGTTTTCAACTCGGACAAAATGTCCGTCGTTTGCGCAGGGGCTTAGGTTCAAACGACATTCTGACACGAATATAGTTGAAATATGTTTCTCTGTGAGTTTGTGAGCGCTACCTTACGGTCCGGCTCAGTCGCTGGCTCGATGTACAGAAACGAGCGTACCGCGCCCGCTTATGCTGTACTCTTCACACTTCTCGCCGATTTCGAGGCCAGGCACCGCTGCGCTGCGCGGGCGCACTTTCGGTAACACGCTTCAGTAACGAACGAAACGAGCACGTAGTAACTGTAAAACTATCTGTGACTAGTATGTCTGTCGAAATGCGAATACAGTGCGCTGAATGGAATCAAACGTTCTGAAGAATGACAATCCTACAAGTAAACTTACTGTGAAGATCTAAAGTAAACCAATGTATTATAAAGAAAATTTCAAAATTTAATTGCTCTGTAAATACTTCAAATTAAATTCTTACACACTGTAAAAGTTTTAGAATGTTAGAGTAGTTTTCATATATTTTGGCTAGATTAAGTAGTTTTAGCATTGAACTGTTTAATCTATATTTGGCCTTGTTTTTTGTCTATGTAAATTTGTTTTTACGCTGTTAGATTATCAAAATAAATAAAATAAAAAAAAACATTAGATCACTAAAAAAATGTTTAATTACAAAGCTGATTTGTTGAGTCGTAGATTTCATGAACGACCAGCATTTAGTAACGTTATATACTCCGATATCTTATTATGGATTAAATGATCCTTTTACATGGACCAAATTTTTCATTAATCGACGAACTTCAAATTTTGAACATAATATGTTTGTCCCTGTTCATGAAATCGACTCCATAGTTTGCCTCGCGTTAAACCCCTGTTAGCTGATATTATTGACCGTTAGCCGTCGGCGATACTGTTTCGAATGTATAACCACCATTTTTACCTCCCAATTAAGTCTCAATATCGAATGGGCAATGACCCATTCTGCTTGTAGACAATGGTCTACAAGCATAATTTTCCCAGAAGCGATAAAAACTACGCATAAGTACCAACTGTCGACGGAGGTGGTAAGTGACCCGGGTGATATTCATTTTCTAAAAAGGGCGATTGGGTTTGGGTTGATTGTCCATGACAGGGATGCACCAAAAATAATCTGTAATTATATATAATCTATACATATAATAAAGCAGTAAAAAAAAAGTGTGTACAAAGCAAATAATAGGCAAGACATAATCGAAAGTGCTAAAAAACCCGACTGCGATCAAAACTAAAAAGAGGCAAAATTTTAAGTGGGAATGGTTGCTAACCAACTTTAAATAGTTATACTTAGTACCAAAATTATATTAAATGATGATTTAATCTGAGGCACAAGGAAAGATTAGCGCTTCCAAACTCCAAACTAAAAATGCAAAGCTCAAGCACATATGTTATGTCGATTAAAATTTATAACCACATCCCTAAAAGCATACAAGAAATTGAAAAAGAAAATGTATTTGTCGCTAAATTAAAACTTTTTCTAATTAAAAAATGTTATTATTCTTTGCACGATTTCTTCAAAGATAACAAACAATATTAAACATATACTTAATTAAAGTAGGAATCTAAATTTATTTTTATTTTAATTGAACTGTTATAGGTATAACTAATGTAGGTTTGTAACTCCTGCTCTCTTCTGGTTGCTGTGCCCAACAGGGTCCATAACGATCTGTTACTTTATTAGTTATGTTTACCACCTTATTTGTACATTATGGAATGCAATAAACAATTGAATTTGAATTTGAATTTGAATTTGAATTTGAAATGGTCATTCAAAATGAAAAATTATAACAGAAATCTAAAGAGGATTTTCAAATACCTATTCAATGGCATGACCCTATTCAATGACATCCTAGCCGAGCAATGGATAAACAAGTAAAAATATTACATAAATACAAAAAACCCGCCTGCGAACAAAATTATTGAATACGAGCTGGCCGCCCGCAAAAATAATCACAAGGCGAAAATTTGTATATATGTAAGAGTTTGGTACTTCTTCACGCTTAAACGGCTGAACAGATTTGGATGAAATTAGTATGGTATGGAGGTAGCTTATTCCCTGGATTAACACTTAAGCTTCTTTTTATCCCGGAAAAATGCACGGCTCCTGAGGCACGCGGCTCGCGTCTCTTCGTTGCAACTCAAAATCTTATACGACTTCTTCCTTAACTAAAAAAGACGGACGCTTAAATGTAATGTTTCTTATTTACTTACATATTTTACTTTACATATTATACTTACAATTGCAACATTAGTAATTAAATTAATAACTTAAATAACCTAACATTGAAAATTATGTAAGAAGCTTAAAAGACAATTGCTACTGTTTAGTTATAAGAATTATATATTTTTGAAATGGTATTTTAAAGACCTTTATTATGATACCTCATTTGATAGGTTTTGGTAGTTTTTTTGTTCCATCGGAAATACAATATGGCAGCTGTAAGCTTTCATATATCCTATAGCACTCTTGTGATCAAGACGAATCCAAAGATACCTCATTTATCAAAATCCATCACGCCGTTTAGGCTGTAAGATGCGCCTAAGAAGTCTACAAACAAACATACAACCCAAACACAACGCTTCGTCACAGAATACATATTAGTACAAGGCTCCGTACAGTCGGGTAAAACAATCTGACGGCTGAACGAAATTTGGTATTTTATACTATATAGGTACTTTTGGTTCTGGAGTAACACACGTTACTTTTAACCCAGAGAATTGGCCACGCGGGCAATACCACGGTCACAACTAGTGTTAATATAAGCTTAGGGCCAAACATTTATAAAAGGCCGGCGAGGCACGCGGCTCGCGTCTCTTCGTCGGAATTCAAAATCTTATACGACTTCTTCCCTAACTAAAAAAGACGGTTGGTCGAAAATCTATTCGGGCTTATACATCTATTCAGATTTCAGGCCTGCCAATATTGTGTAGATAGGTAGCAACATTTAAAGTTGGCGCACACTTGCTCCATCGATGATACATGCAAGTACTCGTGAAGTGTTGGATTGCCGAGTTGTATGTTCAATCGATACGCGGAAGTCACCTATCGTCTTTTCTTGGCACGTGAAGTAGCATGTATATTGACATACTAGCTGTGACCGCGGCTTTGCCCGCGTGGTGATTTTTCTGGGATAAAAGGATCCTATGTGTTATTCCAGAATAAAAGTACCAATATCATGATACTTACTTCAGACGTCAAATGACTTTTTATCGATTGCTCGACTTTAACTCCTCGGATGGAGATACAAAGTACATCAGTTTTACATTCAAACGCAAAGCTACCTATCAGTGAAAACAGCATTGCAATCGGTCCAGTAGTTTTTATGTGATCCGCGTACAAACAAACAGACAGACAACATAATAAAAAAAATGTTTAGTACTCGTAGCTTATTTTAGGGCCCCTATTTTTTTCTAATATCTTCATTGTACAGACACTGTGTAGGTATAAAAAAATAATCAAGAAAATGTAAAAAATCTCGTCTGTAATATCAATTTTTGTAATTCATAATTACAAATACTTAAAATTACTTAACCCGGTGAGGATGTGGAGGGGTCAATTTGACCCTGCTCATTATGTTTTGTGTATACCTAGTTTACTGTTCTGCAGTCGTACGCTGCGAACTTCTCAGTAGTTGGAGCTATTGAACTCTCCAATTACCGCAGATTGGTCAGTTGTAGTTTGGGATAGAAGTAACTTCTGATGTGTGCAAAGTCAAATCGGGTAAAAATGAACCTATCTCAAAAACAATAAAACGCAGTCTATGTAGAAAAAGCAAAGAACTGAGATTTTATTAGTGAAAATCCACTGATAAAATCAATATAATTATGACTTTTCGTACCTTAAATAGTGTTAAAAAGAAATATGAGTATGAAACGTAAAATCCTGCTAAACTCTAAAAAATATATGAAATATTAATTATTAATATGAATTATTAACTTTCATATCCTATATAATGTTTTTCTTTGATAAAATCCTTTGTTTAATGTCCACCTTTGTTTAGTGCTTTTTATAAATATACCAACTTATATTGAAGAAATTTAAATGAAATACAGGTTCATCATGACTCGCCACATCCTGGATGCAGCCTTTATGTACCACATCCTCGCCGGGTTAACACCAGGCTCTGTTTTTTAAGGGTTTTTCCAGGAATATGCTGGATCAACCACAAACCTGATAAATGTGAAACTTAACATACATGTATATGAGATCTTTATATCTCTAAGACTTAGACAAAAACATGATTAACAGAATTGCAGTCCTATGCAGATACATTTCCTTATCAAAAATGATGTTATTTTTTGTAATATTTACATTTTGGGGAGTGGGAAAATGTAACCTTGGAGCCTGGCCTTAATAGTAGCATGATAATTTGTAATAACTTACTTAAATATACAGATATGTTCATTGCGCTTAAATTATGAATAGGTACAGCATTCAATATGATTTAAGTAATTAATTAAGTGATTTTCAGTAATATTTTCATTTTACTACTCAATGGCTTAAATTATATCTCTTAAATAAATCTCACAGCAAGAAAATATAGATATAAATATAGTGTGTTCAAACAGTGCTCGCGATATTCAACCTTGTTACGCAGGCAGCCAGGCACTTCACTGCTTATTGCGGGTAGCGGGTGGCAGAGAGCAGGGGAGGTGGCAGGGGAGGCGGGAGTGGGAAAATGTAACCTTGGAGCCTGGCCATAAAACTAACTGCGCCCGCTGTACACAATAATAATATAGCTAATTGAATTACAAAAATAATAAACAAAAACACTATCTCCTGGTACATTTCAGTAAAACATTGAAATTGAGTTTCTATAATTTTATTATAACACAATATATTATTTATTCAATTCAGTCAAACCATTCTCGAGTTTTAGCGAGACTAATGCACGGCATCAATATACTAAACTGTGTAAACTGTGTAACTGTATAAATAAAAATGAAATAAGAAGATTCATATACAGTTAGATAGACAACAATAAAATAAAAGAACCCGAAAAAGACACCTCTTATACTCCAAAACTTTCATGGTAATACTTTACTAGCGAAAAAAATATATGATACACATTAAACTAAAAACATTATCTATTTTCCAATTGGCTTAAAAGTGCGTAATAGTCTCATTACATCTTACATGTTAAAATTAAAACTTACAACAGATCACAGCGTCCAATAACACTATAGCGATCCATCATCGCCAAGACGCAAATAGACCACTGTTTTTCAACAAGTACGCGTGAGCTTATTCAAAATATCACAACCTTAGCTTAAAAAATATACACTTTGTATTGAAAACATACACTTTTTTCAAGTTTGCTAATAAGTGCGTAATAGTCTCATTACGTGATACATGTTAAAATTAAAACTTACAACAGATCACAGCGTCCAATAACATTTTAGGGATCCATCATCGCCAAGACGCAAATAGACTACTGTTTTTCAACAAGTACGCGCGAACTTATTAAAAATATCACAACCTTAGCTTAAAAAATATACACTTTGTATTGAAAACATTTTCTTTTTTTCAAGTTGGCTAAAAAGGGCGTATTAGCTCATTACGTGTAAAATGTTAAAAATAAAACATCCAACAGTTCACAGCGTCCATTAACATTTTAGCGATCCATCATCGCCAAGACGCAAATAGACCACTGTTTTTCAACAAGTACGCGCGAACTTATTTACAATGGCATAACCTCAGCATGAAGTAATAAAGCCTATTTTGACCAATTATTTATTATTAGCAGGTTTCTTTGCGTCTGTGCCTGAAGATTGCCAGTTTTCCCGCGTGAATTCTCCATGTATTCGGTGTAAATTCCATAGTTTTATTACCTGTTTTTAACGGTTTTATTTGTGTTGAGAAACGTAACAACAACCCAACCCGTATGGGATGTATCTTGTCATTATTATCTTGGTAGATTACTATCAAGACTATTTTATGATCTAGCCTCCTTAGTAAGAAGAAACCACACACATTGGAAACCTATTAGTCCTTAGTCATAGACTGTTATTGTCTGTTGACGATATTTACGACTATAGTGTCGCATCCCTATCTATCTTCCTCTTTCTTTCCAAAAAGAACGGTTCAATAATCAGTTTTTGTACAAATTACCAATCACAATAAATTTAATTTGGTATCATTATAATTACTTTAGAATAATGCCTTGTAAATACTACTTTGTGTCTGTGACTGAAGTTCACCAAAATTTAAATAATTTAAAAGAGTTCACTTGTAAAAGTTGCTCAACGGTTTTACTGATACATTTTGCTCTGAAGTTCACCATCATTTAAATCTTACAGTTAACTAATTATGTATTCATACTCTATACCTACGTAAAATGAAGCAAACTTTTTTTATACTTCTAATATACAAGCATGGACTTAAATTAAGTTAAATGATTTCGTGGAATACTTCTTAACATATCTGTATGTTCGTTACAGTGACGTAAGTGCTAGTCAACTCATGTTAGGCTTATTATGGAAGCGGCATTTTTCATGTAAAATTATATGACTTGTGACTCAAGAACAACCTTAAAAGCAAGCTATTAGAGGCGTGAATAATTTGAGTCAACACTCTAAAACTGAGCGCGAATAAAACTTTGATAGAACTTTGCAAATTGTATCAGTGAAACCGCAGTTAACTCGTAGAATGTTTGACGGTTTTAAGTTAACTGCATAAGCAAGATTTAAAAGTTGGTAAACTTCAGTCTAGGACACAGAGTAGATTTTTCAAGGAATGATTTTCTAAAGTAATTATTCTGATACGTGCAGCGCTACACAGAACTTGGAATTGCAAATTGCAGTGTAAGTCTTAGAGGCTCAGTACGCATGATAGATACCTTTGGTAACTGAAACTCAGAACATAAACGGGGTTATGCGCGCGCGCATGTACTGAGCCTTTAGCTTGAAAAATAACTGATTAATCTTAATTATATGAATGTTGTAGTCTTACTTCTTTACCAAAGAGGCAATAGAATGCTCTGCGTTGTCTATCTATCTATACTCAAAATAAAGCAATAAGTACGAAAAAGTCTGTACAAAGAAGATCATAAAAAATGGTCTAGGCTACTTAAAATAAGCTACTGAACAAGAATATAACATTTAAAAAAATCGTGTCCGTCTGTTTGTTCGCGCATCACGTAAAAACTACTGGACCGATTGCTTAGGGTTCGACTTAAAAACGGGTGTACTTGATATCTCAATCCGATGAGTAGAAGCCGAGCAATCGATAAAAACTTTTCGACGGCTGAAGGAATATTGAACATATGTTGGTATAATGGTATTTTAAGTCTTGGAATAGTACATAGAGTATAATTAACCTAGAGATATAACCACGCGTGCAAAACCATGGATACAGCTAGTTATTATCAAACATATGATAAGAAAGACCGAGAAAATCACGTATGGAACTAATAGAAAGTGGAATATTTTTACAATGTGCAATATGTAAGCCATTTAAAATATTATTATAGTTTAGCCGTATATTTATTTATGGAGTATTCGATATTATTTAAAAGTTTCAGAGACTTTGTATTAAGTGTAAAAGAACCTGAGCGAAAACCCCGATATCATGTGCTGAACTTTTCAATAAACTACTAAACCAATTTTTGTGAAATTTATAATTATCAAACTACCCTGAAGATCAACCCTCACAACTAATAGACACTAATCGTCCAAATCGATTCCTAAATTTTAGAGATAGGTGAGGTACCTACCTCACAGGTTCTAGACAAAGGACAAACATACATAAATAGGAATATTACACATCCATGCCTCGGAAACAATCATTTATTCACAAACAATATGATTGCACCTTGTGGGATTCGAACCCACGGCCGTTTGACTTCGCCGTCTCGATGACTAGCCTCAATGAGACTATTTTTTCAATTCGATATCATTTTAAATATGATTGCAAATTACAAAGTTCTATCAAATTAAGTAAGAATTGTATCTAGTTATATATATCGTATTAAATTGTTCTTATATCGTATTAAAGCCACATACAATTTTCTATTAATGGATTTCATGAACTTACCCACTTTGATAATTATAAGCTGTTTTTTTGGATAGTCTGTGGGCGATACCTATTCATATAAGTAGTGTTAGATAATGCTGAGTCCCAATGATGATGATGACGAGACAAGTAAATTTAGGCGTTTTTTGGGCCAAGTGTCCACCAACCATCAGAATAGTACCTACTCACTAATGTGGGCCTACTCAACCTTGTTTTCTTTCTTGTTCTTGGTCCTGCTGGTTTCTTCTCGATCGATATGCTTTCCGTCGACGTCTTTGAGTGATGACATCGAAATTGGCACATTTAACTTTATAAACTAGTCCTAGCTGCAGAGCCGAGGTTCGAACCAGATGCCGTCAGATTGTTAACCAAACATGTTAGTGTGTCCATCAAAGTACTGTTTCTTATTCTGTGACATTAAACTAGATATTTTTAATAAATAATGACAGAATATAATGGCGTTAATTAACAATGAGACTATTTCTGTACCTTTGTAAAATCGTGTATAGTTACATCCGACGACTTTGTCGAAGTTACTTTGGAATCGTACCTAGCCAAGTGACGTCGACCTGAGATCTCATACATCAACGTATTCAAGGTTGTTAGAAAAAACTCTTCTGACGAATAATTATAAATTCTGCTTCAAAAATTAGTCTGACTTAAAAAATAACATATTGTTGACCATTTTAGTTTGTTTGTTTGGCGTATGAGGTAGTGCTGGCCTCTGATGTCAGAGTTTGTCAAGCTGTCCGAGGGCCACTGACATGGCTTAACGACTGCTACTAATCTAGTACAGCCGGGACCGACAGCTTAACGTGCCCTCCGAATCCTCCGATCCGAAGCACGGAGCGATGGAAAACCGCACATAGCTTAGAAAAGTCATTGGTGCGGAGCCTAGGTTTTGAACCCGGTATCGTTGGATTCTAAATTGCACTATAGAACGCCACCATCGTTCTATTAATCAATCTAATGTATCATTTTAGTGATAAAAATTACATATAAATGAAAAGTAAAATAATTATTTGAACAAAAACCGTCTTCAATTGAATTTACTAAAAAACTTACTCTAAATTTATATAGAACTGTTGATGATCATGATGACTGATGGTGATGATGACTATTTCAAATTAAAAAAGTATTATCGAAATAGGTTTAGTACTCACCCCAAGGTGTATGTAACACCTTGGGGTGAGTGAACAAAAAATAACCTCCTATTTTTATGTGGATTAAAAATACTTATAATTATCTAGTCAAGAATATAAAGCCACTTTTACACGGAGCTTTAGTCAATAGTAGGTACTTTATGTTATGAACGGGTCAGTAGCAGTGAAGTATATTATTTATTCTGTGGTCAGGTTTTGGTGGCTGCTCTACAATCGCGCAGAGAGAGTTTTTTTTTGTAAGATATTAACTAGAAAAATACAAGACCAATTCCAAAAAAAAAATGTTTTATATTTGTTGGTGCTGCGAGTTAGCAAAACTCTATTTGTAGAATGAAAAAAATATTATAAGGACTTCAAAACAAGTCACAAGGTCATTTTTTTCATGTGTTTTTCCTTAGTATTTTATCTATATATAGGGAAAACACGATTTCCTACATTTCAGTTGCAGCTACATTTATTTATTTGATATTTTTTACCCAACTACAGCATAGCGAGGGAAGGGTAATGAGTTTAACAGTCTATGTATGTATGTATCTATGTATATTGGTATGTGGATATTCCACCATAGCGTCGCCCTTTTTATCCGACTACGGCCAGGCAAGGGAAGGGTTATATTCGCAGGGGATTGTCGAAGGGGATTTATGGAATAAGCCATGTGTTCAAACTAAAAGACAAGCGAGGTATCAATCGATATGTCTTCATGTATAGAGTGTCATAGGCTATGTTTTACCCAACTACGGCAAGGCAAAAGTAGGGTAATGTGTCCAAACTAAAAACATGGTCTGATTTTGATAAGCGAGGTACAATCAGAGGTATCAAGAGTGTCATAGGTTTTTTTAACCCGAGCGAAGTCGGGTTTTAATTTTTGAACACATGTCTTGTGGCTAGTATTATTTTTATTTCGTAACCGGAACCAAACAGAAAAAAGTCTGTCAAAGAAATCTCATTAATAAAACGCACGGATGTGTCGGTGCGTTGTTCAAAATCATTCAAATAAAATTAAATCTAGCCCGAGCTGTACCCCACTAAACTCTCCCTCACAATTGATAAAAAATTAGAAAATCTGCACAATTTTAAAAGCTGAATTCACAAATGTTGGTTTCATACTCCAAAGCTATAAGTTCTGCAGATATAGGTACCCGATCGAGTTCAAGGCGAGCTCGCCGCAGTTCCTAGTATTCCTGTTCATACAATAAAAAATAGGGATTTTTTCCGAGTATTCCTGTAGGCAGGTATAACTGGATTATAGCGATGCTATTATTTCACCGCGTTCTTTCGTACAATAACACTGAAGGTAAACATGATGATTCGAAAGGGGACGCTTATATCGTTTCAAATACGTTAGGAACGTAGAGCAATGTTTTATTTATTATTTTGTGTTTATACTATACAACACAAAAAAAAACAAGCACGTCAATACACCCTACTTCAGAGAAAAAGAGCTTAAATGTGCTCAATTAGAGATACGCAAAATAATTCTCTATATTTCAAAATGCTCTATATAATTTAGTTTATAAAATTATAGCCGTTTAGGCTAAAATCTCTAAACTCTATCTAGCGATTTGCGGTGGCTACTTTGGCCAATTAAGTACGAGCTGTCTAACGATAAATGCCAGTTCCAGTTTCTTCTCGCATCACGGAGATTTCTAAACGTGACCAATTAAAATTGTAATGTGTTTACTTTCATGGGAAATTATCGCTGAGCATTTCTAGAAAGGTCGGTGGAGGCGCAAAAGAAAAATAGTAAAGAAACCATATTTCAAAATAAAAATATACACATTTGTGTCAATCAATAATGATTATAGATGACAATTAAACTGCCGCTTACCTGTCTATAAAAAATATATTCGCTCAAATTAATATATATTAAAACTTACCTTAAACACCGCCGGAGCTAGCGGTATAGCAGCTTGGTTGTGAAGATGTTTTTTCGACATTTTCGCCTCCTTTTTTCGTCACGGCAATAAATCGAAATCGTCACAATTTAAATGGAAAAATAATTTCCTAATTTATATTTAGAATTAAACTCTAAACAAGTTACGTTACAGCAAACTGGTTACGTTTCGCCGATGTTATAAAATTGCAGTTATATTTTCGAGTGAAAAATAGAGGCCGTGCCTTAGCTAACGCGAAACGCTCGTCGTCGCTTGCGATTTGTGCGGGTTTGTTAACTTTATAAGGTTCCAAAAAGTTTGGGATAGACGCGTTAGCGCCGCACGTCGTGCCACTATTGCGGTCAAATAGGCAATGAGCGAACGGGTGGGGCGCGAGCGAGCGCGCCTGAGTGAGTGGCTGGATTCGGCGCGGGGCCGAGGCTGAACGGCTGAAATGGAGGCGCCTGGACTACGTCACTGGCCCGAGGTGCCCCAGCACAACAGCGCTGAAAATCGCTGCCGGTTTGCGGAAAGTGGCCGTCACGGATTTGGTCTGCGTTATATGTTTTGTTTCGTCTTTACGTCAGACGCCGCGTGGCGCCGCGACGCCAAAAAGTTTACATAGCTTTACATAGCGCATCACGTGACTCACACTGTTGTGTCCTATGTCCTGACCTGATCCTAGGCCAGGTATATGAGCAAAAATCATGCAATCATATCGCTCACGACTATCTATAACTTGAATGGTCTGCTGAACTAAGGCATTTCCCATTCAAGGAAGAGTTTTGCCTTAGTCAGCACGTTTGTAAAACCTCAAATTTTGATGCGTGGATTTATTCGAAGTACGTTGATATATATCATATATATATATATATATATATATATATATATATCGGTATATATATGCTCGGGATATCTGAATAAACTCCTATTTGACTACCGCCGTGGTGTTGTTGACGACTGCGAAGCGTGAGGTGTGAATATTGGTGTGAACAAAAACATTTGCACTGAGTCTGGGTCTGGGACTATGGTCATTTTAGGTTCTGGTTCCCTAGAGACAGGGAATCCTAATGTAAGGATCGAAGTATGTGATCGTGACGCGTTAAAAATATCAACAATCAAATCTGCAACTATGCATATCAAAATATTTGTTGAGTAGGTTCAAGGGTCAAACAAAAGTAGAAGAAATTGTTCGTGATCGATAACCAAATTTCAATCAAAAAAGTGTCTGATATGAAATATACCTATCAGATATGCGTTTGACAAACATAGATTGTCAACAACTATAAATGTCACGTCTTTCTAATCGACATAAAGAGAAGGAGGTTCTCAAGTCATCTAGATTTTAGTTGTATGTTTGTTACCTCATATCTCAAAACGATCTGAACCGATTTGGATAGCAAAAAAGTATCTGAAAGAGTAGGCCCGGCCCATTAATCAGAATTGGTTCAGTAGTTTTAAAAAATAAAACCACTTGGTTTTGTGTTTATCAGTCAGCCTAAAAAATCATTATCCAAAAAAACAAGTTGTTCACAATCAACTCTATTAACCACCGGGAAAACTTTTTCCAAAGTAACTTACTAAATCAAATTGTAAAATTTTCCATACATTTTCATATTCATCGCACATTATGAGGTCATATTTTGAATATGATCTGTTTTTTGTATAAAAATAATGTTATAAGGTGACACGTTTTGTTTGCCTATGAGTATGTCTGTGGCTTGACGCACAGTACTCCATTTATTATAGTAATAGTTCAACGAAGTAGTGTACGTAATGGTGGTCGTGCGCCGCTATTGGTTTTTACCATAAGGTTTTAACATTTACGTATAACACAATCATGTCCTTACGTGGCCCAGTAGTCACAACCACAACACAAGCAGTTACACCGCCAAAGATATCGTGTCTACGCAAACTTTACCAGTTTTCGTCACTGGCTGCTAACTTCATACTGTTATAAACAAGAGTTGCTCTGTTCGATATCTCGCTTCAACATTTTCCAGTCCAATATTTTGAAGAACACACTCGTTGCTTTAGAACTTGGAGAAAAAACATGTGAATAAGTAGGTACTGACATTGAATTTACCGTAAACTTAAAACTAAAAACTTAACCTAGTCTAATAAGTAACCAACCATTACCTAAATGCTCGCAGCATTGCCATGCCACGCTGTAATTGTGGTACAGCGTGGCATGGCAATAGGAATTTAAATTCCCACCTGTCCCATTATCCACGTCAATGGGGCAGGTGGGAATTTAAATTACCATCGGCCCCATTGATAGGGATGTTACTTTTATATACATAATACTTTTGATATACATTTAACATACTTTTGACATACCTTTAACATACTTTTGACATACATTTGACATTATTTTCACATAGTTTTGAAATACTTTGGAAATACTTTTGACATACATTTGCTTTAACATACTTTTGTAATTCTTTTCACATATTTCCGACATACTATTGAGGTACTTTTGATATATTTTTGACACATTTGCTTTAACATACTTTTGTAATTCTTTTCACATACTTTCGGCATATTTTTGTCATATTTTTGACATACTTTTGTAATACTTTTGAAATACATTTGACGTACTTTTACATACTTTTGACATTACTTTGACATACTTTTGACATTACTTTGACATACTTTTGACATACTTTTGACATATCTTTGACATACTTTTGACATATTTCTTTTGACATACTTTCGACATACCTTTGACATAGTTTTGACATTCTTTTAACAAATTTAACGTATGTTTTACATCTTTTTTAATATAGTTTTTTTCTACTTTTTACGTACATATTCCCAACTGCCCCATTGGCGCAAAAATTCCCAACGGCTCCATTATTTTTTTGATAAATATAAAATAAAATAAAAATATATTCGGGTCAATTCCACACCAATTACCTAGCCCCCAACTTGGATACCCTGTAATATGGGCACTAGGTAACGGATAAACATACATAAATATGAATATCAACATCCATGACTCGGATACAAACATTTCTGCTCATCACACAAATGATCGCACCTTGCAGGATTCGAACCGGCGACCGTTTGACCGTTTGAGAGACTAGACCAACCAGCCGTCAATTGGGTCGCATTAGTGTTTTATGTTGCATATTTAAATTCCAAACTTTCTGAATGTGTATTTACACTAAAATTGAGTGTTAGTAGGAACAGAAAGAAAAAAATGGCCAACTAGTCGAACTAGCAAATCAAATACTGATTTATTGACAATAACACTTTTCATTAAAAATACACTATGCAGGTAATTAAATTAATATTATTTGCTAGCTGTACCCGCGGCTTCGCACACGTGGTCTTTTCTTTACGTTCAAAGTACCACAATGTGCTATTCCTGGACCAATATACCAACATTTGATTAAAATTTCTTCTGCCGTCAAAAATATATTTATCTTCTGCTCGGCTTCTAATTCACCGGATTGAGATACCAATTACACCGGTTTTTAAATCAAACCCAGAGCTCTCTAACAATGAAAACCGCATTGCAATCGGTCCAGTAGTTTTTAAGTGATGCGTGAAAAAATAAATTTGATATATTCTTGTTCAGTAGTTTTTTTAGACTATGACTAAGTTCCATCAAAACCCGTTCATTAGTTTCAGCGTGGTACGTGTTCTTTTAAATAATTTTCATTCAACCCCTATCCTGCGAGAACTCATTAATTTTTCGGGATGTAAAGTATCTTATGTCCTACCTCGTAGTATGAACTCAAATCATACCAAGTTTCATTTGAATTCATCCAGTAGTTCCAGTGGCGTGATACGCGGCCATGAAACATACAGAAAGACATACAGACAGAAATAAAAAAAACATACAGTTTAGGCTTCA
The DNA here is from genome assembly GCA_946251855.1 of Alsophila aescularia. Classification (NCBI taxonomy): domain Eukaryota; kingdom Metazoa; phylum Arthropoda; class Insecta; order Lepidoptera; family Geometridae; genus Alsophila; species Alsophila aescularia. The sequence goes on along the minus strand of OX276373.1, from coordinate 80,767,114 downwards.
TTATCGTATATAGAGTAACCTCCAAAAAAAACACAATATCTTTAATGTACAGAATTTGGACCCATATCCTGCAGGAACCCTTTATTTTATCGGGACAAAAAGTATCCATAATGTTCACCCATCTTATAAAATATATCTGTGCCAAGTTGCATCAGCATCCGTCCAATAGTTTCAGCATGCTACGTGTTCTTTTAAATAATTTTCCACCTCTATCCTGCAGGAACTCTTTAATTTTTCGGGATGAAAAGTATTCAATGTCCTACCTCGAAGTATGAACTCACATCATACCAAATTTCATTTTAATTCAGTGAGTATTTTCGGCTTGTTTCGCTGCCGAGGTACAGACAGACAGACGGACAGACAGACAGACCGAAAAAAATAACAAAAATACAGTTTTGACTTAAGTATTGAATAAAGAACGGCCTCCAAAAAATATTACAACGTATCTTCAATTTACAGAATTTGGGACATTATCCCGCAGGAACTCTTTATTTATTCGGGATAAAAGTTATCCTAAATTTTTACCATTATATATACTTTAACCGTGCCAAGTTGCAACAAAGTCTGTCCAGTAGTTTCAGCGTGATACGTGTTCTTTTAAACAACTTTCAACGCCTATCCTGCGGGAACCATTTAATTTTTCGGGATTAAAAGTATCCTATGTCCTACCTCGTAGTATGAACTCAAATCATACTAAGTTTCATTTAAATTCATTTAGTAGTTTCGGTGTGATGCCTAGCCAAGATACAGACAGACAGACAGACAGACAGACAGACAAAAATTAAAAAAAATACAGTTTTGGCTTCAGTATCGCACATAGAGTATCCTCCAAAAGAACATTTCAAAATATCTTCAATGTACAGAATTGGACCCGTTACAGTTTTATTATAAGTATAGATAAACTGTCATATATTTAGGTACTACAATAAAACAACATTAATCACAGCCATACTTTACAATTATTTTTCTTACAGATAATATTGAGGTTTTTTTTATCACAATTTTCATCAAATTTTTACAATAATTCTTTTGATATAAACTAAGGTACAAAAAGTTTAACTAAATATTATAATATCGCAACAATCACAGCATATTTTACAATTATTTTTCTAACGAATAATACCTACAATAATACATAACGAATAATAACATGAAAGGCTTTTATATCACAGTGATCATCAATTTTGTACAATGATTCCCTTTATAAAAATTAAAGGTGGTACAAGGTGGTATTTTATGGAGCACGTGCTTAGTTAAATAATATTTCATATTCAAATAATTGTAAAATATGCTGTGTTTGTTGCGATATTATAATATTTAGTTAAACTTCTTGTTCCTTAGTTTCTATCAAAAGAATAATTGTAAAAATGTGATGATAACTGTGATAAAAATAGCTTAGTATTATCTGTAAGAAAAATAATTGTAAAATATGGTTCTGATTAATGTTGTTTTATTGTAGCACCTCAGTCATATCTTTGACCGTTTATAAATATTGTTAATTTTAATACCTGCATACCTAGTGTTTTTAATAAAAAGTGTTATTGTCAATAAATCAGTATATGCTCGAATTAGTTGGCCTTTTATTTCTTTCTGTTCCTAGTAACATTATCATGAACATAATCAAAACTTTTTCATTGTCTATTACTGTATTGTCGCCACATATTCTTAATTCAAGTATATACCAGTCATTCTTACATTGTCATTGGATGTAACTCGTTTTTTACGAATTCAATTCATACTACGTTTTAAAATGTGTAATAAGTTTATTATGTACATATGGAGTCCGTTAAATATATGATCGTATTTATGTTCGTGGACGTGCGTATTTTTCCGTTCTTGTAAAAACCCCAGTAGAAACAGAATATACACCTGCACAGGTGATCGTATGAAGACTTGCAGCTGCAAAGCCTTCGCTGCCCGGTAAAGGAAGAACCGCCACAGAACTTGGTGCTCTTTGGGCAGCTAAGCCAGGAATCCGTCAACTTCTACCTACTTCTGCTTATGCTATTCCACCTCCTCATTCTCTGTACCTACTACATATTATTGTGTGCTTGGAGTCCCTTTAAGCTGGTATACACCCTCGAGGAACCTTCAGTCACAACCTGAACTTAACTAACTCCCCTATATAAACTAACGTAAAATAAATGTCTTAATCTAGTTTTTTTACTTCCTATCTAAATATACTCTATTTAAAATGTTAGAAAAAAACAGCTAAGCTCACGAGCACCCTTCTAAAGGGAGGATGCCTCATGTATAAGCAAAACCAGTGTCGTGTTGCTGTCAAACGAAAGTATTAGCAGGTACATAATCAAAGTGTGGTGGATCATCATCTCAATCGTTATCTGAATTTATTTTCATAGAGTAAGTCTGTTTAAATAGAGAGTGGACTTGCCCAAAAGGAAACTAAAATTACGAATTATTATACCCTATTATTGGAACTATAATCGGGAGTTGGTTTCTTTCTGTCAGAGTTTTGACCATGAACTAATAAAAACGGTAAAAGGATCAAAATGGATCACCCACGCTATTGTTGCTCGCTACACGCTACACAAAGGAGGTAATTTAGCACATTTGCGCCCTCAAATCCCAAGTCTTTCTGAACAGACTTCTATAAGCGTAATTCAAAATCTTTGCTTTTAATACTATCAAATTTTGTTCAGATATAATTAAAAGTTAATTAGCACGGTAAGTTTCTTAGTCATCCAATATTATGCCATCGCATCGCAATGGGCCTAAAGATCCAAACGTAAATAACATTTTTGTAGATTGTAGGTCTCTGAAAGAAAATCTAATCATTGATATTATTTATCAGCAATAAGTACTTCAAATAATAAAATTATAACGACTGCCTTTTTAAAATTACAGTGTTCTGTAAATTAAGTAAATGTCTACTGAATGTTGAACTCTGCTTGATAATACTAATAATAAGAGTAGGTAAGTACATTTGCTTCTGGAGGATGCACACAAAATTGCAGTTCTTCAATTCAGAATGTATCTCCGCTCTCCGAGCTCATAGGATAAGGATAAATTTTTATGAAATTTATAACATTATTAAATTACATTTAATACACTTTAATTCGTTTTACTTACTTATTCTTGACCCCTCATTGTTAGTAGAACTTCACCTATTTATGCTTTGTAAAGAACACTACTAGATTTTAAAACAACTATTTTTATATTTTAGGGTGCTTTACCCAAAGTATTCAAACGGAGCCCTATTACTAGACCTACGTCGTCCGTCTGTCTGTCCGATTTCCTACCCCTTTAACTGTATCTTTAAACCATAGGAGGAAAGAAAATTTACTTCGCATTTTGATACAGAGAGAAGCTACACACCACGACCCTTTTTCTTTAATCGCCGCCTTTTGCTACTACCTCCTTCTATCTTGATTCCTCTGCAACAAGCATGGCTGTTGTTCCTTCAGTCATCGACAGTAAAAATCCTACTCTAGCAATGAAATAGGTAGGTAGGTAGGTTATGAAATACCTCATACAAACATCTCACTACAATAACGCCATTTCATGGCAGGATAAAACATAAAACAAAGCGTAGGTACATAGGTTTGAAGTATTTGGTAGAAAGTAACTATGCATTATCAAAGACGCTCACTAACGAAAAACTGCTGGATAGTAGATCCAAAGCACTGGGTGCTCTTCGGTTGACGAAAACTCATTGCCACTGAATTCCTTGTGAATTCGGATTTTGAATTACCGGTTTTCTATTTTCTAGTAATATGACAGTTTCCGTGTGGTTGAATTTATAGCTAAATACTCATCGCCTTGGTGACGTCATTTGACATGCTCACTGAGCTTAGTGAATTCAAAACGAGTGATCGGTGGCAATCAATGGTCCAAGTGGCACTTACCGAACCGCACTTTAACTTAGCGAATAAGGCCGCAGATTTAGTACATTTTTTTAGTTCTTTACTTTAAGAGTAAAGGGACAGACGGCCGGACGGGGAAACGGGGGAACCAAATAGAAAAACACTGTCAAAGAAACAATATTATAATTTTAAAATACATATCCAACAAGACGCAACTCTTTTTTATCCCGCTTTAAATATCATGCGCACATGGCGCATAAAACTTTGTAGTGTTAGTAGTATCTGAATAAATTGTCTGAAACATACAGACGGACGGACGTGTCGAAACTAGGGTTCCTCGTTTGACTACGGAAGCCCAAAAATGAGCAAACCAACCAGTTTAAAGGAGATTTCACCTTCACAATAAATCAGATGTCCAAAACAATACAACCAGAAAAAACTTCGCAAACAGTATCAAAGTCGATGATCTAACTGCCAGACGATGACCACTGAATGCTTAACTAAAACATTTATAGCCTATTATCATATTGCAAACCGAAAAACCGGCGAAATCAACTGTATGACTAAGATAATAAGGATCAAAACAGCGCCTGAAATACAGCAGGTAGTTAACATCAGTGCACCAGTAACGGTTACTAATACCTTTTATAGAATACGATGATAATAAAATGTTTATAGTTGGGGTACCAATCGGAGGACTAAAACTAGAGTGGAAATCTCCCGAATATGTTATCGGCGCCTCGAAATCCTTGACAACATGTGAATAAAGTCAATAGAAGCCGGATTGTACTCGAGATACCTACAAGTCGTCAATCAACTTTTGTGAGTTATGTGCTATGAAATATTGTGTATTGTATACAGAGTGAATTTTTCAAGTGGGCGTGGATGGCTAAATTAGAAACTATGAGGAATAGCAAAAAGTACTCAAAGGAGTCTCGGGCCCGATTTTGATGAACACTAAAACTGCACCTTTAGATTTTTGAAAAAAAAAAATATTCCTAGGCAGGAATCGAACACGTTGATTTTGGAAAAAACACACACTGTATTATTACACCATTCGATAGTGTCGCTAATAAGGATTGAATTCTGGGAAGAAATGACATACGGCAAACTTAAGGAAAGAACTAATTTTTAACGAAAATTGTTAAACCATAACGGATTAATTGTTCAAAATGATGACCGTTGTTTTCAATACATAGCTGGATTCGACGTCTCAAGGATTATACTGCATTCAGTATTAAAATATTATTGATTCCGTTTAGAATATTTTCTAAAGTTCGTTTCAAGTCATCAATTGCATTATACGTGTCTTTGTAGATTTCCTTTTTTACATAACCCCAGAGAAAATAATGTAAGGGGGTAAGATCCGGTAACCTCGCAGGCCACGGCACAGGACCATAAATTGCTGTATATCAGCTCAGGGGTAGTTTGAATACTCAAGTTTAAATCACTTTTAGAGTCGCTGGTGAAGTTTGAAGACTGACGTCAAAATAATGTATATAGGCCTCTATATAAATAGCTGTTGTAGTTTAAGCAGTCAAATTAATTTGTCGCTGTTGTAGTTTAAATACTCGGGCCTAAATCATGTATGTAGAGTCGCTGGTGTAGTTAAAACAGTAAAATTAATTTGCCACTGATGTAGTTTGAATACTCAAGCTTTAAATCATTTATGTTAAGTCGCCGTTTCTAGTGAAAACAGTTGCTTAGTTTGGATACTCATGTCAAAATCATTTATGTAGAATCACCAACGAAAATTACTTTCAGTGTCTACAGACAATAATGTTTTGATAATCTTTAAGGCTATTTATAATGACTTGTAATTAATAGTTATCAATAAATATATGACTATGACTATGACTATCTATTTATGTGTGAATGTGTTGTATGAACGTAGCTGCATGCATCTTTCCTCGCGGGTCAGAATAGCTAATGAATAATTTTTCATTGCTGGTATGCTGTCGATTATTATGCTTACCCACAGTCACAAGAACAAAACCTCTGGTTTTTACTACTTCTCTTTTATAACAATCATATACTCCACTGCGCATTATCACCAGGTTAATTCTGGTTAAATTACAAACTGTGACCAGAAATCACTCAGAAAAATAAGGTTGTGAATTAACACGTCACATTCTCACATTCACTCGTCATTTTGCTTTGTAAAAAGGCACAAAACAATAGACGACGTTGTAGTAATTTTTAGCACGTCGATGGTGCTAATAAATCTTATTACATACTTGTAGCTCCATATAGTTCCTTTTATATAGGCAATTTTAGCTACTTCCTATTTTAAACCATCTCGTCAGCATAGAGTTCACGCCTCTAAAGTTCGAAAGTATTAAACAATGGTTAACCTTGATTATGTTCAAGTAAACCATTGGTTAACCAAGAGTCAAAGCATATTGGTGAACCTAAACCACACACAGTCCTGTTTGTGAAATTAAAGGTAGCGGAATCGAAAGGTATATAAAATTATAACCCATTGAGCTGGAAAAAATTGGTGATGGAGCTGGAAAAAACTGGTGCATTCACGATTAAATATATACTACAACCATGATAAACTCTTTACAGTACATAAATAAACCTAACAACGGGCAGTCTTTTTAGTTTAGAGAAGTATCTCGAACTACCTCGAATACATATGCATAATCAATTTTTTGCGGTAGGTATGTATAAATTATTTTAAATCCCTAAAGTACATCAAAAGCGTAGATCAAAGATATTTTTAAGATATGTGATAACTCAATGATAAGATCATCATTACTGTCGAGTAATAGTGTTATTTTTTGGATAATGCATAAACTATATACATATACATCTATACACCACTTCGATCTGATAGACACCGCTATCAGCCAATGAGTGTATGTTTTGGGCTAAATCTGGTCACACACACACGCACATACACTTATAGCCAGATAAACTATGATATCACTTATTATTATCAAGAAAATCAACAATGACTGGACCGCTATTCCGCTTATATCGATATCTGGATCTGTTTATCAGTTGCACAAAAAATGCAACTAAATTTTCCATGGCAAATTCTTCGTGAGAATTTCGTTTAATTCTATTCATTTATTGAGCTACCTATACATAAAAACCTGTTTCGTTCCTTATTATGTGTTCAGTAAGATTGGGTAGCGAAGAGGCGGTCGTATATACTCGTACCACACCTGGCCGTGATGTTCAAGGGTACATTGGTTGTGTCATGGAGTTTTCGGAGACGATTTAACCCTTCCCCCTCATCAGTGTGATTATTGTGAGGAGTCTCATAGGCACTTTTATCTTTTGTATGTGACATATACATCTATTTATTTTATTATAATTTCAGACATAAGAATATAAAGAATTGACAATAATGGAGAAAATTACATCCTAGTTTCTTGGTGCTCTCTTTTCCAACGGGCGTATTTCCGAAGAACTGGTAGAGTCAGAAGGGTATTTATTTCATTTTCCTGTGTGAGATCCATGAATCGGCGCATGAAAAGGTAATTTACTTTTCAAACTCAAACCATACTTAGTTTACCTAATTTTATTGAATTGACATATTTATACTAATTTATGTTTTTTCTGTTTGTTCATGAGATGTTTAGTTTTGACTTGTAGAAGTGCAATCATTTTGCCTATTTACAATAAATACTTTGACTTTGATTTCAAGCTCTACTAATTTTTGAAACAACAGGAAAACCTTTAATTTATGTGCGTCCGTGAAACGCCAAGGATTAAAGCTATAAGCTAATCGTATTAATGTCGTACAACTGTTTTTTATAGTTATTAGTAAACAAGCACAAATAAATAAAAACCCCACCCATTATAGCTAAATAGCATCTCAATCAGATCAGCTTTCATACATAAAACCGCAACAAAAACAATCAGCATTCGTTTTAGAGCTACGATCCATTGGACGATTGTGATTAAATCGTTCTAGTACGCTCCCGACCCCCCGATTATATCTAAGAACCATCCCGATCACATCAGCTTTCAAACAGAAAAAACACAGCATAATCAGTCCATTCGTTTGGGAGCTACGATGCCTCAAACAGACACTATGATACATACATACATACTCACCCTAAACTTATAAAACCTCTCTGGTTTGAGTTCGGGGGTTAATAAGTTGAATGCTGCAGTAGTTGGTATCTTGCGAGACTTTTGATTTTAAGAAATTAGATAGTATTCAACTTTTCCACAGATGTGGATGCAACCTCTGCTTTTCATTCAAGCGTAGTCCCGTGTGATCAAAAGAAAACCTTGTAGATAGATTGTTCAAAACTTAGTTGGTTGTATTCTCGCAAGATCGTTACGATAGATGTGCCTGTGCCGTATTCAGATTTTGTAACTACAAAATCGGATGATAAATTATTTTTCATAGTTACTTACTTTAGTGTTAGTTAAGATCTGTAATAAATAGTTATTATGGACTATATATGGTCTTAGTTTTTTTTGGTTTCAGTTTGGTTTTGATCTGACTCTCTACAACTGTGGATAAGAATTAGGGTCACCGCACACGTAAAGCCTCCTCACCTGCTCGGCAACGCCTCGCCTCTCCTCTATTTAGTAATCCGTGCTTACGGAGGATGTATGAATAAGACGTTTCATTGTAAGCAATTTAGTCTTATAACATATTTCAGTAGGAATAAAATCAGTACAATTCATTTTTTTTACTATATATGCACTCTATTACCTAGTATATAGAGAGCATATTATAGATAGTAAAAATAATGAATGCACTCCATTACTTAGTATATAGACACTATTCAAAGTTAATGTTCCACACCTACAATGTTAATTTAGTCAAAATGCATCAAAATCAAGGTACTTAGACTTAGTTCAAAAATCGTCTGTTACCTTCTAAATGGTTTTGGAGCTATGTATGTATATGACAAAAATTAGTATCACACGATTTTTACCCTTATAGACTTTTATCATATTTAGTCAGATTTGGAATTTACTATGCTAATTAAGTCAAAATACGTTAAAAAATAAGCCACTTAGTCCATGCCCATAAGGTCGAAAATAGTCTGACATTTTAAAATTATTTTGGGGCTTTGTAGTTGCACAAATATAAATATTAAAAAATATTAATCCAATGAACAATGCGCAATTGTATAGTTTATTTTCAATTAGGGTCTTTATTCAATTTGTAAGTACCAGGCAAATATAAGACCATAAGATGTTGCCCAAATAAACGATCCTGAAAGAAATTAAATCATACAAAAGAAATGAGAATAATGAAATAAGGATTTTATTATTTTCATTTCTTATTTAATATAAGTAGATTAATTAATACTTATTTAATTAATCTACTTACCTATTGTTATCAACTTACAAGATTGTGCGTCTGTCACACGGAACTTCAGGGAATTATAATTTCAGTAGTTAATGTAATCTACGGAATGAAAAAAAAACATACGGAACAGCCACAGCGGAACTACTGGGAGTACACCTAGTCTAGACGTCAACCAGGCCACCTAGCCGTAGACGAGGCGTCACCCCACCCGCACCGTAGCTGGGTAAACGCCTAGCCGTCAACCATTTGTCTCACCCCGGGGCGCCGCGCCGCTGCGTAGCCGGGATGACAATTCGGCGATGCGGAGCCGATCGGGTACTGAGGCGTTAAATGGGCGGTGACCCTTAGGCTGCCCTTAGGTATATTTTTAAAATGAAACGGGAACTACGTTTGAGCTAAGAATACCTAAAACCTTTTGAAACTTTGGGAAATGCGATTGAAGCTTTGATTTTTTTATTTCAATCAAAGGTTTTTAAGTATGATAATAAGCCAAAATTTCAATCTTAAGATTAGAATCGTAAAATATTAATCAAATCTAATCAATAGTCGAAATCAGTCTGGCCGTTTAGAATAATTATAGATATTGAACCTTCAAGATCATAATGAACGAGTAAAGTATGGAAAAACCTTTGATTATTGTATACTCGTAAAGGGAAAAACCGATCGATTTCAATGTCGAAAAGCGCGCGGGATTTTACAATCAAAATCTACCCTGTATATCGGCGTCTCCGCAGTAAACTTCGTAATTTAAACACTTTAGACTCCTTGTTATGTATTTTTTAGTATTTAATAATCATAAGAAACTCAATAACAAATATAAGCACCATACCGCGCTCATCTTATCTTAGAACAGAATAGGTTATTTCTATCCAACGATCAAAACAACTTGTCACAAAACTTACTAAGTGAATATTACCTCTAACAATTATAATTATAAATGTCTTCAAAAATAAATGAAACATATTAAAATAGTTTCAACATCGATACAATACTTTAACCAAGTAGTTTTAAACAAAACGGATAAAGATTTGCGCGCCAGTACGACATAACCAAAATTAAATAATAACAATCGATATACTGAATATCATAGGTACTAATAAAACAGGTCTTACATCTAAATAATAGCAGAATTTCATTAAAATAATATGGATTTGGTGATTGAGTCGTCATTGGTCATATATTAAAATGAACTTTTGTTGTTTGTACGTTTTATCCAGTAAACAAATTCTTACTTCATAATTTTGAGACTTTACAGCATATTAAAATAATTAAATATGAATTATAAGTTTTCATCATCAGCCTATATCTGTCCACTGCTGGACGTAGGCCTCTCCTAATGCATGCCACTGAGCTCGGTCTTCAGCTCCCCTCATCCATTCTCTTCCGGCTGCCTTTCGCAGGTCGTCACTCCACCTGACCACAGGGCTTCCTACACTACGTTTCCCTGAACGTGCTCTCCACTCGAGAACTCATCCACCCCAACGGCTATCGGTTCTTCGGGAAATGTGACCAGTCCACTGCCACTTTAGCTTGCTTATCCTTTGAGCTATGTCGGTTACCTTGATTTTCCGTCGGATATCTTCATTATGAATCTTGTCCTTCAGAGAAACTCCAAGCATAGCTCTCTCTATAGCTCCACTCAGCGAGCTATAGAGAGAGCTATGCTTGGAGTCCTTCAATTTGTGAACTAGTTTAACTGTGAGTTTCCACATTTCGGCTCCGCAGGTCATGACTAGGACGGACTGATTGAAGACTTTTGGCTTTAGGCACTGTGGTATGTACGACGAGAAAATTTGACGAAGCTTGCTTAATGCTGCCCAACCCAGTTGAATTCTTCTGTTGGCTTCCTTCTCAAAGTTGTTCTTACCTTATTGCAATATTTGCCCAAGGTAAACATATTTATGAATAACTTCGAGAGATACACGATCGTTAAATATGATCTTGGTTTTATCTATGTTCATTCCGAGACCGATGCGTGGAGAAGGATCATCTAGGTTGGTCATCATACTTTGCCAGTCTTGCAGCAAGTCCACCATTAGGACGATATCATCGGCAAATCGTAAGAGTAAGATATTCTAGCCATTGATATTAATGCCCATTCCTTTCCAATCCAGCGTCTTAAACATATCTTCCAGGGCATTAGGGAACAGTTTCGAGGACATAATATCACCCTGTCTCACTCCCCTGCGCAGTTGGATATGTTTAGACTGCTGGTTTTGTACTTGGATACTCATAATCGTGGCGTCATACAGAAACCTCAGCAGTTCGATGAATCACAAGTCCACTTGATAACGCTGCGAAGACTCTAGAATCGTCCAGGTTTCAACGGAGTTAAACGCCTTCTCATAGTTTACAAAAGCAAGCCACAGGGGCCGTGAAACCGGCCCCTGTGTCTTATTGCTCTTCAGACTTCTGTACTTATTACCTGCCTCACTCAAGTGTATGTAATCTATAGAGCTATATCCTCCGCGAAACCAAGCCTGGTCAGTAGGCTAGAATTCGTCAAGTTTTCGTGAGAGAACATTTGAGATAACCCTCGGAAACAACTTATAGACGTGGCTCAACAGTGAAATAGGTCGGTAGTTCTTTAAAAGAGATTTATGACTTTTTTAAAGAAGAGTACTACCAAACTCTTGCTCCATGCCTCGGAGTTCTCCCACTGTTAAGAACGGTGCAAAATAACCCCCGAAGTTCCCGAACTGCTTTTCCATTCTTAAGTTGTTTGAACGAAAAATGAATCAATCTCGTCTAAGCTGACGTCGGGCAGTTCATCAGTATAGTGGCGGGTCATTATTGCGCGGGAATCCTCTGTGCTGGTTTTGGGGACTAAAAGCATGCGAGTCGTACAATCGGCCATAGAAGTCTTCGATCTCAGAAAGGAAATCCGGTTTAAAGACGACAGTTATTGGTATTGAGCTTCGTCAGACGGGATCTACTCAATTGCTGGGCGAAGACTTTTTACCCCCGATTTTGCTCAATTGCCTTTTCTATATTATTTGAGTATTTAAGCATCAGAGGTCACGTCACATGAGCTTTCTAATTTTTTAATTGAGCTCCCTTTTTTGTGACGGTGTGGCTTGTTGTTGCTCCCATCGCTCGTCCATAAGCCAAAGAGCCTCATCCGAGACTAGACTCCGCACCCGTACGCTGCAGCTGAAAAAATCTAGTGTCTTCTTCCCTAAGGATTCCCACAACTTTTTGGAGTTCCTCGTCTACGTTATTTGTTGTTTTCAAGGCAGCGAATCAATTTTTCAACTTGAGTTGAAACTGTTCTGATCCAACAGCAGCCTGGAGCAGGTTGGGTCGTAGACTTCACCAGACGCCATATTTCAAGCTTGTGGTCGATATTAAAGGAGCCTCGGACAAGTCGGTGATCATTACCAGTATTAAACCTGCTGATCACTGAGACGTCCCTGAATATGTGTGTTGATGCAGACTCTCGCGTAGGTGCGGGGTCCCGGTTGAGAGAATGAGACTTCTTCGAGCACAGGACGTTCGTTCAGGATTCAGTTGAAGAGAAACGCATTTTGTTTACACTTTATAGATTTTTTAATGTCTGCAACAATAAAAGATACAACAAGAATTATATTTCGAATTTATAGCATAGCCCGGTTACAGAGTTTCGCTATCGGAGCCCTGTTTAACTGTGGTGTGCTGTACTGAATGCCAACGTTATGTTCACTTTATAGGAGAGCTTCTTGTCTTCAACAGCTACAGCGAACGAGAACTCGACAAATGTACCCCGAATCTTGGAAGCATGGGTATTTATAGTATAAGCGAAATACGCGATGCTCTCCTATTGGGCGATTTATTACACTTTATTTATGACATACGTTCGCCCCTTTGTCGTCTACTCTAATATTCCCACGCTCGAAAACAGGCACAAAAAATTGACCCAGAACTTTGCTACGGTCGTACCTCGAACATCCACTACGAAGAAAGCCCATTTTTTATGGCTTTGCTACGGGTGCGAGGAGAACTTCCGATATTGTGATCTTCTCGCACCCGTACGAAGAAGGTACCCAAACTTTAGGCATGTTGCTAAAAGTTTGTCCTATTTCAAGACATTCCTGTGTGTGACTCATCGCAAGTCAACACACTTGACCGATTTTAGAGAAGTCTCTTCCAGTGAGCCTCCTCTCACTCTTACTATCTAAATCTATCTATCACTCTTGCTCTCTGTGGGTGCACGGGTATTGGTACAGGTTGTCTCAGGATAGCTTTGCGTTGTAAATTCATACCTTTTACAAAGCGCGGCTTTCCTGAGACAACCTGTACCAATACCCGTGCACCCACAGAGAGCTTCAATCTTTTGTGGCTGCATGTTCCCAGTTATTACCTAAAGAGGTACGCGGTCATCCCGTATGCTATAGACGTCATACGTGATGGCTCGTAGATTCTACACTACGTTTTCCTGTTAAGCCCATACAAAAAAATATTTATGTCGCTTATGCGTTAACTTGCTTACATGCTGCAATAGCGCAAAGTGTTCTTAATACCTAAGCCTATTTTTCTGTGTTCCTATTTTCTACCTACCTACTACTCGCATGTACCTACTTATAATTTACCGTTGCGCTCTTTATCATAATTGTTACGCTCGTTCACAATGTGCTTATTGTCCGTCACGATGAAGTCAATCTCATTTTTAGTTACAGTGTCGGGGCTTTGCCAAGTCCACTTCCTCTGGTGTTATTTTTTGAAGAAACAAATCATCAAAAAGGACCCCTCTTTTTCCAAAAAGTTAACTAGCATTTGTGCCCTGTGATTCCTGTCTCCATAGCCGAGTGGACCTATTTTCGATTCACTGCAAGTCTGAACTCGCACTTTGGCGTTAAAGTCTGCCATGATAACGTTGTAGTGGGCCCTTGTATGCAGGGCTGAAGATATGTCATCAAACATATCTTCTAGGTTTGGCACCGGCTTCAAAAAACTCTTTCTTATTTAACGTTGTATTTTTGCAATATCCATACCAATACATAAAAGTGAAACGTTGTCTGCTTGTTTGTTTGTTTGTTTATTTGGGGAGCTTTCACGCGATAACATCTGGATGGATTGTGATGAAATTTGATACTTGTGATACTTTTTATCCCGGAAAATTGTAAGCTTCCACATGAAAACTGGAAAATATGGAAAAAGTTGATTACTCGCTGTAAGAAATGGTTGCCATGAAACCAAATAACAAGTATGTAAAAAACATCAAGAGTGGTGCTATACCTACTTTTGCATTGGATTTAATATCCTAGAAGAACATGGATGCTTTTTAACACGATAAACAGTAGTCCGCGGGGACGTAGTCGCGGGCGGGAAAACTAGTAACCTATATAAAACAACTGAATCAGTTTTGACGAAAATGATCTATGATTTCACTGGAATGGAACTCTTTAAAAAAATGGTTACACATCTCGTAGATATGAGAAAACATAAACACAAAATAACTGGATTTATAAGTTTTAAATAAATAAATACTTAGTTAAAGCAATCTTTTACGAGACACCACCAGTACCACTTAGGATCTGAGAACTCATCGAGACCAATCAAATAAGCCTAACCTCGAAGTGGTTTCATCATTTGATTGTTGGGTGATGGATTCCTGTGACTCCGGCTCCATTATCAGACCTTCGATACCACATTAGACCAGATAACTTATCATGACATACCTAATGAGACCAAATTCAAAGGGGTTCCATCATCTGATTGTTGAGTTCCTATGACTACCTTCCGGCTCCGACATCTGGATCGGCTGGATACCACATAAAACTAGAGAACTCATCAAGACAAACAAAATAAGCCCACAGCTCGAAGGGGTTCCTTCATTTTGTTGTTGGGTTGCTGTGACTACCTTCTAGCTCCATAATCAGACACTGGATGCCACATAACACCAGAGAACTCATCAAGACAAACCAAATAAGCCCAAACTCAAAGGGGTTTCATCATTTTGTTATGGAGTTCCTGTGACTACCTTCCGGCTCCATCATCAGACCAGCTCTATAGTACCACTATATTGTATTGTCATCAGAACTCGTTAAATGGTTCATTATAGACTTGAAAACTTGTTCCAAGCACTACTAATGTACCAATTTTGATGAAGTTTATATGGGACTACACTGAACTTTTACCCTTTTGAATAAAACAAAAATAATCCAAATCGGTTAAGAAATCTTAGAGATTTAAGGCAATGTAAATAAAATTTACTAATAATCTATTTAATTTCGAAAAAATACTGAACCAATTTTGAGACAATTTATATGGGTCATCACACATCGAGAGTATAGACAAAAAAAAAACAAATCAGTCCGCAATTGACGGAGAAATCGGAGTACATACAAAAAAAGTACATACAATCGAACATATAATAGTCTCCTTTTGTGAAGTCTATTAAAAAAGAAGTGGGTTTTTAAGAATAACCAATCTACAAGTATTTCGTCCCTGTGATTTTCCTGAGCGCTTATCTCGGGCTATCCTATCATTGTTCCAATAAAATCGTTGCGTCACCCCATACGATGGGCGCTACACCATGATTCATAGATAAGCCGTGATGATTGTCCTTCAAGCGGTTTG
This sequence comes from Alsophila aescularia, assembly GCA_946251855.1. NCBI lineage: Eukaryota > Metazoa > Arthropoda > Insecta > Lepidoptera > Geometridae > Alsophila > Alsophila aescularia. Next base: position 80,751,439 of record OX276373.1, on the reverse strand, counting down.
CACTCCGCAGCTCATTGAGATTTAGATAGATGGGGTGATAAGAAGTTTTCGACTCGCCAATTATAACATAATTTCACTGATCACCATCATCATCAGCCCGAGTCAGTCCACTGCTGGACATAGGCTTCTCCCAAAGCACGCCACTGAGCGCGTTCGTCAGCTCTTTCTTTCCAACTGCTGCCAGACACTGCGTATATCGTCGCTCTACATAGCTGGAGGAAGCTCTACGCTCTACACTACGTTTAATTAGTCGCGGTCTCCACTCAAGAACACGTCTACCCCAACGGATACGTCTACCCGAACGGATTCAATTAGGTTACTTCTAAAATGGTAATTTAATGTTTTTATGATTATAGCATTAACGCCTGCTTAGCGAGAACATATCTTAAAGGATAATCCGAAAGGATTCCAACAAATTATTAAATTAAGTTAAAAAATTATAATATATAATGGTAATCGTTTCAAAACCTACACTACTTTGAAAGAGGACTACTAACTTCAAGAGTTTTGTCCTTAGACAAGATTAATTCAATTGGTGGGCCAGGGGAAACCCCCTCCATCATTGGCTCCCATTCTAATAGCTCCTAATTTACCGTCTGTTTCAATGGTAAAGCGCGTTAAAAATAACTAGTGTTTAAATACTTAGGTAATCGTTTTTTAACACTAGCTATATCATTGACCGAGCGAGCGCGAAGAGCGAGCGAAGCGTCTCTGTTTTAGCTTGGGCAAAAATTCTTTCGTATGTCCGGATGTGTGTCCGGATGTCTGTCCGGCTGTTCTCTTCTACAGGTCGCTTTTCTCAACCGATCTAGACGAAACTTGGTATAAAGGTTAAGCAAATTTTTACTTTCCCCAAAAAAGGGGCAAAAAAGGGGCTACTGAATATCTCCTTATTAAATCCGATTTCGATGATTCCTTTTTTATTTGAAAGGTAGTTAAAATAACTTTAAGTTAGACTAAAAATTTGGTGAAGATCTGATGACGGTTTTCGGCGTGATGAGCAAAATAGCTCCTCGAAATGCAGTACATTTCGCACTTTTAGGTTTCTACCAGTGGAATCAGCCCTTTACCTACTAGGTAGGGATTGATGGAGCACCTTGGTTATTAATGATAGTTGTACAATAAGGTAACTAGATGGCGCTACTGTGCAACGCTAGATTGTTTGCAAAAAAGTTTGTACGTGTGAGGTCTACAGCTCACAGAGCCACTAGTACTAGCTGCGCCCAGAGGCTTCATACTTTACTCATCAACATGAGCCCGTGACAGTCCACTGCTGGACATAATGCTCTCCTAAAGCTCACCATTGAGTCCGATCTTCGGCACATGTCTTCCAACTGCTGTCAGCCACTTTGCGTATATTCGTTGCTCCACCTAGCTGGAGGGCCCCACACTAAGTATTACCTAGTCGCGGTCTCCATTCAAGAACATGTCTACCCCAACGGTTATCAGTCCTTCGAAAGATATAACCAGTCCACTGCCACTTCAGCTTACTAATCCTAAGGGCTATGTCGACAACTTTGGTTCTCTGCCAGATCACCTCATTCTGGATACGATTTTTGAGAAACTCCAAGCCCTTTCCATAGCCCGCTGAGCGACCTTAATTTGGTGGACTAGTCGTACAGTGAGTGTCCACGACTTGGCTCCGTACAGGTAGGACACACTGGTTGAAGACTTTTGTCTTCAAACATTGCGGTATTGGCGACGAGAAGACTCAACGAAGTTTCGAAAATGCTGCCCAGCCCAGCTGTATTCTTCTGCGGGTCTCTCTCTTGAAGTTATTCTTACCTAGTTGCAAATTTGCCCCAGATAAACGGGTTAGTCCAAACTGTTCTACTATTTGTTCGACTATAGAACAGATTGGACAAAAAAGTACAAGCTATTCTACTAAGTAGTATGACATATTGGATCCGAACAAATTGTGTATTTTGTCGTCCATGCTGTTTTCTACTATAGAACAGTTTGGACAACAAAAAACAAACATTTATTCTACTGAGTAGGTAGTAGAGTAGGTAGTAAGACATTTTAAAAAGGCAAGTGAAAAGTGACAGTTTTCAAATGTCAGATGTCAAAGTGACAGTGTCATCAAAGTGACAGGTGTCATCAACGTGTCAATTGTAATCAAAGTGACAGAAGCCGTCAAAGTGACAGGTGTCATAGTGACACTGTTAAACACTATTACCCGGAAACAATTGATCTTTGACTAGTAGTTTCTTTACAGAAATTATAGATCTCATTGATATCTTCGTTTTGGATGACAGCTGTCAAACTTAATAGGGCTATAACTCTGAAACTGTTGATCCTAGACTAGTAGTTTCTATTCAGAAGTGATAGATCTCATCGACATCTTTGTTTTGTATGACAGCTGTCAAACTTATAACTCTTGACACTAACGATCCTAGACAAACAAACTCCTGAACAACTTCGAGAGCAGTTCCGTTAATAGCAATTAGTTCCGGAATAACATGTTCGTTTAACATTACCTTGGTTTTGTCCATGCTCATCCGGACCTTAATTTAATAGTTAATAAAATAAGATATACAGGGTATTAATTCAATGTAATTCAGGACTAGCAGGACTTACACAAAAAAAATACATTAAGAAAAGATTCTGGTGCTAGCGCCAGACTTTCGGTCCCAGAGACCGCACGCGTGTTTATGTGTTATTGTTATTCTGTTTGGCGTGGGTATACGACGGTAAAGTAAACATAAAAATAAAATGACTTTGCTATAAAGAAAAACAAAAACGTGACAAAAAGTAAATACGTTTTAGCTGTATTAAACAAAAGTTGATCTAAGAAACAGAAGCGAGCGTTTTTATAAGCGTGTCTACGGATAAAGTGTATCTACGGAAAATAGTTCCATACACTTGACTGTACAGTAGACCGGAAGATCGTCATGCAAGGCCAGTTAGGGCCTAAAATACAGTGTGCGTATTATATTTAATGAAACAACATTTCTATAGAGGACTCAATGCGCTGATTTATCTTTATTAGCAGGCAATAACATGGACAATCAAAGAAGTGCATTCTGTACTTATGACATGCATAAATTATTATGCAAGATGAATGACCCTGTAATCGACCAATATAAACCAATCGAATCCAATCAATTCTTACGTATCAAGTTAAAATTGAGATAAATGTTTTTATATTTGAATAGTTATGTCTAGCACTAAGCCTAAGGTCTAAGCCCGCCCGCCCGCACTACATCTGTGACAGATGTACAACCGCCAAGTAGTAGTGCGCAAATATTCCAATTTGAAGCGTTATGTGGGGACACTGAGAAAAAAAGTTCCCAGCGCGCCCACTGGTGGTCAACAGATTAAACAGAAATTAGGTAGATACTTAATGGGCATATGAGACAAACCACTGCTTCAGGGCGACAAGCGAAGTTAAATGTCTTCAACAGGGTGGAAAGAACGAACGGGACCTGGAGCCTGGAGCCTGGAGGGAAAGCAGGGAAGGGGGCATGACGGGATGGCGGGCAAGACGTGGTACCAGGTTTTATTGTCTGTACGTGAAACCGATCACAACAGTTATAACAGTTTTGCTCGTGATGACGCGCCGCCATGTTGTTTACCGGCGCAGTGACCGCTTTGTCATCATCATCAGCCTATATCTGTCCACTGCTGGACGTAGGCCTCTCCTAATGCACGCCACTGAGCTCAGTCTTCAGCTCTCTTTATCCATTTTCTGCCAGCCGCTTTCATTTCGCAGGTCGTCACTCCACCTGGCCACAGGGTGTCCTAGACTACGTTTGCCTAAACGTGGTCTCCACGCGCGAACTCGTCTACCCCAACGGTTATCGATTCTTGGGGAAATGTGACCAGCCCACTGCCACTTCAGCTTGCTTATCCTTTGAGCTATGTCGGATACCTTGGTTCCCTGTCGGATATCTTCATTACGAATCTTGTCCTTCAGAGAAACTCCAAGCATAGCTCTCTCCATAGCTCATCCATGGTTTCCAAGGCACCGAATCGATTTTCTAACTTGAGTTGAGTTCTGATCCAACAGCGGCCTGGAGCAGGTTGAGTCGGAGCGTAGACTTCACCAGACGGCATCTTTCAAGCTTGTGGTTGATATTCAAGAAGTCTCGGACAAGTCGGTGTTCACTACCAGTATTAAACCTTGCGATCACTGAGACATCCCTGAATATGTGCTCATTGTCCGTCATGATGAAGTCAATCTCATTTATAGTCATCCTATCGCGACTTTGCCAAGTCCACTTCCTCTGGGGTTGCTTTTTGAAGAAAGAGTTCATCAAAAAGAACCCCTCTTTTTCCAAAAAGTGAACTAGCAAAAACTGATTCCCGTCGCCATAGCCGTGTGTACCTATTTTTGATTTACTGCAGTCACTTTGGCGTTAAAGTCTCCCATTATAACGTTGTAGTGGGCTCTTGTAGTGTTATGTAGGGCCGAAGATATATCATCAAACATATCTTCTATCTCATCATCCGAGTGTGCCGAGGTCAGTGCGTAAACCTGTACGATCTTAAGGCTATACCTTTCGGTCAGCTTAAGAACCAGGTACGCTACCCTGGTTGACACACTGGATATTTCTACAACATTATCAATAAGGACTTTGTTGAACCCCACGCCACCCTGAGACTGCTGATCACCCTCTCGGAAGTAGAATAGGTGCCCGATTCCAGGGTTACTGTATCCTCCCCCTCTCTTCGGACTTCACTTAACCCTAGGATGTAGCCAGGGTCAGTTATTATTGTTTCGAGGGGCCTACGGTAGCCCAGTGATTCTTCGCACCCCCTGCCCTGCCTTTTCCTTGACCGCCACCTTGGTCAGGACTAGCAGAGTGACTAGGAACTGGGGGGCATTTCTTGTTTGTGCCGTTCATAAGGAGGGTTTACCCATAATCACCACGCTGGGCATGGGTTGGCGATCGCAGGGCGTAGCTTCTCGCACCGGTGACGCTGCTGCCCGTCACCGTCCTGTATCATTTGGCTACGCTTGTTTTTGGGATGGTTATACCGCCATCTGTCGGTCGCCAGAGCCTCGTTCGTTTTCCAGCAGGATGACCGCGTACAGGTGAGGTTGGCTTGGAACATTGACATTATTTTCGCTCCCATACATCCTGCTCCTATCCCGGACCGCTTTGTATAGGCTCGCAATTTTGTATTGACTTTTTTTTGTTGTTTTGAATATAACAAAAACTAAATTACTACCGAAGTATCAGATGAAATGTTTTTATTTTTTTAACAACGATTACAGAAGCAGGCATGTACTTGTTAGTACTTGTTGTATAGGCTCGCAATTTTGTATTGACTTTTTTTTTGTTATGAATATAACAAAAACAAAATTACTACCGAAGTATCAGACGAAATGTTTTTATTTTTTAACAACGATTACAGAAGCAGGCAAGTACTTGTTAGTATCATTTCCATGCGTTGCTCTTTTGAAAGAATTTAATTTAATTCAGTTTGGCATGAGAGGACAAGACGGGGTCTTGGGTGCCCCATCTGGCGTGGCGGAAGATAGTTAGCAGAAAGAATGGAAATAAGAGAACTTAAAAAGAATAAGAAAAAAGGTGGTGTTGTAAAATAAAACCACTTTTTCTTGGTTGGCAATAAGCCAAGCCTACTTATCCACTAGAAATCGAGTGAAATGAATCGCCCAGGGGATCAATGTTAGGGGAGCCAAGTGGACGGAGGCGATCTATTGCAGCGGTCAATAATTCACACTCAAATGAAGGATGGGCTCATGCATTCTATGTAAAATGGACACACTGCAGCTATGTAGCTATAGAAGATGAAGAAGGAACATTTACTTTTGCATTTTTTTTCAAAAATGTGTTGCTCTGTTCTTGTATACCCTAGCTGGTATACACCATTGGGGTACCCCACCTTACATTACCTGGGGACAAGATGGCGTTTTTTTTACTCTCCAATCGTTAAGATCCCCTTTCCCCTACCTTCAATATTGAAGTTAGCAAATATTCAAAGGAAACATGCGCTTTTCCGTTTCCGTGGGATAACGAGAAAACTTCGGGCGGAGGCACAGTGCAAATTAGCAAGTTATTGTTAGATTTTCATTTATCAGAGTTTGATCCTTAAGATTTCGCCCTATCAATTGGTGCCATAAAAATAGAGGTTGTTATTTTGGTTTCGGGGCAGTGGTCCAACTGTTCCGTCCAACTACTACGGGCCTTTACTAGGGATCGTGGTCCAACTATTTTTGTAGTTGGACAATGGCCCCATAACTAGACTCCCGGTCCAACTGATTTATTATCATTGTAATTATTGATTATATTAAACAAGTATAGTTTTTATTCCCTTTTATTAGTTGATAATAAAAAGAACTAAAAAGTAGGAAATCAAGACGAATCAAGCGACCCAAAACTCGATGGGACTGCGTTATTTTATTACATAGTTCAGAGCTGATCTGATGTTGGAGCCGGATGGTAGCCATGGTGCCATCCGGCTCCAATATCAGATCAGCTCATCATCAGCCTATAGTAGTCCACTGCTAGACGTAGACCTCTCCTAATACATGCCACTGAGCTCTGTCTTCAGCTCTCCTCATCCATTTCCTACCAGACACTTTTCGCAGGTCGTCCATCCATCTGGCCACAGGGCGCCCTACGCTACGTTTGCCTAAACGTGGTCTCAACTCTAGAATTCTTCTACCCCAACGGTTATTGGTTCTTCGGTAAATATGACCAGCCCACTGCCACTGTCAGTTACCTTGGTTCTCTGTCGGATATCTTAATTACGAATCCTGTCCTTCAGAGAAACTCTAATCATAGCTCTCTCCATAGCTCGCTGAGCGACCTTCTGGACTAGTTTGACCTGAGTGTCATGTCAGCATCGTAGGTCATGGACTGGTAAGTCACACTGATTGAACTTTTGTCTTCAGACACTGTGGTATGGATGAAGAGACGTCTCGACGAATCTTGCCAAACAACGCAGTTCATACGCAAATATTGCTGAAAGACTTTCGTGGCGATGTAATCATTTTCATAGGAAGTACATCATTTGGACCAAGGGTCTATTTATAGGGTCACTACAAAAATAGTTGGACCATGACCCCTAATAAAGCCCCACAATCAAACCGTGGCGTGTAGTCGTACCGTGAGTTGGCCCACTGCCCCGAAACGATTATTTTTCGCATATGTATCGGATGAATTCAAGGATAAGGAAAAAACATTTAAAAAGTGCAGTTGTATTTACTTCCATCTTCCACCCAAAAGTCACGTGCATGGAGGCCACGCGTGGACAATGCAGAGGATATTGAGGATACTTTCCTTTAAGTCCCGTTCGTAATTTCCATCCTGTATAGAGTATGTCTATGGTGCAATGCCGCGCAAAATGGTCGGGACCGCGGGCAAAGAAAACAGTACTATATAGTCAACGATTAATAGTTTCAGAGTTATAGCCCTTTTAAGTTTGAAAGTTGTCATCCAAAACGAAGACACGATGAGATCGCAGACGCGAGTATTCTACTGATGAGACCTATTACTTCTTTAAAGAAACTACGAGTATCTAGTCAACGATCAATAGTTTTAGTATCAACCTTATTGACATGAACTAAGTACGTACATTTTTTTTTTTTTTTTGTTGACTGAACACCGTAGAAAACTAACTTTGCATAATATTGCACTCTATAGTGGTGGACAAAAAGTGGGGGACAAAATAGACGTATGTAATAGGTTATAGAGTGCATAGATGGTAACAACTTTATATACGTTTAAAAACTAAAACCCGACTATGGTCGGTAAAAAATAGCCTATGGCCTGTGACACTCTATAAATGAAGACAAATCGATTGACACCTCGCACCACAAATTTTTAGTTTGAACGCATAACCCTTCTTATGCTTCGCCGTAGTCGGATAAAAAAAAGAAGCCTATGACACTGTATACCTAAAAACGAATCGATTGATCACTCGCTTGTCAAAATCGAACCAATGGAGGTGACGCTTTTGTGGATCATCCACATAACTATATACATAGATACATACATACATACACACAAAATACATACATACATACATACATACATACATACATACATACATACATACATACATAGACTATTAAACTTATTACCCTTCCCTTGCTTTGTTGTAGTCGGGTAAAAAGTATGAATTATACTGTTTTTCCAACTGAAGAATGGTATAAAATGTTATACCATTCTTAAGTTGGAAAAAAAACTTACAGTGGAAAAAGTTCTTACACTAAAAGTAATATATTCAAAAGTGATAAACTTAGAAGAGGACAAAATTTTGCCTACATTGGTGTTGACTATGTTAAATTAAAAATAGTAAATCGTGCATTTTTTTTTACGATTACTATCCTCCACAAGTAACACACACTCTCACATACACACATTGTAGTCAACATAAGTAATTTTTTTTTTATTTATTACGGACTAGGCAATCGTTTGACCACGATCTCACCTGATGGAAAGCGATGATGTGGCCGAAGGTGTAGGCACGCTTGCCTAGTAGATACCTATTCACTCTTGACTTGAACACACCGGGGTTATAATTTACCGGAAACACTGACTAGGGCAGGGCATTCCACTCCTTTGCAGTTCTTATAATAAATGAAGAAGCGTAACGCTTCGTTCTTGTGCGAGGTATTCCAACCATGAAAAGGTGGCGCTTTGCTGATCGTCTAGTCGTACGGTGATGGTACGGTGTATTTGGTCCTAAGTAAAATTATATTAATAATGTTTAGTGCCATTTTGTTCTTTTTTTGTGCACTTATTTTTCTGGTTCGCTAAATCAATATTTTTTTCACGTTTGAGTAACACCTCAGTTTAAGCAATGGGCTATGCTGAAAACCAGCCCTGCGTAGACGTAAACTTAGGGCCGTATTAATAAACCGATCTCAACTCCAAGAGCGCTCTTTAGAGCGATCTCAAGATGCGAATCTAATTAATAAACACATCTTAAGCTGTTGATTGAGATGCCGTAATCAGCTGAGTTAGTGTTTAATAATAAATCAATCTCGACTCTCAAGGGCGCACTTGAGATGCGCTTTGAGATGCAGAATGTTGAGTGCAGTCGATCCGTGACTTGAGAGCGTGATTGCCAGTTGCTAGAATCAAGGATTTCGAAAATATTATTTCAGAAGTTGATAATTATAATTATATTAACCATCATTATAAGAATATTTTTATATTCCTCTGGGAATAAACAAATTTATTTGGCATGATTGCTAAAAGATCCGAAGATTTGGTAGATATCAGAACCTGGCGAAGACTCGCTGAAGTCTAAAAAGATCCGAAATCGTAACCAAAGGATACGCGCTGGAAATACTGCATGGCCAATAAACGAACTTTTATTTTCATAAATTATAGTCATTCATTGATGAATTGCGTTAAGTTCTTTAATAGATAGTGTAACTTTGAAAATATAGACAAATATTATGGCCTACATCCTTTCTACAAAAAAACTAAAGTAAGGTTATGATAATGATGTAGAAAATAAACATTACGTTTAATATAATCGCATTTAATTTAATTCAACTACATCGAAGTAATAAATTTTACGCTATATCTTATTTGAGCAAAAACCGAACTTTCAATAAAGAAAATAAATCGTTCATTCAATCTTGCTCTCAAGTTCTGGTTCGTGACGTAGCATCTTGAGATGCGGCTCTTGAAAGCGACATGATCTGAGATGCTCTTGAAATGTCTTTCTTTATTAATCAGCGACGATCTTAAGATTCTGATCACAACTTGAGAGCGTATCAGTTGATATCGCACTTGAGAGCTCAACCAAGAGCGATTTATTAATACGGGCCTTAGTCGGGGCAGTACAGTGCTGAGCATACCCCAGTCGCCAAACATGCACTTTCCATTTACATAGGTACCTATAATGTGAGTTTCTTTTGTTTAATTTAAGTGTTTTTTGGCAATACATTATTGCTATTTTTCTTAACCTTTTAATTTTTGTGTTTATTTTTTTTCCAACACTGGGCGTGTGTGAGCAGGAGCAATTGGCGCCCGCCAGCCGTAGCCGCGGCGACCGCGTGACATAAGCGCTGTGAACGGTGGGTTTACCGCGCTCCGTAAGACCATAAGGACTATATATATATATATATTATATATATATATATTCCCATTGTCCCATATATATTTTGTATAAATGTTTTAGTTATTATTGTATTTTTGTTCTATGTGGTGTACAATAAAGAGTTATCTATCTATCTATATTATGTACTGTGCCGTAAGCATAGAATACTAAATAGTTACAATGTAACGCCAATGCGAGGCGTTGCCGATCCGGTGCCGGGGCATTAAGTGTGCGGTGACCCTAACTTATGTAAACAACCTGCCCTAGTCACTAGACTACGGCGAAGCAAGAGAAGGGTAATGAGTTTATGACTATGTACCTATGTGGGTATGTGGATGATCCCACGTAGCGTCACCCATATTGGTCCGATTTTGACAAACGAGGTGTCAATCTATTCGTATTCAGACGGTATAGTGTCATAGGCTATACTTTTTATTCGTCTACGGCGAAGCAAAGGATGGGATATGTGTTCAAACTAAAACCTTGGTCCGATTTTGACAAGCGAGATGTCAATCGATTTGTCTTCATCGCAAGAGTGTCATAGGCTATTTTTTACCCGAACGTTTAGTTTTGAACTTATGTCATGTTTAATATAAAATTAATATACAACTCTCAGTTGTATATTACAAAAATGGTGAATATCTTAGCTCTTATTAAATTTCTTGCTTTTCACATCGTTTTTAATTTCTATTTTGAAGATTAACTCCAAATGAAATCTGAAATGAAAATAAAACACAAATAAATAAATTTTATAGTTTATTTATTATAATTAAAAATGATTTTATAGTAAGAAAATATAAGTAAATACTACGGAACTAATACATAAACCAAAATGTTTTCAAAGCAAACTTAACGAAAACCTTTGTAAAACCACATAATAAATAATAGTAGATACTACGGTAAAACTTATAACGGATTTCACTAACGTTCCCCAGTACATAATATAACATTAAATACTAGCACTACGTACTAGCACTACGTACTAGCGGCACGTAAGTCTAGCGGTGAACGAAACGTGGCGGGGATCTTGGCACAGTCAGTTTTCGGGAAAAAGTATTAAGTATATAAAAAGTATTCAACATTTTAACACATTATATAAACTTTGACTGTGCCAAGATCCCCGCCACGTTTCGTTCACTGCTAGACTTACGTGCCGCTAGGTATACATAAGAACACGCATTTGAATGACGTTGACTTCGAATATTAACATAATGATACATATTATTTTAAAATTGCGAGCAGGTATCAATAGTAGCCGTTTGACTTATGGATTCATGCAACTTTAGGAAACGTTGATTAAATCCGAAATCAAAATTTAAAGTACGTGGTACAAGTAACTACATATATTTTTGTGCATGTGCATAAAATATATGTATGGGTGTGTGTTTTTTATCTATGTGTGTACCATTTGTATTAATGTTTTTATTCAAGAACTAGCTGATGCACGGGACTTCGCACGCGTGATATTTTTGTAGGTTACAAACACTCTATGTACTATTCAAAGACCTAAAATACCAATATACTAACATTTGATTAATATTCCTTCAGCCCTCAAAAAGCTTTTATCGATTGCTCGGCTTCTACTGATTGGATTGAGATACCAAGTCCACCAGTTTTTAAGTCAAACCCTAAGCTATCCAACAGTGAATAGCTTAGGGTTTGACTTAAAACTGTATCACAATCGGTTCAGTAGTTTTTACGTGATGCACGAACAAATAAACAGACAAACAGAAAGAGACCATTTTTTTAAATGTTATATTCTTGTTCAGTATCTTATTTATGTACACTAGACCATTTAAAAAAAAAAAATTTAAACCATTCTTCTTTGTGCAGATTATTTCGTTCCTATTGCTCTATTATAAGTATACACTAGCAGTGCTTGGTTTTGCCAGCGTGGTAATTTTTCTGGTCAGTACTGTACAAATTGTGTGCTATTGCAGGGCCTTAAATACCAAAATACCAAATAAGATCAAAATTCATTCAGCCGTCAAATAGTTTTTATCAATTGCTCGGCTTCTATGCAAAGTATGTACTTGCATCAGATTTTATATCAAATCCTAAACTACCCATCAGAAAAACCATATAACAAACCCACTGGGATCTACTATCGCGCATTAGGCAGCCTGGCCGCAGCGACCGTGCCACGAAGCGGCCAGTATTTTCCAAGACGGTGGTTAGGCGGCCAAAAATTGACAGTTGATTTCATGAGTTACTATCAAATGGACTTCGAGGAGATAGCTGTGATCTCTCGGTAGAGAGTAGTATATTCCTTGGCTGTGATTGTGTGAGTGAATTTAGTAATGAGGAAGAAAAATATACACAAAAAAATGGGTCCATCCATTATTATGTGATTAATATCTCTAATAGAATAATCACTTGACGACATATCCCATAATAAGCTTCTTCTAGCTTCAATTTCTGCTATAAATCTTTCGGTATCGAAATGATCCTGGGTAGACATCGTAGCGTTTGTTCAAAGCGTGTAAATATACAGTCGGTCCTGCAGGGCTATTACGCAATGTTGATCATATCGGTTTCAAGCCATCAAATTCATTAGTGCCTTGTGATAGAGTCGAAATTGCTATGAAAAAAGTAACATTGCGTAATAGCACTGCTGGTCGCCACGCTAATGCGCTCGCGTTGAAGTTATTTAAAAAAAATAGGTATCTCATTCTCAACCAACGGCTGCGGCTGGCCGCAGGCCGCGTGTACGTCGCACGGCGCACCCGAATTAAAGATTTTAGAAATTGGTCTGTTTGTCCGTTTCTCAAAAACTTGAAACTACTGGACGGATTTTGATGGGAATTTCGGCGTTTGGTAGCTTTGGATCATAGTTAAGTGACAACTGGTTAGCATTGGTAATGCAAAGTGTGCTAAAACTTGAATTAATGTATATTTATAAAAAGTTAATAAACGTCAATTAGTACTGCGCAGTACAATATTGTAGTGCGCAGCTATTACTAATAAATGCTTAACTTTTTATAAATAAGGCCGTTAATGTTTTAAAAAACTGTATGGTTAGAATATGTCTGTAGGGTTTGTAGTTAAATAGCAAAACTATGTACCTACGTACCTGTTATATACGTTTTTACTTTATGAACGACTTTTTGACAAAGCAAATTACTGGGCTTAAATTGTAGACCACGCAGACGAAGTCACTGGCAAAAGCTAATTTACTGATAAAAATACCACATCACTTTCTTTTCTTTTTCTTATTCTTTTTCGCTTCCTTCTTAGCTGCCGCGGCTGCTTGAGCTGCCAATCTATCTGCAATTCGCTGGCGTTTCTCTTCCGCCTCTTTCAATATCTTAACTTCTTTTTGCAGCTGGAACGTGTTTTTATTTGATTTAGTCTTCGGTATATATAATATATTCACGAGAATCGACACAAAAATACATCGCTTTCAAAAAATAAGTAAAACCAACTATATAAAAGAAATAGCTAAAAGATATAGCCACAAGCTAACCTAACCGTAAATTTAGCGATTGATTTCAGATAAGGGTGTATTACCGACTTAAAAAAAAGTAGGTTCTCAAGTTGAGTGTATTGTCAAAAATGCGTAATATTCATATATATTAGTATCTAAACAAATATTTGCGAATGTATGTAGGTATGTGTGTATGTATGTTTGTCCACGTATTTCTCGGAAACTAAAAGTCTGAAATATTAATTATTTTTGTAATAGTTTCAGTTTCTTTCAACTTATAATATAATAGCGAATAGTTTAAGTTTTATTAAAATCAGTTCAGATAAGAGATATTAACTGTTTCCACTGTGGCTTTCTTCTTAGCAAATGGAATTAAGTAGGTACCTACTTCATTTTCTTAGGACCACTTTAAATATAACTATAAAGTGATAAATAAAAACTATTTAAAAATTTAATTAATCTGACTTCATATACTTAGTATAAAATCTAAAAGAAATAAATTGTTTTTCATGTCTTTGCCTGGTGAGTTCCTCTTACGTACTGTACGATAAGCGCTCAAAAAAAGGAATTATTTATATCCATTAAGTTTTATGCTAAAGAAAGAAATAAGAAGTCAGTGCAATTATTTTCATATTAGTTTTAGTATATTTGTAATTTCGTTGCCTGTACCGGTTTATTTGGCTATGTGGTAAGTCCCAACTTATGCTTTTCTAAACATTTTGTCGAGTTGAGTCTCTTACCTTCCTCTTCTCAATCCTGTTGGCCAGCACCGTCTTCCAGGCGAATTGGAGCACCCTAGCGGCGTGTTCGATCATGAATTGATTCATCTTCTCAGTCATCTCGATTTGGTATTCATCTTCCCTTTCTTGCATCAGTGGGAGATACTCCTTGTCTATCTCTGCTAGTTCTACCTGCATTGAGTTTTTGTTTTAATTGGAACGTTTGAGTCATGGGATAACCATCAAATTTTTGAACTAACTGAAGTCGAAAATGAGTCTTGAATTTTGTAATAGACAAAACGAAATGTTGTCTTGAGATTCAAATTTCGTTATGATATGATTATGATCAGAGTCCTATCTTAACGTAATCAAGTTGCAAATTGTAACAGCTGGTTTTGAAACCATTACATGCCAAAAATACAGCGTTGAAATAAGGTATTAAAAAAATTGGTTACCTACCTCTAACTTCTCTATCTTTTTGGACTCTTCCTCATGGTTTTTAATGAACTCGTCCAGTTCCATTTGTTTATCCATCATGTCCGTGTCGTACTTATTCAACCACGAAATCAGCTGTACCTCATATTTGAACCTGTAAAACCCATCCTGTTGAATTATGTAGGTCAATAATAATCAGACCTGATAAGAGCCCCAAAAGAGGTAACAGACGGTAAGCTTGTGTCCTTGTGGGTAGAATCAGCTGCTAATAACCGACGACGATTATGATGGTGGCAATGACGATCATGCCATTTTTGATGTTGATGATGGAAGAGCTCCAACCCCCGGTTTAGCCACTAAAAGAATCATTTAGTCAGCATATCAATCTTCCAATTTGGATTTCTTCATACCAACAGTAAATAATTTTCTTCTAGGTAAGATTAGAGCGTGTCGTTTCCATCTTCATAAAATATATACTTCATAATATGTTCATATATCTACCTCAGGAGAGATTAAACAAGTAAAAATTGTTATATAAAAACAAAAATCCGACTGTGAACAAACTATTTTAAACTTTTTAAGAAACTTGAAAGACAATTGCACTGTTTAAGTAAATATATATATATATATATATATATTTGGAATATATATATATATATATATATATATATATATATTTGGAATGGCCTTTTAAAGACCTTCATTTTGATACTCGATAGCTTTTGGTTACTTTTTGTTACGTCGGAAATACAATATGGCAGCTGTAAATCACTATTTTAGATTTCTTGACACATCATAATATCCTATAGCACTCTCTCGTGTCTAACACGAATCCAATGATACCTCATTTATCAAAATCCATCTAACCGTTTAGGCTGTAGGATGCGCCTAAGAAACGTACAAACAAACAAACATACATACAACCCAAAAACATAACCCTCCTCAGTCAAGTAAAAAGTACGTAAAAGAAATACTTTCTCCATTCCTAAGGTACCTATAGTTAGTTCTATAGTAGCCGAGATGGGGAAAACAGTAAAAATATTTTTTTGTTTGTTACCGAAATCCCCACTGCTTATCCTGGTGGGGATTTCGGGAAAACTTTTTTATATTTTTCCCGAAATCCCCACTGGTGAGGACGTTCTGGGGGGGGGGGGGGGATTACAGGAATAATCCTTCCGAATTGGGTTGTTGAAAAAAATTGTTTTAATTAAACAGTACTGCTGTCCGCGTTAGACAAAAAACTAAAAAGATATTTTTCGTGCAACGGTCCTGGATTAGGACATACTTACGGCTTTTTCAGTAGGTATAGATTTTAGACTAGACTTACTTACTTCTTTACTTACTTTCTTTTGGACTTTAGATTTTTAGACGCAAATTTCTCAGACAAATGGGTAAACTGCGGGACGAGTCATGCCCTGTTTTTGACCTGATCTTTCACTTTATACTCGTAGTAAGTTACGCCTTTCTATTGCTTGTTTGTCATACGAGATAGTGCTGGACTCTGGT
This sequence comes from Alsophila aescularia, assembly GCA_946251855.1. Lineage (NCBI taxonomy): Eukaryota > Metazoa > Arthropoda > Insecta > Lepidoptera > Geometridae > Alsophila > Alsophila aescularia. The sequence goes on along the minus strand of OX276373.1, from coordinate 80,735,317 downwards.
ATAAGAGTTTGTCAGGCTGCCCCAAAGGCTTCTGATGTGGCTTAATGACTGCTAATAACCATTTACTTTACAATAATTGTAGTGCCACTCGGAACTTTGAATTCAGAATGCGCGACACTGCAGTGCTTTCGTCATATTGTGACGATGTGAAAACATCTTTCGTAATAATACTCATTTGATCTCTTAATTCTTTCATAATCCATTTCTTTTCATTTTTGATAGTTGATCATCATTGATTCATTCTAAATACAAATAACCTGGCATTCGAATATTGATTTTTGGAAAAACCGAAATAATATTATAAAATTCATAAATAAGTTTATAACAACTTGAATTACTCTTTTAAATATATATATGACAATACCTACATACATAAGAGATTATTATCATCCGTATTGTATCAACACGAAATTGTCCAAGTGCACCATATTGTTCCTGTTCCTGTAATTCTGTGTTGTCCACTGAGGCTTGGTCCCTGGGCTGGTGGAGCAAGCCCAAACCTTGGGACCGCCTCGCGACAATCTTCAGACATTAGGTACTATAGGCGGTTGAAAATCTGGCAAAAGTGGTACATCCCGGACGACCACTTTCTATAAAAATGAGCAAGCCTTACAGCAGTCACATCGCATATTATGATGTGTGTGATATGTGAACTCCCACTGAATTCAGGAAAGCGAGAGGAAAGATTTTTACACATTGTTACACATTTCACGAAATCACTCCCATAGATTGCAGGAAAGTTAGCGGAAAGTTATTACACCTCAAAAGAGGCCTTCCACCAAAAAAATACTGCTAGGAACATAGATCAATTTCAAGTGGGAAGATACGGCACGATTTAAAATCACGTATACAAAATCTGGACTATATTAGATACATCTTCAGGCAAACACACCTACACAGCTACATTTCTACTGTCATGCTTCATGTGCATAAACAACAAAGATAGAGAGACATGTACGCAGTCTGTAGCGTGAATGAGATAATAATAATTGTCATTGCTAACACTACACAAACGCTACTCCGATTTATGTGAGTTGCGCATAATTTATTTTTACTCTTCCCATTTTTACAGAAATCTATGGTTAGGAACCAACCTTTGTGCTCGTTTATTCTTCTCGACTAACATATTGTCCTTCAGCACCATTTCATAGTTCTCCAGGGCTTGAGCATTTTCATCTTTAAGTAGTTCTAAATTAACTAAATGTTCTTTTGATAGGATGACCATTTGGCAGTCAGAGTAGTGTCTGTAATAGAGGTATATATATATATATATAAGTAAATTACCCCCACGATCCCACGAAGCAGTACTTACTTGAATTTGACTTATTTGATATAGATTACTCAGGATCAGGAAATTTGATAATGATTGAATTTTTCCTTGCCATCAATTGTGACTCTTTACAATATTTTGCATCATCTACTATCTACGATATAAGAAATTATGTTTGTTCATCTTCTATGTGTACGTTCATCGTTCATCCGATTAAGTTGAAACTTTGTACAGTTGCTGTTGGCACTAGCATGACGGTTTCACCTGCATAGTGAAACTGTCACGCTAAAAACCTGCATAGTGCGTGTCTGACACACTTATACCTATTGCAAATATTGTAATTACAATTTTAGAAATTATTTAATTCATAAATTATAATGTAATCTAAATAATTAACATGCATACTACTTACATAATGCGTTTCATCATCATCACCTGTATACGTCCACTGTTGGACATAGGTATCTCCCAATGAACGCCACAAAGTCCAGTCTTCTGCTCTTCTCATCCAGTTTCTGTCAGCCGCCTTCTGCAGTACGTGACTCCACCTAGCTAGCCAGTGGGCATCATATACTACGTTTGCCAAGCCATGGTCTCCACTCAAGGACTCGTCTACTCGTCTACTCGTGGTTGTCCGTTTGTTCTTCAACGAATGTGAACATCCCACTGCCACTTCAGCTTGCTAATTATTTGAGCTGTTTAGGTGATTTAGGTTCTCTAATGGATCACCTTGTTTTGGATCTTATCCTTCAGTGAAGCATAGCTCTCTCCACAGCTCGCTGAGCGACTTTTAATTTGTGGACTAGTGCCATTGTGAGTGTCCACGTCTCAGCCCCGTATTTCAGCCCTGGTAAAACGCAGGCGTTGCTGTCGTCTTCAGGCACTCTAGAATAGACGCTGAGAAGACCTGTCGAACTTCTAAGAATGCTGGCCAGACCAGCTGAATCCTTCTGTTGGCTTCTCTCTCGAAGTTGTTTCTACCCAACAGCAAAGTTTGCCCAAGATAGACTATTATTTAACAACCTCGAAAGGATTGACGACTATGGGTCGGGGAGTAATAAGATCGTTAAATACATGATCTAGATTTCATCTAAGTTCATCCCGAAAGTAATTTGTCTGAAACTATCAGCCAGGTCGTTTAGCGTTTGTTCGAATTTCTGCACCGATTCTGCCATAAGGATCATTGGCAAATCATAAATGTGAGATGTAACTACTCGCCGTTTATACTTCTATATCTTTCCGGTCCACAGTCAACATATCTTCCCAGGCGTTGATGAACAGTTTCGGAGATATGACATCCCATTGTCTCACTCCCCTTCGCAACTGGATATGTTTAAACTGCTGGTTCTGTACCTAACACACATAGTAGCGGCGTCATAATGATATCTCAGGACATCGAAATACCGCCAGTCCACTTGGCATCGCTGCCCTGACTTCAAAACAGAGCAGGTGTCAACCTTCAAAAGCCTTCTTATAGTAAACAAATGTAAGACACAGGGGCTGGTTATACTCTTCGGACTTCCGCATAACCTTCCTCAATGTGTCTGTTGGTCTATGGTGCCAAATCCTCTGCGAAACCCGGCCTGTTCCGGAGGCTGAAACTCGTCAAGTCTTCTTGCGAGACGATTTGCGATTACGCTCGAGAACAGCTTATAAACGTAGTGGAGCTCGGAGTGGGACGGGCGATAGCTTTTTAAGGTGTTAGTCACTTTTTTTGAAAGATAAATTATAAAACTCCTGTTCTACGCCTTAATACGATAATATAATAACTCATAATGCAATAAACCAGAAATTACTAGACACATTTATATTCATTTCTTGCCTACTCAAGCACTAAGCAATTTGGACAATTTTACTGCTACCAATTGATTGCTTTTGATTCTTTCTCCAAACTAAAATAAATAAAATATATGTAGTAACATTTTCTTCTTCAGCCAGTATTTTGCATTAACGTTATGCGTTTCCAATGCTTCCTCGAGGTTGGAAATGATTTTTGACTTAATATTCATGGTTTTATTAAATGCTTCGGTCTCCTCTTGAATTGTTTTCGTGCATTCTGTTAAGGTACGTAATAGGCTAGTTTATGCCATTCATACTTTAGTATTAGAAAAGCGAAAAAATACTGTTTGTTTGTTCCCATTTCACGAACCGATATTAATGAAACGTATGTAGATAGTTTGACCCCCGGAAAAGGACACTGGATACTTTTTATCTCGATAAACCACAGACTTCTAATATACAGTAGCAGACCGAACATTAATCGCTACTTATCAACATGATCATTTATTCTTTTTCTGCCCAGTGACGTGTCATTAATGATGTCTCGTTCATTTACCCGTTGCAACACTGTCTCATACAAACAAAAATACGATGCGTAGCCGCGCCCTTATTGAGCTCATTACTTGGCGGCTCGTCTATGGTTATCAGATTCATGTCGTAATTAAAATATAAATATTATGGGACAAATCATACAAGAAAATCAACCAAAATGGTGAAGTGCAGTGAGTGTATAGCGGTGTGAAAAGCTCCCATAACTAAACATCCATCGGATTGTCTTTTCGGCTTTGAGTCTCAAGTACCTGTACAATAACAGGGGACGGATTCAGATGGATTTGTTTGACAAAGAAGATGAGTAATACGTTGCATTCATTGTCTAATTTTCCCTGTATTAGTCAAACTGTCTAACCTTAACCTTAGATAAAATAAATATGTATCTACCTACGTACCCGATAAATCTACATTGAATATGCCACTACAGCAATCAAAATATGCGAGTAATTTTATAGGTAGTACACCTACATTGCGCAGAATTCGCTATTACCTAGGTCTTTGGTACATAGGTACCTACCGGTACCAGTTAAATTTGCATCACTGGAACAGCTAAGTCAGCGAGAGCTGTCAGAGGGAAATACACAGAACATCCCAAACGGGAACGTCAGTACCTACAGGCCTTACTGCCCTCATCTAGAATTAGATATATGAATACGAGTATGTCCTAAAAAAACTTTGCTGGGGACCTAGCGAAGAAATTTTGTTTAGTTTATTTAGTTTTTTATTAGGTAGGCTACCTACATAATTTAGGATCTAATTCAGTATGATGTCTCATATATTTTATACTATCTTTCTCGCTCGCGGCTTCGTCCGCGCGGACTACTGTTTATCGCGAAAAAAGCATCCTAATTTCTTCTAGGATATTAAAAACTAATACAAAAGTAAGTATGGCAACAACGCTCTTAGTGTTTTTTTGACAGAATTGTTATTTCGTTTCCATGGCAACCGTTCCTTACAGCGAGTAATCAACATCAAAGTATCCTATGTTTTATTCTGGGGTATAAGCTATCTCCGTTCCAAATTTCATCAAAATACATCCAACCGTTATCTCGTGAAAGCTCCCCAAACAAACAAACAAAAAAACAAACATACAAACAAACATACATACAAACAAACAGACAACGTTTCACGTTTATATATTTTAATGGATAATAATTTAAGAGCGCACCTCACATTTCTCATCTGTACTTTTGATTACATAAAGAAAATAAATTTTGAATGAAAGTACTAAGAAAACCTGGATAGAATACATGAAACGCCAGGATTGGCAACTCAGTTCGGCTAGTGTGCTATGCTCAAAGCATTTAAAGGATCAGTACTCTATGTACAAGACTTTGTCCTGGAGCAATTCCTACTTTAATTAATGAATTGCTTCTCGCTGCAAATGTAACTACTTATATTAGTGCAAGCAGTAACCATCCCATCTCATAAATGTTAGATGTCAGCTTTGGTGTCCATGGCCTAATCACCGTAATCGTCCTACTTAAGACAACAAACAGGTCCTTTATTATTTAAGTTTTATTATGGTTTTATTCTTAAATAATGTTTTCTTATGGAATTAAATTTTCCATCGTCACAAATATTATTATACATACATTACAGTAAGTAGGTACCTATACATACCTATACATTTTTAATGACGTAGAGAAAATCTGATCGTTTTATCAATAAGGCAATCTATTTATTTATTTACAGGATAAATAACTATCGGGAAACACTCATGATAAATTTGTAAGCGAAATGCTTCGTGCGTGTAGTTGGAATATTCACCATATAACGCCGTTCATCTTATTAAAAACTACAACTAGTTCAAACTAGTTATTCTGGTGGAAATAAAATTTAACAGACCACCGGTTCTCTAATCTCGGAACAAACAATCATCCTTAATGCTGCCCAGGCTCAGCTAAGCATTTACTGAGCCATCTACGAGTATATGTTTGTGAAGTTAGGCTCCTGTGATCGTTTGCGCAGGTACTGCTGTGGGGATAAAACAGCATAAACTAAGAGTGAGTTAGAATATGCGAAAAATGTAAGCGAGTGAGCGAGGCAGTTATACAATGCTGTTTTCACCGTTTGCGCAGCGACTTGCAGACAACTTCCGAGACACATACTTCCGCTGCGACTACTATATGTGTGTGTACTTGCTACGCTGTTTGATACCTAATGTTTGGTCTGCTACTGTATATTTGAAATCTGTGCAATAAACTGTAGTCAACTGCGCGGACAAGTCGTAGGCAAAAGCTAGTATAGTAGGAACCAATCTTATGGCGGTTGTGAAGCGCGCTGCGAGTGCGACTTCGCGCTGGTACAGTAAGGTTCGCAATTATTAGAGTTTTTTTTTTACTACCTACTTGTTGAAATAATAAACACTTTATTACACCAGAATTATGGAACATATATATATAAGAATTTATTTTAAACATAGGCACATTGGGTGGTCTTATCGCTAAAAGCGATCTCTTCCAGACAACCTTTGGATGGACAGAAATTACGAATTAAAAAAGAACGGTGGTGTAAAACAATGCAATAAAACAAGCAAAATAAAAATTACATAGATATTTAATAAACTACATAAACCATACTTATTTACATGTTACATGCTAATAATGTAATGATTGAAAAATATATGTGGTAAGTAGGTATACATACAAATAATGGAATGATAAAAAAATGTTATACCTATAGATAAGTTATTATAGTAGCTAAATTAGCGTCGACGCTTAACCTTTAACATTATTTTTTAACCAATCATGAAATTATGTTAACATACGACTACACGCAATAATATTGATATCGGAATATGCTGATATTGTGTTGGTGAATTGGATTAGTTGGTAACAAACAACTTAAATAAAATAACTAACTAGACTGTACTTGAACAGAATCGCACGCATGTGTGCAGCGTACGGATGTACTCGTAGCGTACACACAAGCACAAGCGCGGTGGGCGCGCGCGGGATGCGGTGGGCTAGCGGGAAGGGTGTGCCCCGGCCTCTCACCTCTCCGAAGCCCGCTTACACCTAAATTAGCTATTGCGCAGTGCCTTGCGCCTAACTTCACAGCCGCCATAAAGATTGGTTCCTACTCTATATTAAATAATCTAGCTGATGCACGCGGCTTCGCACGAGAGGTCATTTCTCTAGGTTATAAGTAGATACTCTATGTGCTATTCCAGAACCTAACTGCTCGGCTTCTACTCATCGGATTGAGATACCAAGTACACCAGTTTTAAGTCAAACCCTAAGCTATCGAAAAGTGAAAACCGCATTGCAATCGATCCGGTAGTTTTTACGTGATGCGCGAACGAATTAATATACAGACAGACATGATTTAAAAAAAACTTGTTCAGTAACTTATTTTAAGTAAACTAGAGCTTTCTTAAAAATTATCTATGTTGTACTTTATTATAAGTACTAGCTGTGCCCACGGCTTTGCCCGCGTGGTTAATTCATTTTCAGTTAAAATCGTATCGCAATCGTCCAGTAATTTTACGTGATGCGCTAACAACCATACAGACAAACAGACAGACGAAAAAAAATATGTTATATTCAAAGGCTAGTTGACAACTTTTGGGAAATTGACTATTTGCTTATTTTTTTATTTATTTTTGGCTCTCTGCCTATCTGTCTATATCCTGGTCGCGCATCACACCGAAACTAATGAATAAATTCAAATGATACTTGGCACGATTTGAATTAATACTACGAGGGAACTACTGCACGGATTTTGATGCAACTTGGCACATTCATATTTCATATGATGAGTGAAAATGGAGGATACTTTTTATACCGAAAAAATAAAGGGTTCCTGCGGGATATGGGTCCCAATTCTGTACATGGAAGATATTTAGTAAATTTATTTTTGGAGGCTGTTCTGTTATTCCTACTGAAGCCAAAACTGTTTTTTTTTCATTTTTGTCTGTTGTCTGTCTGTCTGTCTGTCTGTCTGTCTATCTGTGTGTCTGTCTGTCTGTCTGTCTGTCTGTCTGTCTGTCTGTCTGTCTGTCTGTCTGTCTGCCTGTCTGTATCTTAGACGCGCATCTCGCCGAAACTACTGAATGAATTCAAATGATGAACTTGGCTTGATTTGAGTTCATACAAACAAGCCAAGTTGTACTACAAGGTAGGACATTGGATACTTTTCATACCGGTAAATTAAAAGGTCCCCGCAGGAAAGGGGTATATAATTAGGAGTTGGTATTCATGTTTTACGGTTATAGTTACTTCTGTAGTTCACCTCTAGGATACTCAAGGAATATTCCACCATATTTCAAATACCTAGTCCACCGGTTTAGGCAAGCGCTGATCCCTGGAGGGGGGTTGTGTCATGGGGGCCATGAACCCCCACCCCTCCCTGGGCATATGTCAATCAGTTTTTTTTTAGTTCCAGTTGTTATTTTTCACATGTTTTATTATGTTTATTTTGTACACTTATAAAAATAACTAAAAATTTCCGCGCTCGCTGCGCTCGCGCTTTTGATTCTCTGTTTTCGTTTTTGTGCAATTTGAAATTACGTTTTAGTTTTACACTATAGAAATTTTATGGAGGGCAAGTTAGGTTGTCGGTCGCGGCTGTTATTGATGGCCGTCGTTTAGCCATGTCGGAGGCCCTTGGTCGGCCTGACAAATTCTGACACCAGAGACCAACACTACCTCATACGACAAACAAAAAATCTATAGGAATAGCCAAGAATTTTCGCGCTCGCTTCTGTTGTGGTCATAAACTTACCAGGGGCTTCATCCTTTAATTGTGTTAAATATATGTTGAAGAAAAACTTCAAAATTTTCACGCTCGCTTCGCTCGCGCTTCTTTGTATTCAGATATAGAAGTTACGTAAATCGTTTAGTTACGTATGATTTAGAATTATTCTATTTCTACACTGAAAGAAATCGCAAACTTTTCGTACAGTATGCATGCTGCGTTTGCATGTTTTGTTCTTATCAATGCATAGTTGAATATTATTTTGAGTTATGTTTTTAGAACTATTTGACTATGTGGTTATTTTTCATTATTTTCATGTGATTTGGTATTATGTTTTGTTCTTAAAATCTATATTAACATAAATAGCTCGGAAATTTCGAGTTCGCCGCCCATATGTTTTTGATCATTTCAATGCATAAGTTCTATGTGATTTAGAATTATGTTTTAATTGTGTTATTAGAATCGTGTACAGAAACAGGTCAACATTTTTGCGCTCGCTTTGCTCGCGCCGTTCGCTTATTTCAATGTTTGTTTTTATGACTTAAAAATATTATTTAACTTCTACACCGATCGAAATAGCTCAAAATTTCTGCGTATTTTAGTTTTCTCATATATATTTTATCGATTTGTTTTTTTTTTTCATTTACTATATTGTTAGATATAGCTCAGTATTCTATTAATATCTACTCTCGTAAGTTTAAATCACGTCAGTGCATATTTCTACACGTTCTGGAATGATATTTTAATTGAATAGTGTATTAACACTGATAATGCAAAAATTTCGCGCTCGCTGCGCTCGCGCTTTTGATATTACACCAAATACATACTTTGTACAAATCAGAGTTTCGTTTTAATACTCACACTGATAGAAATAACTCAACATTTTCGCGCTCGCTACTCTCGCGCTTATCATAAAATTTCAAAATAATATAATCTCTATAAATAAATGGATCCACCTTAGGGTATATTTATTCTGTGGTATAGGCTACGCGAGTGAAACCGCGGGGAACATCTAGAATTGTATAATTTTGGAACTTAGGCTGAATATAAGTGTGTGACCCCCCCTGAATCTAAGGCTGGATCTGCCCTTGGGTTTTGACTGGGCGTTGTCTGTCAGTCAGTCAGTCAGTCAGTAGTCCAAAATAATGTAATAAAACACATATTTTTATTATTCTGCCCAAAAGTGAAGGCCATCTATACTTATAACAGTAAGTACCAAAAAATCTGTAAAAGGAAGATATTAAAAAAATAAAAAATTAGGGTACCTACTAAAAATAAACTAACGAAAAAGAAATAAACATATTTGATTGATATAGGTCTTGGAATAATAATAGAGCCCTTTTAACCTAGAGAAATGGCCACGCGTGCGAAGCTGCGGGTACAGCTAGTATTTTATAAAAAGGCAAAGACCACTCATCTAAAACTCTCCAAACTCTAAGACCTCAACATATATTTTTCTCTAACTAAACTATTGTTTAAATTTTTTAATTAATTTACTGTTATATTAGTATGATACATTGTTGTTTTTCAAATAAAAATAGTAATAATAACGTTAACATACTCACTCCCGCACTAGAATGCCCTGGGTGCGGGTTTCATAAACTGGACACTTTAACAAACCACAAAACATCCAAGACCCGAGAACAAATATTTATGCTCACAAATGGCTTGCCCAGCCAGGATTCGAACCTGAGACACTAAAGGTCCGGGTGATCTTGTAGGATTTCCTTTGTTAGACCTATAGAACCTAAAAATTATATTTTTTTAATAATGTGAAAGATAAATAATCTCTACAACACCTTGGATTTTCTTGATGAGGTGTGCATTAGAGTCTTCCAGTTTCCGGGTTTTAACTCTCTCAGCCCATAAACTGGCAGCAGTTCCCTGCGTCTGCCTTATCATCAGGTCCCGAAAATGTTCCATGCTCAATAGGAAATCCAAAACTGGGCTAGCAGGCTTCGTCTAAAAGGTAATGTATAACCTCATTGATATGATCATTATTTTTACAACAAACGCTTGATGAATTGCTAAAAACGAACGGAAAATGTCGAATAATTTTGTACTTACTTCGTATGAGACGTAGCCCTCCTTCATCTACAATAGAAATATTGGAAATATCTTATGAGTCCTAAATATAAGTAGTACCATTTAAATCAAAATATCTGATTAAAATGTGTCAAAAAATAAATTTGCTTGCTTATCGTATGAGGAAGTACTGGCCTCTGGTGTCAAAGTTTATGAGGCTGCCCGAGGGCATCTGGCTTGGCTTAAAGATTTATATTACTCAAACAACCAGGACCGAGCTTAACGTACTCTCCGAAGCACAGAGCGATGGGAAACCGCACATAACATAGAAAAGTCATTGGTCAATCCGAAGACCGGACCTGGTATCGTTAGATTACAACTTGAACTAGTAAAGCAATCGGATACCAAGTTTTGCTTCCTTAATTAAATGTATAGACATGACTTGCATATCACATCAATCATCAGCCAGTAAATTCCACTGCTGAGCATCGACCTCCTCCATATAAAGCCAAAACGAGCGGTTGCTCTCTATTTGCCTATCTTAGGAAGGGTAGTGCCATAATCACCAAGTTTGGCAGGCGTCTTGGTGATCGCAACCGTTATCATCCATAGTCTTTATTTTTCCACTGCTGGGTATAGGCTTCTCTTTTACCATGCCATCCGCCTTGGCCCTGTGCCAATCGGCTCCAGGTTCAACCCGCGATCTTTACAATATCGTCGGCCCATCTCGCCGCCGGTCGACCAACGCTTCGCTTCCCCTGTCTCGGCCACCACTCAGACACAGCCTTACTCCACCTATCGTCACTTCGTCTGGCCATGCGTCCTGCCCAGCTCCATTTAAGTCTCATAATAGTAGTTACTACGTCCCGAACTTTTGTTCTTTGCTTTATTTTAACATTACAAACCTTATCTTGGAGTCTAGTGCCAAGAATGGATCTCTCCATGGCTCTCTGTGCTATTCTGATTCTGTGCACAGCCTCATGTGTCCACGCGAGCGTCCACGTCTCGGCACCATGGACAAGACACATTGATCGAACAGACAAATTTTTACATGACTGCCCAAAAAAAGGAGTGTAATGTGTTTAGGATTCATGTATGTATGTATATTTGTATGTGAGTTCTTTATTCCACCATAACTTTTAAATTACTGAACAGATTTAGACGTAAGGGGTATCATTAGAATCCTTGCAAAAAACCCTATGTTACTCGGGAGGGGGGGGGGGGGGGCGAGTAACATAGGGTTTTTTTTTAAATAAACAATATGTTCGCAGTACGGCTCCATTACCAAATGCGAAAAAAGAACTTCGAATTTTACAATATGGGTATCAAATTGAAGGTTGATAAGCACTTTCCAACAGTATATAATTTATTGGCATAAATTCTTTCTTGGTAGGGCAGGCGTGTTTTTTTTTTAGCTTTTAAGCTAGTTATTAGACATTGTTATCGCAATTAGTTGGTGCATATTACACAGGAAAATGCTGCTGGCTAATTCCTGAATTGCTGGTTCTCACAGCACCCGCGGGATGAGATTGGGTGGTTCTATTATTATAGACTACTAGCTGTAATTGCCCACGTATTCAATGTTTTGAAGTGTTAGCACACCCAATAAGTTTCCCGATTTTTCGCTTTCACTTACACCTTTTGCCTAGATGAATGTATTTGATGTTTATCTCTATTATGTACAGTACCTATGTTAAAAATTTCATCGATATCTGTTAAGTTGATTTGTATATACGATTTTCCCGCGAGATATTGTTTTTTTCCGGGATCAAGAGTATTATATTTTAGTCCTTATATCGAACAATATATTTTTGTAAAATTTTATAGAAATCGGTTTAGCCTTTTCCACGTGAAAGGACGAGCCAATCTGACAACATTTTCCGGATTCCCATTTTCACTTACCTTTTTCCTTGATGAATGTATTTATCCCTGTATTGTACGTACATCACCTATAATACCTATATTCAAAATTTCATCAACTTATGTGAAGCTGTTTCGGACTTATGATTTTCCGCAGTATTTTTCTGTTTCCGGGATAAAAATCTATTCAATTTCATAATAATCGGCTTAGCCGTTTTGATGTAAAAGCGAATAAAAGCAATGTACTATTCCAATTGTTTTCACAATTTCCCGCGTTTACTTTCAATTTTCCGGGATAAATTTGTACAGAACCTAGAGTACTTACCTACTTATATCATCATAGCTGTTTTGGTGTGAAAGCGAGTAATCGACATTTTCCCGTTTTTCTGTGGCAATTTTCCTTTTTCCGGAATAAAAAGAACCCTATGTACTCAGGGGTCATTGTACGGATTTACCTCTGTACCGCGGCCTTGATTTTATATACATATTGATATAATTTATGATCTCTTCAACTTGTGTTCTGCTCACTACGACTACCGGCATTCATTAACTAGGTTTATATATACCTACCTGTTGAGGACAGCGAGCCTGTCCGCCTCCCAGATGCCGCGTGACCCCGCGATCATAGATCACGTGACCACGAATGTGTAATTAGTCATCGGGAATCACCGGCCAGAGCAAAGGGACCGCGACCGATCGACCGACGAGTAAGCACTTCGGCTACGAGGCTTCGCTTCAGTTATTTTGTATAAAACTAGAATAAGATAAAATAGTAGTACACCTAGAGTAAGTAGGTATATTTAACGTGTAATTTAAGGAAGATAAAAATAAAGTTACCGTTAGGAAAAAAACCTCCGTTAGGTTAGAAATAAATGAAAGCGCCAAATGTTTTATGCTTTAAGCTTGTTAGACAATGCAATGCGCAACGAGTTTATTACAGGAGCCCTTAGCGCAGGTAGGGTAGTTGCCGTTAGACTAAGTACAGCTATATTCCCACGATATTTAGAATAATAACACGCGCAATGCGCCGACAAAGTAAAAGCCGTTGATAGTAAAACAATTAACGAACGATGCCAGTATTGTATAAATATAAGAGCATTTTTGTAAATAAAGGCGGTCAGTCAGTTTGTTATACCCGTCGTAGTAGTTTCATTCATTGAATCCTCGAAGCTCCTGAACCACGAATAAGTTGTTGCTGTTAGTTAATATAAACCAGCGACCTATGACCAAAAAAGTGAATACGCGATTTAAAATTGTAATACAGTCCACTCCTCCGAAAATGTAATTCTGAAGAGTTTGGTCCTTCTCGCGCGGATAGTGAAAATTTTGATCCTTACCGCGCGGTTCGTGAACAGTTGTTCGTAATTCTCCCGCGGATCTTGAATAGTTATTGGTCCGTCTGACCCAGACATTGGACAGTTTTTATTTATAAATTCAGTGATTTTCAGACGTAAATTTGGTTAAATCTTCAACGTGTACATTCAGTGAAATTGTGAGACAATATAGTGAATAAGTGTAGCCAGATAAATTACCTGAAAAGACAGTGAATAGTGAATAAGTCTTAGCTATAGTGACTGAATCTAGTTAACGTGATTAGATTAGTGGACCAGAGCACAACCTGCGAGGACATAAGTAATTATGGTTTGTGCATAAGTATTAGATTAAGACATTCACGGTGAAACTAAATTCAGTGCTATTTACTGTCACTGTTTGCTAGATAAACTTTAATTTCGTGTAAATTCCGTTATATTCGAACAAAATGAAAACGCGAAGCCAATCGGAGTCAGATGCTCCCGTCGCTGGACAGATCGAGTCCACGGGATTTGAAGGCGAACGTAACCCTCACGCGGGGACCTCCATGTCCGCGAATGCGCGTTCTGAAGCCACCGTGATGCTCGCTCCGACAGCGGAGCTCGATAATAGAATAGGCCGTGCTGCATCGCCTTCTCGATCGGTTGCGTCGAACAGATCGACGAGTAGTGTTGCTACGCGAATTAGACAAGCACAGTTCGAAGCGGAAGAAAGACTCGCGATGATTAAAAAGACAGAACTAGATCTTAAAAAGAGAGAATAAGATCTCGAATCAGATAGAATTCGCAGAAAACTAGCGAGATATCGAGGTTATCCAGGAAACGGATGAAACTACGGAACGACCGACGACGGATAGAAACGACTGTGTCGAACATTGGATAAATAATAGTGCTATGGTATGTGACAATCGCATCGCCCAATCAACACGCATCCCAGAACGGGGGGAGCGCGTTGCAGAAACGATTAGGAATTATGGACGACCGCGATCGCCTACACCGCCACGAACTGCGAATACAACAAGTATACGATTTGCCAATATTTTCGGGAAAAGCGCATGAGTGGTTCGCCTTTAAAGCCGCAATAAATGAAACATCAAAGTGTTACGGAAAATATGGCGCGACTACTAAATTGTGTACGCGGCGAAGCTAGAGAAGCCGTCTCTGCGCAGACCTTCGGAAGAGCTGAAGTCTTGATCGACAAGACTATTGACGACCTGAGGCGTCTGAGATCGAGGTGGTGCGACTATGCCGAGATTTATCTGGAAGCACAAGAGGAACCTAAAGTAATTGTGTTATCTAGATTTTTAATGCGTGAAGCCGATCGAGCACTGAAGTACGGATATACGAGCGTAACAATGACAGGCGCCAGCCAAGGCACCAATGCTACAATGTCGAGCTCTACAAACAGACAAAGGTCGGTATTTGCCACAATAGAAAATGATACGGAGCAGAAAAATAAATGTGTTGCTTGCAAAGCAAATCACTTGCTACCTAAATGTCCTAAGTTCAAAGAGATGAAGAGCGAGGACATATGGGAACTTGTGAAGAAAGAAAAACTTTGCTTCAAGTGTATAGTAAGTGATCGTCGACGTGTTGACTGTCGCGCCAAGGCATGTGGCCATGATGGATGTCAACGCCCACATCACAATTTACTTCATACGGAGAGAGCGTCAACGTCCTCTACGAACGGTGAGGAACGTAGAGCCTCTACAGAAAGTGCGGAGATTGTGACGTCAACGACTTCTAAGACAACAAAAGAGGTAATGTTAAAGATTTGCCCAGTTACAGGGTCCGGTTCAAAGGGGCATATGTGGATATACGCCCTATTCGACGAAGGATCGACCGTGTCACTACTGGACGAGGACGTAGCACGACAGATCGGTGCTGAAGGTCCTCAAAGGCCCCTGAACATTCGTGGCGTAAACATGCACCAGCAGGACATAAAGAGCAAGCTTGTCCGATTCGAGATAAAAGGTACGAATGAACGAAAGGCAACGATTAAGGCAAGAACTATTACGAGTATGCAGCTGACACCGCAGACCGTACCAGAGCAGTTGCTGCGTTTATATCACCTAAAGGACTTGGACCAGGACTTGTGATATGAGCAAGGCAGACCGCGCCTCCTGATTAGAACTGATAATTGGGAGATCATAGTCACAAGGGAGCTACGAACCGGCAAGAGGAACGAGCCCGCTGCTTCACGAACTCAGCTAGGTTATGTAATACATGGGACGACACCGAGAACCTCGCTGAAGTAGGACCGACACTCAGTGCTACATGTCGTAAACGCGCACGCACGGGACAATGAACGCCTCGACGAGCTCATAGAGGCCCACTTTAAGATTGATGCACTTGTAGTGGCACTCAAACCTAAGGTATGACAGACAGATGAACGAGCCATCGCCATCTTTAACGAAACAGCGAGGAGGGTCGATGGACGTTATGAGGTCGGACTTCCCTGGAAGGAGGATGACCACAAGATGCCGACTAGCTACGAGACAGCATGGAAACGACTACAGAATCAAGAACGTAAACTAGACAAGTCAAATGAGCTAAGTATCGAATACGGAAAGCAAATTCAAAATCTCTTTGACAAGGGATATGCCGAACAGTGCGATGGAATGGAAAGTGATAGCTCAAAAAGGTGGTATTTACCGCATTTTCCTGTAATGAACGTGAACAAGCCAGGGCGTTCCAGACTTGTATTTGATGCAGTGGCTAGATCCAAGAATACGTGTTTAAATGATTACCTACTTGAAGGTCCTGATATGCTACAGTCACTGCAGACAATTCTGTTTCGCTTTCGAGAAGAAAGGTCGCGATAACGGCGGATATTCAAGAAATGTTCCTTCAGATAAAGATTAGGAAAGAGGATCAGCCCGCTCAAATGTCTTTATGGCGGGGACAAGATCGTGCACGACCTCCGACGCAGTACAAGATGACCTCATTGATATTCGGGGCGTCGAGTTCACCATTTATTGCCCACAGCGTTAGGAATAAGAACGCACGAGATCACGCCGCACAGTATCCGGAAGCGGCGAGAGCTATCACTGAAGACCACTACATGGATGACTACGTCGACAGCTACGCGAACAAACGAGAAGCTGTCGAAATCGCAACTCAGGTAGACACGGTACATAGGAAGTGTGGTTTCAAGCTTAGAGGATGGAACTCGAACAGTAAGCTTGTGTTGAACGCGATACCTAAGGAACTCCGAGCTCAGTCGAATACACAGCTTCTCTCAGGGTTTGAAGCAAGCGACAAGACACTGGGACTACACTGGGACTACTGGGAATACAAATACACACACACACACACACAGACACACACACACACACACACACACCCTCATATGTACACATTAATATTAACAGCTTGCACATCTACTTGCAACCGTGTTATAAAAATAGTTATTTCAAAATTATATTTTTTTTTTTTAGTTTATATCCTTTTAATTTTAGTTGTGCTATTAATTTATCTGTTCAATATTTTGATTGACATTAGCTGCACATTAATATGGGAGAAGAATCTGGTTCCTGAGACACAGTTTTTAACTAGTTCGGGGACCAGAAGCTTCATAGGTTACACTGTATATTTCTTTGTGTCAATAAAAATTATGAATTATGAATTATAATGGAACGCCGCAAGGGACACGCTGGGTTTTAACACGTCACTCAACCGAGTGAAGGATGAAGTGAAAAAACTCAGCCGGTATCCGACTAAGCGTGAAGCGTTGAGCTCTGTTATGTCGTTATATTATCCCCTAGGTCTCCTTAGTTGCTACTGTATCACCGGAAAGATCCTGCTTCAGAAACCGTGGCGAGATAAAAATGGATGGGGGGCACTCTTCACATGTTTAACGACACGCGCCGTCCATTTGGAGGTAGTGTCATCACTGTCAACAGATTCATCGGACAGTCAACTACGGGCAGCCTATATACAATGGGCGCCAGCGTTGCGAGTCTACGGGCTGCAGCACCGAGCATCCTGGCGTTTCATTCCGCACCGAACCAGGGAGGCGCATGGGAGCGACTCGTGAGGTCCGTAAAGGTGTCCCTCACGGCCAACCTCAACCAGAAGACGCCGAGAGAAAAGACGCTGCAGACGCTGTTGGTGGAGGCCGAGCGCTCCATCAACGGGCGTCCCCTGACGCGTGGATGCGGCTGACCCTGAGGCGATCACGCCTAACTACCTGCTACTGGGCGGGTCATCCAGCCTGCCACTAACCGGGCCATGTCAGCTCACTGACAGGCGCGCTTGGTGCGCCAGCTAGGCGCTCGCCAATGAGTTCTGGCGCCGCTGGCTGCATGAGTACTTACCAACACTCGTGCCCCGCCAGAGCGCCGCTGCGGGCGTCCCCAACATCAAAGAGGGTGACCTAGTCATAGTTGTCGACAACAACTTGCCACGCAATACGTGGACCAGAGGAGTCGTAGAGCGCGTGTACCCGGGCCGAGACGGCGCGGTACGCATTGCTGACATTCGCACGCGAGGCGGCATCTTCCGACGGCCGACTACAAAGCTCGCCGTCCTGCCTGTAATGAGCTCCACCGAGTCTTTGCCGGGAGGAGTATGTGGAGGACAGCGAGCCTGTCCGCCTCCCAGATGCCGCGTGACCCCGCGATCATAGATCACGTGACCGCGAATGTGTAATTAGTCATCGGGAATCACCGGCCAGAGCAAAGAGACCGCGACCGATCGACCGACGTGTAAGCACTTCGGCTACGAGGCTTCGCTTCAGTTATTTTGTATAAAACTAGAATACGATTAAATAGTAGTACACCTAGAGTAAGTAGGTATATTTAACGTGTAATTTATCGAAGATAAAAATAAAGTTACCGTTAGGGAAAAAACCTCCGTTAGGTTAGAAATAAATGAAAGCGCCAAATGTTTTATGATTTAAGCTTGTTAGACAATGCAATGCGCAACGTGTTTATTACAGGAGCCCTTAGCGTAGGTAGGGTAGTTGCCGTTAGACATAAGAGCATTTTTGTAAATAAAGGCGGTCAGTCAGTTTGTTATACCCGTCGTAGTAGTTTCATTCATTGAATCCTCGAAGCTCCTGCACCACGAATAAGTTATTGCTGTTAGTTAGTATAAACCAGCGCGCTATGACCCGAAAAAGTAAATACGCCATTTAAAATTGTAATACAGTCCACTCTTCCGAAAAAGTAATTCTGAACACTACCTACTTATTCATTACAGTATTCGCAGCGGAAATTTGTGTTTGTGAAGTTAGGCTCTGTGAACGAATCCTCACAGCAATACCTGCTATTGCTGTGAGGATAAAACAGCATAAAGTAAGAGCGAGGTAAAATATGCAAAAAACGTAAGCAAGTGAGCGAGGCAGTTATAAAAATAACAGTTTGCGCAGCGCTTTGCAGACAACTTCCGAGACACAAACTTTCGCTGCGACTACTACAACATAAAGTTTACCTAATACCACAGAATTAACACAATACAAGTACCTACTAATCCTCACAATTAACATTTTTATTTACTACCTTATCCACTATATTTCCAACCATGGGCCTGAGGGCAGCATTGCTGTCCAAAACGCTGATCAGATGTGCTAGTTCAGGATTAAGGCGGTGTTTCAACGAATGGTCCCCCTAGAATTCGACAAACTTCGAAATTATGAATAGATACATAGCAGGTCTTAAACTTTACTATTTTTCTTTAAAAAGCTGTGAATTTAAGACTAAAGTAATCTAATCTATACTTATAATAAAATTGTAACGGGTCCAGGAAATTTTCTTTTGGAGGGCACTCTATATTCGATCCTGAAGCCAAAACTGTTTATTTTTAATTTTTGTCTGTCTGTCTGTCTGTCTGCCTGTATCTTGGCTAGGCATCACGCCGAAACTACTGAAGGAATTGAAATGAAACTTGGTATAATTTGAATTCATACTACGAGGTAGGACATAGGATACTTTTCATCCCTAAAAATTAAAGGGTTCCCGCAGGATAGGGGTTGAAATTTATTTAAAAGAACACGTATCACGCTGAAACTACTGGACAGATTTTGTTGCAACTTGGCACAGTAATTGTTTATATAATGGGTAAAAATTGAGGATACTCTTTATCCCGAAAAAATAAAGATGTCCTGCGGGATAGTGACCAAAATTCTGTACACTGAAGATATGTTGTAATATTTTTTTGGGGGACGTTTTATTTTCAATACTGAACCCAAAACTATTTTTTTTTTGTTGTCTTTCTGTCTGTCCGTCTGTCTGTCTGTATCTTGGCAGCGCATCACGCCGAAAATACTCAATGAATTGAAATGAAATTTGGTATGATTTGAGTTCATACTTCGAGGTAGGATATTTGATACTTTTCATCCCGAAAAATTAAAGGGTTCCACAGGATAGGGGTGGAAAATTATTTAAATGAACACGTAGCAAGCTGAAACTATTGGATGGATGTTGATGCAACTTGGCACAGTCATAGTTAATAAGATGGATGAAAATTAAGGATACTTATTATCCCGAAAAAATAAAGGGTTCCTGCGGGATATGGGTCCAAATTCTGTCTTAGTATTGCTAAGAAGCATCTCGATAACATCAGTTTTCAAACATAAAAATCGTTCCATCCATTTGAGAGCTACGATCATCAGCCCCATTCCCCAACCCCCCCCCCCCCTATTATAGCTAAGAACCATCTCGATTACCTCAGCTTTCAAATATAAAAACACCGCAGCTAAATCGGTCCATTTGTTCGAAAGCTACGATTTTCACCCCCCTCTCCATATATCTAAGAACCATCTTGATCACATCAGCTTGCGAACACAAAAAACACATCAAAATCAGTCCATTCGTTTGGGAGCTACAATTACTAACGCAGCTAAATCGTTCATTTGTTCGAAAGCTATGTATCTATTTTCACCCCATTTTCTCACCTCCCCCCTCCCCCCTCCCCTCTCCAATCGTTCCAGTAGTCTTTAAGTTTTACGCCATCCAAGTTGTTTTTACAGTTGAATTACTTGGAACAGTTATCCTAATTATTTGCCTGAGTAGTTCCCGTTCATAATTTTCATAGCGACCCCACTTCCCACCAGTGGGGTAGACGTCAGTGGTCAGAGTCACGCTATTTATAAACGTCAAAATGTGTCAAATCACATCCCCCTAAATACAGTGCCATCAACTTATCTGTGAACTGAATGTTGGCGTGAGTGTTCCAATCAATCGATAAGTAGACCAATTAAAAAACGGAAAAATACAGAAAATGTGAACCTCATTAGTGACGGCTGTAGTTCCTTTTTTTCCACTTCACAGATAAGTTAGTTGTACTGTACATTTATGGAATAGGGATCTCTGTGATCAAAACCACGTTAAGTTTTCTGAATGATAAATGAAACTCACAGCCTTTAATTTTTCAATTACAGCCATATCTTGAATACTGCTCGAAAAGAGAGGATTCTCGTAATTCTGATATATATTTGCCACTTCACTCATAATTGAAGTCTGCGATGACGTCTCGTCGAGTTCAGTTTGCAACAGGGGGAGACAGATGCATAGCTTGATTTTATATATGGCTTCATTGAATATTTTAATAATGCGTTCTGATTGGATCGAACAATCCAAATCTATCGGCGATTTAGCTGAAAAGGTATTTGCAAGGGTTAATTTAGGATTATTTGCGTTTTCATTTTATAATCTGACTTGAGAAACCTTTAGAAATTTTGCTAGGCTATTTTGGGCCTCGCTTTGTGTTTTTTTTCACAGCCTCATTATATGATACAGTAGTCGCAGCGGAAGTATATGGCTCGGAAGTTGTCTGCTAGTCGCTGCGCAAACTGCTATTTTTCAGGCGCAATCCCAATGTTGAAGGTGAATACAGTATTGTATAACTGCCTCGCTCACTAGCTTACGTTTTTCGCATATTCTATCTCGCTTTTACTTTAGGCAGTTTTATCCCCACAAAGTACCTGCGCAATCGTTTACAGAGCCTAACTTCACAAACTTAGAGATTGGCTGCGACTACTGTAATTTAAATGTACTTATGACGTTGGGGTGTAGCCTTGGGGCGCAATCAGAGTGTACCCTTAGAGGCTCTATGGGAAAAAGACGAAAAAACACGTAGAAATAATTTAGTAGAAAGTCCTTTTTCTATAGCGCCCCTAAGGATACACCCCAACCGGGATGAACTCAGAGAAAATGATAAAACTAGCCGTAGAAAGAAAAATAACATTATGATTACAATCCAAATCTACAAATCCCCTAAATAACCAATTATATTCTAAACTAGCTGTACCCGCGGCTTCGCACGCGTGGTCTTTTTTTTAGGGTCAAAGTACCATAATGTGCTATTCCAATATACCTACCAACCAACATTTGATCAAAATTTCTTTAGGCGTGAAAAATACTTTTATCCACTGCTCGGCTTCTAACTCACCAGATTGAGATACCAATTACACCAGTTTTTAAATCAAACCTTAAGCTATCTAACAATGAAAACCGAATTGCAATCGGTCCAATAGTTTTTACGTGTTGCGTGAACAAACAAACATATAGACAAACAGACAGACAGACACGATCAAAAAAACGTGTTAGTACCCTTTTTAAGCACCCAACAGTTTGTTTTTATTTATCTTCTTTTTTTACAGCCTTTTTCGTACCTATTGCTTTATTATAAGTATAGATTTATGACTGTGTCAATTTGCATCAAAAAAAACCGTCTAGTAGTTTCAGCGTGAGACGTGTTCTTTTTAATAACTTTCAACCCCTATAAAGCGGAAACCCTTTAATTTTTCGGGATAAAACGTGTCTATAATTTTTCGGGATGAAAAGTTTCCAATGTCCTACCTCGTAGTATGAACTGAAATCATACCAAGTTTCATTTGAATTCATTTAGTAGTTCATGTGCGATGCGCGGTCAAGATACGGACAAACAGACAGACAGACAAACAAAAATAAAAAGTAAAACAGTTTTGGCATCAGTATCGAATATAGAGAACCATCCAAAAAATATTATTTATTACATAAATATTACCATAACTTTGGACCCATATCCCGCAGAAGCCCTTTAATTTTCGGGATAAAACGTGTCCTCAATTTTAACTCATCATTTAATTAAGACGGTGCCACGTTACATCAAAACCCGTCAATTAGTTCCAGCGTGGTACGTGTTCTTTTAAATAAGTATCAACCTCTATCCTGCAGGAACTCTTTAATTTTTTAGGCTGAAAAGTATCCAATGTACTACCTCGAAGTATGAACCCAAATAATACCAAATATAATTTGAATTCAGTGAGTATTTTCGGCGTGTTGCGCTGCCAAGGTACAGACAGACAGACGGACAGATAGACAAAAATTACAAAATACAATTTTGGCTTTAATATTGAATATAGAACGGCTTTCAAAAAAAATTACACAATATCTTCAATTTACAGAATTTGGGACATTATCCCGCAGGAACTCTTTATTTTTTCGGGATAAAAGTATCCTCAATTTTTACCCATTATATAAATTATGACTGTGCCAAGTTGCAACAAAATTCGTCCAGTAGTTTCAGCGTGATACGTGTTCTTTTAAATAATTTTCAACGCCTATACTGCGGGAACCCTTTAATTTTTCTGGATGAAAAGTATCCAGTGTCCTACCTTGAAGTATATGTTCAAATCATACCAAATTTCATTTGAATTCAGTTAGTATTTTTGGCATGAAGTACTGCCAAAGTACAGCCAGACAGACGGACAGACAGACAGACAGATAACAATTACAAAGATACAGTTTTGGCTTTAGTATTGAATTTAGTATTTAGTTACGGCCTTCAAAAAAATTACAAAATATCTTCAATTTACAAAATTTGGGTCATTATCCCGCAGGAACTCTTTATTTTTTCGGGATAAAAAGTATCCTCAATTTTTACCCATTATATAAACTATGACTATGCCAAGTTGCAACAAAATTCGTCCAGTAGTTTCAGCGTGATACTTGTTCTTTTAAGTAACTTTCAACACCTATCCTTCGGGAACCCTTTAATTTTTCGGGATTAAAAGTATCCTATAACCTACCTCGTAGTATGAACTCAAATCATACCAAGTTTCATTTAAATTAATTCAGTAGTTTCAGCGTGATGCCTAGCCAAGATACAGACAGACAGACAAAAATGAAAATAAAATACAGTTTTGGCTTCAGTATCGAATACAGAGTATCCTCCAAAAGAAAATTTCTCCAATGTACAGAATTGGACCCGCTACAGTTTTATTATAAGTATAGATTTAGAGGAATAACTGGTTCAACAAACCAGGCGCTAACCATTGTCCCTCGTAAAGTCTTCATCTATGTGTGCTAAGCTAGACTTGCTGCTGGTTTTAGAGGCTGATGAATAAGTCCCTGGTGAGTGCACAGTATCAGAGGAAAGGGAATCCATGACTGGGGTGACTTTGATCTCTTAGTTCCTTTAACAACTTGTTATGGTATTTTTTAAATAGGTAGTGTGAATTTTATCGATCAAGGAACATAAATACCAGAAGGGGTCGATACTTCAGCATTAAAATGTTTTGATTATAAATTATAATTTGTACAATATTATTTAATTTACAACTTTTTAGTTTGCTCTCTCGACTTTTAGATTTGTGATTGACGTTATTTGTTTTGTGCATGTTTTGTGAAAGACCTAAACAAAAGAAGAGAGAAGAGAACAAAAAAGCACGAAAAGTACCAAAATACTCTTTGAGTACCATCTCCAAAGAGGTGAAGTAAAAGTACAGTAACCGGCGATAAATAATGCACATTGGCCTTTGGAAAGAGACGATTGGCTGTTTACGACGATTTCCGAACACTGACGACTGTCATCTAATCACCGTATTTATTAGTTGTCATTTCATATCAAATAAATACTCAATGATGAAGGAAATGTCTAATAAACATACTGCACAAAGCACATTATTAGTTTACGTCAAATCGATGACATGTAAACTTTAAATATATCTAAAGAGATGTTCCAACTACTAGAAAAAGGATAGTATAGGTAGTAGATTGTATTACCTATGGGGCAAAATAATATTTTGACGCCCTCGCGGCGCTATTTTGAATCCAGAGCGGAGTGAGCGAGGGATTCGGTAGAATCCTGAACGTAGCGAGGGATTCAATATACTTCGCCCGAGGAAAAATAATTTTACGTCCGAGTGTGATACACTCTTCTTTTCATCCCCCTCCATGAGAAATATAAATTAAAGGCGCTTTTAGATACTAATAGATCATAAATACTAATTATTAGTATTTTAGATAGTAAATACTAATAATTATGACTAATATGAGTTGTAAAAACTCATATTTGTTATTTAAAAGGATATTAAACACTCTAAAAATACACAACTTAAAATACACTTAATTAAAAAAAAAACACTTTGTACTTCTTTGATTTATACG
Organism: Alsophila aescularia; assembly: GCA_946251855.1. Taxonomy (NCBI): domain Eukaryota; kingdom Metazoa; phylum Arthropoda; class Insecta; order Lepidoptera; family Geometridae; genus Alsophila; species Alsophila aescularia. Next base: position 80,710,445 of record OX276373.1, on the reverse strand, counting down.
TCTTTCAGACACAATATCTGAAGATACTGTGATATTGTCTGATATTGTCTGACTGTCAGATATTGTGTTCTAAATTTTGTCTAGACCTCGATTTGAAACTCATTATTGGTACTGGGCCCTAGATCTCGATTTGAAAGTCATTATTGGTACTGGGCCCTTATTCGCTATGACCATTCACGCAAGTAACGCACCGCGTTAAGATATCTTCGTGGAATCGTACGGCAGTTGCCGTACTGACGTCACATGTTTTCGGCAAGGAATTTTATGCGGCATAGTGAATAAGCGCCCTGGCCTGCAACGTGTGAAGGTTACTTAGATTTGGGTAATTCTTGAAAATAGGTACGTGTTTCCGAAAAAGACTTCGCTTCTTTTGCATTTTCCCACTCGATAAAATTGTTACCTATAAGCTTTCAAATATTTGTCTACTACGACTACAGTTTATCGCGAGAAAAGCATCCTACGTTCTTCTAGGATATTAAAAACCAATGTAAAAGTAGACTTAGACTTCTTGGTTATGGCCTCTTTGGCTTGTTGTTGGTATAGCAATAACTACTTAATCTGTGGCACATACACTCTTGATGATTTTTGACAGACTTGTTATTTCGTTTCCATGGCACCCGTTCCTTACAGCGAGTATTCATTATGTTCCAGTTTTCCCGTGGAAACTTCCACGGCATTCGTGGAATTTTCCGGGATGAAAAGTATCCTATGTTTTATTCTAGGGTATAAGCTATCTCCATTCCAAATTTCATCAAAATCCGTCAAGCGGTTATCGCATGAAAGCTCCCCCAACCAATAAACGAACAGACAACGTTTCACTTTTATATATTGGTATGGATTATTTTCAGGTGTAAGTTGGTAGCATAATACTTTCGCTATTCTTGCATTTTCGTGAAATTGTTTAGTTTTTGCACTGTCAATATTCCTTCTTTCCGTGACTATAATATCCTAATTCGTATGCTTTTAATTTTTGCCTCTTTTCCTTACATTTACATTATTCTTTTTTTAAATACAGAGAGCAATGAACAAAAAAAAATTTGCTCATTGCTCAACTGGAATCAGCAACCCTTCATCTGATTTATACTAAATTTTCGGCCTAGTCTAGTACCATAAGTTTGCATAGCTCGACGGAACATCGTTCGACTTTCGATCTTTAGTAGCGGAGTTCAACTCGCAACTGGAGTGTTTACATTTTACACATAAAAATAATGTGATGGCTTATAACTTGAATATGGCCGAGCTGAGGCGGAAAGAGCCAACGAGCCACGAGCGCTCGCGTCGTGGAACCGATCGATCGCAAACATCAAAAATTCACGTTCCAAATTCAAAACTCATTACTGCCCTCTCTGAAAGTCTTAAACAGAAAGACCAACTTCGCTTCCTCTTTTCGAGGAACCAATCAGCGTTTTTTGAATAGATGGGATGAAAAAACAATTATGTATTATTTTGTAAATGAATAGATTTAATGTTAAATTAATATATTAGAAATATATTTTCAGCTAAATGCGACCGCACTCTATTGTACCTGTATAACGACTGACAAACAAAGAATATAGCAAAGAATGTACAAATACTACGTAATATACCTGACAAACGTCACACAGGAAGGCGAATAACACGAAGTGATATAAATATCACAGTAGTAAAAATGTTGGATATCGAATGACAGCGTCTTTTGCTATTCTCGTAATATCACCATAGATATTTATCGAGTCCTAGCGATCGACATGCAACGAGAGCCTAGGTCCCTAGCGGTCGATATTGGTTTATCACTGACATATCGAGTGAGTTTTTGTAGGTTATACACACGTAGGAATCTCGCTATTTTGGGTTTAGGTTTGTTTGTTTTTGTTGTATTTTAGAGAATACAGTTACTTATTGAGAGTTAGTTATTTTGAGATTATTATTCTTATGATGACGGCGGAGCATATTATATAACAGGTTTTATGATTGACGTTGGAGAGGCCCGATTGCAAGCAGAAGTGCAAAGAAGGCACTCGGTCGCGAGAGCCCCGTTGGATCTCTCCGACAACAGCTTTCAAAAAACGTTTTGGCTGCCAAAAATCTCGCACTTGAAGTCTTGAAGTAATGGCATTTGTGGAGCCTTTTATTGCCTCGAAGTAGCCTTGATCTAAAGATGATGGTCCAGTGTGACCAGATTCAAATGTCAAATTCTGCTAGCCTGAATGACAAAAACTGCTAAAACATGCTAGACATTTTTCATATAATGCTAAATTACTGCTTTCACAGATATTGCTTAAACATTAGAAAATATGAAAAAAATGACAATTTGTACGATTAGAATGTCATTTTTATTAGGGTTCCGTACCCAAAGAGTGTCAACGGTCAACTATAATATTTTTAAGCGTACGCTGTCTGTCTGTTTGTCCGTCCTACCTTTTAACGACTGTATCTTTTGAACCAATACTGTATCTTTGGAGAAAATAGTATCCGAATGGTATCATGTTGCGCTTTACAATCTGACGGATTATGGCCCATTCTCTCTCTCTCTCAAGGCCCGTGTCCCAGCAGCGGGAACTGATAATGATGATCTTTTGAACTGTAATAGATATTAAAATGTTTATAGAATATGACTGTAATGTTATGGCGGATTAATTAAGAAATAATAATAAAAAGGGGGATCCCTATACAACAAAAGTACTTATTACGTATTTTGTCTTTGCTCTAAGCGGTGATAAGTACAAGCGTAAAAGTCAAACTTGGCATGATTACACACTCTAAAGTAAAACTATAATAAGAAAAATAAAAGTGGTGTGGTAAGGAACCCTCAGTGCGCGGCCCAACTCGCACTTGGCCAGTTCATTTCTATTTACAACACAATTCACTCATCACTATCACTGTCCTTAGCAAATTCTTTATATAATGATGATGAGTTAAGAGATAATGTTAACATATTTTTGTCGGCTTGAAATTCACACACCTATTTTCTCATATATTTCCTTTTTGCCTTTTTGGCATGCAAAATTACAGAATCGTCATGTTTATTTTTGAACCGATTTCTAAGCTGGATTTTTATATTGTTAATAAGTGAAATGATTCGTTCACAATAAGTGTGTGGCATTAGTAAAATCATAATAGCCCCCGCAAGATTCACAATGTTGGGTTTACCAACACCATTACCATTACCATTTAAATTAAATTCATCGTTTCAATTTGTCTTCAGAAATTTTCGGTATTTGTTGGTTTGGCATCAGAGCTGCTTCCAGAAGCTAATAAACTCAAATATAAATGCTTGAGCGTACTGTGTTCACTTTTGGGGCATTTTGAAACCCCAAAAGTGAACACAGAGATTGAAGATTATTGCTATTATTGGATGCTATTATTGGATGCATCATTGGATTCTGCTAAATAATGCTAGATTTCAATAAAATGCTAAAAAACCTGCTAGGAGCTAAAATGAGAGTCAAATCCTGCTAAAATCGCAGGAACCTGCTAAATATGGTCACACTGTGATGGTCCGTACTTGCACTTTGTAATAAGCACGCTTTACCAACTATGTATACCTCCACCATATCGTACGTCTGAGGGTACCCAATGATTTCAATTGAAAGAGGCTATGATTATTGGATG